>OY979710.1:4657368-5401368 GCA_963855925.1 Inga laurina
TTTCTACCTGTTGGAGTGATGCATAGGTATTAGTTCTTTGTTTTGTTTATCATTAGTGCAGCTTTAGGAAGCTTATAATAGATACAAGCCTTTACTGATGTTTGAGAAGTATTTGGGCAGCACGATCTTATTAGTGTATCAATTGGGGTTTATTAGGAGTGCATTATCTATTACCTAACTATGTATTATAAAGTTGGGCCTCATTTTAAAGGATCTTAATTGTATTTACGTCAGAATTGTTTTTTTAATAGTAACAAAAAAAATAAAAAATCTAGATTTATAAGCTTCTTGTGCTACACAGGGGAAGCACATGCTAAGATAGGCGGCTTTATTGTCGTTTCTTGATAAACCTTATGTTACTTATTCAGAAAAGTTAATTAGCGGTGGTAGGATTATTAATATCATAGTGTTGTTCCATGATACTTATGTTATTAATGATATAGTATGTTTAAAATATGAAAGGCAAGGATTTACTTTTAGGAAAATGATATAATTAAGCATTTAACTATTAGTGTTTGAGAAGTATTTGGCGATGGGCAGCATTGTAATGCCCCAAATTTTGATTAAGGGCTGATGATAATTATTGAGAATGTTTTGTGAATTAAAGTTGATTTAGGTTCTGAATTAATTATTGGAAATGTCCAACATCCTGTATTTTAGCATAATTATGTTATAAATAATTATTTGGGCTAAATATGAGGGGAATGACGCAAGAAGAAAGGAAAAGAATTTAAATATGTGTTATGTGGCAATTTAAGTTAATGTGCCAAAATCAGTGGAAAATTAGAGAGAATGGAAAATTGTTGGTTAATTAGTCAGTGGCTAATGAAGAAATTAATTACTAAATAAGTAGAAATGAGATGTGTGACTAAATGGCTAATGGAATGGTTAGAGTAACTAATTGGCTACTTACTATATGAGAACTAATAAAAATGGGACATGTGGCAAGTTAGTATGAAGAGAGAGTATGGAGAAAAGTCAAACATTTCATTTTAAATGATTTCTTTCTCTCTCTTCGCTCCTCATTTTCGTTGAAGCAAGCATGGGCATGGAAGAGTGATCATTGCTTCATTTTCTTCACACTCATCTCCCTTATTCTCTCTCTCCAAATCCATAGAAGGGAAGGGTAGAGAAAGCTTCCAAGGTTAAATTCTTGCCATTTGACCCTTTAGGTGATCTCAAATGCAAAATCTCTCTTCTTTAATCTCGTTCCTTAGATTAAGAGCTTTGATTCTATGGTGATAAATTTTTCATTGGTGGTGTTTTAATCACACAAAGAAATCTAGGGGTTGAAAAAGCAAGAAACCCCTTTGGTAAAGTTGTTGAGGTAAGTGAAGTGAACCTTTATATATGAGTTTTATGGCCATTGGATTTAGTCTTGCATTTCTAGGATTTTTGCCTATTTTTGAAAATTAGGGTCATTGTGTGTATGACATAATGTGATCATGGAAATGGTGCCTTGTGGTGTGTCTTGAATAGATAGAAATGGGTTTGAGGTTGAAATTGTAAGTTTGGCAATTTTGGGAATTTTGTGTTAGATGTTGCCTACAACAAAGCATGATTATGGAATAAGAATTTGGTAGTTTTGATGTTTCCATTGGATTCCTTATGCAAAATTATGTGGGAATAGTGTTGGATTAGAATTTGTGATCATTGGAAACATATGGTTAAAATTTGGAAAATGATATCAACTCTGTTACGTTTTGGCTTCTGATAAGCATCACTCGAGTAATCTAGGGTCTCACTCGAGTGCAGCATTGCATGTTCTCTTTTTCCTTCAGTTTTTCTGTTGCACTTCCTTTCAAAATGCCAAAAGTGTTTGTCTCACTTTCGAGTGTTGTGGGTTCTCACTCGAGTAAACCTTGTCTCACTTGAAAAGGTAAGTTCCCTACACATATCCTTTCCACGTATGCTCCAGCACCGCATACTCACGATCAAGACAAATATCAAACCATGATCAGGGCGAACACCAACCCAATAACCAAAGCAAGGACATGGAGTTATTCTCTATTCCAAAACCTTACCTTCATAACACTTGAAGTTGGTTGTCATTCATGACCTTTAGGTAACTACTCAAAGCCTAAACACATGCCTAAAGGCTTGGGAAAATAATTGACTAAATATCATATTTGGAAGTCCAAAATGTCATTTTTGGGGGTTGGACGCGGCCAAAGACAGGTCAGAAACATTTGGGCCACGGCTCGGAACCTCTGGCCGAGGCTAAGAAAATCCTGTTTCTTGGCTAAACTTCCAAAAATCATAACTAATTCTAGAAAAATAGAAATGAGGTGGTTTTAAAGCCAAATGAAAGGTATTTAAGTCCTATTTATAGGAAAAACATGTACTATTACTAGAAATAATCACAAAATTCCAGAATTACACAAAACTCAATGCTGCTCCAAAACAGATTCCAGTTTCCATGCCAGACTTTGGACAGCCATAACTCCCAGTTCACAAAACAAAATGACAACAATTATTTGTCCATTTTGAAGCTTGGAATGTGATATTTAAGACTGGAAAGTTTTATAATTTTTTTACATCATTTGCCTATTCAAAACGTCAACAAAAACAGACTGCCCAGAACAGACTTTCAATGGACAACATTTCCAGTTTTGCAACCAATATGTCCAATCCAATCCAAACCAAAAAAATTCCATTGACTAAATACCACAACATAACATCATTTTCAACATAAAACACAACCCAATTCATCCAATCCAAAATCACAAGAAAATTAGGGCAAAATTCAAAATTCACAAAGCTCATCAACAAATCACAAAACTTAAATCAAAAGGCTTCAAATACTCACCTCTTCCTCTTTCCCAAACCAATTCCTTGATTCTTCATATTTCCACTTTTCCTCAGGCTATCAAACACCACTAATCAAGAATCTAAAACCATAGAGATGAAGCTCTCATCACTATGAACAATATTATAGAAGGGTGTTTAAGCAATAGAGGACATCTACCAAGCTAAAAACTCACCTAAAGCTTTCTCTTTCTTCCTCTTGAGATAGACATCCATGGAGATGAAGGAGAGAGATGAGAGATGATGATGAAGATGAGACAAGTCAGGTTTTTGGTGCCCAAAACCGACCTAAAGAGAGGGAAAGGAGAGAGGGAAGAATTTGATCATTTGACCCAATCCATGGCTCATATTGTGCCAAGTGTCAAGATCTTGTTCAATCTTCATGAGCTCACTTAGGCACATACACATGGGATTCCACCCTTTTTAATCTCATAACAATTAATCTCAACCATTGATCTTTAAGTTACCAATGAGCTTCCTCCTCGGTAACTGATCAATTGGTCGGTAACTTTACCGTTTTGCCCCTGATTATGGCAATTCCCTTGGAATCACCACCAAACACATTTTCTCATTCATTTACACCATACATACACCGTCCTCCTTATTTTCATTCAATTTAGATGTTAACCCATAATTGAACTCAAATACAGGGTTTAGGCATAGCTCACAACACATACGAATCACATTCGAATCCCAAATCACATCATATTCTCCCAAAGGATTTATTTATCAATAATCATATCCACTTTTGGAGTCCTTAACCCATAATCAAAATTTAGGATCTTGCTAAACCAACGCTTAACAGTCCACTTATTTCAGGTTTATTCTCTAGTTTTGAGTTTCAAAATTTGGGGTATTACAGTGGTTGTGTGGTGGAATTGTGAATTCCTACTTTGAGAAACATGCCAGTATGGCTATGTTTTGTGAAATGTTTTATATGAAGCCCAGCTGTGGCAAAATATATGATGTAAAACATATGATTGTGCAATATAGCGTGAGCACTTCAGTGTGAGCAGATGTAAGGATGATGTACGTCACACCTGCCCCTGTCGCTGTAATTGCCGTTGTAATTGTTGTGTATTGTGTTATGATTTGCTTACATGCTTGATTGTTGTGCATACTATGAGTAATTTGTTACTATGGGGATTCTTTAGAATCTTACTCTCCTACAAAACAATTTTCAGATAGGGCCGGCGATTCTAAAGAAAAGCAGGTGATGAAGGGCAGTTAGAGCTCCTGGCCAGGAGTTTATTTTGGTTTTTGGTTATCATTATAGACATTTGTATATAATATATTATGGACCATAGAATGATATTTGTGTAATCCCCTGGAATGGGAAACTGATTATGGGCATTTGTGCCCTGTAAACCCTTTAATGATTAATAGAACTTGAGTGCGGCGGGAAATTTTATTGCACTCTGATATTTATGAATGGAATCGAACTGTACAAGCCATTTGTATATTTGAATGTGAATGTGAGACCGTGTGGAACAGGTTGTAGAAAAGTTTAAGAAAACCCTGTTTGAAAAATGAAAATTTTTAATAAGTCTCAACTCATCCTACGGTCTCTAATTCAACATAATTGCATAATTTTGAACGTAAATCTCAGCCTTGATGAGAAGGGGGTTACAAGCATGATCCTATTAGTGTATCAATTGGGGGTTATTGGGAGTGCATTATCTATTACTTGATTATGTATTATAAAGTTGGGCCTCATTTTAAAGGATCTTAATTGTATTTACATGAGAATTGTTTTTTAATGGTAACGAAAATATAAAAACTCTAGATTTATAAGCTTCTCGTTCAACGTAGGGGAAGTACAAGCTAAGATAGGCGGCTTTATTACCGTTTCTTCATAAACCTTATGTTACTTATTCAGAAAAGTTAATTAATGGTGGTAGGACTATTAATATCGTAATGTTGTTCCGTGCTACTTATGTTATTAATGATATAGTATGTTTAAAGTATGAAAGACAATGATTAATTTTTAGGAAAATGATATAATTAAGCATTTAACTATTAGTGTTTGGGGAGTATTTGGCGGTGGGCAACATGATCTTGTTAGTGTATCAATTGGAGGTTATTGGGAGTTCATTATCTATTACCTAATTATGTATTATAAAGTTGGGCCTCATTTTAAGGATCTTAATTGTATTTACGTCAAAATTGTTTTTTTAATGGTAACGAAAATATAAAAACTCCAGATTTATAAGCTTCACGTGCAACATGGGGGAAGCACACACTAAGAAAGGCGGCTTTATTGTCGTTTCTTGATAAACCTTATGTTACTTATTCAGAAAAGTTAATTAGTGGTGGTAGGACTATTAATTTCGAGTTTGGATTATCTCATAATCCTTTTTCTCCTTTTCTTCTCAGAATCTCATATCCGCCATCAGATTTAAAAAAATAAATGGTCCAAATTTAATATTTTATAAAAATTTTAAACATAAATAAATAAATTTAAACTATGAAAATATAATCTACCATTTATAGTTGCAATACAAACAAAATTAATGATAAAATTAATTTATAAAACACTATAATAATAGTTTTACGAAATATTAAATCTAAACTATCTATTTTTTAATCTAAGGGTGGAGATGAGATTCTGAGAAGAAAATGAGAGAAACAAATCTAAGAAAATGTGAAGGGTTGGCAGAGAATTGCTAATCCTGGGGTGCTATCTTATTCGTCAATGGACTCACACTGGACTTGTGAATCGTTGATTGAGAAGGACCACGTTACAGATAATAGGATGCATTTAGTGTCTATTTGGATTAGTGGTAAAAGTTATTTTCTTATTGTAATTTACGGTATATATAATTTACGGTATATGAGATAAATATATAAGAAAAATTTTATCTTAATTTATATAAACATATTTTTTAAACATTAATTCAAATAAGCCCTCGATAGTATGAACTTTTTGTTGCTTTTCCACATTTTCTACTTTATTCATTCTGAGAAGTGAAAAGTGATTAACAATGTGATTCTGTGGGGCTGAGTCAAGGCGCAATAATATCCAACTTAAATATCACCACCACTTGAATCCGAAACCTAGTTGAGTAGATTACACGTGGCGAAAACCATTTGGAATTGATCTACTCAGAAGTGAGTAGGCTGAGCAAGGATCAGCATTATAGATCCTGCTGACGTGGCGGGTGCATATGTTTTGCTCGCTCTGTCCTCATATGATTTATTATGGAGTTAATATTTACCTTAAATATAAGAAATATTTTTTTTATTAATTTATTTCTAATTTAGTCATACTATGCTCCTTCAACAATTATAGGAAAAAAAGATAATGATGAAATTAAGGAATTAGTGTGTTTTTAAAAATAAATGTCATATTAACTAATTTAATTAATTTTTTTAATCTAATCAAATTAGATAAATAGATTTATATTCCCTCATGTCTTTAATGCTATCTCCGATCCTAAATTATAAAATCCAGTTAGCTTTTTTTTTAGAGAGTTTTAAAAATTTAAATAAATTACTTTAAGATATTTATATTTATCATTTTTTTCTAACTAATTTGAGTGCCTTATAAACTAATACATAATCTAATTATATATAACATATACTATTGTTAAATAATTCATTTAGCTTCCTTAATCTCCCAAGAAGAATAAACTGAATCTTATATTTAGAATTGAATGGAGTATAAGTCATATTTTAGGAGTTGCTCATAGTTTTAAATATAAGATATAATTTTTATATTTATTAATCTTTTCTTAATTTACTTTTATTGATGTGTTCTCAATAATAATAAAAGAGGAGATGAAATAAACCAATTAAAAAGAAGCTATGATATTTTAAAAAATACATGTCATATCGATAAATTCAAGTAGCTTTATTAATTTAATTAAATTAGATAAACATATATTATATTAACAACTCTACGGATTAAGTACGGAATGGAATGCTACTAGCAAAACCATTCTCATTTTATACCGTCGTTTGGGAGTCCAATTATGAACTCATCGCATACAGACATGAGCACTTTCTATTATCGGTACCAGAAAACCGTTACCATGTCTTCACTCGGTCTTCTCTTTAGAATTTAGATTCTCCCCTCTCTTCTGTACTCTATCAGCATCGTGATTTTACAGCCGAATTGTTCTTCTTTGGTGAAGATGAGCACCATTCTCGCTCTCCCACCATGGTGTTGTGGATCGTTACAGAATGGCGAATGTAGACCGTCAGTGACGCCTGTACCTTCTACGGCTGAGACGTTGGGGTTTAAGAAGCGTTTTGGAATCAATGTGATTGGATTAGATCACAGTCGTAGATGTTTGGGCCTTTATGGTAACAGCGTGAGGTCAAACTTTTTCAGGCCGATTAAAGCGGAGGATGACTCTGGCGCGTCTTTGGATGATGATTGTGCTGAATATTCTGGTACGCACTCTCAGATTCTTCTTTTGTCAAGTTGAAATTCTCTAAGATCTTGATGCCTACCTTTTCCATGATGCTTTTCTTGCTCTTTCTTATTCTTATCCTCTTCGGGAAAGATAGCTAGCAAGTAAATTTTTGAGTTAGAATTTTCAACCAGATTTGTTACAAATATGGCCGTGGTTGTTGCATGAGTTCAATCACAATCATCGGTTCAATAATTCGATGGGAAATGATTCCGACTACTGTAGAGCGATGACAAAAGATCTATGCTCTGCTAAATGGTCAGCTCAGAGTGTACCTTTTTTGGTATTTGCTAAAAGCCGGCAAAGAGTATTGACTCATGAGTGGTTCTTAGTACATTTTTTTAAAAAATAAAAAGTTAAAAACATAACACATTGTTCTTCTAGCAAATTTGTCCCGTTATTGACAAAAAATCCCGGATGACCTAATGCAAGGTGAAACTCGAGCTTAAAAGATCAGGAAAAAGCTATTGAGGAAGATGCTCAAAGAAGCAAAATAAATAAAGGAAACAGTAAAGTGTTATCTGGAATTTTGTTTCTATTTGTATTGTTTCCTCTTCTCCCTCGTCTTGTTAATCCCGAATGATCCGAGTCTTCTTCAAGTTATATAAATAACACTTTATCTCTGATTTTCCCCCTTTTAAAGTGATACTGAAACTATCATGGACTTCACTAGACTAATGTCTAAGCATCTGATAAACTCAGCTCACTCGCCCTTGTCTTCTCTATAAGCGATCAAATACATGACCATAATTATTAGGGTTCTAATTTCTACAAACTAATTATCTACACAGGCAATAATCTCGGCCAGATGTCAAATGTGGGGAAATCGACAAACATTTTGTGGCATGAAACTCCAGTTCAGAAACTTGATAGACAAAGGCTACTTCTGCAAAAAGGCTGTGTCATTTGGTTAACTGGTCTTAGTGGATCAGGTTTGTGAAATTTAGTTGAGTGGTGGCCATCTCAATTTCCTGAACACTTGAGACTGTATTCAAATGATATTTGGGTAAAAGATATATCTATATATATACGGAAAATAAAAAAGCATCTTCTGTATATAAGTCATAAATAAGCAACACCCATATCTATAATCTCAGTAGGTTTCCTAATGTTTGAGAAATGAAAACATTCACTCACCAAATGTATGGAGTCCATCAATATTAAGTGGATCTAAAGGGACACTATGTGGACAAGAAATAGGTTGTGGTTCCATTTTTTCCAATTTCATATTCCTCAAGATTTATAAAGGTAGTTTAATTCATTTTGTTGTTATGGTGTCATGATTTTCGCATGTTGTCTATTGCCTTACATCTACGCATAGGAAGAAGCAGGGACTGTTTATTTTTGGTATATGATCACTCCTTATTACAGTTAATTTTATAAAATGAACTGGATTCTTGTTTCCTTGTTACCGTATTTTTTTCCTCGTAAAGATGACGATGGAACACACTAATATCCCTCAACTGTCCAAGTGAATATTAATATTGAAGATAGCATATGCATTTGGGCACAGGGGAAAGCACTTAAATGGTCAAGACAAATTTATAAATCCAGCGAAGGGAGCAATACAAACTTAAGTTATTTTTCCAGCAGTGATCAGTTCTATCTTTTATAGGTGGAGTATATACTACATTCAAAATATTCACAAGTTTTACAGCTTTAGCTACGATTGTCTAAATTTCTAATTTCTGCCTGTCAATGTTCCAACCAAGACCTATGTTTCTGTTCAGGTTCAACTTTAGTATGTGGTTGTTGAGGTTAACAATCCAGGCGAATTTTGTGTTTGCAATGTTTCATTTACAATGTTAGAGTATAAATCACCTATATTACTGTCAGACCAAACTTACTGTTGTTTAACCTAATGGACGACTATCAACAGCTTTTTCGGTCTTGGCTAGAAAATTAAAATCTAAAGATGTTTGAAATTGTTCTTGGATATGATTTTAAGATGTGAAAAGTTATTGAAGCCTTTTGCTGAAGCAGTTCTTCCGTATACTATCAGTAATGATCGTCCTTACTGTAGAATATATAACACACTTGAACTGGCGTGACATGTGGTTCTGTTTAACAATGCCTTTTCTGAGATGTTTCTTTATCTTTCATTTTCTTATAAACCATTTTTTTCTCTATAATTCATCAATCACAAATATTGATTTTAGGGAAAAGCACTCTAGCATGTGCTTTGAGTCAAAATTTGCACTCCAGAGGAAAACTGAATTACATCCTTGATGGTGATAATGTTCGGCATGGCCTAAACAAAGATCTTAGTTTTAGAGCTGAAGATCGTGCAGAAAACATACGAAGGATTGGTCAGTTACTGTATATTTTTATCTATATATTTCCTGTTTGGCCCCTAAACTATTTCGTTTTTATTTTTAAAATTTTCAATCTTCATGACTTGATAATTTTCAGGCGAGGTAGCAAAACTCCTTGCAGATGCTGGTGTTATTTGCATTACTAGTTTAATATCTCCTTACCGAAAGGATAGGGATGCTTGCCGAGCACTACTTCCAAAGGGAGATTTTATTGAGGTATATGCCTTTTGTTTTGATAATCAATAAAATGATAAATGCAGGTAACTTTGCCCTTCTATAGGTGAAAAGTAAGATAACTGAACAAGATAAAGAGGTTCTTCATGCTTCTACCGACAATGCTCTTGTGCTCTAGGTTTTCTTAGATGTGCCACTACACTTGTGTGAATCAAGGGACCCAAAGGGACTCTACAAACTTGCCCGAGCTGGAAAGATAAAAGGTTCTTTGGTGTTATATATGCATTCTAATGATCGTGTCATTTGACTGTGTTAGCTCCAGTAAAAATGCGTTATTCTCAGTTTTCTTTCTTCTGTATTTCTCTGCTTATTGAGGTTCTAGTCTTCTAGAGTATCAGTTCTCATCATGGGGTTGAATTTTCCTTTGGCACTCTGCAGGTTTTACAGGGATAGACGATCCTTATGAACCACCATCTAGTTGTGAGGTGTGTGTTGGGTACAATGTGGATATGTCAAAGTTTTGTTCAAGAGAAATAATGAATATATATTATGGTCCTAAAATTCAAAGATTATATTCTCTTGGCTTACGGTCAGCTTTTATTAAAGAGGAATAAGATGATGGGTAGATACCATGCATGCCTGTAATTCATAGATTTTTCTCTTTGCTCTGGTTAAGAGAATACTGATGATTGCTGGCTTTAGCAGAGTTTTTTTTTTCTCTGTAATTTCTTTTCCTTCTCTTGGGTGGTCTGATATAAAATGCAACACACCAGGGCATTAACTTATTATCAGATAAATTGTAAACCTATTTACCTTCTAGTTTTCTCTTGAAAACTTCTGAACTTTCCTCCTTGCTTTCGTTCCTTCCCTCTTTCCCGTTTTCTTGATAAAAACTGAATGTTTGTCTGCTCCATGTTGCAGATAGTATTACAACAGAAAGAAACTGACTGTGCTTCTCCCAGTGATATGGCAGAAACAGTGGTAGCATATTTGGAGGAGAATGGCTACCTGCGGGCCTAAAGGGCCTTCCTTTCTTCTTGTTTGGTGCAGTCATGATATTCTTTGTAACATAGACTGAAGCAATAAAGCTAGCTGCAAAGGAAATCATCGTTTCCTGCAAGTCTGCTTCTATTCATTACAAAGGAATTGGTTTTCTGTGATTTCTTACCCATTAATGGATTATGGTGTCGTTGATATTTCTGTATCCATACAGAGTAACAAAATGGACACAGCTCTTTAAATAAAGGTCTTTCATGTATTGTAGTTCCTTCTATCTTTAATATAAAAACTAGATAACTAATTTGTATACATTAAGAAAATTAGTTAAATTAGTTATTTGTAACATACATGGGTTTTGAGGTTAGTGGATTTTCAATCTTTATGCTAATATGGCTCAAATTGGTGCTGGCTTAAATCTGTTGAGTCATGATGATTGTGTAGATGAGTTGAAAGTTTTTATGACTTGATTAATATGGAAACTATGGGAGGATCTATGCACTATTGAGGTTGGTTTTAAAAATAGTCAAATTGCATTAGAATAATCACCTCTTGTTGTGCAGAGGAAGACGGGTCTATTTGTTGTTCGGAATTCGAGTGGTTGGCTCTTAGATAGTCACATAGGGATGTTACATCTTGAGTTGGATAACACAAGTGCTTGTTCAAAGTGTAAATCTACAAAGCTGAAGATTTGATTCTCTCGTTGAGAACTTTCTTTTTGTTCCATTGTACCTCCTTGAGAACTTTCTCATCTTAAGAAAGTTTATTAGAAATCATTCTTGTGAGTGAATTCCTAGATAAACAAATTTAGTAGCAATGCGTGTTGCTTAAACTTCAGTAGATGGGTCTTGCAGATGGATCTTGCCCTTCAGTTTGGGTGCTATGACCCTCGTTTCAGTTGCAGAAGTTATTGCTAATGATGATATGATGATTCTCTTTACATTTGGATTTATCCCTTTACTCTTTTGTCTTGTTTAGTAACATCCTGTGTGTTTGTGTCTGTTCCTGTTTATGTTCGAGTTTGTTGTTCTAGTTTGTTTGTCTAGTTATATCTTCTTAGCACAGACTTTTGTACTCTTAAGTTTCGTGATTAATACAATTTCTTTTTAGAATAAAAGTATATTTGTCATGTGTGTTGATTTTTCTAAATTACCCTCTTCAATAATATGTATTGGAATTACTTTAATGGAAGCTCCATTCATATTATATGCAACCAATAAAGAGAATTTGAGGAACAAATTTATAACTACAGAAAACAAAATAAATTAAGGTTTTATATTTAAAATCAAATCTAAAACTAGCTTAATGGAACCTAATAAAAACCACGAAGAACTTGAGTGCAAATTCATCTTGTACCGTCCAAGCGAATATGCTGATGGATTAAGGCGAATTGTTTGCCGATTGATTTATCTCATAATTAACCACCTTGTCTGATCGATTGGCATCATAAATGTCACAAGCAAACCAAATTTCCTTGTCGTGGTCATCTTTTGCACTGCTTTCATTCCATTACCATTGCAATCAATCAAACCGAAGATGAACGCAACCCAGAGAAAATGATAGTTAGCTTGATGATGACGCCGGAATAAAAGATAATATGAATCAATATCAAGATATCTCCAAGCGATGTGAATTCTCAAAAAAAAAGAACCAGTGCTGGCTTAAAAAAGAACCAATATACCTGACCGAAATTTGATTATTAAACGACATGAAGGAGAAGTACATGAGATCAGAAAGAAGCAAAGGCCATATTAGCACCTCGTCGTTGTGAATGGCTGATGGAGAAGAGGCAGAGCACAAATGTGATGCTGACGGAGATGGCGGCGGAGCTGACGGCGTCGAAGGTGGAAGCAAAACGGCGCTCTTGAAGACCCCAAATGGTTCTCACAAAGTAACCAAAGTAATGCACCATCACTGCCACCACATGCGCCATCTTTCGCCCACTACTCCAACTTCAGTTTCAATTTAATGTGAAGGACACAAAAACATTTAAGTGTGGGTGAATAAAAAATAAAAGGGCCCTTCAGTCCCCTGCTTGGTTTCGGCTGGTTCTAACATGAGAATTATTGTGCTCACAGATGAAGATAGATTAGGTTGCTTCCGCGATGCTTCCTCTTTTCCTATCTTATTGTAATGTTAAACCTAAAAAAGGCAGCGTCCCAAATGCATGCACATTAATCAAAACCTCATAGTGTGACACATCATCATGCTGTTAAAAATAAAAAATAGTAAATCTGAACCGTGGTATGGAATTACCGGGAACATTCAACCATTTTTTTAAAGATTTTTTTGGTACCTCACTTCAATGGGAGGATTTATGAGCGGTTCAAACTCATTCGAATGACTATAAAGAACAACAAAACTCTCCCACCAAGTATGTATAGTTTCTTAGACTTATCTCACTTCAAATGAAGGATTTATCTGAGTCCTAATCAAGGTATTAAAACTCGGTCCGAGTATTAAACCGGTCGGGGTACTGAGTTAAGGGTCAGTGGGTCAAACCGGAACTAAACCGGGACCAAACCAGTGAGAAATTAAAAATTTTAAACTTATAGTATGAAATTCTAAAAGAAAAATTTAAAAAAAAAAATTTAAATGTGAACCCGAACCGGACTGGTTTACCGGCCAGTTCACCAGTTTCTGGTCCGGGTTCAGGAACATTGGTCCTAATTAATACATATTGATTTAAGCAGGATCTATAATAGTGTGGATCCTCAATAAACCCTACAACTAAAGTGAGTATGTCCAAGAAGCTAGGTCCTCCACTCCAAAAGAAATTTTAAAAATGGTTTAATTACCCTCACTAATTCTATATTATGGTTCGTATTTATTTTAAATTTTTAATAACAAGATGGTGTGATACATCGCGTCAATCTTGGATGTATAACATTGAGCAACGCTAATTGAACCTAAGTCACACCGTATTATACATCATTTTGGCATTTGCCCTAATATCTAACCCAGTAGTTTTTTAGGGCTTCCACCATTGGACATTCGGCTGGTGACTTGGCAAGCAATGTACTTATAAGTTGAAATTCCACCGCTAATTTCAACTTATAGACTATGGGATCAAATGATTAATTTTCTTTATAAATTAGCGGTGAAATTTTTATCATCCATATTTTACCATCCTTTTATATATATGCATGCATCATTTTTCTTTCATATAGGAAAACCATAAAGCTATTCCATCCACTCATATTTTCAAGCGTTCAGAGGTGGGCAAACGATTACAACACTATGTTCCTCATTCTGTGAGGACGCTACTAAATCCAGTGAAAAATAAACATAACGGCCTCAATGTGCACAAACAAAACCATCCTTTCTATCACATTTTTCATTGGCTCTAACATCGTACTCACAGAATGAGGAACATAGTGTTGCAATTGTTTGCCCACCTCTAAACACTTGAAAATTGAAAATATGTATGTGAGTGGATGGAATAGCTTTATAGATTTTCCTATATGAAAGAAAAAGGATGCATGCATGGATATAATAGGATAATAAAATATGGATGATAAAAATTTCACCGCTAATTTATAAAGAAAATTAATCATTTGATCCCATAGTTTATACCAATTGATCGATTTAGCCTTCATCAGCTCAAGCAGTTTTCATCCCACTTCATACTCTATGCATTGTTATCCAAGTTCATCCTCATAGTTTCACATAAGCTTGACTTGAAACTTAACCATCCACATAAGCAAACTCCTCAAGGTTTTTAGTGATGTGGCAAGCGCTCATCCTTAAGTGGCAGACACATTTGCAGCTTTGTTGAATTACAATTCGAACCAGACCTAAAGGATTCCCGGGAAGATAGCTCCCAATTCATATGGAAGGAACTAGCATCTAAGATCTCCTCTAAGCCATTGTCAGTATTTATACCCAAGCTGCATGTCCTTGGCCATGGAAGGTAGCCATCTCTCTCCCCTAACCTTTTTCAAATGTTCAACCCTTTCCTTTTCTCTCCGGGCAGCAGCTTTTGCTGCTGCATCTCTAGCTTCTAGTCTAGCCAAAGCCTTTCGATATGCATCTTCTGCTGAAGCTATAATATCTCTCCCATCGACAGCAACAGAGTGAATCTGCTGCTTAAACTGTTGAGGCAACACGTAATCATTAAGAAAATTACTGTGTATATTTAAAACACAATAAGCACTAAAATATAGATTCTAGACATAAAGAGAAAGACCTTCTTTGATTTCTCATGAATATCCTCTCCAGGAAGTATTCTAGGTCTTTTTCTTGGTGGTTGAGGCTCATCTGCAGCCATACACACAACCTTCACCCACATATACAAATGTAACTCGGTGATATCTCAAGCAAGAATGTCAAAATCAATCTGGCAGCCATATGGATTTGGTTTTTAATTCCTCAAATTTAATAATTATGAGGACATTTTGCAACTAGATTTTTTAAAATATTTTATTCAACTTCAATGGCTTTTGTATAGACCCTGTGCAAGTAGCATGAACTTACTCAATGAATACAGAACAGTATACCAGTATATGGTTCCCTTGATAACCTGCTTGGCCAGACCAAGTAGTATAAGGGAGACCAAAAGCATGCTGCTCTGTGGCTAGTGACTTGAACAACATTCCCTTATGGGCCAAGTAGGGTCAACATTATAGTCATGTATGATCACAAAGTAATGCAAAATTGTTAATGACAAAACTCTTCAATTTTTCGCATATTAAGAAAAATTAGTATGAATAGGGGAAAAAGAGACGTAGGCAGATCCAAGTTATACTCTTTAGAGTTTATAATGGAAGTACTTTCGACAGCAGTATGCTACCGGATGCTGCTATAACTGAAAGCTGCTATGATCTCAGAAATGTTGAGACAAGTATATGTAAAATAAAAGTTTACAAAGAATCCTTTTTTTAATTAGCCACAAAAAGGTAAGAACTGCCAATAACAGTAGATAAAGCCTTAATATTAGTACATTACCAAACTAGAACCATCCTAACTCTCCAAATCCAAAGTCAACCATTTATATTAAGACATGGTGATTATCTCAGTGCTTAATTTTAAAAAGCCAGAAGTGGCGTGTTTGAAAAAAAAATGAAGCTAGGGGGAGCAAAACTCACCAGACTAGAACCATCCTAACTCTCCAAATCCAAAATCAACCATTTATATTAAGACACGGTGATTATCTCAGTGCTTAATTTTAAAAAGCCAGAAGTGGCGTGTTTGAAAAAAAATGAAGCCAGAAGTGGGAGCAAAACTTACCTACACCATCAAACACTATTCCAGGCTGAGCATGTTTAAATAAGCGAATGCCAACTTCTTGGATCTTAGGATCCTCATCTAGGATGGGGACAGGTTCTTTCACAATCTCTAATGTATCTTCTAAGATGTCATTCAAAAGCCTTTGTGCCTGTCCAGAGCATCAATGATTATTAATCATGCTTACAGGGCAAGAAAGAAGTTCGCATACCAGATACAGAACATAACTATAACGGAGAAATCAGAAAATGAGGGACAAGAGGTACATGAACAAAATAAGCTAAACGCTTAAAGAAGAATTCTATTTTTTATATATACAAAGACCTACAAGACATAAATGATATGAATTCCATTACTACATATTGTTCCAGAAGAAAAGATGAATAAGGTTATCTAAAAATCACTGCACGACAAAACTATACAAAACAGCAAGAACGGTAGCTGGCTCTTCCTAGCTCCATGCAATGAAATTGAGCTCAAAACAAATTTCCAAGATCGACGAGACAAATCCATTAATGAACAACGGTCTAGAGCAGAGTTGCTGCACATTGTTCTTGATGTTCGGATATAAAGTCTGAACCAATCACCATAAACTTAATTTCACATAACTGTGAACTTGATTAACCATCCAACCTATACTCTAAAGCTAGCGGGGGGCAACTAATCAGCCTTAAGGGCCAATTCATATGTGAATTTGTTTTGAACCTTCTGATTTAAAACTTAATCATTTCGAGCATGTCTTAGTGCTAACAATGATCCACTATCAACGTCAACCAAACATGCACACATATCAATAAGCAGAAAATAGGAAGAATAGAGAACACTGACCTTGACTTGATAGTGCTTAATCTGCTGGGTTTTGGGTTTCCGCTGTCCGTC
This sequence comes from Inga laurina, assembly GCA_963855925.1. Taxonomy (NCBI): domain Eukaryota; kingdom Viridiplantae; phylum Streptophyta; class Magnoliopsida; order Fabales; family Fabaceae; genus Inga; species Inga laurina. Next base: position 4,674,185 of record OY979710.1, read on the forward strand.
GTCGTCGTCGTCACTGGATTTGGCGGGCGACTTTTCCTTGGAGGCAGCGGAAGCGCCATTCATGAACGAGGAGATGTAGCTGGTAGTTCCGGCGACGGATTGGATGGCAGCCCTCCACGTGGCATCACCGTCTTCCTCCCCACTGCTACTGTCGTAGCCATTACTGGGTTCTACCATTATAATCTCTAATTTTTATGAAATTATTTCAAATTCAGTTCCAATTTCAGTATCAGCTCGTCAGCCATAAACCCCTCAGTTAGGACCTAGGACACTGTTTGGCAACTTTGTATTATGACTCAAACTTCACTGGCAATTGAAAGTTGTTGACGAGCATACCCTTTCTGAAACTCAGGAGAAAAGTGTGTCTTCTAGGGCTACGACTCTATGGGCCCAATATTTTTTCCATTGGGTTTATGAATGAGCCCATTCTTCTGTGTGTTACAAGTCTAGGCCTTGTATATCCCCTATGGGTCCCGGCCCAATATACCCACACAAATACAGTTTCATCTTTATGCAACAATCCTAAATGTTACTAACGGGGTTGAATCTAGCGAAAGGAGCTAATCCTTGATCATATAGTGAATCAATATTCAAATTCCTGTTAGAAGAAATGCCCACTTTTAGTTCCCGACATTGTCTCGAACAGGATTGACACCACTAGGATGATACATGTGCTTAGAAAGAAAACCTAAACCGTGCTTAAGGTAATTAGTAAAGACAAGTATGAATATTTCTTTTTCTATCTAGGCTATAACAATGGCTTAAAGAAGACATGTTTATATTAACACAGAGTTAGTCTAAAGGTCTAAAAACTTGTAGAGGAGACACCTCCATGGGAGAGGGTGGCTACGAACCCTGAAACCAGAGTAATTGGTTGTTCAAATACCCGGTAATAGGATAAAAAAAGCAACCTTTATTTTTCCCTCAAAGTTTACCATGAAGAGTGAAGACTAAAGAAAAAGACTGACACAGATCATGAGTTGCTAGAGTCGTAAATTTGTTGAAGAATTTGATTTTGTGTGCCTTGTTTACAAAATGTTAGAAGTTTCTCATGGCAACTATACATATGCTTCTTCTAGAGTAAAGAGAAAGTTACGTAGTCCTGGAGGCTAAGTACTGATAGTGTAAGTGACTTTATCGATAACAACATCTGTTGATTGTCATTACCGATGAAAATGGCATAGAGAACAACATAATGGTGTCGCTTATGAAACACACTCCTAGAATTTACCAACACAGAATAATTTTGTACTAGGTGTGTTGTCCCTGCTTCTTCAGTCTCCCATGGTAAAAATTCAGACTTGATAATCATGTCCTCTTGCTGCTTTGTCAGATTTTTCCAATTCACTACACACACAAAAACAACTTTAGATGATCCTTCTTTCTTTTAACAGCTGTCTGATTCTTACTTTCTGGGACGCGTTACAATCCAATCAACTCGCTTTACTAACTCCCAATTATTCTTCTTCTTCCTCTTCTTTTCTTGCTCAGTTTTCTCACTGCCCTTTTGGTACTATAATATTACTCAGTGGATTTCAGTTTCCCTATATTATTTCAGTGAAGTATAAAAGTGTGATATGTGTAAAAGAAAAGGAGAAGATGAATGAATAATATTAAAAAAAAAAAAGAGTTTCGTATACATTTATGTCACTCTTTATTCGGAGACATGATTCTGTAACGGCTGAAAATTTTGAAAATTGATATTTGCTGTTAAATTTAGGTTGGCCTCATTAATGGCATGAATAATGAACACATAATGTCATAGTTTACTTTTTTTGTTTGGTCAACCAATGTCATAGTCTACTTGGTCATCCTCAAATATACTCCTTCAGGTTTTAAATATATGTTACTTTGAAACATTTCATTGGAATTGGTTAAATTATTAAAACGGTCTAAAAATGAAATGATTTTATAACTTTATCCATATTCAATATAGTATAAATTTCAAAAAGAAAAATCCTTGAAAATTGTAAATGGGGGTGATTATTTAGGAAAAAGCCAATTGATGCTTCGCATTTTTAAATGAAAGTGACTAATATATAGGACCACAAGTTTGTTCTAGAAGGTGACTAATATATATAGGATTAGATGGAGTAGATATGACAACATAGGATTTAGGAATAGATGAAGCACATATCGCAAGCCAAAGTTTCAAGTAAACGGAGAAAGGTTGATGAATATATAATACTTCTTCCGGTCCTAAATCTAAAATAAAGTTGATTTTTTTGGAAAGATTAAAGAAGTTAATTAAATTATTTCAAAATATTTATATTTATCATTTTTTCTTCAAATTAAACTATATATTTTTCCTGACTTATAAACTGATATATAATATAAGGATGTACAACATATAATATTATTAAGTAACTTAATTAACTTCCTTAATCTCTCTAAAAAAAATCAACTTTGTTTTATGTTTAGGACCAGAGGTAGTAATACACACTAACTCTTCCTTAATTAGATGAATCAATAAGCTTTAGGCTATCAGCTAATTCTGTTTTGAGAATTACAGAAGGATTTTTATTTCTGAAGAGGCCAAGACGGATCGGAGTCATATCACTGAACAGACCTTAATTAATTGTTAGCTGAACGGCAAGCTTGATATCATCTTTTGGCAATAGATATTTGTATGATGTCAATAAATTAAAGAAAGAATATGGTCTTGTTTTTCTCTGTATATTAATCTAATATTTGTATATTTTAATTATAGCGACACATCAACTTGTATTCTTTTCTTATAATTACGTCATTATAAGAAGAATCAGAGAATAGAAAATCCCAATAAAGCCTAGAGCCGGGAAAACGGGGTGAGCCCGTCGGGCCGGCCTTTTTAGGCCCTGACCTTTTAAGGGCCGAGCTTGCAAATTGTAGCCTCAAAAGGAAGTCGGGCATAAAAAAGCCGGCCCTGAAGGGCCTCGGGCTTAAAAGGGTCGGCCTTGGAGGGCCTCGGGCCGGCCCTTTAAACCTGTTTATTTTTTTTTTTTTGCTTGGAAAGGAACGATGTTATATTTTTGAATTGCCTTATTGAATCTATATGTCACTCTGTTTTCATATTGTATAAAGTATGATTTTCGAGTATATTATTTTGTCTAATTGAATCATATTGTGATTTTTGAGTACATTGTTCTACCTATTTAGAATAAAATCATATTATATATTATTCTGCTTTATAGAGTATGATTTTTTATGGAGATTGTGATTATTTGACTACTTGAACCTACTACTCAAAGTGAAACACAATCAAATGTCCTTAAAATTGATGATAGTGGCGAATAAGGTGAAAATGATAGTTGTCATACTTATGTTGTTTAGAGGTTAGAGTATTTAGCTTCTTGCCTTCTTATGCTTTGGCCTTTGTGTGAGTTATTTATGGACATGATTTTACCTTTGATTATACATTAGTAACTGTGTTTGTTGCAAGAAACGTGTTATTTAAACCTTAATGTTGACAACATTTATGTATTAAATTATAACTTTAAACATTGTTATTTACTAATTATATCTCTCTGGGAAAAATACACAGGAAAAATAGTTAAATATTGTGAAAAAGACTTCCCAGCCTTGCAGGCCGGCCCTGGCCCTGATGCTCTCGGGCCAAACCTTGAAAAACTATAATTTTCCTGACCCCGAGTCCATTAGGGCAGGCCTTGTTAAGCCTTGGCCCGTCAAGGGACGGCCCTGCAAGGCCGAGCCGGCCCTGATTCCCAGCTCTAATAAAGCCATGAGTGACCACATCTAATTTAACTTGTTTTGTTTCTTTAACTGACAAATGAGGAAAAAATGCTTTTTGATATAATAAAACTTTTGGTCGTCTCTCATCAAATTTGTCTCAATTATTTTGACCCCTAGAATTTAATTTTTATCAATCAAATCCCTAAAGTTTCATAACTTCCAATGCACGATTAGTTTTCATGGTTTGAAAGGAAAATAATGTCATGAGGACTAATGGTGTAAGGTTATAGTCCCTTGACTGATAAAGATTAAATTTTAGAGACCAAATCAATAATTGAGTCCAGCTTGAGGGACAAGAAGTTTAATTATCCCTCTTAAATTTTGTAGTGACATGATCAAGTGTGTGTGTGTGTGTATCCAATATCAATGTCTATGTCCAAGAGTAAATCCTGAATTCTCTATTCTCTTTTGTTTTAATTTGTAATACCGATTCTTATTATTATGAGTCATCCCATTAGAGTCATCTCTTGCTTATGATAAGAGATGATTTAGTTTGCAGTATAAATATAGATATTATTGTGAAACACCGTATCGGACTCTTTGAATTTGATGAAAACAAAAACATCACACACGCAAGATAATTTATAGGTAAGTTGACGAATGAAGTCAAGCTTGATGTTGACGGCTGAAGAGTCAATTGGTAGCTTCTTTCCAACTCTAAAGTGTATAATCAATCTTTTATATATATATATATGTCTCTGTGTGTGTGTGTGTGTCCCGGCATGATCTCTGCTTGAATAATGTGGGTGCAACATTGATTAAAAACTAAGACTAAAAAATAAATGGAGTAATTGAAGATGGAATATAGAAATATATGTTTAATTACCAATTTAATTGGCCAAAAAGGGGGGGGGGGACATAGTGTTTAAAAGATGTGATCCTTTTTCTTTATACAGGGAAAGACGTGATCCTCAAGCCAAGACTTTTGAGTGATGAAGAAAATATATTTATAATTAATTAGTACATTAATTTTAAAATAGAACTTTGTTTGGGTTGAATTACTCCTCTCTTTTTTTTTTTAAATGTGAGCGGTGAGGTTTTTTCAAGAGAATTTGGCAAATATTTGCTTGTTTTACAAAACTTGTGTTAGAATATAATTCAATTTTAATTTAAGAAGAAAATATTTTATTTAAAAAGCCTTGAATTAATATATGGGAGGTAAACTGTCTCATCTTACTTTTTCTTTTTCCCCCAATGCTTTAAATTTAAGGCCCACTAATTAAAGTGAACTTTTCAGTGGCCCTTAATAAAAGGCTGTATATATAGTACTGATAATGACTCCAACATTTTATTGATGACATTTTGTTTAATACACATTATTTGCATGTAACTATTTTATTAACAACATGTCAACATGTGGTTAATGGTTATCAACATTTTGAGACGATTGTTCAAAGGGTGTTGATGATAACCAATGTATGGAAAATCGGATTGGACCGGCCGGTTCAGACCGGAAACCGATGAACCGGTCATTGGTCTGGTCCGAGTGAGGGGGAAAAACCGATGAACCGGTCAACCCGGTCTGACCAGGTGTGAATCGGCCTGAACCGGAGTGAACCGGCTTGACCCGAACTAGTCACGGTTTGATCTTTTTTTTTTCTACTTTTTTACACTCCAAATAAAGTCATTTTGGCTTTTTTTTTTTTAAAAAAATTCCTAACAGTTTTTTATTTATAAGGAGCTTTAAAAGGATTGTGGAATACTTTTAGCATTGGTTGGGGAAAAATCCTTATATACTTAATGATATTTTTGTAAGTATTAGGTTCAGAAGGTTATATTGGATTATTAGTTGAAAAATAACTTTCATATAGTTTTTTGAAAGGTATGTATGAACATTTAAATTATATATATTTTTTAAATTGACCCCGGTCTGACCCCCGGGTTGACCCCGGTCTGAACCATTGACCCTTAACCCACTGCCTCGACCGGTTCAATGCCCGGTCCGGTTTTCAGTACCTTGATGATAACTACAAATTATCATCCTTTATAATTCCAAAATTCAAATCAGTGAATTAATAAGAAGAGACTTCCATAAATTTAATTTTTAACTAGCATGAAGATTCTGTAAAAGTTCAAAATAAACAGGAATAATGTATAGTCTGTAGACGAAGATATTAAAAGTCTGCCAAAAAGAAATATGGAAGGAGAAAAACACGGAAAAACATGAATAGTTTCCATCAATATGTGCTCGCATCTTACTCAAAACAATCAATAAAAAGTAAATAGCGTCCAATAATGAATATAATCTCAAATTATAATCCATAAAATAACAACGTAGTGATGGGAAACTAACGAAGGACGAAGAAGCTTAGGACGTTGTACATGAAAAAACAGAGAGAGAGAGAGAGAGAGTACGGAAGCAATGATATGGTAAGTTGAAAATGGAATTTCTGAAACATTACTATTGAAAGAGTTCTGGTGAATATTTTGCGGGGGAGAGAGAGAGCTGAGAAAAATGAAGGCTCCTTGTAGAGATTAGGAGTACTGATAGATGCAGATGCATGCTTATAAATCATCCAAATCAAATGAGAGGGATTGTGAAAAAGTAAAGAGCAGCCGCGTGCCCTAGAATTTAGAGAACACTTCATCATTACTGATCCTAAATATTATATATAGATTTGTGTATATATCACTGACCAACTCTAATCATAACGTGAATTAAGAGCAACAATAATATTATATAACCTAGGATTCAAGCTGTTGAGATGGGTGAAATGTTTTTTTATTTAGAGAGACAAACGCTAATAACCTAAGGTTTTATGCGATTTCAAATTCATAACCTCCCACCTAAAAAAATTTCTTGTCATTAAGCTACAAGGTCCACTACAAAAATACAAAGCTCCTAAGTCATTGACATCTGACTATCAAGCAGTTAGTTCAACTGGTAAATGGTTGTACTAGCCTAATTAACTAAAGATAATAATAAGTTCGAGTTTTGGGAATGCAGTAGTATTAAATATTTAGTAACAGAGTTTTGTCATTTTTATCTTGCTCAACTTTATCCAGATTAGGTTTATTAAATACTTAGTGGTGTAGTTTTGCCGTTCATGTGGTCCTGTCAGATTCAATGCAAATTAGTTTGGCCTCCAATAAATCCTCTCATAGTATTAAATACTTAGTGGTGTAGTTTTGCCTTTTGTGGTTCTAGTTGCCTGACTCAATACAGATTAGTCTGGCCTCCAATAAATCATCTTATAGTATTAAATAGTTAGTGATGGAGCTTTACGGTTACTGTGGTGCTACCCAACTTGAGTCTGGCTTCCTATAAATCATTCAAACTACAAATGAAGTAGGTTCAATACCAGATAGGCCTCGACGTGTGAACAATAACATTAAATATTCACAAGTCCAATAATAATGAATAGGGAAAATGAGAAATAATAAGAAGGGAAAAGGAAAAGGTTGATGGGAGAGCTGAGGGAAGCAAACGTGAGTGCGTGGTGGTAGAAAATAGATAGTGGGTTTGCTCATCATCATCCCCTTTCACGCCGGCAGCTTTACTCTCTCTAATTTCTCTCTCACGCCTGCTTCTTCCACTCTCTCTCTATCTCTCTCTTCCCTTTAAAATAAAAAACAATGGAAAGCTAATCCACTAACACCATTTTCCCTCATTTCTTCACTTTATTTCTCATCTTTTGTCAGAAACTATTCTATTCTAACCCCCTGAACTAGCTAATGTAGCCCATCCTCACTTTTTCTTTTTCTAATCTTCCCTTTCTTTTTTTGAATAAAATTATTACTTCCATTCCACTCCATTCCAATACACCCTATATTCCACAGTGCCATTGCCCAACATAATTAAGCCTATAACTCCAATATAATCCCAATTCTCGCAGTTTAAAACACTAAAGCCTATCGCTCGCTTTCTTCTCTACCTTTTGTATTCACATATTTCACAGTTCTGTGTGTGCGAGCGCGCATTTGTAATTGATATGTGAGAGGTTAAATGGATACCTTGTTTCGTCTTGTCAGTTTTCAATCTCAACCATCGTCAACTGATCCTCACTCCCTCAACAACTCCTCTACCAGCTCTAGATCCTCCACACACCACAACAACAACAACAACTTCCATCACCACCACCACTACTACCATCACCACCAGCAAGACGACGAAGAATGCTTCAACTTTTTCATGGATGAAGAAGACTTGTCCTCGTCTTCTTCTAGACACTACTATCCTTATCATCATCATCCTAACCCGTCCTCGTCCTCCTCTGCTGCTGCCACCGCTACAGCCACTACTGCTACTACTACTTTCACCACCACCACTCCCACCACCTCTGATTTCTCCTTCTCCCTCTCCCCCACCACACCTGACCTCCACAACTTCGAATTCTCCGGCCGATGGGCTCAAGACCTCCTCCTCGAAGCCGCCCGTGCCATCGCCGACAAGAACACCTCTCGTGTCCAGCAGTTAATCTGGATGCTCAACGAGATCGCCAGTCCTTATGGTGACACCGATCAGAAGCTCGCCGCTTACTTCCTTCAGGCTCTTTTCAGTCGTGTCACTGACTCCGGCGACCGTACCTACCGTACGTTGGCCTCCGCGTCGGAGAAAACATGCTCTTTTGAGTCAACAAGGAAGATGATCTTGAAGTTTCAAGAAGTCAGCCCTTGGACTACTTTTGGTCACGTCGCTTCCAATGGTGCCATATTAGAGGCCTTAGAAGGTGAGCCAAAGTTGCACATAGTTGATATTAGTGACACATATTGCACCCAGTGGCCTACTCTTTTAGAAGCCTTGGCCACTCGCAGCGACGACACCCCGCACCTCCGGCTAACCACGGTGGTTAGCCGCAGAGCCGGCGGCTCCATCACAGCGGTTCAGAAAGTCATGAAGGAGATAGGGACTAGAATGGAGAAATTCGCTAGGCTCATGGGTGTACCCTTTAAATTCAATGTCATTCATCACGCGGGTGATCTCTCGGACCTTAATTTCTCCGAATTAGATATTAAAGAGGACGAGGCTCTCGCCATTAACTGTGTCAATACGTTACATTCCGTCACAGGGTTTGGTAATAACCGTGACATATTGATATCCTCGTTTCGGAGATTACAACCTAGGATAGTCACTGTGGTGGAAGATGAGGCGGATCTTGATGTTGGATTTCATGGGTTGGAATTTGTACGAGGTTTTCAAGAATGCTTGAGGTGGTTTAGGGTTTACTTCGAGGCGCTGGAAGAGAGCTTCCCCCGAGCAAGCAACGAGCGTTTAATGCTAGAGAGATCTGCGGGAAGAGCCATCGTTGACTTGGTGGCTTGTGATCCGTCGCAGTCTGTAGAACGGCGGGAGACTGCGGTGAGGTGGTCGCAGAGGCTGCATGGTCGTGGGTTCAACGCGGTGCCGTTCAGCGATGAGGTTTCCGACGACGTGAGAGCTCTGTTGAGGAGGTACAAGGAAGGGTGGGCAATAACACATTGCTCCGACGCCGGAATATTCCTGTCGTGGAAGGAACAGCCGGTGGTGTGGGCCAGTGCATGGAGACCTTGACGTAGATCGGTAGATGATGAAGAAGCTGCGAGAGAGAGTGCTTCGCACGTGTTTTCGGTTTTTTTGGCACGTGCATGGTGGGCCGTATGGGAGATTGCTGTGAGTGTCCTTTTTTCTTTTTTCTTTTACTTATTTGATTAGTTTGGTAAGTCAATACGATTGGGGTTGAGATGGATGCGAGGGGAGTTTGAATTTTCAGTTATTCTTGATAACATTTTGTGATTAATTTTTCATATTATCATATTACGAAGAAATAGGTTGTGACTTTGAATATATTATTATATATGTATGAAGTAATCAATGGCATAATTGTCCCACTATTTTATTTTTGAGGGGATATATAGTGAAATTATGTGATCCCTTAAAATAAATTAATGTCATGTTGCATTCAAGAGAAGTATTAAAAAAAACACACAGATGTGTGTATGTTGCAAAATAGCCGAGTGTTGATATAGTATTATTTTTATCATATGACTATTTAAAATTTGATTTACATGGCTCAGTTTTATTATATTTTAATGTTTTTGTTAAATGAAATAGGTCATAAAACGAAAACTCTCTAACAGTTTTTGAAAATGGTGGCTGAAAATTTGAAATAACAATATAAAAATACCAAAATCTAAACTATATATTTATATTTAAAAAAAAAAACATAATGGCCTGAATTTGTTGATTTTTAGGAATATACGAGCACAATTCTCATTATATAATTGTTAGCATTATTATGTTTGTCTACAAAATAATTTTTATTTTATCTACTAATACCCATTGAAGTTTTTTTCTTAATTTCGTTTTGAAACATTCTTCTTAATTATATTAATGTCTAATTGCAGTAATAAATAGTTTCCTGTCCTAATTTATTTTGACCATTCATATCTCAAATTACAGTGTTCTCTTAATTTAATGGAAAAAACAACTAGTAATTTAGAATTATACACAATGAGAACATCTGCTATCCTTTTAGCCAGAAAATAATTTTTTTAATCCACACTATACATAAAATTAATTGAGAACACAATCTGCGCAACACATGCTATCCTTTTACCCTTAAATCAGTTGTGCCTGGTGCATAGGAAGTGGAGAGTCAATGAGCTTGTAGCTCAACTGGCACCTACCTCTCCCTTTGGGGGAGAGGTCACAGCCCTGTGCAAGTGTGAGTGTGTGTTTGTGTGCTACACGATATGTATGTGTTTGTTTGGAATAATGATTTGAATGCTTGAAAATAGTTTTTCAATCGTAATTTACGATATACAAGGTAAATATGTGAGAGGAGTTTTATCTCGGTTTATGTGAAAAACAACTTATAATCAATACAAACACCATACCAAACATGCCCTTGAGTGTGTTTGTCATTTGATCCTATCAAAAATAAAATAAAATAAAGTTAGTGGAGATCGACTCTTTTCCCGCATGCTGATGGGTTTGAGATTAGAATGAATAAGAATGATAATGAACTTATTCAATGAGATATGTTGCATTTAATTTTCGATTAATATTGTAATTATGGAGTTGTTATGATGGAATTAATAGGTCAAGAAGTCCTTTTTCCCCTGTAAATTAAAATAATATAATATCGCGACCAGAATGGTGAGAGCAAGTTTTTTTTTTTTTTCACCATTGAGTGAGAGTAAAGTTGTATATAGGTAAAAGTGCGGAGTTTAAACATCTTCATGTAATTAAAAAAATATATTATAATATTGGGATTGAGAGAGAATGATTTTTTTTTTTTTTTTGCCAAGTGAGAGAGAATGATCACAGTAAGATTTAATTCCCTCTAGTCCTTTTGGGTACAGTATTGTATACGTTTTGATGTCCTATGTATGATCCCAAAATATGGTTATATGGTCCAATTTTGACCAGAGAAGCTGAGCAAGGGAATTAATTAAAAACATAATTAAGCCGGAGAAGATAATCGAATTGACACCTAAAAGCAAGAGAAGGCTTAGCCTTTCCACACTAATCTTTTCTTTTCTTTTTTTCTGGTTTCCACAAAAAGGTCTCAAAAAAAGAATCAGGATTTGGTATTTGGTATATAAAGATGATATCAGCTGCAAAGGATATATAATGGTATATATATATATATATATATAAGGTGCCCATCCATACTGGTAATTATGTATTAATTAATATATACCAAACTAAACTCACGAATTAAAAAACGAAGGAGGAGGACGTGTTCAAGTGATATATATAATCTTAGGACGGCCACTATATTGGTTTTTAATATAAGAGAGGGAATCTCATAAAAAGGGGCAGAGAGTCTCCTTAGTGGAAGAAGGGGGTCTTAGTGGCCAGCAAAGCACACTGTCTTTGAAATAGTCTTTGCTTTGCATGTCCTTCTTCCCTTTTTCTTTACTCTCTCTCTCTCTCTTTAAAGTCTATCATCTTTATACACACAACATATATATATAATTATATGACACAGATCTTAGCTTTTACTTCTTTCTTTGTATGGCCCCCACGAGCCCTGAGGTCTTTCATGAAGGAAAGATAAGGGCCAATAAGTGGCACCTTTTGCCCATGAAAGCTAATATAATGTAAGTGTCATAGACTATGAAAAGGAAACATTATGAAATAGTGGGTTCATGTTTTTAGAGTTGTTGAATGTCTTGGTCTTCTGATATATGAGCCTTCCCCTCTCCACGTTTATACACCCCCCCCTCTCTCTGTGAAAACTCTATAGACCACTCAATGTCTTCTGATTCTTATTATTAGGTATCCAAGCAACTAGTTACTTCAGATCGAAGCTTTGTAATCTGGATATTTTTTCCAAGATCTTTTTGAACAAAATTTAGTTCGTCAACTATGCTGGTCCATCAGTAGACCAAGTGTCCTTCCTTCTCTCTTGGTTTTAAAAAAAATAATTATTGTAGCTTTCGTTCAGTTTTTAATTATTTTGATAAAGGGAGTTTGGTGCTGGACGCAACTTTCTTCTACGAGTTTAACCTTTGATACTCTTTTCTGTGACATTGACAACGACCAGCTGATGGCTTTATGCTTTTAATGGGACCGACTTGGAGCAATAAAGTTTGTTGAAGCGCATTTGCCAACCCATAGGATCTTTGTCCCCCTCTGCCTCTGTATTTGCCTGATCCTGTAGCCTACAATATTGTTTCTATAATTATACCAAACGAATAATTTCTTTCAAAACGCAATAATTGAAGAATCCATTTACAGCCATTATGAAAGGAACCATTAAGGCTTCCTCTCTCTCTCTCTGTCTCTCGTTAGGATCAATCTTGCAGTTGAATTTATATTTATGCGTGACATCTGTTCTCCAAACTCACTTGAACTTGTGTTTTGAGTTTGAGGCCCACTCAAATGGTATACACCACACAGCACTCAAAACTTCATCTGTTTAGGACTCAAAAGTCCTTGGTCAATACCTCCTCAGAAACTATGGGCTGGAAACTTGGGGCCTCGGAGATAGTGGCACCATGGACCTCAGGGCTTTGAGAGTTCTCAATTTGCTGTAACAAGATATAGAAGCCAGCCCGAAGCTTTGTTTCTACTTCCTTCCATGGCAAACGACGACCCCAGGAGGCACTAACATGAAATCAGTATATATTATATCCAAGCATGTAAAGCAATTTCATGTTGTTTATACCAAAATGGGACAGAGAAAAGGTCAACAAATATTACACATAAGAAAGAATCATTTTACACCACATGTAAGTTAGGACTAGGTAGACCAAGACAAACACTGCTTCATTGATTACAAGGGGAACTCCAGTCAATGGCCGATCTTTCTCGATATATACACGCTTCTAGTTCTCGAGTCTATAGTCCTGTATCCGCGGTGTGGGTGAACAAAGCAATTCGGCGAGCTGTAGACTCAGGCTTCACAGGTGATCAAATGCACAAAGAGAACCGCATTATATAAATCCCCTCAATCCCAGAGGCAGTCTCCATTTTCTGTGCCAAAAGATAGAAACTCTTGACCATATTGGGAACTCAAAATTGTAAGCCAGAGGTTGATCAGCAGGTCCTGCAACTATCAAAGGCAACCATACATATCTTGAGTCCCTTAGGTCTGCAGTATTCCATCGATCTGCCATAAAAATAAATGAACCAGGGCATCCAGGTATAGGGAGTACAAAAGTGCTCTGAGCAAAGAAAGTTGTCAGCCGAAATACTTTGTTCCCTCCTACGCATGGATTTCCCATTGTTTCCCATGGCCCCAATATTGACTCAGAAGCATGAGCCAGCGCCTCGTTTGGGGCCCACCCGGTGCAGCCTGATGTGATCATATAGTATGTGCCCTGGTGCTTGAATAGAGCAGGTGCTTCTCTGTGCTGTCCCACTAGAATCCTTCTCATGACAGAAGTTACATCAAGATAATCTTCAGTTAAGGGGCCAATGTGCAGTACACTATTTTCCTCAGAAGAGTATATTAGATATGCCACACCATCATCATCCTTGAAAACTGTCATATCCCTGCTTTCATATCCATGTGGCCTTTGGCTTCCGAGATAATCAAAGGGGCCTTCAGGAGTATCACTGATTGCTACACCAACAGCAGCTTTTGTATAATTGGCGTCGTCTATGTGCATCCACATCACATATTTTCCAGTTTTGTCGTTGAAAATCACTTTTGGCCTCTCAAGCACATTGGACTTGTGCAGATCATGAGTTTCATTTGTTTCCACTGCGGCCAATACAATTCCTTCATTTTTCCAAGTCCACAGATCCTTGGAAGAATAACAGCCAACTCCTATAACGTCCACCTGAAGAAGACAGCAATAAAATCTAAATAGAATTTTGGCACAAGGTAATGTAGCTGAGTAAGTATACATAAATTTTTTGACGGGTCATCCCTTGGTTGCCACTCAAAGAGGCCGTCATAGCTTGTAACAGCATGTTATGACTCACAACATCAGTACTACAGCAAATTTTATTAAAATATGAGAACATAACACTGAGAGAGAAAGAGCAGATTGATAAATTGTTAAAAGTATATTCACTCCATGATAATAAGAAAGAGACAGAAACAAAACACTTCCTAGCTAGTGTGTGTGTGTGAACTTGTTGATTTCTGCCTGGGCATGGAATCATTCCATATAGAAGCTCACTAGTACTACTATCTTTGCTAGTCCAGTTTGAAGTCAATTATCAAGTTAAAAAGAAAAAAATCAGTTACATTCTACATTCATTCAGCTTATTCATAACACCAATCAACATCCAAGTGCTAATTTTATGCCACAGCTAATGTTTACTATGGCATTGAGGTCAATAATTTGTAATCCCTTAGTAACTCAAGTTGCCACCAGGCATTAGTAACTCAAGTTGCCACCAGGCATTTCCATAAATTGATAAAACCGTCATATGCTTTATATCTCTCATTCTGTTGCTTTTTTCCTACAAATGCTTTTTCCATGTGATATGTATGCAATTGTTCCACATTGGAAAGACTTTTACATTTGCTAAAACCTCCACCCATCGCATTGAAAGATCATCAAATGACCAGAAGACTAATGAGATTACATAACTTTTGTGGCAATGTTAGCTTCTTGAGAACCAAATGAGAACTAAAACCAATGCCATCCCTCCAAAGACTTCATATAAAATAATGACATTGAGAATATTTAAAACTCAAGATATTGAATTTACTAATGAAACATAAGGCCCCTTAAACTAAAATCTCACATGAATTAAATACAGATCAAACTAAGCAGTTGTGTGTCAAAGCAGAAACAATGCAGATATGTAAAACCATATAAGCATCTCCAACGAGTGGGTTCTTCCTTACGATAAAGCCTTCCTCTTATTAAAGATATTGTTATAGATTTAACAACCAAAGGATGCAACTGTCAAAGCATAGCACTAAAAATAATAACTAGCCTCTTCAACAATCATGAAAATGAATGAACAACTTTTCTGTCCACAAAATAAGATGCACAAATTCCTACATAAAGGATCACATTATGGAGGGAAAAAAATTCACCTTATACTTGAAAACAAGAGCTTTTTCAAGAAAAAACGACTTACACGGGCAGCTCCTTTCTTGTGAGCACGGTAAGTGGGCCCATCTTTATACTCTCCATACCAATAGTATGTACTCGACTTTTTATCATACAGAATGCCACCTCCATGAGCTTGAATAGGATTTCCATCTGTATCCAACCAAATTCTGCCAGGGTAGTAATAATAACTTTCATTCCCAGCATTTGCTGTATCTATAGCTCTTTTGTGACCAGGAAAAAATAGGTGTCTCAGTTGTGAGCTTTCATCAAGGAATTCATCAATCACTGTTGTTGTGCGCTTAGGTCTACGTTTTGCTGCCCTAGGGGATCTCTTTCCCCTAGGTGGGGGAAGTCGGATGTTCTCCTCCTCCTCCACTTGTTGGAGTTCACGGAGTTGGGGATGACGGCTTACTCGCAATTGGACCTCTCCACCTTCCCTATCTCTTTGATGAATATTGGAATAGAAATGAATCAAAAGAATGCATCCTATCAAGCTCCACACCACAGTAGATGCAGAAAATCTGCTCCCTGCATTGCGACATAAATTTGTTGGTTTCCTGTATTTGTTCCTCATCCTCTTTCTCTCTTCCTTATTATCTTCAAGCTAATGCTGCAATTGACAAAATGCAACCTATGGAGACCTCAACCCCACTAAATACAACTTACAAACATCTAATCTACCTTGTACAAAAGATAACATGTAACTAATTGTGATCAAACCAATTCAGTAAATATGATAATAAATTACTTTAAAGGATGACAATAAATTGTTGACTAATTGGACTCTTCTCTTTACTCACCGTATTCCCACTCCCAATATTGACCGCCATCAATCAAAATGACGGGCAGCAATTTGCCACATCAATAAATATGAGACAAGTCAATTTTCTCATTAAACAAGAATCAAAGTGAAAACCTATTCGTCAGATCCACTAAACCGTCACGCAACAATGCAGCATAACTTTACCCCTAAAATTAGCATCGCTTCAAGATGGAGAAGATACAAATCCTCCGCAATCTCTCAGATTAAAACAACAACAACGACAGTAACAGAAGAATCGAATTGCGACCAGAGAAGACGACTTACGTGATACAACCCGAACAATAAACTGAGCAAAAGTCCCAAACATGAGTCTTTCCTGCAGCTTTTAAAGTTAGAGAAACAGAGGCAACACCACCAAACTAGGTCGATTTCACTTCCTGGTCCCGATACGAGGCCGGCGGCGAAGAAGAACAGAGAAGGTATCCGGGGCAAGAAAATGAAGAAAATGAAATTAACAAAGGCGGTAGTTAAGTTTGGGTGAAATTTCGATCTGAACACTGAGGTTGATGACGTTGACTTGCGACCGAATCTCTAATAGCCCCATCGACGGTGATTTTCGGTGACGAGTGTCTCAAAAGTGTAAAGACAGCTCTAGAAGCTTCAGCATCACGAGCCTTCTTTCGGCTTGCCTCTGAAATCTTCTGTATTCATTCAGCTCATTAGACGTTGATATGCTCAATAATTTGCTGTCTGACTTCCAATCACACTGGGACAGTTAGCAACAACTCATCATTCATAATCTTAATACAGTATATAGAGTAACCTTCAGAACAAGGAAGTGTGAGGTCAATAAAGAACAAGGTGAAACCGGGAATCCAATGATCCTGCTTTCTTTGACTTTACTTGTGCGGCACCTGGCTTCCCTCCGCTGCCAGGCCCGTCTGCGCATCCTTTTCTTTAAACTACATCCTTATCTTTAAACTACACCCAATGGCCAAATACGAGCCATTGATTTTGATGGATTGGAATTGAGGTTGGTATTGTACAAGGACATATATTGAGATTGAGACAGAAGGTTTAAAATTATGTTTGGTATGCAGTAATATTTAGATTGAATATTTTAATGATTTTATTTTATAATCCTTCATAAATTATGAAAAGACTAAAATATCTTTATTATTAAAATTGATAGTGGGTATTTTTGTCCAAAAAATATTATAAACGGAGATATTTTTGTCTCTAATATTTGTAATCCCGGGATTGAAAAAGCAATACCAGGGGAGATGGTTTTGTAGCAATCTCACTTTCGTGGTATTCTTAATCCCGGGTTATTTCCAGTCCATCATACCAAACAATACAACTTGACTCAATCCCTGATCCAATCCCAATCCCTAACCCCCAATGCCGCATACCAAACAGGGCCATGAGGTAAAGGGTGCAATTGTGAGATAAAAGACGGGGTTGAACTTTTTTTTTTCTAAAAAAATGGTATATAATATTTTAAAATACATTTTTAAACATGTAATATCTTAAAATATTTTTTAAATAGTATGGAGTATTTTAAAATAATTTATAATGTTTTTAGGGATTTAAAATATTTTCTCAGTTGTATTTAGTGTGTTAGCAAACTGATTATAATTTTATCTTTAATGTATTTTTTCAACTCAAAATTATTTTAAAATATTTTTGGTGTTTTTAACCCTTTAAAATATTTTTTTAGTTGTACCCAGTGTCTTAAGAGACTGACTATAACTTTATCGTTAATGTATTTTTTCTTAGCAATAACGAGTACCCATAACTTAGGATACTGATTTATTGATTCCCACCCACTCTAAAATATTTTTCCATTAGCACTTAATATTTTAAAGTAATTTTTGAAGCTAAAAAAATACATTAAAGATCAGCCAGATCCCTTATGCTGCGGTAGCACACCGACCTGGCAGTGGAGGGAAGCCAGGTCCCCTTGTGCTGTGGCGTCAAAACAAGAATTTCTATTTTTCTTGCTTGAATTAAAGGGATGAAACTTTCAACCTCTCATGTCTTCCATATCACAAGCTACAAAAGGAGAGAATTTTCTAGCTTTGTTTCTGTTTTTTATTTTTCTTTCAAAATAGTTTTATTAAATTAAAAATAAGTTTTGAAAATTAAAAAAATTGTTTGAATAGTTGTTTTAAAAAATATGTTTTTGAAATAACGTGGCAGTGACCGTTGCTGACAATGATGTGGTAGTAGTCGTCACCGGTAGTATGGTATTGATAGTAGATAAATGTCGGTCTCAAAAAACAAATAAAGAAAACAACTATAAACTATTATTATTTTTTTAATTTTTAAAAACAACTTTCTGATTTTTTTTTTAAAACAACTAGTTGAAACAGTTTTTCAAATAATTTTTTTATTTTTAAAAACAAAAAAAAAAGAACAAAATCAAACAAGCCCAGATTTCTAATTTTCTCATTTCCTTGCCCTTGAAGGATTGTAAGAGTTAAAGATAAATTTTATATATGAGTTTTCATGTAGGTGCTGTGGCTTTTTACTATCAATATTAGTTTTTATAATGATAAGGGTTATTTTTTAATGGTTGAGGCAAGGCGATTTTGCTTTCTTTTTAAAACTTCTGGAATAATATTGATCTAACAAAATCTTCTAGATAACTGGTCCTTAATCTTAATTTTAAGCCTAGCTAATATGTATAACGTATATACAAGTTGTTGGGTTAATTTTTTATTTTTTTAAATATTTATTTTTTTATTTAAAGAATACAAATATAAAAATAGAATACTTAAATTCTGCTCAAAAAATTACTTCAAAAATTTAATTAAATTTAACGTTATTCAATTAATATGCAACCTATTTATTTATGTTTAATTTATGCAACTCGTCTCGAATTTAATATATTTTTTTATATTTGTCTACATGTACCTTTTTATTTACTTGTACTCCTCTAATGTCTCTTCATAATTTCATATACTCCAGATTTAATAAATTTTAAATATTAAGAAATCAGCATAATACTTCAGATTTTGTTCAACTATTGTCTTCTTAGCACTTAGGTAATTAAACCCGGACTAGATTGATCAGCTCAACCCAAAAACTGATGAACCGGTTGGTAAATTGGTCTGGTCCTAGCATCCATCAAGTTCACCTTTTTTTTTAATCAATTTTTTTATTTTCTTTAGAATTTCATATAAATAACCCTGAAATCTTCACTTTCTCATCAGTTTAGCTTTGAGTTAGCTCCAATTTAATTTAAGTATGACTTACTGACCTTTGACCTAATACCTTAACCAGTTCAATGGCCGGTCCAAATTTAATAATATTGCTTAGCACACTAAAATATCCCCTTTTTTGGTCAGAACACACTAAAAATACTTACTTTTAGCAATAACTCATACCATATCACTATAAGACACCCTTGTATTTCAAATAAATACGTGAGAAAGGAATTGAAATCTAAAATTAACTAAATATAAATGCATAAGGAGATATCAGATAGAAGAAAAATATGTGATGAACATAAATATGAAATGTATATTTTATGAGTAATAACTTTTTGGTTCAAGTCAAGCCATGAATTCAAAAGCTGATACTGGATTGATTTAGACTAGGAATTTTGGTTGGATTCATGTGCACAACTAAGGGCCGATCTGAGTTGGCGTTTGAAAAGTACATTTACGCAAGTTGAAATAAAATTCCTTTTACATACCTACTTATCTTATGTACCATAAATCACGTTAAAAAAGCAATTTGTACCACTGATTCAAACAACCATTAATTCTGATATATTAAGTCATCACCTTTTATTCATTTACACGAGTATTATATTTCGTTTTGCTTAGATGATTAATATTGAATGTTGTTCATGTTATTGTGAATTATATACCAAGGACCTGGATATCTTTACATCAATACAATTGATTTAGCACCCTTAAGTGGGCATTTTTGCATCAATATAGATGGTTACTTTATGAAAAAAAAATTAAATTATTAAATATGCCTTAAATTAATAATATTTTTAAAATTTACTCTTATTAAATTTTTATCTCTCCCTTCATTCACAAATTATTTTCATCTCTTTCTCATCTTTTTTTCCTAGCTAAAGTTGAAAAGCAATCATTAATAACCTTATAAGTGGATTTATATTTAACAAAAAAATCTTCCACAAAGATTTATAATAATAAGGATTGGAGTGCAACATCTAGAGTACATGCATTGTGTGTGTTCTAATGAGCTTTTGGAGAATAGCTTTTACAGTTTACGAGATAAGTATGTAAGAGGAGTTTTGTCTCGATTTGCGGAAAAGTGCTTCTGAAACCATGGTTTTGAGGGTATAAGAACACACATGACAGTTATGTGCATCTTTTTTTGGCCTAACATTTCTACACTACAGAAAATAAAGTCAAGGACTCATATTATATATTAGCTAGCCATATATTTCCTATAATCTTTAATATAAGATCTTGTTATTGTACAAACTGTATTACGAACAAAAATTTTACATAAAAGACTAGAGGTAGTATAACATACTTTTTATAATTAAGCATTCTGAAAGCTAAATAATCTTGAAACTTGATTTATATTGATATTTCTCAAACGAGAAGATTACAAGATATATACACACACAAGAACAAAGACAAAACGAGTGTAATTGATGGAGTAGGTGAAGAAATAATCAAAGTATTTCACCACCGACTTGCTTCTTCAACAATATCATGCTATTTTCTAATCTATATTCACACAATAACTTCTAACACTCCCCCTCAAGTTGGAGCATATATATTGATCATGCTCAACTTGTTACAAAGATATTGAACATGTGTCCCATGTAAAGCTTTTGTTAGAAGATCTGCCAGTTGATCGTCGGATCGTATGTGCCCTGTAGATACAATATTTTCTTTGATCTTATCATGAATAAAATGACAATCAATCTCAATATGTTTTGTTTGTTCATGGAACACAGAGTTCGATGTTATATGAAGTGTTGCTTTATTGTCACACCATAATTTTGCAAGCAATGTTGTGGTGATTCCAATTTCCTTCAAGAGTTGAAATACCCACACAATTTCTTGTACTGACTGTGACATGGCTCTGTATTCCGCTTCTGCACTTGATTTTGACACAACTCCTTGTTTCTTACTTCTCCAAGATATCAAATTTCCACCAACAAACACACAGTAACCCGTAGTGGATCGTCTTGTGGCCTTAGATCCTGCATGATCTACATCACAGAAACACTCGATTTTAGTGTGCCTATAATCTGTATAAAGAATACCAAGACCTGGAGAACCTTTCAAATAATGCAAGATATGTTCTAAAGCTTCCCCTTGTGCCACCGTTGGTGATGTCATAAATTGACTGAGCCTACTGACTGAGAAAGTTATATCAGGACAAGTTGCTGTTAGATAATTCAGTTTCCCAATGAGTCTTCTATATCTCTCAGGAAATGGAAACGGCTTCAATTTCTCTGGATCAATCTTCTTCTTCAAATCATCAAGAAGTTCATCAAACATACTAGCATCAAGATCTAGGAAGGGATTCAAAATCATAGGAATGCTGCTTGGAGCAACTCCAAGCTTTCCAGTTTCCTTTAGGAGATCGAGAACATACTTCCTTTGAGTTAAAAGAATACCTTTCTTGCTTCTTAAAACTTCAATACCTAGAAAGTATCTTAATGACCCCAAATCTTTTGTCTGGAAATGAGAGTTTAGGAAGACTTTAAGTTGTGAGATTCCAGAAATATTACTTCCTGTAATTACAATGTCATCAACATATATTACTAAAAGAATCATCCCTGCATCATATTGCTGGTAGAACACAGAGTGATCACATTACTTTGACTTAATCCGAATTTCTTGACTACATCACAGAATCTATCAAACCAGGAACGAGGACTTTGCTTTAGACCATACAACGACTTCCGGAGGTAGCACACTTTCCTATTCTCCCCCTGAGCAACAAACCCAGGAGGTTGCTCCATATAAACCTCTTCAAGGAGGTCACCATTCAAAAATGCATTCTTAACATCTAACTGATGTAAATCCCAATGATATGTGGCAGCAAAAGAGATAAGAAGATGAACGGAGGTGAGCTTAGCCACAGGAAAGAAAGTCTCAGAATAATCAATACCATAGGTTTGTGCATACCCTTTAGCAAAGAGCCGAGCTTTTAATCGTTCCAAGGAACCATCAGTGTTAGTGTTAACAACAAACACCTATTTACAACAAATAGCCTTCTTTCCAGGCGGGAGATCAACAAGAGTCCAGGTACTAGCCTTGTCAAGGGCCAAAATTTCATCTTCCATTACGGCACACCAACCAGGATGAGTCAGGGCTTGGTGAAGAGTAGTAGGTGTGGAGATGGAATCTACTGTGGCAATAAGGGATAAGGAAACAGGGGATAAATTTTGGTAAGATACATAAGATGAGATGGGATAGGTACAATCAGCATATCTTCTAGGGGGACAATATGGACGGGTACCTTTTTGGAGGGCAATGGGCAGGTCATTAGTGGTAGCAATAGGAGAATCTGGAACAGGCGGTTTAGTTATAGCAAGGGATGATCGACGAAAACAGAACTAGGAACGAGGGACGTGTCAACGGAATCAATCGGTGAAGCAGGAACTGGGGAAGGTGAAACATTGGCAACATTAGCATAATTGATTATATCAGGTTCTGGAACAGTATCCTGTACTGGGGAGATAGGGACAGAATAGACCAGGATATCGTCAGGTTCATCCATGACAGAGGGAGACTCAGAGACGAGCGAAGCTATGAAGAAAGGAGAGGACTCATGAAAAGTGACATCAGTAGACACAAGATAACGACAAAAGTCAGGAGACTAACATCGATAACCTTTCTGAACTCAAGAATAGCCAAGAAAAACACATCTTAAGGACTTGGGATCAAGTTTACTAACACTAGGACAAACATCCTGAATAAAACAAACACAACCAAAGAGTTTAGGATCAACAGGGAACATCTTAGTAGTGGGAAACAGAATAGAATATGGAATATCCCCTCCAAGAACAGCCGAAGGCATGCGATTGAGGAGAAAACAGGCAGTTGACACGGCATCGGCCCAAAATCTTTTAAGGACAGAGGAATGAAACATGAGAGCTCGTGCAGTTTCTAAGAGATGTCGATTCTTTCTCTTAACAACACCGTTTTGAGCAGGGGTATCAACATAAGAGGATTGGTGGAGAATACCATGACTTTGCAAGTACTCAGTGAATGGGGCGGAAAAATATTCTTTTACATTATCACTACGTAAGATTTTCACAGAAGTATTAAACTGGTTCTGAATTTCAGCACAAAAATTATGAAAGTGAGTAAATAATTTAGACCGATGTTTTATTAAGTAAAGCCAAGTGGTACGAGAAAAATCATCCACAAAGGTAACAAAATAACGATAACCAGTATGGGACATAACATAACAAGGACCCCAAACATCAGAATGTACTAACTCAAAAGGGGACGTAGCCCGTTTATTAACGCGAGGTGCCAAATGAACACGATGATGTTTGGCAAACTGATATGACTCACAATCTAAAGTAGATACGGAAGAAAATTGAGGATACAACTTCTTTTAGGACGAAAGTGACATATGACCAAGACGACAATGGATATCAAACAGGGATGACCCACCAGAACAAGAAACAGAACGTGGAACCATATCATCAAGAATGTAATGGCCGTCAGATTCATAACCTCTACCAATAATCTACTTCGTCGACAAATCCTGAATTAGATAGTGGTCAAGGAATAATGAGATAAAACAGTTCAAATGACAAGTTGATTTACTGGGTGATAGAAGATTAAATGTAATATTAGGAATATTAAGAACAGAGGAATGGAGTGGGGTTGACGGTGCCTGAACCAAGCACACAGACAGAGGATCCATTAGCCACGAATATGGAGGATTGGTTGGCATAAGGAACATATGATGAAAATAATTGATGATTACCTGTCATATGATTAGTAGCGTCAGAATCAATGACCTTCTTCGTGGAGGTAGTAGCAAGACCAGAAGATGAATTACCTGCAGTGAGTGCTCTTACAGATGATGGACCAGTGTCTGATGGATCAGGTGTCTGTGCAATATGAGCAAAACCACATTGCTGATCACGTTGTTGCTTATTCTGTAATTTTCGACAATTTCGCTTAATATGACCGGATTCCTTACAATAATTACAGATAATAGTTGCAGAATGCATATTTAGAGCACCGCTATATCCCTGTTTGGAACTAAATGGCTTGTTGTTAAATGGTCCACTCCCATCTAAAGCACTGGCATTCAAATCATTAGACGGACGAACCACACTATCAGGACAAAGTACCCTAGAGAACACTTCTTCAAGAGATGGAAGCTCCTGACTAGCAAGAATTTGAGATCGAATGGTCTCATACGAAGGATCAAGAGCTTCAAGAAAACTAATGATAGCCTGTAGTTCCATATTCTTAATTCGTGTCTGAAGATCCGCCTGTGGAGACATGAGTACTTTCATTTCTTCATATAACCTCTTGAAGTCCAAGAAGAAATCCTTTAATGAATGTCACTGTTGTTGAGAATAATAAAAACCTTTACAAACTTCATGAATCTGAGTAACATTACCTTTACCGGAAAACATAAACTCAAGATAATTCATGATTTCTTTAACTGTGTTGCAGTGACTAACAGAAGATAGAATTTGTGGTTCAATCGAGTTTCTAATTTGAAAGAAAATACGAGCATCGGCCCTTGACTAGGCCAAACTCTTGTCATCATCACCAGAAGGGGGGTCTTGAGTTAAGTGGACTTCCTTTTCAATGCCCAAAAGATAGAGCTTGACAGTTTTGTTCTAGTCACTATAATTTGTCCAATTCAATTTTGAATCGGTAATTTTAGCGGACATAGGTAACATATCAGATAGTTTAGATTCAGCCATGTGGAATAGTCAACCACGATAGTAATCAAAGATAAGCTTAAGGTACTTAAAGTCAGAATGAGGTCACAGATACTCACAAGCTAACAATTCCCAAACAAAAAAAAATTGGAAGCAAGTCACATCAATTAAGTAAGCCACAACCAAGACCACACCAAAAATTGGAATCCCACGTTAACAAAGTACTCTTGAGAGTAGAAGAACACCAGACTGAACTAAGGACAAAGAAGGAACTGAAATTCCTTAGAAAGAAGTCACGAAGCTCCCTGGTTCTTCACAAAATCATAGAGAAAGAAAAAATTCAAAGTGAGAATCAGACCAGATGGGTACCAGGGATGGAACGGGGTGGATGAGTCGGTCAGAGCGCCGTTGGAATCACCGGAATCTCGATCACGCGTCGGCGCGTGTCGTCGACGACGGAAGAAGCAGCGTCACGTGGAGGCTCACCGCTGGTCGAAAATGGATGCCGCTTCAGGATAGCACCAATTTTGAGCTTCAAAATTTGATGGTAAGGCACGTGTAGTGTAGTAATTGGCGGAGATGATAGATCGGAGATGTGGTTCAAAATGTGTTCTAAGGTATTAACGGAAAAGTGCAAGACTCATCTGAAACAGAAATTCTGAACTGAAAAAGAGGTATGACTCTGGTACCATGAAAGCTAAATAATCTTGAAACTTGATTTACATTGATATTTCTCAAACGAGAAGATTACAAGATATATATACACACAAGAACAAAGACAAAACGAGCATAATTGATGGAGTAGGTGAAGAAATAATCAAAGTATTTCACCATCAACTTGCTTCTTCAACAATATCATGCTATTTTCATCTATATTCACACAATAACTTTTAACACATTCAAATAACACTTATATACACCACTAACCTACCCACCTCTATTGAATTTTGAAAAAAAAATGGATAGAAACAAAAGGCAAGGTGTCCAAATCAAAGTTAAGATTAGTTAAGAGTTAGTTATGCGTTTCTTCATTAGGAATTCTATAGACCACGACCTTTTATAAAGGTTCGGAAAGGCTTTCTAGCTTATCATCTAAGTAGCTTTATTATTTGTTGTTTATAAGCATTAATATTTTTTGATACAAAAGTATTAATATTGCATATTTATAATTGAGAAAAATCAAATAAGAAATAGGAAAAAAAAGAACTTTGAATTTGAAAATTTTCAAATAAGGTATTTCCTAAAAAATGAGTTGTGAATTGTTTATCAATTTTCGTCATTCCCTTATCAACTTTTAGTAACAAACCTGATTTGAAATTTTACAATTTTAAAGTTCTTTTTTTTTATCTTTTTCCCTAAAAAAAATCCCTCCAATTCTTAATATAAAACATATTTGGGAAGTTGATCTTGGTCCTAAATATAAGATATATTTTCAAATTTGTAAATATTTTTCTAATTTACCCCTACTGATGCTCTCTCAGCAATAATAAAGGAGTAGAGGGAATTAAGGAATTAAGGAAGGAGACTAAGGTGTTTTAAAAAATATATGTCATATTAACTAACCTAACTAATTTTTTTTAATCTAATCAAATTAGGTAAAAATGTCTTATATTAAGGATCGAAAGGGTACAAGACAAGGATTCTAGTCCTATCAAACCCTTGTTTGCCTCCTCTTAAAAAAAGACACGGATTTTAGGCCTGGTAAGTCATTGTTTGCCTCCTCTTAAAATAAATACTTATGCATTTTATGAAATATAATTCCTCTTACCTATTTATTTCATATAATGTAAAAACACACGAAATAAGTGAAATCAATTCATCATCCGCAATTCCAAGCTCATTTCTCGTCAGTTCATAATTCAGCATAATATTCCTTGTTTTTATAACTAATGCAGCATAATATTCTAATTCCATCTAATTAAAAAAGTGTAACAAGGTAAGATTGTTAAAATATTTTTGTTTTAACATTGTATGTCATTATTTGTTTACGGCAAAAAAATTCAAACTCCACAAGCCATATCAATATCATTAAGGGCCAGTTTAACAGTGTTCTTGTTGTTGAGAATCTCATTCGCATATTCAAATCTCACCTCTATTTTTTGCCTTCGTAAACTTTCCTCTAAAGAATTTTGAATCCCTTTAATATAATAAATCTCAATGACCTTAAGCCAAGCCGAGCTGCTTCCCTTGATGACTCATCTCTATTTTTATTGTTCTTATGAACAGTATCGGCTCTAAAATATGTGTTGAGCTTTGTGCAAAATTTTTAAGTTCTACACTTTTGAAATTTGAAATTCCCTCTTATGTTATAATTCATTCTCTCTCATTCATTTTTTACCTTTTCCCTTTCCCGAGGTATTGTTTCCCCAACATCTGCCATTTACAACACTCTTTATTATCTCTCCGTTTCTTTTTCTCTTTCAGTTTTACTCCACCATTTGCCTTCCACTGCCGGCGAGTTCCACTGGGAGCTTGTGCTCACAAATCCGATTGCTGCGAAGATCAGTAGCCTAGTGGTGATGTTCTTCTTTTACGACAAGGGCGGAGATCTTCAACCGTGCAACTTTCGTCTTCTTTCTCCATTTTGACCTTGCAACCACAATGGAGGGGCAGAGATCGTCTTTGATGGCAAGGATGGTTTAGAGATGGGAGCAATCCATACGAAGAAGAGACAATGGCAAGATCTAGGGGTGACTTCGTTGGGAGCATCGTCTTCAATTATTTCGGTGACAATGAATGTGGTAATATACCGGGGCTTGAAATAGCACTGAATCTGAGCTTGAATAAACTTTCCGATGAGATTCCTCAGGAGTTTTCAGGCTTGGTTAAGCTAGGGATCTTAGACATTTCCCACAACGAGCTCACCAGTAACCTTCATTACCTCGTGGATCTCCAAAATCTTGTTGTCCTCAATATCTCCTACAATAAATTCTCAGGACGCATCCCGGATATGCCGTTCTTCTCAAAGCTTCTTCTAAGTATGCTCGTCGGCAACCTATCGCTATGCCTATCCGTAAATCGATGCGCCGAAGAAGAATTTGGAAGTCGTTCAGGCAGGCGAGCGAAGATGGCGCGTATAGCAATGGTGGTCTTACTTTGCATAGCATGTGCGTTGCTCATGGCGACGCTGTATGTTGTCGTCAAGTTTGTAGCTTTTTTATGTGACATCTTCAAGTTCGTAGCTTTTTTCTAGTTTTTCATTTCACTGTTTCTTTTCGTAATTATTTAATTCAAACTGCGATTATCTGAGAAATTATTTGGTATATTGAAATTGAAATTATGAGAAAAGGACGGAAACAGTGAAATGTATCACATAAAAATTGATCTTTTATATATATATATATGAATAAACAAGATCGGTGGATCTAGTATGGACCTCAGAAGTAAAGCCAGGGTAAATGCCTTTTTTCTTCTATGGATGATTAATATTTAATACTATGTGATTGTGAGCAACAAGCAAAAGCCACTTGAAAACTTACCTCTTTTTAAAATCTGAACTATACATACTCTTTATGGACCAGTGACTGACCCTGCAAAACTTCCGAAGTGGTACTACGATGGGTCAAGCACAGGGCAAGCCCTTGGAGAAGATAGTGAAGTTATCTTATAGTATGGTTCATATACATATATCTATACACACACAAACTCATCATCTTGTTGTTTTATCTATGCTTCTCTATTACTCTCACAGAAACTCACAAGTATAGTTTTCTTTCTATTTGATGTATTGTCTCAAAGTCCACAAGCAATCTTCAGGGATCCATTTTGGAGAGGCAAAAACATTCTGGTAAGCTTTTCTTGTAACTTGTGTAGAAATAATTAGTTTATTATGATTAAAGAAGCTATTCTTTGAGTCATAATCTTCCACTATTTTGGGTAAATGTTCACTTGTGGTAAAAATCTAATTTATTAGGTGATGTGTGATGCTTACACACCAACTGGTAAGCCCATTCCAACCAATAAGAGGCATAATGCTGCCAAAATTTTCAGCCACCCTGAAGTTGTTACAGAGGAACCATGGTACATATATACATATTCTGAATTTGAATATTTTATGAATAATAATCTCTGTGTAACTCTGCATTTTTAGGGCTTCAGGTGAGTTTGGCATTTGCTTATTCGTATTCTATGAGATGAGATTGTGCTGGTGTTGATCAAAATTTACTTTAGTGACAAAATATTTTACTATTTCAGGAGAAAATGAGTTGGTAGGATATATTGAAGTGTCTCAAGAAGATGAATTAGAGGTTTCAAATGTATGCATTCTAGGGGGTGACCATTTTCTTATACTTGTAGGAAAGTGAGACTAATTTAGTGTACACTACTTTTTTTCTGGGTAGGATGCTGGAAGTATTGGGATGGAAGATGAGTTTCTGAAGCTGAAAAGAGAGTTTGATAGTCAGAGAAAGGATCTAGCTGAAACAAGGAGGGTTTTAAAGGAGCTGAAGAAGGAGAATCAACAGAAGGATAGGGAATGCTAAGAAGCTCACAAGTCCTTAAAAGAGCTTCAGAACGAGCTCATGCACAAGTCTATGCATGTTGGATCTTTGGGTATGCACGTACCTTTTCACAGTTCTTATGATTCAGCGTTTAAAGCTAGGAAAAAATATAAGTGAATTTCCTCAAGTGTTTATATAAGAAAAATATAATATGAGAAAGTATTGTTTTCTCCACTTGCGATTCTTTTATTGTAGAATGTAATGGCAAAATCTTAGAACCTGTACCTAAGTTTTCATATTTATTCATTTGACATGCTTTTTTCCCCTGCTCTGCTGTAGCTTTTGCTGTGGATGTAACCTCCTTCACGATCAAAGCCGAGATTTACGTTTATAAACACGTAATTAAGTTTGAATTAGAGACCGTAAGATAATTTGGGACTTATTCAAATTAAACTTCCCAAAATCAGGGTTTTCAAAAACTTTTACAAAACATGTTCACAACAGTCTCATATTCACCTTTCAATA
This sequence comes from Inga laurina, assembly GCA_963855925.1. Lineage (NCBI taxonomy): Eukaryota > Viridiplantae > Streptophyta > Magnoliopsida > Fabales > Fabaceae > Inga > Inga laurina. The sequence goes on from OY979710.1 coordinate 4,703,976, forward strand.
CATAAATGGGCTGTACAGGTTGATTTCATTCATACATATCAGAATATAGTATAAATTCCCGACACACTCAAGTTCCATTAATTAATAAAGGGTCTATAAAGGCACAAAGCCCATAACTTACACAAAACTATACTACGAATCCCAATATATACACAATTGTTTTCAAAAACATTCAAATAATTTATACATGATAACCAAATATTCCAAAAGTAAAACTCCTTGCCTGGAGCCCTAACTACTCTTCATCTCCTGCTTTTCCTTGGATCCTTCAGCCCTGTCTAAAAATTTATGTTTTTGGGAGAGTGAGATTCTAAAGAATCCCTGTAATAACAAATCACTCATAATATGCACAACATCAAAGCATGAAAGTAAATCATCCATACAACACACAGAAATTCCAACAACAGTTGCAACGGCCGGGGTAGGTATCATGGGCATCGCCCCCTATAACGGCTCACGCTGAACTGCATGCTGTATTGTACATCCACATGAACATATCACATATATCACCATAGCTGGGATCTATATAAAACATTTCACAACACACAGCCCCATGGGCGAGATACTGAAACAAGAATCCATGATTCCATAACGCAGCCTCGCACTTACAACGGCTTGGGTAGGTATCATGAGCATTGCCCCCTACAACGGCTCACGCTGAACTGCTCGCGCTGTAATGCCCTGTAGCCGATAACACATTCACAATGATAAACATGCATACCAAGTATCATACACAACATGAGAGAAAAGTCACTACCTTGATCCTTCCGTGCGTGTCCCAGCGCCGGTCTCTTCCGAGTAAGGCAAATGTCAAATTCTATATTCATAATTAGGGATGAAGAGTAAATTCTCTATTCCAATCCTCAATGACTTCTTAATACTTAATTGGTTATCAATATTGCTCTTTTAGAGTCATTAAATACCCCTAACAAAACTCCTAAAGGGTTGGAAGAACTATCCCAAAGATCCCCTTTTGGAAGCACAAAAACTTATTTTTCACTGCTGCACCTCGAGTGAAAATGGTCTCACTCTAGTGTTGATACGGACACTCCAGTGAAGAAGGCCTCACTCGAGTGATGGTACGAACTGCACCTCAAGTGCTAGAAAGTGAGGACAAAAAGTGTTTGCCCGAGAGCACAAAAACTTTCAAAGAAGAGGAGCACTCAAGTGACGAAGACCTTACTCGAGTGACAACTTAACACTCGCAAGTGTTAAAGCACACTCTTGAATTTTGGACGCGAGTGACAACTCGAGACGAGAATTCATGGTGTCAAATACACCCGCACTCGAGTGAACTCACCCTTACTCGAGTGATGTTCATCCCTCACTCGAATGATTTTATCAGAAACCAGAAAACACAGCAAAACTGACAGCTCTTCCCAACAATTGCCCAAGTAATCCCAATAGACCCAAAACTTCTACCAAAGCTATTCCCACATAAAAACACCTAAGGAATTCAATGGAATCATCAGAATTATCCAAATCCTACTCTATTATCATACTTTGGTTTTGGGCAACATAATCATCCAAATTCCAAAATCATACAAACATACCATTTCAATCCCAAATCAATCTATATATCCCAAAACTCATACTAACATACCATTACTATACCAAAAACATGTCAAAAGCCTAATGACTCTCATTTTCGGATTAAAGGCCAAAATTTTCAGAAATTCCAAACTAGACCATTTGGCATAAAACTTATATAGATAGATTAGTCTCACTTACCTCTTTCACTTTGCCAAAGAGGTTCTTTGATTCTCCAACCTTCAAAATTTCATGTGGCACAAATCAACACCAAATAGGCACACTATACACTTCAAAATAAAGCTCTCACTCCAAGGATCAACATTAATGAAGTGAGTTTGAGCAAAAGATGCCATTTGCCCTTACCTTTTGAAGCTTTCTTCTTCTTCCTTGGCCAAAAATGGCAGACGAGAGAGAGAGCAAGAGAGAGAGAGAGATCAATGTGAAGGAGATGAGGAATGATGATGAATTACTCCTATCCCATACCTCTTGTCAACCGAATGGAGGGAAGGAGAGAGAGAAAACATAAAAAAATCCCATTTGACTTTCACACATACACTCTCTCTTACACTTACTTTTTGCCACATGTCATATTGCTATTGGCCCACCCAATATGAGTCACCAAATAACTATTATAATTCCTCCATTAGACATTTAATCACACTTCTCATTTTTCCTCTTAGCTAGTAATTAATTTCTCCATTAATTACCAACTTATGACCACTATATACATTCTCTAAATTTTCCAACAATTATGACATATTAATTAATATTGCCATAAAACACATAATAATTCCAATTAAATTCATAATTATCCACAATAATCATGATTAACCCTTAATCAAAAATTGGGATATTACATTTGAGGGGCAAGTGAAAGAGAAAAGTATGTGGTTTTCAGCACTAAGGGACTTGATGAACAAAATAAAGGTACTAATAGATGCTTACTGACAACTTTAAAGGAAGAAAGATGTATATTCAATGAGTTAATCAATTTTATTGAGCAGATTATGAAAATGGAGCACATCAAACTTTCAAAGGAAACAAAAACATATAAGAAGTATCTTGCAGATATGAGTGAAGTGGAGCGAACTATCATGTCCAAGAGTAAGTCCTTCAAGATATCATAGCTATCTTAAATGTTATCTAGGGTTTTACATATTTCCTCAATTCTCATACCTCTCCTTAAAGTAAATGAGCAACAGGAGTCACATGAAGACCTTAAGTCTAAGTACCTTGATGGGGCTAAGCAGTAAAAGGAACTTTATAATAAGGTTTTGGAGTTGAGAGGTAGGCTGTGTGCAATTAATCTTGTACAATAAGAATGATAGAAGATATGAATATTTGTGATGATCTAGCAACATTTTTTCCTCACAGGAAACATTAGGGTCTTCTGCCGCTGTAGACTTCTAAATCCCAAAGAGATAACAGCAGGCCTTACTATAGCCATAGGTTTTGAATCTGCTAAAGATTGTGAGCTTACTGTAATGTCAAACGGGCCTCTTAGAAAGACTTATAAGTTTGATTTTGTTTTTGGACCCCAAGCTGATCAAGGTAATCATGAATCAATGCCATAATTTCCTATCTATGTGATGTGCCAGTATTCTGAGACTAAAAGAAAATGCTCATTATTATGTATTTGTCTTTTCTTATTTTCTTCCATCTATTTAATTTTTCTTGCACAGATTTACAATTCTATTATTGATAATATGAATTGAAGGTCTTACAAGAAACAATTTTTGTTGTCTTCTACTATTTTTTGGGTTTTGGCATTTCAATGAGTTCTACTGTTCCACCTTAGAGCTTGATTCAAAAATTTGTCTTTTATTATTTTGTAATATGGAAATTGGTATTCCATGGCTCTTGGTTTCCAGATTTGTGGTAACTATATATATATATATGATGGCTCGGATGGGTAAAAGGGATATGACGACTATATAGTCATTAGATGGACTAGGTCGTCCTTTTGTGTACTGAAAGTATTGCAACGGTGTGACTTTCAACTGTTTCATTGGATTTCTGTCATGCAGGACTAAAGTTTGAGGCAAGAAAGGAGAGGGAGATATTCTGCCGTATGAATCACGTTTTTATTCTTGGACTTGGTTTCTCTAGCATGTTATGTTCCTTTTATTTTTGCTTCCGTGCATCGTGCGGGGAGTGAATGTGTGATCTGGAATGATATAATGTTGAAGATAAGAAGAAGAAATTACGACATGAAATAAATATAAATAGCTTAACACAAAGGTATGGATATAAGAATAATCTTCAAATGTGTCTTGGCTATTGCAGATTCAAGGACGCAAAAGATTTGACAATGAAAAAGGGAGGTGAATGGATGTTTTCTTTTTCTTTTTCTTTTTCATTTAGTTGGCTTCTAATGGAACAATGCGTGTTTTGAACTATACACGTATGAGAAATCTTTGTATGAGAACTAATTTATGCGTGATTGAATATATCAAAAATATTGATTATACATAAGCTAATTCATCCCATGCATCACGCGGGGGAGTTAGTGCTTATTATATTGTCATAACTAAAACGATAGCAATACTAAAAACCACATTTTATTTATCCCACAAACGTAAAATATGTACAATTAAATAGATCACTTTTTCTTTATCCAAAAAACAAAAAAGACCACTCCCATGTGTATGTTTACACTTGAGCATCCATATATTGTCTTGCGACCAGACGGATGCCAAGGACTAGAATCTTACTCTCATATCCACATCTTAATTTTAAAATCAAAATAAAAACAAACAAAAAATGACTTTTGTACCCTCTATCTTAATAATTGTGCCTAACTCAATTTTGCATTCTACCTTATTTCCTATATACATCAATATTTGAGTGTTATGTTGATGTTAAGACTGAAAATTCTCCTACATGTTACGTGTTCGAATCAAACAGACCCTAAAACTCGGGATTCGTAGTTCTAGATCTATGAAGGATGGAGAGAGATGAATGGTTAGAGTAGAGAAAAGCGTGTGCTAGCCACACGAGCACCAAAGTGATCATGAGAGTGGAGAGGGACAACATGGATGCCCACAACAACCTAAGAGCAAGTTTTAAGGGAGTGCACTGGTGCAACAATATGTCTGAAGTTGTGTTCTTGAGGAAGGAGCATCTTGATAGGTTTTGCAAGTCTGGATATATGTCCAGAAAATCTTGAACAGATCTACTGTAAGCATGAGCTATGTTGTACACTGCTTCTGGTAGAAACCTCCCTTCCTTCTCACAATTCTCTGCTCTTTCCTCTGTTCCACACTTGAATCTTGCCAGAATCTGTACCCATACAAAGTTTTACTACCATATTCTAATTTCAATTTCAGTTCAACCCCACAATCATAAATTATTTTTACAGCAATGCTTATCAAGATCTTATAGTTTAGGGTGCTTACTGCAAATCATAAAATACTTTAATAAGGGCGAAATTACTCGAAATAGTATTTTATAATACTAAATGTTATTGAAAAAATATTTTAAAATGCTGAAAGTATAAAAAATCTTTTGTAATACTAAGTGATACTAAAACAATAATTTAAATGATCTTAACCCTATTTTTTTTTAATCCTGATATCCTAACCCAAATCAAATATGTGAAGGCTTACTTTTGGCAAGTCGCCAACAGGAGTGGCATTTTGAGGGCAGGCGTCTGGGATTAACTTGTAATCTGGTGGTCCTGTGAAAGGCTCACAGATCTCTGTAATTCCTATCATTTTCTGGGCCTCCTCATCTATTCCCAACATCCCATAAATCTCTGACATTTTAGCATTCAACTGTCACACACAAACAAATAGAGATTCATTAGAACAACGTAACTTTGTTGTACTCTGGACCAAACAACAACGTTAGTAGATTTCTCTACCTCCGAGATGAATTCGTGAATTGTGAAGCCTATTCTACTCATCAACTTGGCTGCGTCTGAGTCATTCATGCATGGCAACATCGAGCTCAGGCTACTATTTTGTGGGTTCTGTTCGAATTCCTCTAAAGCCAAACACACATCTTCTGCAAAACTGCATTTTCAACCATTTTACTAAACCACGTGTGTGTGTGTGTGTGTATGCGATTCAAAAGCATGAGCAATGATTGTTTAATTTACTCACGTGTGTAAGAAAAAATCAAAACCCGTCAACACCCAGCACAGGCTTGTTAGCATCCAACAGCAAAAGATTATGCTGAAACAAAACCCAGAAGCCATTTCACAACTAAGTTACTTTAGGGCATTTATATTTATTGTTTTTCTTCAAACTAATTTATTTTACTTATATAGTTATATAATCTAATGATAGATAACCTATACTGTGATTAACTCATTTATTTAGCTTTATTTAACTTACTAAAAAAAAGTTAAGGGCTCTTATATTAAGTGCAGGAGGAATAATAAACACAAATATGTGTCTTACGTGATAAATCCGGGACGCCAAAGCAGCAGCAGCAGAACTGAGACAGAGTCAAATGTTTGAGCAAGTTAACGAACTTGTTGTACTAGGAACATTATGCTTAAACTGATAAATTGACCTAGTACAGGATTATGCTCACCTAGTGCTGCAATCAACATTGCTAAGTTGACGGCCACAAGAACGAGATGAGCAATATATCTAGCGCAAATATGCATAATCAATAATGCCGTTGATGATTTAGAAAAAAGTCAACTTGCGTCAAACAAAAAAGAATAATAAAGTCATACGAAGTATTAATGGCCTTGTTGAATATACGTCCACTTGAGACAAGAAAACGACGGATCACATGGGAGTTGCCCCTGAAACTTTCAATGGTGGTATTCAAATTCGCGGTTATCTGTTGGTTATATGGAAGCAGAAGATATTGCATTTGTTTCATCTTCTTAATCGATCTGCTTAGTGTACTCAGAGCATCTTCTCCTATTCCCAGCACTGAATCCTTCAGTTTCTCTGTTCTCTTCAGGGACCTCTGGTTGGCCACGAACACCAAACTTGAAGCAACTCTGTCACACACAAGAGAATATACATGTTGAGTTTGTGAAATATAGAAATGAGACTGAATTACTCTTCTTTCATTGATAGATTAGAGGCATATATATATATATGCTAGTATATGAGTGTCCTGATGGAAAGTATCATAGCAACCGTATCTCCATGCTAATATTCAAAATATAATAATATCAAATTCCGTGTGATGTACTCCGAGATATATTTTCTTCATAAAATTAAAGAGGAAGAAGATTGTGGGGGTTACATGGCGAGAGAAGTCAATAAGAGAATGAGCAAGAAAAGTAGGATATGGTGATGGTTCAAACAGTCCTTGAAGTGTAGTGAAGCAGAGCAACCATAGAGAGGCTTGATGATCATGAAGATACAGAAGAGAAGCCCAAAAAATAACCAAACTCCGGCAATGGCGTAGCCGTGAACTCCTGTAAATGCCGCAGACTGAAAAGGATCAGAAAACAAAAATACGCAAAATCAATTTACAGAGTAACTTTTTACAGAGTATTTTGCATCATTTTTGGATTTTGGTAATTTTTGAGTTATCGTTAATTAATTATATGTAATGGAAGAATATAGAATGTAATCAATTGCAAAAAAAACTACTTACAGCAAGGTAATGCTTATCTCGAAGATCAAAACCTCCATTGTAGTGTTTGAAACGTCGAAGAGGATCTGGTCTCTGGAATCGATTATCAGGAACAGAGGAACCAGACACAAGGCAAATTTGTGGAAACGCAGAATTTAAAACCAAGAACAGAATCAAAGGAAGAAAAAGAGAACGAGTGATTGGGCTGGGCATGGCAGAGTCAGTTTAACTATGTGGGTATTTCTTCTGAGCAAAAGGGAAAAAGAGTGTCTCCATTTGGGTGGTATCGAAATGCTACACAACTTAGACAGAAGATATGTGACTTAGTGGACAAGGTAAGAATAGCTTGTGGCCATGGTTTTGATATGTTTGGAGGGAGGACAAATCGCAATGTTAGAGAAGGAGGAAACGAATCAAGAGCCGAAATTGCAGGTTCGCGAACCCCTCAAAGTCTAATCAAATTTTGACTACTTTTAGTAAATACTTTTTCTCATTCTTTCGCTCTCCGAGTCTTTCTACGTAAGTCAGGCTACTTTGCTTTCTTTGTTGGCCTTTAGTTTTTTCATCCTTTTTTTCACAGAAAAAAAAAATGGATCCAAGACTTACCAGAATTAAAACATGCTTCTAAATTCAAAAAAGGTTTATAAAGGTACTTACAAATAATTCTCCCATCACATCATAAGGGGGGTTTGAACTCTCAAATTAAAAGCTAACTTCTATTTTAACTGGATTAACTTTGGAAAAATGTCAGCTATGTCAAAGGTACAGAAAAAATGTCAAAAAACTCCCTTTGAAAAGTCAATGGTCAGAAAAGTTCCTAGGGACTTTTTTGACATGAATTCTCAATAGCCAATTACAAAAATAACCCCCACTAAAATAATAAAAGAAAACGCACAAAGGAGGAGGACAGATGCACGTTTTTGTGATCAAGCCATTAAGGAAAAGGAGAAAAATGCACGGACAGAGGGCGTAGGAGGTCCAACATTGAAGGGATACAAAGTGGTGTTAATGTGCTTGGGAATCTCGTCTTCTTCATCGTCCATGTATGGGTAGCAAGGTATAGAAGCGAAGTGGAATTTTTTTTTGTGTGAAAATTAGTTAGATTGAGATTGAGGGGTTAGTTAAAGGTTGGATCTTGAGCTAAAAAATGGAGTAATTGGTAAGTAGTAGACAAAAAATGCTAAGAATTTGGTAGACAAATGAGCTTGATCATTGAAGTTGGGGTTTCACCTTGGGTGGGTTGTGTTTATGTTAGAGTACTCTGTTTTTATGGCATGGTAACAGAGGAGCTGATGTATTTAAAGTGAGAATGGTGAATGTAATTGGTATTCTTTGTTGGAAAAACGCTGAAATGAACACAAAAAATTATTGTAAATTTGTGCATATGAAGTTGTAAATATTGCTGTGGAAGTTGTTAATACGTACCGAACTTGTGCTCTATTTTTGAGGAAGCAAACAGAGGTTTGACCTTGGTTTTAGTGTGTTTGGTGTTATTAGAAAAAACACATGTGCAGGAATAAAACATGTAGTTAACGTGTTGTAAATTTGTGCAGATGCAGTTGTAAATATTGCTGTGGAAGTTGTTAATACGAAGTTTGTCCCTGTGCTCTGTTTTTGGGGAAGTAAACAGAGGTTTGGCCTTATTTTTAGTGTGTTTGGTGTTATTAGAAAAGGCACATGTGTAGGAATAAAACGTGTAGTTAACGTGTTGTTAATATGTGCATATGAAGTTGTAAATATTGATTTTGAAGTTGTTAATACGTACCGAACATGTGCTCTATTTTTGGGGAAGCAAACAGAGGTTTGGTCTTGTTTTTAGTGTGTTTGGTGTTATTAGAAAAATCACATGTGTAGGAATAAAACGTGTAGTTAACGTGTTGTTAATATGTGCATATGAAGTTGTAAATATTGCTTTGGAAGTTGTTAATATGAAGTTTGTGTTGCAGATTGTCATGAAAGATTGGAAGTTGTTCAGGGAAGAATCTATTTTGTTTCTTTCATGTGGGGGGAGTTTTTAAATGGTGGAGAAGATAAAATGCAATATGTTGGTGGTTTAGTAAGAACAAGATGCGTAAAGGAAGGCACAACATATGCGTAAATATAGCATAACATATTGTCAACAATCACAAAAGTGCCACCAAAGTGTTGTGTATGTTGTAAACAATGAGAGAAGTACCAAAAAAAGTTGTGTGTATGTTGTAACTTCTTGCACAAGCTACTGCCCTGGTGCAACAGCTGGAAATAGTTGTAAACATAACTTAAAGACTTGTTAAAATGACTTTAAGTGTTGTAAACATAGCAGAATATATTGTAAACATTGTACAAGCACGCTTTTTTTCTTACATGTTGTAAACGTAACTTAATACGTCATTAATATGACTTATGATGTTGTACATATAGCATAACATGTTGTAAATGATGAGAGAAATGCCAAAAAAGTGGTATATATGTTGTAGCTTCTTACACAAGCTACTGCCCTGGTGAAAATAGTTGTAAAATTAGCTTAAAGACTTGTAACAATAACTTAACGTGTTGTAAACGTAGCAGCATGTGTTGTAAACATTGCACAAGCACGCATTCCTTTTACATGTTATAAATGTAACTGAATATGTTGTTAATATGACTTATGATGTTGTAAATATAGCATATCACGTTGTGTACATGTTGTAAAAGTAACTGAATATGTTGTAAACGCTATTTGAGATTTTGAGAGTTTGTGGGATAAGCACACATCCAATGACTTTTGTGAAAACATAAAAACATCAAGCAATTGTTAAAATAACATCAACTGTTGTGAAAACATGCATATCCACTGATAAACCATAAAAAAACTGATATGGGGACCTTGTTGTCTAAATATGTTGGCCCTTTCACTTGTCAAACAACCTGATTAAACCACCAAAAAACATGTTGTGAACATATACATAATATGTTGTCAATGTACACAACAACTAGCCCTTTCATTTGTTGGTTGCTAGTGAGAATGAACAGCACATCTCTACTTGCTTCCCCAAAAATAGAGCACAAGTTCTATACGTATTAATAACTTTCACAGTAATATTTACAACTATATCTGCACAAATTTACAACACGTTAACAAAACTTTTTTTTTCTCATCATATCAACATTTTCTAATAACACAAACCACACTTACATCTCTGTTTGCTTCCCCAAAAACAGAGCATAGGGACAAACTTCGTATTAACCACTTCCACAACAATATTTACAATTACAAATGCATAAATTTACAACACGTTAACAACACTTTTTTTCATCATATCAACATCTTCTAATAACATAAACCACACTCACATCTCTATTTGCTTCCCCAAAAACAGAGCACAGGGACAAACTTCATATTAACAACTTCCACATCAATATTTACAATTACATATGCACAAATTTACAACACGTTAACAACACTTTTTTTTTCATCATATCAGCATTTTCTAATAATACAAACCACACTCACACCTCTGTTTGTTTCCCCAAAAACAGAGCACAGGGACAAACTTCATATTAACAACTTCCACAGCAATATTTACAACTGCATCTGCACAAATTCACAACACGTTAACTACACGTTTTATTCCTGCACATGTGCTTTTTCTAATAACACCAAACACACTAAAAACAAGGTCAAACCTCTGTTTGCTTCCTCAAAAACATAGCACAAGTTCGGTACGTATTAACAACTTCCACAGCAATATTTACAACTTCATATGCACAAATTTATAATAATTTTTTGTGTTCATTTCAACGTTTTTCCAGCAAAGAATACTAATTACATTCACCATTCTCACTTTAAATACATCAGCTCCTCTGTTACCATGCCATAAAAACAGAGCACTCTAACATAAACACAACCCACCCAAGGTGAAACCCCAACTTCAATGATCAAGCTCATTTGTCTACCAAATTCTTAGCATTTCTTGTCTACCACTTACCAATTACTCCATTTTTGAGCCCAAGATCCAACCTTTAACCAACCCCTCAATCTCAATCTAAATAATTTTCACACAGAAAAAAAAATTCCAGTTCGCTTCTTTACCTTGCTACCTGTACATGGACGATGAAGAAGATGAGATTCCCAAGCACATTAAAGCCACTTTGTATCCCTTCAATATTGCACCTCCTACGCCCTCCGTCCGTGCATTTTTCTCCTTCTCCTTAATGGCTTGATCACAAAAACGTGCATCCGTCCTCCTCCTCTGTGCATTTTCTTTTGTTATTTTAGTGGGGTTTATTTTTGTAATTGGCCATTGAAAATTCATGTCAGAAAAGTCCCTAAGAACTTTTCTGATCATTGACTTTTTAAAGGGAGTTTTTTGACATTTTTTCTGTACCTTGAGACCTAGTTGACATTTTCCCGTTAACTTTTGTTGACATTTTTTTCTACACTTTTATTTGCTCTATAAAAGTACTATCACAATTCACAATCGTAGGGAATAAACAAAAATAACTGGCTTTGTGGCACATACAATGCCCTTTCTTTTTGTGGTGCACGAGCATATAGGGTCGAGCTTGGAAAAGTAACACCATGGAATTGGGGTGACTTTGGGGAAATAAGAATTTAAAGGCTTGGTTTCATTTTTGAGCCTCAAGAAAATAATTTTCTTCTTCTTTTGCTAGTGGTCCAAAAGGCCATGGGAGAACCATCTCTTTATAGGGTTCAAAACTCAAAAGGTATTGGGAAATGTTCCCTTTAATTCTAATTATAAGATAAAGTTGATTTTTTTTGGAGAAATTAAGGAAACTAATTAAATTACTTTATAGTATTTTTATTTTTTCTTCAAACTAATTAGTTTAACTAATAAATTAATATATAATCTAAGGATATATAACATATAATATGATTAAATAATTTATTTAGTTTTCTTAATTTCTAAAAAAAATTCAAATTTAGCTTATAATTGGGATCGGAGGGAGGTAGTATGTTGGATCCAAATCGGACAGAAAACGGATATAAAGTTAAAGATTCACCTGCCAATTAATATATAGACACACACACACACACAAAAGATCAGCTAATGGCATAGAAAAATAGCGAAAAAAAGAAAAATACTTTGTGACTAATTATACTTTTGGCCCAAAAACAAAAACAATCATATATTCTCTGTACAAGAGCTTCTTTTTTTTTTTTTTTTGTATTACAATGACAAGGGAGTCGTTCCCTTGAGAGTCATGACTTGACTCATATAAAAACCCACCTAGAAACAAAGAGAACTAAACAGAATCCAAATGTTAGCTTAAGTCAGCTAAAATTTGGATCAAACAAAAACCTGGGGGATTTTGCAATAGAGTCAGATCATTGTTTGAATGTAGAGCCTCTTTTGCCAGTAGATCTGCACATACAATACATTCCCTGTGCTAGTGATGAATCTCTAAATCTCAATTCCTGTAGATTAAATCTCTTGTTTCCTCTAGCTCGTCGTGTAGAGGATGATGTGGACCACCGCCGTGGAATAGCAAATGAAGTGCCTCGGTCGAGTCGGTGTGAAGCCTCACCTTAGTGAAATTCATGGACTGACAAACTTGCAGACCAATCTTGATAGCCTGGATCTCCGAGTCTGTTGAACCAAGAGAGAAACCTGTGTTCTTCTGGAATCCGCAAATCCAAGCTCCCGAACTGTCACGAACAACTCCTCCTACTGCAGAGTGGTGATGTTCGTCAAAAGCTGCATCCACGTCAATCCGTACGTAGCCAGTTGGGGGAGCGATCCACTGATCAGATTCTCTGTCTGGGACTCTCAGGATCGTGTGCTTAAGTCGTCCTTCTTCTATGCCTTCATGGAGGAAATACAATCCTCTGTGCATCAGCTGTCTAGGTTGATCCCAAGTTCCATCAAATGCTCTCTTGCTTAGAGCTTCTAACACATATGACACCCTACACCTCCTCTCATAAAGCAAGTTGTTGGTTCTATATCCCAAGGGACTAAAAATGGGATGGTGTGTGTGGGTCCCTTCCCTCATGAGAGAGTGAGAGACAGACTATCAAATTGTTAAAATACAAATGAAAATAACTGAAAATTATTGCGTGTGTTTGTTTTCACGATTTACCAGCAAATCAGACTTGAACAGTGGAGTAATTAGACTTGAATAATGTTTTGATCTTTTAGGATGTTTGTTTCAGCGATTGAATTTAAGGTGAAAAAAGTCATAAATTAGAAAAAGTCATAAGCCTCAAAATAAAGCTTATTGGAGCTTATGTGCCTGTGTGTGTATAAAAAAATATTGATAGGAATATTTTCATATTTTTGGGGATCAATGAAATACTCAAAATCACTTCTAATCACAAAACTTCTTTTATGAAAAATATTCTAAATAATTTTCTCTTTCTTTAGATAGTAATTTTCTACTAATTAGAGAATACTTTGAGATAAGAGTTTAGGCAAGTTTTGAGTTTTGTAAATATATGATTGTAAAAATGTAGAGAATAATTAATAATTAATTTTAATCAATTTAGATTTATTATTTAGTTGTTTTATGATTTTATAATCAATTTTTTTTATATAAACATGTCATAAATCAGTTTCTATATAGTATTTTTACTCATTAAATTTAATTTAAATAATTTATTTGGATTATTGGAGGTATTATTGAGATTTTAATCGGTTTATTTTGTTAGATTTTGAGCTATGTGAAAATATGAGTTAGGATTTAATATTTAAATTAGAGTTTGATATAATTTATAAGATTTAAGCTTGAGGTGCACAGTATAAAAGACTTTTAGAGTGTACCAATTTAAATTAGACTTTGATATAATTTTATTAAAATTGTACCATTACCAAATTTTCAAAGTTAATTTTTGAGAAAATTGTGAAAAAAATCCCTCCGTGTGTAGATATCTTCCCAGGTTCTATTGGCAATTAAGTTGCCAATGAGAACTTTTTTCACAATTATCCCTTCATTTTTTCATTTTTCATAATTTTTTTTATTTTTTCTCTCTTAATTAATACAAAAGTCATTTATGCAAAAGTCAAACTAAACATTATTCACTTTTACATAAGTTACTTTAAGTTACTTATCCAATTGCTAATCCAAACACTCATCATTTTACCCAATCTAACTTTTTTCCAATCTTAAAATTTCACAAGTTTAAGTAAAAATAAGTTACTTATCCAATCGCCAAAACAAACACACCCATTATCATTTATTTTAACCCAATACATTAAAGTGTGGTAAGCCCCTGAAAAATATTTTAGAATGATGTATAAACTTTAACCATAGTATTAGTTTCAATCACAAATTGATGGATAATACCCATAATCTTACAATCAAGTAACATCTCCAAGGTTAATATTGTCAACACCCGTTTCCATTTTGATAATCGAAGAGTAATATAGACAAAATTTAATGGGCATACAGAAAATTACAATTATACTGATAAAAATATTCATTTACAATCCCAACATCGTTCGTTTACAATTCTGATATTGTTTGTCGACGGAAACAGAAAATACAGCGGAAGTTTTAATATTTACAAATTATCCAAAATATTAAGGCATAGACTAAGGGATAACCACGTTCATATCCTCGCCTCGAGACACGTGCCACTCACTTATCGGCGTCAACGTCTTTGCCCTTTGGCCCACTGGTACCGACTGAGGTGTTTATTTAAAAATAGGGTGAGATTCTGAAGAATCCCCGTAGAGACATAATATTGTTCATAGAAAATACGAAAAGTAAATATGACATGCGCCAAGGCATACACAAATTAATGAACAATATAAACACATCATCGTCATGTATACATAAGTAGGGCCCAGCCCCACAATCTACACCGGTTGGACTTCTGTTAACTCCCAGTGTAAGTGCACCTATGCACTAACTGCCCATCTCTAAGCAAATCATGTTAATTAATAAAGTGCATTTACAAAACAATGGCATCCACACAATCACATAACTTATGGCATAGTGTATGAAGGATAATGTCCTTACCTCAAAGCTTTAATATCCCCTATTTATTAGTGTCTCGTAAGGCGTGTTGTCCCGGCGTCCGACTCGGTCCTAAAATATTAAATGTATCAGAAATAGGTTATAACCTATCCAAGTATCATTTTAGACTATTCCATAGTGTTTATTGTGTTTATATTAGTCTATGGTGAAAATTTACAAAAATGCCCCCAGGAACCCGGCTTGGCCCCACCGTACCCGGCCCGATGGCACGTTTTCTCAAAATTTTGACTAAGGCTATTCTGACTTATTTTCACCCAAGGAATCCATTTCCGGGCTCAAAATTGCCAAATTCACGGTCAAATTACGAAAGTACCCTCGACAACCCCTATTTAGTGATTTCAGTGGCGTTTTCGTAATTATGCTTTTTCGGCCTCTACCGAAAAAGCATAACTGTAACCCCACCTATTTTTGCCCACTGAGTCCAATGGAATCGTTTATTTCATGAAAATCCAACTCCTACTACCAGTTCTGGTTCTGACCGAAATATTAGGGGAAAAATAGAAAAATGAGGTTTTGTGTTCTAGTTTCCAAAACTTGTACTTTTTCACTTCTAATCCTTGATTAACTCATTTAAACACTTCATAATCATGATTTAAAGGATTTTGGGCAGCATAACCCTTTAGGGTTATGGCTTTTCTAATTTTACAATTCAACCCAAAAATCACAAAACCAAACAATAATCACCAACAACAACTTCAATACACTAAGAAGTTGAGATTTTGGAGATTACCTCTTGATCTTTGATGTCTCTCTCTTTAGGATGTCCTCTCTCTCTTCTCAACCTTGAAGATTAGCTTGCTAATCCATGATTTCCATGAAGAATAAGAGATTAGAAAATGAACTACACAAAATAAGAAGCTTAAATCACCTTGGAACATAAGCTCTTACCTTGATTTTTCTTCCTCTCTCTCTTTAGCTTCAAGAGCCCCAAACTCACTTTTTTCTCTTTTCTCTATGGCTTGTGCGTGAGGTGCATGAAGGAGGAAGGGAAAATATGTACTAATCTTGTCATCTTTCATCTTAGCCATTGATTTGATCAAGGGCTTCTAATGTGACACTTGTCACACTCTTCTCTTCTTCATAATTTCTTCATTGACTTGACCATTACTTGAATCATTGTCTTCCCTTGCTTGCTCCTAAAAAAGAGACGTCCTATCCCCCCTTTTGCTCCAACAACACATGCTTCTCTCATTAAGTCCATCCTTACACTCCTTTTATGTAATCATGTGTCCTCTTCCAACCACCCAAGTACTCCACTCCTACACTCAAGATTCTCTTCATGCAATCACCATACTCCCCTTTTGTGTGCACTCCAACTTTGCCATCATTGAGTTGTGCATGTAGTTTTGTCAATATCACATTCATCTTGTTTCTTGAATTTACAATTTCCCTCTTAATTTCATGTGTTAGACGAAAATTATGGGAGGAAGGGAAGGAAAAATTATTTGTCACTCATTCCATAATCACATAATTGAATTATGTATAATCCCCCTTAATTTCACAATTCTTGATTTATTCCACCAAGAATAATCACATTATGCATTTTCTTTTATTTTCCTTGATTAATTGGAGTTAACTCAAATTAATTGGAAAATAATTAATTTTGGGCTAAATTGGAAAAATTATGATTTTGCTATCCTTTTTGTAATTTAATTCAATTTTTGAATTAATTTGGCCATTTCTTTATGAATATGAATATTTCAAAATTCATAAGATCCAAATTCATGAATATTCACCATTATATTGAATTATTCAAATAATTACAATATATTTTTGGTGAATAAAATTTGGGGTGTTACAAATATGATCAATCAATAATGAGTTCTTTTCAAACTTAGTAAATATGGAAAATTCCAATTAAATACTTCTAAAATTTGAAAATTTCAAATCAGGGGTTCCTACTAAAAACATGTTGTCATTTCCTTATAAAATATAGTAGTCAATTACTAAGAAGTGTAGTAAATATAATTGATTTGAGATTTTATAGCTTCAAGGTATTTTGCTGAATTTTTCCCTATTTAATAAGTGAAGTTTGGCATGGTATAAGAATCGTTTGATACAAAGAAAAAATGAAGAAAGAAAAAGAGGGGAAAATAGTCAAAATACATGACAATAGATGAGATAAAAAGTGAAAGAAAAAAGAAAAAAGAAAAAAGTGGCTTAAACAATTTTTGGTACACTGGACTATAGCTGGGAATACGGGCCAGCCCGCGGGTTGCGGGCTGGCCCGCACCAACCCGCGGCCCGCGCGGTGCGGGCCTGTGCAGCCCGCACTTCTGCGGGCTGGCAAAATGCCAACCCTAACCCGCAGTGTGCGGGTTGCGGGCCAGCCCGCGAGCCCGCATTTTTTTTTTTTGAAAAAAAAAAATCATATTTTTTAAAGAGGATTAAAAATATGAGACACATATATATGAGTAATTAAATTTATCTTCCTAGTATCAATCATTTCTTTTATAAAAATTTAAAAACATAATCTAAAATTTAAGAGATAAAGTTATCAAATTTGTTAAAGTTTATAAACAAAACATAAACTCATCCTCAAACAACCAAGATATAATAGTTTTGCTTAAAGAAGAAGGGAAGAAGCTAAGATTTTTTTATTTTGGATTGGGAGGTACCAAGATAAGAGTGGAAAACTTATAAGTTTTGTAAAATTATTATATGAAAATAAAAATTAAAAAATTTTGCGGGCCAACCCGCCAACCCGCGGGCTAGCCCGCATTAACCCGCGGGTTATGCGGTGCGGGCCTGTGCGGCCCGCATTTTTGCGGGTTGGGATTTTCCCAACCCTAACCCGTCAAAACCCGCGGGCTCACGGGTTGAGCCCGCGGGTTGAGCCCGTATTACCGGCTCTACACTGGACCATCCTCATCATATTTCCCTTCAATTATTCTTTCTATTTAGAATTTGAAATCGAAATATTTGACTTTATCTCATGATTAAGAAAAGATTATGAGATTTTATTCAAAGAGTTAACTTTCTTTGATATGAATACTCCATATTCGTTATGCTCCTATTCCAATTTTTATTAATTTTTTTCTGATTATTTTCCACTATGCGTGAAGTATCTAAAAGATTATTTGAATAGATGTAGGAAATATTGGGGGGGAAACCTCTATTAAAAATTTTATTGCCGACGATGACTTGACAAATTTCTATGCAAAGAAAACAAAGGTATTTTGCAAATTTTATACACACAAATTATTAGTATAATTTGATTTAGGTAATTCCCTTTAATAAAATTTTTTAATGAGGAAATCTTCCTCAATTTTCACTAAACTGAAAACCAGCTCTGAAAAATGGTCATAACAATGCTACTAACAAATTCTTCGTTTGATTTTTTTCATTGCAAGTACTAACTATTTTTTGATAAAAGGTCAAATTTATTTAAACAAAATAAAACGATATATATTATTTAAAGCTTTCAAGTAATAAACATGCTAACGATGGAAGCTCAATAAAGTTTGTAGAAAGCATAAAAAATTAAAAAAAACAAACAAACATGAAACTAAACTGAAGGCACGATTTAATATTTCATTAAATCAATGTTATAGATTGTACACAGTGAGAAATATTGAGGGAAAAAAAATATGAAAATGCATGTTTTAAACCATTTTATTCTACTCCTCGGCTTAAATGGGTGGGATCCCTCCCATGTATCAATTTGAAACATTCCAAAAGCTTGAAATTAACCTTATAAAAAGTTGGACCCAATCGATGGCTAAGCGGTCAATCACCTTCTAATATAGTGGTATGAAAACTTTCTTTAAATGAGAAGCTCGCAGTTTTAATTCTGCATTTAACCAATTCAAAATAATAACTTGATCGCTAAGTGCATTAGCATTGGAGGAGTAAAAGAGAAAAATATTAATAAATAGATGTTAAAAGTATATAATAAAATAAGAAAAATATAAAATGATAATAATTAAATTTAATTATATTTTAAATATGAATAATTGAAATTAAATCCACCAACATTTATAATTTAGCATATCTAAAAAAAAATTATATAAAAAGCCATTGAAGATGATCAAAATGAACAAATTAACATGATTTTAAGAGTAAGTTGACACAATTTTATGAGATAAAAGCATAAAAAGAGTAGATTTAGTATGTAAACTCGCGAGTTTAACTAAATTTATGGCTAGCATAAGTTTAAGTACAAACTTACAAAATTTTATAAATTAAAAATGTAAAAATAGTAAATTCGAAGAGTTAACTTATGAATTTAACAACAATAAGTGAAAGTCTAAAAGAGATGTGGAGAAATTTGTGATAATAGAAGTGAGAGAAAAATAAATTTTACGGAGAATTGCCCAAAAATATCTTGAAGGCAAATTAATTGCTGATTGCTACCAAGCATGCAAACGATCTTCCATGTGTGCAAGCGATCTTTCGTTTTTTGCAAACCATCTTTCGTGTGTGTAAAAATCTTCCATATAAATGTACAAACAATCTTCTTTTATGTGCAAAATATCTTTCATTATGTGCAATAGATCTTTCATGGTAACAATAAGCAATTAATTAGCCTCCAAGGTATTTGTGGACAATTCTCCCTAAATTTTAAAAGTCAAGTATTTCTCTCTATCTCCCTCCCTTTTTTTTTATCTCCATCCCTCCCTTTTCCTTCGACACTCCCCCTCACAGCTCCCACTCTCTCTCTCTCTCAATCCAATAGCAAAAGTGAACTGGTTCTTGCATTGAACGAGTTTTCTTTTTAATTAAAAAATAATCATCATATCACATCAGATAGTGAAACTTATTCTTAGCGTGATGAACTTGTATACAAATGTAAACTTGTTTTTTAGGTGATAAACTTTAGGTGCAATATATTGATAAATATTTCCCAGCATTTCAATATATTTTTTTACTCTACATAGGGTACCGGTTAAAAAAGCCTTTAGTAACCCTAAGATTTCATCAAATTTTAAAATTAGGCTTTATATGATACAAGATTGCAACTATTGAGAATGAAAGGATCAGAAGATGTAAACTTTTGGGACTATTTTTTTTTTTAAAAAAAAACATTAAATCATAAGAATTGGTTTCAGAACTCACTAACAACAGGTTTCATTGAAGTGGAGAAAAATCATAAACCTCTTTAACTTTATCTTAAAAATAAAAAACTTTCTAACTTCATCCTTTTTAATGTACTCATTTTTTAAGAAAATAAGATCCATAAGATAATAAATGAAAGGTAAAATAATACATTTATGTTACAAATTTAATGATACTTCTCATAATATGACAAAAAAATATTTTTTTCTCAAACTAAAAAATAAGACATTAGGAGTCTTTTAGTAAGATGGTGTTGCTTGATTACAACCGAGCTGTTATTATTATTATTATTATTATTGCCAACACAACCGAGCTTTTTTATTCACCATTAAACTTTCAATTTCTATAATTAAACTCTCAGATTTTAGAGGTTATATGTCTACTTATCTTTTGTTCGCTTTTAATATTCACCATTAATTGCTATAAAAAAATTCCCCCGTAAGCAAGAATATTTTAATTTGATCAATTTCGATTATCATCCGAAAACATTTTTTCTTGAGAGAAAGACAAAAAAATACTGTTAAAATTAGTAAAAGTTAAATAAGTATGTTGAATTTCAATAATTTTAAATGAACTAATATGGAATTTTGAATTTTGGACAAATGTAAGAAATTACCTAACTACCTCACGTTTTTAAAATAAAAAATCCTAACACACCCCTTACTGACAGCCGGTGACCGGAGGCGGCGGCCGCTTGCCTAAGCTATAGCCGCAAACCTCATATGTTTTTTATTTGCATTTCTTAAGTAAAAGTTGTTACTATAAATATTGGAATTGTTAATATAAATAATACAGTTGTAAATAAGGTTTATTGGAGCTCCGACGATCTCATTTTTCTTTTTTTGTGAATTTCACAAGTAAAAGTAGTTAATATAAATAATCGAGTTGTTAATATTGATATTAAAGTTGTGAATAAGGTCGATCAGAGCTCTAGCGGTTTAATATATTTTTTTGAATTTCTCAAGTAGAAGTCGTCAATATAGATGCTTGAGTTGTTAATATAAATACTAAAGATGTAAATAAGGTTGACCGGAGTTCCGACAGTCTCATATATTTTTTATAACTTTAGTATCTATATTAACAATTCAAGTATCTATATTAATGACTTTCTCTTGAAAAACTCAAAAAAATATGAGATTGTCGAAGCTCCGGTCGATCTTATTTATAACTTTAGTATTCATATTAATAACTTAAATATCTATATTAAAACTTTTGCTTGAAAAATTCAAAAAAATATATGAGACCGGTGGAGCTCCGGTGAATTTTATTATTAATATTAACAACTCGAGTATTCATATTGACGACTTTCTCTAAAGAAATTCAAAAAAAAAAATATATGAGACCCCTGGAACTCCGCGACCTTATTTACAACTTTAGTATCAATATTAATAACTTAAGTATCTATATTAAAGACTTTTGCTTGAGAAATTTAAAAAAATACATGAGATTGGCGAGCTCCGGTGAATCTTATTTATAACTTTAATATCTATATTAACAAGTCGAGTATCTATATTAACGAATTTTCTTGAGAAATTCAAAAAAATATATGATACTGCCAGAGTTCCAATCAACCTTATTTATACTTGTGGTATCTATATTGGCAACCTAAGGATCTATATTAAAGACTTTTGCTTGACAATTTTTTTTTAAAAAAAAACATATGAGACAACCGGAGCTCCAGTAAACCTTATTTACAACTTTAGTATTTATATTAACAACTTGAATATCTATATTAACGACTTTTGCTTTTAGAAATTCAAAAGGAAAAAAAAAAAGAGATTGACAGAGCTTCGATCGACCTTATTTACAACTTTAGTATCCATATTAACCCAGGTTTTCAAATTCAAACCGGAAACTGGCCAACCGGATGGTGGACCGGTTTGGTCCTGTGACTCGGTCCGGGTCAGTTTTTATTATTATTTTAAAAAAATTGATTTTTTTTATAAATTTTTTCTTTAGAAATTCATATTAATAATCCTAAAATTTTCAATTTCTCATTGTTTAGTCCTAGATTAGCTCTAGTTTGACCTTAGTTTGACCCACTGACTCTTAACCCAGTATCCCAGCCGGTGACCGATCCGGATTTAATTACCTTAATATTAACAACTTAAGTTTCAATATTAAAGACTTTTGATTGAGAAATTCAAAAAAAAAAAATATTAAACCGCAAGAGCTCTGAAAACCTTATTTACAACTTTAATATTTATAGTAACAACTCGAGTATCTATATTAACTATTTTGACTTGAGAAATTCAAAAAGAAAAAATATGAGACCGCGGGGCAAGGTCATTAGAGCTTCGGTGATGGTTGTTGCCTTCGATCACAGGCACCGGAGCTTCGATGGCTGATAAGGGGTGTGTGATGATTTGTTATTTAATAAAAAATAAGAATAGTCAAGTAATTTTTCACATTTGTCCAAAATTCTAAATTTTAAATCAGTTCTTTTTTATTGTCCAAAAAAAAAATCAGTTCTTTTAAAATTATTAAAATTTAACATATTTATTTATTTATTAACAATTTTAACAGTATTTTTTTTTTGTCCTCTTCCCTTATTTCTTTTGTTGGCCAAAAAGAATGAAAAGATTGTTGCTTTAATGTCATTTTCAAAATTAGAATCATGTGACGCTTCAATATTTGTTTCCCTGTTCTTAAAGTGACTTCTTCAAACTTGGCACAACTGAAGACAGAAAACATTTTGGGGCCCCAAAAAAAATGCAAAACAAAGGCGGTGCCGTTGGACACACGCCCGACCCGAGAGTGCCCATTGCCCAATTGCTATCCCAATGCCAGCTGTCAAGTTTCGGGTTTTTACCATTACTGGATGGCGTGTGACTTTTACGCGCCATCACTGAGAGTGGAAGAAGGTCATCCTTGACGTCCCTCGGGTGCCATCGAATCTTCATTTTTTTAATACCAAAAAAAGAGGGAAAACAGATAGGCAAGGCAATTGTGGCATGGCATGATCCCGGAGCTATTCGTTGAGTTCACTGATATGGGACCCGCCTGGTTTAACGGACACGATGATGGATTGAATTGCGTATGGCCGTTCGATATTCGTACATCCATCGGAGGAAAAGCGAAGTTTCTTTCTTTTTCTTTTTTTGGTTTTTTAAAATCTGGGTAGGAACCATGAAATATGGATACGATGAACATTTGTAGTTAGGGAGGGAAGAGGGCACGAGGGCGATTGTGAAAGGTCGATTGGGTGCGAAGCCCCTAGATCTCCCAAACTCAAACTGAGGAATCGTAGATCTACTTTTTACTTTCCTATTTTGTATTTGATCAGAACCAATGGGTTTGTGGGAAGCTTTTCTCAATTGGCTTCGCAGGTTAGTTTTATTGTTTTGCCTTCATTGGCTGCGTAAATTGACGCCTGTTTTCATGATTTCTATTCAGTTCGCCAATGCCCTTTTCCTTTGTTTTGTTGATTGTGGGTCTTAAGTATGGATTCTCGATGGGAGGCTTATCACGGAGATTTTATTTGGTTGTTTAGTGACAACTCGTAATTTGAATTTCAAATTTTGAGTTTTCTCTCAATGATCAGAAAGGGGAAAATATAAGAAAAAAGGTATGGTAATTACAAGTTGAAATGTTAATGTTGTCTGTAATTGACCTGAAAGGGATTGATCAGTATTGAGGAAGAGGATGTGTCTGTACTGGAAGGTTTCACTATATTCAGTTCCTGCTACGTTTAAAGAAGTTTATCTGTAAATGAATTATGAACATTCATCACAGAAATTATGAGCCTCTTTTGTGATGAGACAGCTGGAAGATAATCCAATTTAGCTGCATGGGAAATTGGACTACTTATTATCTCTAAGCTGGCTATTTCGAAACTCTTCTGAAAGCAGACATTTCTCAAACGAGATTCTCTGCTGTTTTTGTAACTCA
Organism: Inga laurina; assembly: GCA_963855925.1. Lineage (NCBI taxonomy): Eukaryota > Viridiplantae > Streptophyta > Magnoliopsida > Fabales > Fabaceae > Inga > Inga laurina. The sequence continues at coordinate 4,727,970 of OY979710.1, forward strand.
CTTGTTCAGTTTGGTTGTATCTTATATACTACATGCATGCATGTGCGCACGGGTGTATTGACGCATGATGTGAGCTTAGTGTACCAATTTCCTCAACGTGCTTAAGCTTAATACTTTGTAAATTTGATTGCAGCCTTTTCTTCAAGCAGGAAATGGAGTTATCTCTGATAGGACTTCAGAATGCCGGAAAGACTTCACTTGTAAATGTTGTTGCTGTAAGTACAATAACCCTGCTAAATTTCATTTTGTCTATTGTTTCTTTCTTCATAATTTGCGTATTATTTACTGAAAGTGGGTTTCATAATCTGATTTATAGACTGGCGGCTATAGTGAGGACATGATTCCAACGGTGAGTTCTTTTCCCTGATGCTTATATTGTTTGTTTCTTCTCCAGTCATGAGTCATAAGTGTTGGCAAGTTTCCTATCTATCAAGGAGAATAATAATCTGATTAGACTAAACTGATGTTTTCTGATTACAGGTGGGATTCAATATGCGGAAAGTTACAAAAGGCAATGTGACAATTAAATTATGGGATCTTGGAGGGCAACCTAGGTTCCGCAGCATGTGGGAACGTTACTGTCGTGCTGTTTCCGCTATCGTGTATTGACCAATTTTTATTGCTAGTTTACTTTGAAGCTTCTTTCTTTTTCTCTGTGATTTGGCATTTTTTCTCAAAAGAGAAATGGTAAATGCATTTACAGTTAATCATAGGCATCTGCTGATGAACCTACTCGTGCACTAGTGTATATCTGTATCTTTTCATTGGTGACTTAATTTTTGTGTGTCTATGATGGTGTCAGCATGTTTGGTATAAATTGTCAAATTCTGTATAAAGCAACCGAATGTTGTTCTCCGGTAAAGTTACAAGGTTGTCTAGCTAGATCTTTATTGAATGTTCATTATAACCAGATTATGTTCTGTTAATTGTATTTTTAATAGTTGAATTAAGTGCTTGTTTGTTTCCACGGCCGCAGAACTGAACACAAGTTAAATTTTTCCTGTCATGATCTAAAACTCAGTTCTTAGTTGATTAATAAATGCATGTCACTTCGACTCATGTCCATGGAACTCCGCCCTAATGTGTTTGATAAATGATACATTAATTAAATATATTTGCCTCTCGCCGGAAAGTACAGAGTTTTGCATGTGCTCATTGACTAAATGTTCTTTACAAGCTATATATCTCAGGCGGTGAATTTTGTACTTGATATTGGTCGTCATGATTAAATTATGGGTTAAGGTGCAAATCTACCAATAAAGTATTGTCCGAGAAGCGTCCCACCACAAATATCTTTTAAAAGGGGCAAAAATACCAATGAAGTTTTATAAAGAGGCATCCATCACAATTTCCGTTAAATCCGTACTAACGGCGTTAAATTATAAGAGAAGAAAACCCCTAACGGCGTTAGTACGGATTTAACAGAAATTGTGGTGGATGCTCCTTTTTAAAACTTCATTGGTATTTTTGCCCCTTTTAAAAGATATTTGTGGTGGACGCTCCTCGGACAATACTTCATTGGTAGATTTGCACCTTAACCCTTAAATTATTTGTAGAGCAAGGAAGTGACTACACGTCTGCACCTTCTGGAAACTCTGCCTATATTTGATTACTGGTCATTAGATTTAGATAAGTTCTACTCCACAAAGCCTGGTGTCTTGTTCGAGAAGCACATGATTACCTGTATTATAAATGAAGTGTTTACGTTTCAATAAAAATTTGTGATGCTTCTTGTTACTGCCTCATAAATCTTTTGATTTTGCCTTATCGGAACTCACAGCAGATGCTCACATTTCTTTGAATTGTAGCCTTCTGTACTATTACAGTTGCATTAATGGTGTAGTTTAATGCTTTCTTATTGTGGTTATGATTTTGTTACTGTTAATCTAATTTCATCTGTGAAACTCAATTGTTCTTGTCTCGTCTTTGTCACAGTTATGTTGTTGATGCTGCCGATCCAGACAATCTTAGCATATCTAAAAGTGAACTCCATGATTTGTTGAGTAAACCATCATTGAGTGGTATACCCTTGTTGGTGCTGGGGAACAAGATTGACAAGCAGGGGGCCTTGACCAAACAAGCACTGACTGATCAAATGTAAGATCAATACCACTATGATAAACTCTTGCTAGTAACAGACTAAATCTTCAATCTAATCTTATGAAGCATGTAGTGATGTGTAAAATTGATGAGTACTGCTCTGTTCATTCTGAGTCTTCCATATTTGATTTTCTATTTCCTTCATTTTAGTTGTGCGCTAAAAGAGCTGTCTGGTGTGCAGGGATCTGACGTCAATTACCGACAGAGAAGTTTGCTGCTTTATGATCTCGTGCAAAAACTCCACTAATATTGACTCTGTTATAGATTGGCTTGTAAAGCATTCCAAATCAAAGAGCTGAGAAGCTCCTCTCTGCTTTGAACTCTGTTGTAACTGCTCAGTCTGGATGTTGGTGGTGGCATTTGCATGTCTCAAACTTGGTTTCACATAGCATTATTCTTGCCCTTTTTTCCTTTCCGGATGTTTGTTATGTTAATATCATTTTTATCCTTTGTGGACTTGAGCGATGTGCCGTATTTGTCAGGGATTACTCTTTTTCCAGTGAAGTGTTATTTTGTGAGTTATATTGTATTTGTACATTAATTGCACGAAAAAAAAATTGAAAATTCGTTGTACAAGAATGATTAATTCAATTTCGATAACTAAATTTTCTGGCAAAAAATTCAATAATTAAGTTAAAAAGAAAATTGGCGGGGATAACTCTAGTTAGAGCTGGGAATCAGGGTCGGCCCTTGACGGGCCAGGGTCTAACAGGGCCGGCCCTAAAAGGCTCGGGGTAAGGAAAATTGCAGTTTTTCAAAGCCCGGCCCGAGAGCATCAGGGTCAAGGCCGGCCCGCAGGGCCGAAAAATCCTTTTCACAATATTTAACTATTTTTTCTATATATTTTCTCCAAAGAGATATAATTAGTAAATAACAACGATTAAAGTTCTAATTTAATATATAAATGTTGTCAACATTAAGGTTTAAATAACACGTCTCTTACAACAAACAAACACAGTTACTAATGTATAATCAAAGGTAAAATCATGTCCATAAATAACTCACACAAAGGCCAGAGTATAAGAAGGCAAGAAACTAAATACTCTAACCTCTAAACAACATGAGTATGACAACTATCATTTTCACCTTCTTCGCCACTATCATCAATTTCAAGGACATTTGATTGTGTTTCACTTTGAGAAGTAGGTTCAAGTAGTCAACTAATCACAACCTCCATCAAAAATCATACTCTATCAGGCAGAATAGTATATAATATGATTTTAGTCTAAATAGGCAGAACAATATACTCAAAAATCACAATATGATTCAATTAGACAAAATAATATACTCAAAATCATACTCTATATAATATGAGGACAGAATGACATATAGATTCAATAAGGTAATTCAGAAATATAACATGGTTCCTTTTCAAGTAAAAAAAATAAAAAATAAACGGGCCTAAAGGGCCGGCCCGAGGCCCTCCAGGGCCGGCCCTTTTAAGCCCGAGGCCCTACAGGGCCGGCCCTTTTAGGCCCGACTTCCTTTTGAGACTCCAATTTACAAGCCCGACCTTGAAGGGCCAGGGCCTAAAAGGGCCGGCCCGACGGGCTCGGCCCGTTTTCCCGGCTCTAACTCTAGTGGGGGCCTGGGAGAAAATAAAACATAGAAGGTTTGAAAGTATACGAACCCATCTTTGCAAAAATAAACTTTAAACCATTGATAAATCATAAATTTAATAGGATTAATGATAAATTGGTTCATATAACTAATGTTAATGTAATTGTAATTTCTGGCAAAAAAAAGTTAATGTAATTTTAATTAAAAAATATTTTTAGATACTTTTTTGGCATCTATATTAATCATAACAATAAGTTTTGACAATAAGTAATGAATGATACAATTAAATCCTTTTCGGGCAAAAAAAAGAGACATAATTAAATCTTTAACTTAGCCGCTGTATTGCAAGGGACAGGGGTTTATATTCACCTGTTCATATAAGAGAAATAACGTTATGAGATAAAATTTCGGGTAAATATAACTTTTGGTCCCTCAAGTTTTGTCTGATTTTGGTTTTGGTCCCTGAAGTTTAAAACCCGTAGTTTTGGTCCCTGAGGTTTGGTCCGTTTATTACAGTTAGTCCTTGAAGTTTAAAAAGGACTTAGTGCCCTCTTTAACAGCGTTAAATTATCATACGTGGCACTAACGGTGTTAAACAATCCTATGTGTCATGCTTAGTAGGCATCTGATCTGGCAAAACTAATATAGAATATTGGTGTTTAAAAAAAACGCTAATCAGGTATAACAAAAGGAGCATGGGTTAGGGCTAGGGCAAGACGGGGTTCAGCCAGACGAGGTTCAACAGAGGGTGTGTGCGCGATTCGAGCAAGGGGGCGATCGAATTTAAGGGGCGATCCGAGCTACAGTGCGATCGAATTTGACAACACCTGAGGACAGCTGTGATCGAATATCGTTGCATTTTGGGTAAGGAAAGTGCCAATATTGTGCTATTTATAGTTTTTTATGGCATAAATTATATTAACAATTTCGAGACACTAAACATGATCAAACATGCTCTTTTGCCAAATCTATTAATTGCGGTGTTCTTCTTGTTGTCTTTGTAAGAATATATGAACAAAGTGATTCAAAATCGAATGATTATTGTCAGTGGCGAAGTTGAGGGCTTTCATCGTCGAATTTCAGGGGAGGCTGAAGGTGCACCTGTCTATGTGGTGAGATGCAATGGCTTCTACTAGTCGGAGCTCTTCTTCACACATTGGGGGAAGATCGGTTGGAGAAAGATGCAGATGTAGGGATGAGGTAGTAGTGCTCACTTCATGGACAGAGAAAAATTATGGTCGGAGGTTTGTTAAATGTCCAAATTACAAGGTTAGTGCTCTGTACCCAATGTTTCTAATGTATGTATTTGTGATTCATGGCTTTATATGCTAATGTATGCTCTGTACCCAGTGTTTCTAATGTGTGTATCTGTGATTCGTGGCTCTGTATGCTAATATATGCTCTGTACCTTAATTATATAAGGTGTGTTAAATGTATCTATGATTTGTTAAATGTGCAAATTATAAGGTTTGTTAATGTATGCTCTATACCTAAATTATAAGGTTTGTAATGAATGGCTTTGTGATTTGTGGTTGCCTCATTCAAACTGGCACATGACTGTATAAAGGGATTGTTTGTGTAGATGTTTGAGGTTTTCGTCATTTAAACATGTGTCTGATTTGGTTAGTGATGTCTACCCAATTTTTGACGTCTACTTTGGATTTTGTTCTTTGTGTATTCAGGCATGGTGGGGATGCAACTACTTTGATTGGTTTGATGGACCAATTGAGAATCCACTGCTAGAGGAGCTAAAGAATATGAAGGAAACCAATACTGAATTAAGGAGGAAGTTGAAGTTTGTGAAATGGTTGTTATACGTAATGGCCTTTGTCAATGTTTTTTTGTTTTGGAAAGTGTTCACTGTCAATGTATGAAAACACTAAGATTATATGTAATGTTGTAATTCCAATGACATAATAGGTTTTACTGAGGTGTTTAACCTTTCCTTTGTTTAACATGGATGTAGTTTTTCTTATCTGTTGATCCGAGAGGCTGGAACAAGCTAAAATAATAGCCTGGTTAATCAATTTACAATCAACTATCGGCCTCTTCTTGCTATCTAATAATATTTAGATGCTTTAACAACAATTCAACTAAGCTAAGCCTGAATCTTTCTGAAAACTTCATATGAAGGTTGCCATTTCTTTAGAGATAGTAACAGGAATGAGGGCTGTCAATCCCAACAACTTCAAATGACACATGAGGGAAGATCCTTCGCACATGGTTCAATGACACTTGCGAGGACTAAATGAATCTAAGTGGAAGAGACATTGAACAAATGGAATATGTTTTGCACATAGGGGAGAGTTCTTACACATGAGGGAAGATCTTTCGCACATGAGGGAAGATCTTTCGCACATGGTTCATGGCACTTATGAGGACTAGATGAACTTAAGTGGAAGAGACATTGAACAAACAGAACATGTTTTGCACATAGGGGAGAGTTCTTACACATAGGGGAGATGTGTTGAACATAAGGGAAGATCATTCGTACATGGGTCAGTGGCACTTGTGAGGACTAGATGAACCTAAGTGGAAGAGACATTGAACAAACGGAACATGTTTTGCAAATAGGGGAGAGTTCTTGCACATAAGGGAAGAGTGCTTGCATATAAGGAAGAGTTCTTGCGCATGAGGGAAGATCTTTCACACATGGTTCTTGGCACTTATAAGGACTAGATGAACCTAAGTGGAAGAGACATTGAACAAACGGAACATGTTTTCCACATAGGGAAGGGTTTTTGCATATAGAGGAGAGTTCTTGCACATAGGGAGGAGTTCTGCACATAAGGGAAGAGTGCTTGCACATAGGGAAGAGTTCTTGCACATGAGGGAAAATCTTTCGCACATGGTTCAGTAGCATTTGTGAGGATTAAATAAACCTAAGTGAAAGAGACATTGAACAAACGGAACATGTTTTGCACATTGTAACATCCTTATTTTTAAACATTTAGAGTTGGTTGTAATTTAGATTTTATTTAATAAAAAAGTATAAAATAAATTAATAAGTAAGAAGAAGTATGAAGTAAAAAAAAAAATTCAATTCAAAGAAAGAGAGGAGAATATACAAATGAAATACCTCCTTAAAATAATTATTTTAAATATATGGATATGTATGTGTATACATATCTTATTATTGGAATACATAAAAAAAAACACAGAGAGAATGCTTCAATAAGTCTGAATAATACCATTACTATTTACTGTGTAAAAAAATATTTTTTTTATAAGAGTAGTCAAAACCCTAGATCTACCCTTATATAAGATCTCTTTCTTCTCACCCCCACTCCTCACTCCTCACTCCTCACTCCCGGCGCCGCATGACTCTCAACAGACTCAAAGGTGCATTTTTTTTTATCTTTCATTTGTCTATTGATTTGATCTCCTCTGTCCTGCTACTATCATTCAACATATGGAGACTACTGTTCCTTCAATATATTGAGAAAGTGTATTTTCAAGCTTCTATTTTCTTGTTCACCTTCATCAGCGTCTAAATATTTTAGACTGTAATGTCTTGTCATATCAACCTTTCATTCCTTTTTCTGTGCGTGGTACATCCCCATTTCTTTTACCAACCCCAGCTTCTCCCTATTGTTCCTATATATCTATATATATATATATATATATATATATTACTTTCCTTTAGCTTTTCGTTTTTTTTTCCCTTCTTCTCTTTTGTCTTTTGCTAGGTTAGGGTGTGAATTTGATTTTTCCTAATTATTCCTTCACCACCTGTCTTTTTAAACCAACAGAATGCATGGGTGTGAGATTTATATTTTCTTACTTTCTTTTTTTCTTTAACCCAGATTTTCCATTCCGCTTGTTGTGGGTTCATACTTCACACATATAAGTATTTACTATTTTATCTCTCTTTCATGATTCCCCAAATTCCTAACCAAACACTGTGTATGTACAATAACTTTTTCTCCTCCTTCGAAATTTGTGTGTACTACTCACACTTACACATGCCTATATATGCTATCAATACCTTCACCTCCAGACCTACGTAATATATATATATATATATATATATTTTTTTTTGTATTTTCTCACTCATTAAATACTGGCCCTCTTTTTTTTTTTTTTATTCATTTCAGTACAAGTTTATTTAATGTCGAAACTGATGCTTTCTTTTTTTTTTTTTGTTCTGTTTTGACTTGGCATATGAGAGTAATTAAATTGTTCTCTAATTTTTCTAGCCAAAGTCGTTTTGTCTCTTTTGCATGTGTGACGTCTCTTATTTTCAATGGTCCAGATTAATATACACATATTATGTTTTTTTTCACACCTTTAGATCTTATACATTTATATAAGTGTGTATATATATATATATAATGATATATATATATATAAGAGTAAATCCGTGGTAACTTATGAGCATATATTTATAGAATATTTTTTTTCTAAGGGTAGATTTAGGCTTTAGAATAGTATTAGAGTAACTCTAGAGTGGTTTCAAAATATATATATATATATATTAATAGATTTTTATGGGTGTGATTTGTAGACTCTTGTTAAGAGCTTTGGAGTAGCTCTTGTGTGCTTGCCTATGAGCTAGGGAGTAGAGGTAACTCTGAATATTCTTCCATATATTTGTGAATAGTGTATGATTTTTGAATGACTATTTTTTTTAAAGAAAAATGGACTGAATTATATGTATATGTGTTTGTATTATAAATTCTCAAATAAGTAGTGTTACAAGTAAATTTCTATATAACTCATTATATTCATATAATTAATAATTTAATGATAATTAATGTATTATCGGATTATTATTTCATTTTTAGCATGTTTGAATATGTGATTATATTTGATATAAATGGAAGCATGAATTATTATACTTTGTCTTTTAATGATATTTTATTTATCACTGTCATGGTGGTTGCATCTTTGATGGGTTGGAGTGAGGAGGAATTTGTATGTTGAGATCTTTTACCACGTGGTATGCCATCACTCGGTGTATAGTGGATGGTACTTGTCAGGGCCCCTCCTTCCATGTTTTCCTTTGGCCGGGATTTCATTGGAGCTGTGAGACATGTGACACCTCCTTAGTTGTATTCTTTTAAGGAGGGGAGCCATAGTCCAAACTTAAGCTCTACATCTTTGGTTGGGTGTATCTTAAGAACTGGTGAGCTTGGGACAATCCAGTCAAATGGATGGGTTTCTGTTGGACTATGTGTTAGCCTATGGCTCCAGTTAGCAGAATAAGGATGGACGGTGATATAAGGGAGGTTGCATCTTACATATTGCGTATGGCATAATTGTATATTACATGTTGTGATGAAAATACAGATATAATCGTGATTAAACTTGTTTTTGTCTTGTATGAGAATTATGGTATATATGAATATATATGTAATCATTTCCTTTTTATCATATGAGTTTTGCTTGTGTATGGTAGAAACTTTTAGTAGTTACTGAGACGTGGAATCTCATCCCTATATATATTAACATTTTCAGGTGACTGTTCTAGTAGGGAGCAAGGGAAGGCACCTATGGAGTGAGCCTTGGAGGCTCTTTTGTGCTCCTAGAGCTCATGCTATGTCATTTATATTGCCATGACCCTAAGACTTCCGCATTTTAATTTGTTTTGAGGAAATATTTTGAGGATTTGATTTAACACTATGACTTGGGCTTTATTTAAACTGATTTGTATTTTAATGGTTTGGATGTTGAACATCCTTATTGACGCTATTTGAATTACTATGGTTAAGTATTTGGATATTTGATTAAGGTGTTACACACATAGGGAAGAGTTGTTGCACATAGGGGAGAGTTGTTGCACATAAGGAAGAGTTCTTGCACATGAGGGAAGATCTTTCGCACATAAGGACCCTTCAAAAAACACCCGTCCAACCCAATTATAGGTCTGCACCCTGCTAAAAATCCTCGCTTCACAGTGCCAATGCATTTATATAGTCTTCTAAATATAGGAGGACAATGTGTGTAGGGATGATCAGTAACCAAAACAAATGTTGTCTCAGGGTTACACTTTTTGACCTCATTACAATAATCTCTCAACTTATGATATTGCTCCTTATAATCACCCTCAATTATTGACTTTGCCTTTTTCCTTGCCTTGTACGCCTTCCATGTAGACACATCAACCATGTAGTGCTCTCTCACTGATGCAATTATGTTTTGTAACTTCAAGTTTTTGTTCATTTTCATCATGTTAACTGTTTTCTCAGAAACCCACTTGTATGACGCATTTTTCCCCTTTATTGATACCTCACATGTGTGTTTAGCATAAAGTGTCTTCAATCGAAATGTTACATCATCCCCACTTCCTTTACTCACAAATGCTACCCATTTGCATTCTCCATGTGCACACTTAACTCTGCATCTCACTTTATCGTTCTTTACGAACTTCAATTCATATCCATTGAGTAGTGCGTACTCTCTAACTGCATCCTTAAATTGTTGAAGTGAGGTAAACTCCATCCCCAACTGAAATTTAAACTCTTTGCACATTTCTGAGGGATTATATTTCGGATGTTGTTCTGCAACTACTAACTCATCCTCATCTCCACTCATTCCATCAACTTCTTCAATGTTCTCAGATTCATAATCAGAAAACATGACCAACGTATTCTCCTCTCTAACCTTAATCGCATTTGCTTATTGAGGATGATCAGTCTTAATGGAAATCATTTGTGAACTACCAACAACTTCCTCCAATACTTCACCTACACCAACATCAACATATTGTCTAAAATAGTCATCATCTACATTTTCTTCATCACTATCCTCAAAATCTGACAGAAAGGCCTCTGAAGCACTGCTGTCACCGCTCTCTTTGTCCAAATCCATATATAACCTATGAAAAACACAACATTTGGTATAAAAAAACAAAGCATTATACTGAAAAAAACACAGGTCAAAGATAATAGAATAAATGCAATAGGTAATATGTTGCTCTGTTCTTGCCCGTCCCTAAATTTCATTTGCTCTTAAACTTCATTTGTTCCTTATTGCTAATACGGTCACCTAAATTTTAGCACCTACAGAAACTGAAACAGGGATCTTCACACAGATTTTAGAAGGAAACATCGAATTCCAATCTCATACTGTGCAAAGGCCATAATTTGAAAAATGCTTCATTAAAATCCAAAAAAAAAGGCTTACAACCCATCAACTATTCTGTAAGCCTATTACGTTTTTTGTTGATGATGCCGGTTTTGGTCTAATAATGCTTTGCGTCTAACAAATTTTTATAGTGGGGTTGCCAACTTCATAAAGATCATCAAATACAGTGGCCCGCCAATGACAAGTACTCATCATCAGAAACCAATATTCAAACTAATAACAATGTCGTCGACAACTATGAAAAAACAGAGCATCGACGATTGAATGCTTTAGTCTTACGGAACAAAAGGGTTCGACTATTAACTCGATTTCGTTATGAAGAAGAAGTTTCTTACCTTTAGCTTAAGCAAATGTCGACGATAGTACACCTCCGATCTTCACTCGACAGTTGTCGTCGACGAAAACTCCTCCGGCGATGGCCACGTCAGATTCGGCCGCTGAGGGTCCTCCTTGATCTAACCCTTGCTCTTTTTCTTTTCTAAGGTGAAGCTTTTTCATTTGTCCTCTTTCACTTCTCTTTCACTTTTCGCTGAACCCAGTTTTGATTAGCTTTTTTTAAACTGATCAGCGTTTTTTTTAAAACACCAATATTCTATATTATTTTTGCCAGATCAGATGCCTGCTAAGTATGACACATGGGATTGTTTAACACCGTTAGTGCCACGTATGACAAATTAACGCTGTTAAAGAGGGTACCAAGTCCTTTTTAAATTTCAAGGACAAACTGTAATAAACGGACCAAACCTCAGGGACCAAAACCACACGGGCTTTAAACTTCAGGGACCAAAAACAAAATCAGACAAAACTTGAGGGACCAAAAGTTGTATTTACCCCGAAAATTTCCATCAAACTATATTAAAATTTTCCGTAAAAACTTAGAAAGAAAAAAATCTTGAATAATATACACTAATTTATTTGCTCTATTTTTTATATAGTATTTTTCCGAAATAAATTCCATCTCATTGGTCTGATATTTTGCGCTCCGGCTTGAACACTATCTTTCGCTCGCAAGGAGTCGCTGCCATACTTATCTCGCATTCTATGATGTAATGCTCTGAACTCCGCCATGGAAGCTTTGCAAGCAGTTTTTCATCCTTCTGTTGTCCATTATGAGCCAGACACTGAGAATATCAAACGTAAGCTCATCAAGAAGGGTGTCTACCCAACACCCAAAATCATTCACACTCTTCGGAAGAAAGAAATCCAAAAACATAATCGAAAACTTAAGCGTCTTGCCGAACAAGATGACGACGTCCCTCGGCTTACTCGGTCTCAAAAGCAAGAACTCTGGGAAGAATACAAATTCCAGACGTTAAAGAGCGAATACAAGGAATTTTCAAAAGAAGTAGAAGCCAAAGTAGGAGAGAAGGCCGATGCCATGATGGTGGGAAGGCCTTGGGATGGGCTTAAGAAGGTTGAATTTGTAGAGCTTGCGCGAACGAACAAGGAATATGGTGGTGAAAGGCTTCGGAAGGAGAGTTTGAAGGAACTGAAAGAAATGTTTGAGGCGCGAAAGCTGGATGAATTGCGGTGGGTTTTAGACGATGACATTGAAGTGAATGAGGATTGGCTCAATGGTGAAAATGAAAGTTGGGCCTCTGGGAGGAAGACGAGGAAACGCAGCGAGGCCGAGGTGATTAAATTTCTCGTTAACAGGTTCGTGCTGAATTTCGATTCTGGATAAATTTTAGAGTGATTCTATGATCTGAGGTATTATTGAGGGTTTTTAATTTTTATTTTTGTTTAAATTTAGGCTAAGTGCTAAGGAGATTACTATAAAGGATTGGAAGTTTGCAAGAATGATGAAACTGTCTGGATTGCAATTTACTGAGGGTCAGCTGCTGAAGATTCTTGAAGAGCTTGGCGCTCAACGAAGCTGGAAACAAGCGCTTTCTGTGGTGGATTGGGTGTACAATAAGAGTGACAACAGGAATTATAAAAGCCGGTGATTAATTTGCTTATGATGACTTTAACTTCTGGAGAAATTATTTTTAGATTAAGACAATTGTTTAAGGCCCCCTGACATTTTTATGTTATATGAAATTCTAACTCAAACTTACGAATTGAAGTATTTTCTCATTTTTCTACGATTTGAAGTGTTTCCTCATTTTTCATTATTTATGGGCGCAATCATCGGCAAATACAATTTATCAAGCCTATTGGTTGGAATGGATAGCTTATATTTGTGAATTGACACTCCGATAATGCACCTGCTTCTATATTTTCACATTGAGGCCCAAATATAGAATGGTGCTTAGGAAGATGAACATTTTGATTGGAGAAATACAAGATGAGCATATCTCCAGCCTGGAAAAACACCATGTCACTACTTAATACACACGCAATCTGTAATGTGTGTGTTATGTCAAATTGTCAATCCATGTTTTGTTTATCTAATTGCTTAGTGCTTTATACTGAAGGTCCCTCTTTTAAAGAGCTTTACAATGACTTTGTAGGTTTGTTTACACAAAACTTCTTGCAGTTCTTGGGAGGGCAAGAAGGCCAAAGGAAGCCCTTCAAATTTTCAATCTGATGCGTGTAAAATCAAGTGCCTAAACTGTTTTCTGAGGAGGGTTCCTCCTTAATTGATATTAGAATATTGCTGGATTGACTTTTACTTTCCGCTCATCCAGGGAGATCTCCATTTATATCCTGATATTGCCGCATATCACAGCATTGCTGTTACACTTGGTCAAGCTGGTCTTCTGAAAGAGTTGCTGAAAGTTGTGGAGTGCATGAGGCAGAAGCCCAATACAAGATTTATGAACCGGAAGGACTGGGACCCCATGCTTGAACCGGATGTGGTTATATATAATGCTGTAAGAAAGAAACTAATATCTATTAGACCACTGAGGAATTTCTGATAATGCCATTTAGCAGATTGACTGACTGTCAGATTTCTTCAATTGCTGTCAGATATTGAATGCCTGTGTTCCATCAAAGGAGTGGAAAGGTGTGTCATGGGTGTTTAAGCAACTGAGGAAGGGTGGTCTGAAACCAAATGGAGCAACTTATGGACTTGCAATGGAGGTAATTTATCAACATGAAGCATGCATACTCTAATATTCCCTCCAATCCTTTTTATAAGAGCCCAAAATTTGAATTGCTTTGGTTCTTTTTATAAGAGCTTGATAAGAGTTGTCTGAACATTTAATGCGTTTTTTCCCTTTTTACCCCTCATTAATTATATGTATTGCATTAATTAAAAGGTCGGTGATACTTATATTTACTTTATTTCTCTCTCTTGCTTGCCTCTCATAAATAAGGATGTATTTAGAAAACAAAGTTTATTTCAGATATACCTATTATTTTTAACTAATTTTAACCGCTTTCTCAAACCGCGTAATTTGGTTATTGAGCTCTTATACATAAAACCGGAGGGAGTATTAGAATATGGAAATACGATCTAACTTACTTTAATTTTTCCTCTTTCTAATGATGCCTCATACTACTAGCAACTTAGCTCTGCTTGGGTAATATAGTTCCCATGAGTTAAGAAATGCTATCATTCTGTGGACTAAAGGTGGGCAGTCCTATCTCTTATTCAAACAAACAATTTACTTGGTTTATTATGTTCATTTTTTATAATGTGAAGGGTAAAGAGAGGTTACCCCTTGTCTGTTTTATATAGAGATGTAGGTGTTCATGTTTATATGATGGTTCAGATTTTCATATTATTCTCATGTTTAACAAGCTACTTTCAAGTTCTATCGTGTTTGAGGCATGAGAGTCTTTATGGTTGATGGGGAAAGCTGGTTTGTTAACTTGTAAGGGGAAGGTTCTTGCTTTCCAAATGTTTACCTCTTAAGAATTTGCATTCAAGTCTCACAAGTGGTCTTTTTTATAAGGTAATGTTGCAATCAGGCAAGTATGACCTTGTCCATGAGTTGTTTAGAAAGATGCTAAAAAGCGGGGAGGCTACCAAATCTCTTACATATAAAGGTAGTTTATTTAGTTCCTTCATTCTTGCTTTTTGGTACTGATATATACATGCTCATACATATTTTATCTGACTTCTCCAGTGTTGGTGAAATCTTTCTGGAAGGAAGGAAAAGTTGATGAAGCTGTGGAAGCAGTCAGGAACATGGAGAGAAGAGGAATTATAGGAACAGCCAGTGTATATTATGAGCTCGCTTGTTGCCTTTGCAACTTTGGTAGATGGCAAAATGCTATGTTAGAGGTAAAGTTTTCGTCTGCATGATTGTGCTGTTGTTGTACAAATAGCTATTGGTTTTATTTCTTCAATAAACCGGGAATAAAATACATTTTCTTTGGAATATGGCACAGGTTGAGAAGATTAAAAGACTTTCTCATGCCAGGCCATTGGAGGTTACCTTTACTGGCCTGATAGTGTCTTCCTTGGATGGGGGCCATATTGATGATTGTATATGTATATTCGAATTCATGAGAGAACACTGTGCCCCTAACATAGGGACCATAAACGCTATGCTGAAAGTTTATGGCCGAAATGATATGTTTTCTAAAGCTAAAGAGTTATTTGAGGAGGTTAAGAGAGATAAAGCAGATTGTTATGGATCCCCAGGAGATGGTGGCGAGGGATCCATTGTACCAGATGAGTATACATACGGCTCAATGTTGGAGGCATCTGCCAGTGCACTCCAGTGGGAATACTTTGAGCATGTGTACAGAGAAATGACACTCTCTGGTTTTCAGTTGGATCAGAATAAGCATGCATCGTTGCTTGTTGAAGCATCAAGAGCTGGCAAGGTAGGAGACATGTATGTTATTGAATTCTTTCTCATCGTGAAGAAAGATAATCTATTATCTGACTGGCATGATTTTTGTTACTTTTGCACAAGCAAGCATGACTATAGAGGTCAGCACGAAAGTCAAATTTATGAGGCTTCAAGCATGAGCTTGTGGTGTTTTTGGGAATTTCAATAGTGGTGATTTTGGTTTTTTCCTTAATAATCAAGCTCTGCGATTGCTTTCTGAATTGATTTGGGCCAACTGCTATTTTGTCTCATTATGAAAAAGTTAGCCTGGGGAATCACATAAAATATCCTGGCCAAAATGCAGATGACTTCCACCAGTTAGGAGTTGTGCAAAACTCACTTATAAGTGATAAGGTCAGCAAAAAAATACACCTTGTCATTCCAAGTGATCAAAGTCTTTATTTGCCACTTGGATGACACTTGTGTTTTTCCCCTACTTGTCGTACATGGATAAGTGCCAGGGTTAGGTCGGGAAAGCGATTGTGCTGCACTTCTACAAAACTTATTTGTTTTTATTTTTTTGGTTGGGCTGTTTGGGGGCGCCCTTAGGGGGAAGAGGTTTGTTAGTCAACTTTTGAAGTTCAGGAAAATTAATTGCATAACCCCGTAAGCTGATGAGGCTCTTTTTCTTTTTTCGTTTTGCATTTTGCCAAAATATCTCCCAGTGAATTCATCCTAGTTATATTTTCTCCCAATTCTATCCCTGCAAATTTATTAATTTGAGTCAGATGAAATTGTTGGCCTATTTGGTTTCATTTCAGGGGCATTTACTGGAGCATGCATTTGACGTGATTCTGGAAGCTGGTGAAATCCCTCCTCCTCTTTTCTTTATGGAACTGGTAGTTCAAGCTACAGCTTGTCATAATTATGAAAGAGCTGTTATCCTTGTCACCACCATGGCTTATGCACCATTTCAAGTAAGCGAGAAACAGTGGACTGACCTGTTCAAGGAAAATCAAGGCAGGATTAATCTTGAAAAACTGGAGCAATTGTTGGATGCTCTTGGCAAGTGTGATGTTGCATATGAAGCAACAGTCTCAAATTTATCTAGATCATTGCATTTTCTTTGTGGAGATGGTACAAGAAGTGTCTCTGATGCCATTGATATTGGAAATGAAAATACTTACAGAGATCAAAAGGAGAGAACTGATGAAGGTAGAAATATGAATGTGCCATTTAATTCAGAGACAACGATGGATGAAGGTGCTGAATCGATTAGAGACATTGTTTCGTCCCATGATGATCGTGTCAACAGTGATGATGATGATGATGATATTGCAATTGTCTCTAGGCCTCAAAACCTTGGTAATGCAGAGGGAACAAGTTTATTTACTGATAGGCAGGGATTTGCTGATGATATGAAACTTGACAAATATTTGGAAACTCTACATGAGAAGTGGGATTTATCTGATGGAAGCCCTGAAGAGGATGGCACAGCAGTGGAGAGACCCTCAGCATATGAAATATTGGAAGAATGGAAGAAAAGGAGAAATGAGGATGGGAGTTATTTTCAATCACAACCTGGAACTACATGACTGTAATGTGCGAGCACAATCAAGGTAGAGCTGACTGTTATGTAAGAATATTCAAGGGTTACAAGTCTGCGATTTATTATTAATTTGTGTTATACCTGTAATTTGCTTTTTGGCCAAGTTATATCTGTAAATTTAAAATCAACGTATTATATTCAAACAAAGCCGTCTCAAATTGTATTATGTAAAAATGACAAGCATGTGTAATAAAAATTATATCATTATTATTATTTTTTGATGAAGGACAATTTTATAATAAAGATAAAACGAAATACATAAAAAAGGCCTAAGTCTACTAAAGTATGCAGGGTCTAACTTGAAACATCTCAGCAAAGCACCAGGCCCACTGTGAGGTACAGAGAAACACAAAGAAAAACAAGATAAACCAGTAGCAGCTAGAGGCGAGCTTGAAAGGGCGAAGAGGAAGTGTCAATGATGAATATGTGAAAGCCTAAAGCCCAGGATGCGATCTACACCACCTCATGAATCTCCACGCATGATCACCCTGAACGCTCCGATGCTGTAGGAAGGAAAGACATGCCGCGAACACACTCAGAGAGCCTTTCCAAATAAGTAACGCCACCACGAGGCATCAACTGATCCCGATGTCTCACGACGTTTACATTTTTCAGGCTGTGGAAAGAGACTCTGGTACCAGAGACCAGAGATGTAAGTTCTCGAGGCCAAGACGAAGCTTATGACAGGAAATTACCAGAAGCCAACCAGCTACTGCATACCAAAAAAACAAAAAGCAAAAACAAACAACAAACCAACATAGAAATAAAAAGCAAGATTATTATAAAGATAAGGATTCAGCACTGCAAGATAAACCTCTAAGTGGCTGCTAATGAACTTAGAGGCCCCTGCGAGTATCATGCGTTTATGCGAAGCTTTTTGGCACAAGCTCCGCTAAAAACCAGAACATGAGAAGCTCTTCCCATGGACGATTCCTTCTCCTTCGCCTATATCATTATTACATCTTAGTTAGAGATGCTGACACTAAGGAAATTAAAAAATCTTGGAAGATAGTAAAGTCTTTGTTCATGAGATGTTTCCTTCAAGTTGGGGTCTACTTTCTTCAATCGATGTCGCAGAACGAAGCCTCACTCAATATCAAGAATCCCGAAGGCGTCGCCATTTCATGAATGAAGAAGCAATTCTTTGTCGAAACCCTAGTGGGCGTTCTGCATCCGGAGAAAAACTCAGATCCCCTGCAATTTCTTGCTTTGGCTTCTTAGAAGTTAGAACATTCAACATGGTCGGCGTTGAGACGGCGTTCAGATCAAAGCTTGAGAAGAGGGGTAGAGGAGAACAATGGTGGTGGGTTCAGAAGGGAGGGACGAAAACGAGAGCCACCTATGTGGTGCCGGGCCCACATGAACCAAGACTTATTTGATGCGGAACTGGGACCTCCGTCCCACCCGTACTCTGTATTTTGTTAACATGTAAATGTAATCTTCAAGTGTAATGCTTGCCATCTTATTCAAAAAAAAGAAGGGAGGGATGAAAACGAAATAAAGGGGTAGATGGAGAGGGTGTGATTACGTGGCAATTAGGGAGTGATGAGTTGGCATACAGGAAGTGCCATGTGGATAAATTAGTTAATCTTAACGGTTAAAATTAATAATTTAAATGGTGAGAGTAAAATTTTAGAAAAATTCTATTTAAATATCATGTGTACTTATAAAACTCACAAAAATCTATCAATGCTTAAAAATAAAATAAAAGTGACAAGCATCAAATTAGGGTTTTAAAGTTTTGGGCGAGTTTATCATTTTACCCCTAATTCTTTTTAAGAAAAAGAAAGGTGCCTTGCCGGCCCTGGGGGGTTTGCAGTTTTTTTAAAAAAAAAAATAGTGGGGGGCTTTTTTGGGGGGTTATCGTTTTTTTTTTAAAAAAAAAACGTTTGAAGAGGCCCAAGGGTGGGATTGAACCCATATCACCCCTTTATCAAAGGAAAAGACCACCAAAGCCCCTTTGATATATGCATTATTATTTATATATAATATAAATAAAGACATAATGACTTTAACAAAATCAGTAATAGAAATAACAAAATGCATAATGAGATTCATTAAATGAGTAATATGTATATATATAAAATAAATAAAGGCATAACGACTTTAAAAAAATTAGTAATGCAAATAACAAAATGCATAATGGGATTAACTAAATGAATAATATATATATGTATAATATAAATAAAAGCATAATTGTTACAACAAAATCAGTAATGAAAATAACAAAATGCGTAATGGGATTGCCTAAACGAGTAATACACACACACATGTATGTATGTAAGTATGTATGTATGTATGTATGTATGTATAAGATAAATAAAGGCTTTTTTTTTTTTTTGCCAACTATAAGATAAATAAAGGCTTAATGACTTTAACAAAATCAATAACGGAAATACCAAAATACATAATGGGATTGACTAAACAAGTAATATATATTTATACATATATATATATATATAATATAAATAAAGCAATAATGGTTTAACAAAATCAGTAATGAAAATAACAAAATGTGTAATGATATTAACTAAAGAGTAATACACACACACACATTAATATATATGTGTATAATATAAATAAATAAAGGCATAATAGCTTTAACAAAATCAATAATAAAAATGACAAAATTCGTAATGGTATTGACTAAACGTGTAATAGGATTAACAAAATGCATAATGCGCAATGGTATTAATGTGTGTGTGTGTGTATTACTCGTTTAGTTAATACCATTATACATTTTTTCATTTGCATACTGATTTTGTTAAAGTAATTATGTCTTTATTTGTATTATACATACACATACATATATATATATATGTACACACATTAATATGTGTGTGTGTGTGTGTGTATTAATGTGTGTGTATATATTACTCGTTTAATCAATCTCATTACTCGTTTAATCATTTCCATTATTGATTTTGTTAAACCCATTATGTCTTTATTTATATTATACACATATATATTAATATGTGTATATATTACTCGTTTAGACAATCACATTACTCGTTTAGTCAATACCATTACATATTTTATCATTTTCATTATTGATTTTGTTAAAGTCATTATGCCTTCATTTTTATTATACATATCTATTAATGCATATATATATATATATATATATATCAAAGGAGCTTGCTGGCACAATAGCCACCAAGCCCTTAAGGTATGGGGGGTGGGGTGGGTTCGATCCCACCCCTTGCCCTCTCAAATCATTTTTTCAAAAAAAAAAAATCCCCCCACCGAAAAATGACCCTGGTGTTTGAGCTCCGGCAGATGAAGCTCTGGCTGTTGGATGGTCCAGGCCGGTAGGTGGTCGGGTCTCTAGCAGTCGGCCAGCGGTGGTGATCTTGCAAAGGGCACCTTTTCTTTTTTTTTAAAAAAAAATTGAGGGGCAAAATGGTAAAAACAGTAAGACTTTAAAATCCCAATGTAATATCTGTCACCTTTATGTCATTTTTAAATGTAACAGACTTTTGTAGGTTTTGCAAGTTCATTTGGTATTTAAATGAGATTTTCCCTAAAATTTTACCATTTTGTAAACTTTTAGGGCAATTTTGCCCCGTTAAAATCTTCCAGACACACAATGACTGTAACGCCCCAAATTTTGATTAAGGGCTAATGGGGATTATTGAGAATGTAATTGTGGATTAAAGTTGAATTAATGTGTATTTGTGACAATATTATCTAATAAGTCACAATTGATGGAAAATTGATAGAATGAAAATATTGGCCATAAGTTAGTAGTTAATGGGGAAATTAATTACTAACTAAGAGAAAATGAGATGTGTGATTGAATGACTAATGGAATTGATTAGTGTAACTAAGTGGAGGATTAGTTGTGAGGAGATTGCATGAGAGAGTGACATGTGGCATTGTTGTGTAAGCATGATGAGAGTTGTTGAGGAAGTCAACCAAGCATGGTCTTATCATTTTTCTCTCTCTTCCTTCTCTTCTCCAATTCAGCTGAATGAAAAGAGCATAGGAGCCCAATAATCATCAT
Organism: Inga laurina; assembly: GCA_963855925.1. Classification (NCBI taxonomy): domain Eukaryota; kingdom Viridiplantae; phylum Streptophyta; class Magnoliopsida; order Fabales; family Fabaceae; genus Inga; species Inga laurina. The sequence goes on from OY979710.1 coordinate 4,749,010, forward strand.
TCATCTCTCTCCACACACTTAACCTCTCTCATTTTCTTTCTCTCCCTCTCTCTTATGCGTATGGGGCAAGGGATAGGCAGAATTTATGCCTTCATCCCCATCATTTCATCACAATCATCTCTCTCTTATCCCTCCAAGAATTTCGTGTAGCCATTGGAGCTTGAAGAGGAAGAAGAGCTTGGGAAATAGATTTGCCATTGGTGATGATTTGAGCTCTCAAGGAAATATAGAGTTTGGAGAATCAAAGAACTCCTTGGAGAAAGTTAAAGAGGGGAGTGAGTTGAGTATGTTGATATAAGTTTTGTGGTCATTTGGTTAAGTTGGAATTTCTGAGAATTTAGCCCTATTTTCGAAAATTAGGGTCTTGTGGTGTTTGAGTTGTCGTCGTCATGGATATGATGCTTTGATGTGTATCTTGGATAGATAGAATTTGATTGAAGCTTAAATGCCAAGTTTGACAATTTTGGGATTTTTGTTAAACATAGGCTAAAAACATAACATATAGATGGAATGAGAATTTGGTTATTTTGATGTTTCCATTTTGTTCCTTGTGGAAAATTGTGTGGGAGTAGTGTTGGATATGAATTTTGAACCATTGGGAACTTAGTTTTAAAAGTGGCAAGTCTTGGTTAGTGAAAAACTCTATTCTAGCAGTGGATTTGCATGGACATTTTAAAATAGCAAATGGTGTTGAAAAATTTTGAAACTTTCTAGTCTTAAATTTCACTTGCCAAGCTTCAAAATGGACATATATTTCATGTCATTTCGATTTGTGAGCTAGGAGTTATGACTATCCAAAGTTTGATGTTAAATATGGGGACAATTCTAGAGCAGTGTGGACATTTCTTAAATTCTGTATTTACGAGGTGATTTCTGGTAATGGTCCATATTTTTCTAGTAAAGAGTACTTAAATAGCTTTCAATGGGATTTGAGATCACCTCATTTCTATTTTTTTTAGAATTAGTTATGATTTTTCGAAGTTCAGCCAAGAAACAGAATTTTCCTGGCCGCAGCCAGAAAATTCTTCGCTTCAGCCAGAAACCTCTGTGCTGTTTCTGGCCGCAGCTAGAGGTTTCTTGGCTGCAGCCAACCCTTGTTTTCAGCACCATGTGATTTTGAAAAGTGGTTTCTAACCTAGTACTTCCCAATCCTTGTAGGCTATTGTTAGAGACTTTCATAGCTACTTAAGGGACTTTAATGGTAACCAAATCTAAATATTGAAGAGTCAATTGAGTATTGGAATAGAGAATAATGCTTCATCCTTAATTATGACTTTAGGATTTGATATTTGCCCGGAGTGTAGAAGGCCTATGCCTGCTCAAGAACAGAAAGACCAAGGTAGTAACACTTTATCCTAGCTCATGTATATTGCATTGCTTGTTTGCATTAGTCATAAAATACAGATACAGTAAGGGGACATGGCGAAAGTCTGGCCTTGAATACAGATACAGTAAAGGGACGTGGCGAAAACCCGGCCTTGAATATAGATACAGTGAGGGGACGTGGCGAAAGTCCGACCTTGTATATAATGAAGGGGATGTGGCATTGTGCCCGGCCTCAAATATTGATTGCTGCATTGTGATATATGTTTAATTGCTTTGTTTAATATGCATCATATACATAAACTGTTGCTACTAGGATTCTCTAGAATCTCATTCTTTCCAAATAACATTTTTAGACAGGGCAAGTGGATCGAAGAACAAGCAAGTGAGCAAGGATGATTAGGACCGTCGGCGATAGTCTTAGTTAGATATTTTGGTTTATACTGAACTGATTATTATTTTGGGATAAATGTTCATATTGAATAGATCATAGCATTATAATTTTGTGTAATCCCCGGTATGGATACTGAGATGGGCAATGATACCTTGTATAAACCTTTGGATTAATGTTATTATCCCGGGTGAACGTCAGGAATTGTGCTTATACTCTGATATTATGCATGTTACAAACCGAACAGGTCAGTTACTTTTATGAATGAATGAATGGAGATCATATTGTTCATGTGTTGAAAAAGTTTTTAATTAGCCCGGATCTCTCATTCAATTATTCAAACATGTTTAAACACTTAATCTCGGCCTGGATGAGGACGGGGGTTACAATGACCATCTATAAAAACTTTCAAAACATTTTTGCCTTTTTACCTAAATTTGTATAGTCCCATCTTCAAAATAAAATTTGGGTTAAGATATACTTTTAGGAGTTTTCAGACCTTTCTCAGAGGTACAAGAGTCCATTTTCTTTTTTCAAGGTATTCAGTTGAGATAATTTTATTGGGTTAAAAACTATTTTTGCCCTGGACGTTTTCCCTCAGAATTAATCTTACCTCAAAAGTTTTTTCTGACTCAATTACGTCCTGAAGGTTTTAACTTGGACTAATTTTGCCCTTGATTAACGCAGACATAACAATTACTGTCAAATTGGACAAGTTGACATTTAGAATAACACGTTGGCATAAAACTTGTGTGCCATGTGGATTTGTGGATATAACATGGCTTAAAGGAGTAAATCGATTTATACCTTACGTAAATAATTTACTTATTACAACAAGATTTATGAGGCGTTATAAGCAAAATATAATGGACCCAACGGTGAGTTTAACTGGGTCCAAGAAGTGCACATGAGGCAAATAGATTTATGAAGCATTATTAGCAAAATATAATGTACCCAACAGTGGATTTAACTAAGTTTAAAAAGTGTACATAGAAGCAACGTGTTATTTACACACAAGAAAAGATTGTTTGAAAACTTATTTGCTGAATGAGACCTGAAAGCATTTAAGGGAAGATGCTTTACATACAAGAAAAGATTGTTTGAACATAAGGGAAGGTCACATAAGAAAGATTGTTTGAACACAACAAAAGATCTTTTTAACACGGAGAAGATTTTTTACACTTGAAGATCTTATTTGGCAAATAAGTTTCTAATGAGGTATTCATAGACAATTTCCCCAAATCTTCTTTCATGAAGATATAAAATACTTTTTAATAATCATGACAATTTTAAATCAGTAAAATTTATTTAAAATAATTATATATTTCGATCCAAGATTGTGAAGACCCTTAGGCCTGCCTCATGCAACATAGAGATAAAAGTAAGAAAAATAAAACAAAATGTTCTATTATTTGATTCCTTATTTTTATTTTGAAAATTTTACATTAATTAATTTTAAATAATAGGAATTTAATATTTTAAAAAAATATTTTGAGATACTCAAATTTAAAAATTTAATTTAAACAATTTTATGTTTTAAAATGGAAAATTAGAGAGTCGTGCCTAAATAAAAAATCAGAGTATCGAAAGAAAAAAAATCCAAGACTTGAGGAGTCAGTTTTCTAATAAAAGAAATGAAACGGGCCAAAGCTGTAAATTTATCGCGACATGAAATCTCGCTTGAGCCATGGGCATCGTTGAGGTTTCGTTGTGTTACGTGTACTTTCATTTTTCCTTGGTCGGATAGTGTCGAGCTTAAAATTCATTAATTTTCCAGGGGCGAGCGTGATTACCTGGACATCCTGGTTCATCGACGATGGCTCATACACTGCAACGCGCGGGGAACCATGGTCGGGCCCTGCGCACCACTTTGGCTCCTCTGTGCCGGCCATTTTCTACAGACGCATTGGTCGAGGTCAAACCCGGAGAGATCGGAATGGTTTCTGGAATTCCTGAAGAACACCTTCGTAGGAGGGTAATCAGTTTTATTCTAATTTATCTTCACTTTATTGTATTGTACTCTAGAGATTGGGATTACCTATTCCTCTTTTCTGCTGCCAATGTGATTTTTTAGTTAACCTAGGGTTCCTTAGCTCGAAGATACCTTCCAATTTGAAACTTGATATTGGTTAAAGGTTCTGTATTTGTTTCTGTGCACTCCAATGTGGCGCGTGCCATCATAGTGTTTGGATGAGTACTGCTTTAAAGAATGGTGCTCTGTAGTTTATTTCCCTGGCGGGACTCGAGGCATTCGTTAGGTGGTGTTGTTAAGTGAATGAGGGAACTCAACTGGTGATATGTCTAGTCATCTCTCGTTAATATAGGGAATGTACCGGTGCCAACTTGAAATCAATCTTATATTGAAGTACTACTTGAACCAACCTCCTCTTTCTTCCTTTCTTGCCAGCCACTGAAACTCAAATTGTTCTTCTTATCCTCACTGTGTGATGCAGGTTGTGATTTACTCACCCGCGAGAACTGCCACTCAACAAGGGTCTGGCAAGGTTGGGAGATGGAAGGTCAACTTTTTGTCAACCCAAAAGTATATTGTTTAGTCTCTTATGGTCTTTTCACCATTTATTTTGACTTTAACATTACTGTATTAGCTCTGAATTACAGTTATATGGATTCTCTGTTCTCCTGATTGCATTTGATGAGATGCTGTCTGATGAGTTTGATGGCACATATCAGGATAGATGGGACTTGTTGGATTTTTTTGGTCTGTAATATACTTGAAAGTTAAAACTTACCAGAGTGGACTCTTGATATTGCTGATTCTTCCTTGTTTAATATCAGACTTTCTACTCTTTTCTATGTGGATATCGCTGTAGTTTTGAAGAGTTACTTGAAAATTCTATATAATATCCTAAATAAACTTGGTTATTGATCTTATCAATTGAATCAGTGGTAACTTTGTAAGCATTAGTTGTGGCTGATCTACTTGTTATTGTTAACCATTGTGCTGTTAGGTGGGAAAATCCACTCATGGGATGGACATCCACTGGGGATCCATATGCCAATGTTGGTGACTCTGCCTTGAGTTTTGATAGTGAAGAAGCTGCTAAGGCATTTGCTGAGAAGCACGGTTGGGATTATGTGGTATGTTTTACTAATCAATTATTTGGGTGATTGAGCAGATTTGTGTCTTTACCCCACATTATATTTAAAAGATTCGTTGTCTAGTGGTCTGGTTTATCTTTTCCTACTCATAGTCCAACAAGGATCATAATGAGGGTATCTTTATTGCTCCTAGCATTTTGAAGTAAAAAGAATATAGTTCAGATTCAGTTAGTACCGTTGTTTCAACAATTAGGCTTGTAATATAGTGATTTTGAAGTAGGTCGGATATAGCTGAGTTGGGATATGGATTTATGAAATGAATAGAGTTGTCACAGTCAGTTAGTGGTTTTCCAACCATTAGGCTAGTAATAAGAATCCTGCCAAACAGAAAATTTTTTCTTAATAAATCATGCACTGTTGTCCCTCCGTTTATGATTCTTTTAATTTTATTTATGAGATCTCGAAACTTGTTGCAGGTCAAGAAGCGCCATACACCATTGCTGAAGGTTTGAGCTTCTTTCACCTCTTTTATTTATGATTTAGTAATTTTTACGGCGGTTGTTTCAGCTGAGTCATGACTTATGAATTTTTGGTGGGGTAAAGCGTCTAGTGGGTTCTGTTTACCATGAAATATAGGCTTTAAGGTATTTGTTGGGATTCTTCTATCTATATAGTCCTGTTGGGAATGGTGTGGTAGATCATTTTATATTATTTTCTTACTATTTAAACCCACCCAAAAAAAAAATCATCTTGAATGGAGGTTCTTGATGCGCTCATCTGTATAGCAGCAGGCTAATGGTAATCTGGAAAGCCCAATGGCTATACATATGTTAATGATAATAAAGTTACTCTTGGTTGGAAATGCTTGTATGCTGCTTAAGCGTTTGCTTGTGGACTTGTTTCAGGTTAAATCATATTCGGACAACTTTAAGTGGAAGGGCCCTCCAAAAGCTGATGAATAATGATTTTTTGGTTTCAATTACTTTCCAGGAAAGTTCAGAATGTTGCAGTTTTTTCCATTCCCATCTTTTCGTGGAGGAAAGAGAGTTGTAGCTTGATTTTCTCGATTGAAAATAAATGAGATTGAACTTTCAATGCCTAAGCTAGCTGATCACTTGGATCTTTGTATTATATTATTTGGGATTTTTTATCAACGCTTCTATCTTCTGTTTCCTGACCTAGATGTATATTGCTTATGGCAATGAGCTTGAATAACTGAATCTCAGCTATAATGACATTAGTTTTAGGTCTTTAGTTGTTTCGGGTTGTATGGGGGTATAATGATTCTGTAGTCATTTTCACAGGTTTCTTCAACTAACACAATCTGAGATGGATTTGTGTGTCATAAACGATCATTTTATTGTCGAGTTCTGTCTAGTTTATAGGGAGATCAGGTAGGATGGAATAGAGAAAGCTGAATCATCTGGGGACCAATCTATTTGCTGACCTATTAGGCTAGTATATTGCTCATTTCACTGGGAAACTTACCTCATGACCACGTTTCACATGCGTGGGGAATTTCAGAGTGCTTCCACATAAGCTATTAAGTGTCTTGATAAAATGTGAAGGAACTTGTAAAGTTCAGTGGGTTGCTTTTCCGTTAACAAATAGTTAAGGAGACAATATATACAGCTTTTAGTTGGTCCTTTTTTAACCTTTTGTTGTTCACTCTTGACTGGGCAATATGCTTGGCATAAATACATGAAATTTACGGTTGCTTAAATTATTATCCCAAGTGGATATCAATATTCATCAACTGAATAGATTACCATGATTAATGCTCTACTTGTAAAAATGCATGCCCAAGCTGTTTACTCCTTTGTGCGGTAATATTACCTCTGGGACTGGAGTAACTCTAATTTGTTTTTTATTAAGAGGTCGGGAGCAAGTATTAAATAGGCTAACTTATCAATACGAATGCTTAACATAGCATGTTTAACCTTTTGGTGGATCACGTCAATTCTTCACCATTCTTAAATGCATTGTGAATAGTGAGACTTGATCTTGTATATTGATATATTTTTCAGGTGAAAAGAAAAAATATTGATAGATTGATTTTGTGAAAGTTAGAATACCATATTAACCCTTCCTTTTGTCTCTTTCGAAAACTCAACCTCAAATTCAAATCCAATATGTGAGGAAAGAAAAATAGAAAATGAAAGCTTGTGTGAACATTTAAACCACCATACCATTAGACCAAGAGGCCTTGGCTTAGTGGAAGCGAGCATTTATTTCAGACGGCTGACCACCTTGGGGAGCCTTCACGTAACTCATCTTCATTTGGTGAGATGTTCTCTTCAATAGTGGAAGCGAGGTTTTTTTTTTTCTTTTTCTTGTTTTTCCTTGCCAGAAATAGTTGAAGCGAGTTAACAAATGATCCGCATACAATATTATTTGGCTTAAGAGTGAGATGTTTTGCTTTGGGAAAACAACACAAAGAGAATTTCAAAATTGTAAAATTCCGAATTAGGTATTTCTGAAAAAATTTAAGATTTTATAATTTCAAAATTCTTTTTTCTATCTTTTTCCTATTTGCTTTTGCATAGGAAAGCTGGCCACCTCTTCCGAGAAAGACATTTTCAAGTTGATAGTTATTACACTAATACCCCCCCCGGGGCTTCTAGAGGGGCTTTAACGTTTCATTTTTACACTCACATTATCTATATTATTTTCTAACAATTCCGCAGAAAAACATATTTTAACAGAACAGAGCATAACGGTAAATAAACAAAAAAATCCTTAAATTATATTGTGAGAATTTTGCCAAGATTGTTAATGAAAAACAAACTTCAAAGTCAAGGAAATACAAAAGAAGACAATATACTCCAGGTGTATAATGGAACCATTACTTCATCGATTTCATATTACAAAACCTACATCTCAGAGAGATGAATGGATACAAGTATACAACCAAGGCCTAATGTCGTGGAAGGAACGCAAATTAAATCTCCAATTCCACCAATCCTCCCCAGGGAAAACTAATGAAATACCAAGCATGAATATCTATTATCTACCTATTTGAAAACACTTTATGTCACTGAGAATGTTACACTAAATGAATTTTTCCATTCTACAACATCGAGTCAAAATGTATCCTCAAAAAAGAGGTAAGTACATGACCTCCTGGTCATCTAACCAGAACCTAGCAGATCATCCTGATTTTGCAAAGAATGCTGGGAGGCTCAAGACCAAAACAGCCACCTACGCTGCCTCGCAGTTGATTTATTCTTCGGTGTTACACTTATCCGGTCTGCATTGGTGACCAACCATCTACTGAAATCAGGGGAAGCAACAAGTTCTTCCAAGGCTTTCTCTGTGGATTCTTTTGTGAAAGCATCCCACTCAGCCTCTGAATATTTTCTTCCCTCAGGTGTAGTGTGGAAGGTAGAAGGGTATGTGTCTGACAGCTTTGGAGGTGGTGTCCTAGTGGAACCTGTGGAGGCACAAAATTATTGTTTAAGTACCATTTATCTCTGCTTTTTTCCCCTCCCCAAAGAGTCACGAAAAGGGAGGGGAGAGAAGAAATTCCAATGAGAAAAAATATGTACAAGGGAGACGAACCGGACCTCGTTCAGAAGATTTGCACCGAGATAGGAAGAAATTTTTCTGTCGAGGCCATGAGAATGTGAAGTCCTCTTGGCTTTGCATATTGTACATGTATTCATCATGTGAATCATCAAAAGGTGATGAATCAAGAACTTCGGATCTTCTCCTGTTTTTCTTGAGGGATTTAAGCAAACTCCTGCAAAATAATTCCAGAATAATTTATGGTTCGAAGCTTGGTAAATGTAAAATCTCCCGATGAATGCAATACTTAACACCAAACTCCCCATAATTATACTTTAATTTTTGACCAAAGCTACAAATACAACACCACCCCCCCCCCCCCCCCCAAAAAAAAAAAACTGAATGCAATGCCCTTGAAAAACATAGAACAAAGCTCCTTCAATCGTCCTCCTATGCTCATGAAGTAATCTACAAGCAGGTATTGATAACTGAATGAAAAATTAATCTCCAGAATTCACAATGTCAGACTTTACCTACGCAAGCGGCGGAGGAATCTCAATCTAATTATTCTCTTCAGTAAAGGGAGGACTAGCCCGGATAATAATGCCAATGCTCCTAATATAGGATCCATGGAACTCTGGAGGTAATATGTTCTCATCAAATTTGCTATCAAGTGCTCATAAGTGAGAAACCATGAAAACAACATATCAGAAAAGGGGTCCCTAGCAACTTAGGGGAGAGACAGGAAGAACCTGAAGGATCATAACAACAGCCAATATCCGGATGGACCATGCAACAAAGTGAGAGGTGCTTATATCCACTGACCCATCTTCTGTTAGAACAAGCTTACGCACAACCCAGAAGCCCAACCAGGCTCCAGCTAGCACAACAAAAGCCAGAACAAATATTGCCAACTGCAATTGATAATTAATGAACAAATATTGCTCAAGAATTTGTATATGGAACACAAACAAACGATAAAAAAGAAAAGAAAAACTGCTAGCTAATGCGCACTTTAGTAGCCAGGAGAGCAATGAGCAAATTACATGATTGCTGCTTGCAAACTGTAAATAAATTAACAAATAACTGAGTCTTTGTACAGTAGGATTAATTCTAATTTTAATATGAAGTTGTTAGCAAACTGAATATATGCCAAAAATCTAGGATCCATTCTCAATGGTAATCTCAGATTACCTTAATTCCTACATATAGTTCATCTCAAATCTCGAGTTTATCTAAAACCAGTTCAGTTCTATTATATGTTTGCTAAAAACCCCTCAAGAGTATACTAGGATATTTGCACAGATGAGCACAAACAATCAATATCTTGCAAAGCAAGGATAAGTTACAGAAATTTAACAAAACACATACAGATTTTCCTGCGTATCTTCAATAACAGCCTGCCCTGTCTTATCATTCCAACAATGTGATGAATGGGGAGCATTCTAAAGTGTGTATCTTAAGTAATAGCCTACCCTTGTCTTAATACTCCAAATATGTGATATATGGTGAGCATTTATTAAAGAAGATGGAGGAGGAGAGGAGGAGGAGAAGCACTGTCATCTAATGCACTTTCTATGCGTGTGTCCTACATTTACTGAAATAAGTATATTAGTTGAGTTGTCAAAAATTTCCTTGCTCAGGCATAAGAATAAAACTAAGTGATGTATGCGACGTAGAAAGATAGAGAAGATGAATTATTGAAAGATGGAGGAAGAAGAAGAGCGAGAAGAATAGGAAGAGAAACTAGAAATGCTCTGTATCATCCATTCATAGGTAATCAATCATCCCCTATCTGAGACTAACTCTCCCACTTAAATAGATTGTCCCTCTAGTACAACTAGCCATTAAACAGTTAGTGGCCGCTACCTATTCCTACCCTCGAGACGTTCATAGACTTATCCACGCTTCTTTATTCCTTTATTAATAGATTAGGTGTTTATTGAATTAGAAATACAGCTCATCTATTACAACTACACATCAATAACACCCCCCCCCAAGACCCTTGGCCACAAGGAAAGTTGGGAACTGCTGTGGAACCTGAAAAAGAGGAACCCAGCTTGCTTCTTCCTCAGGTAGATCCTTCCACTGAATTAAAACTTCAGTAACAATACGACCTTGCTTTCACCCCATTCGTTTATTTAGAATCTTGTCGGGTTCTAAATGCTGAGGCGGTTCTAGCCAATCGATCGGAGGATGTTGTTGCTTCACCGACGGGTCAGGTCAAAGCTTAAGCAATGAAATATGGAACGTAGAGTGAATCTGCGACTCTACCGGTAACTTCAGACGGTAAGCAACTGCCCCAATTCACTGCAACACCCGATACGGTCCAAAGTAATGAGGAGCTAATTTCTGAGAACTTCGAGCAGCAGTAGAGACTTGCCGATAAGGCTGAAGTTTCACAAAAACCCACGGACCCACCTGATACTCACGATTCGTTTGGTGAGCATCAGCACGTTGTTTCATAAGATTGACCGTCCTGTTTAAGTGATGCTTGGCCATCAACAAGGTTTCCTCGCGCGCCACAAAGGACCTATCCACAGCATCAATGGTGGCATTTTACGTCAAGTATGACACATGTATCACCGGTTTCTGGCCATATAACAACTCATGTGGAGTAACTTTAGTGGACGTGTGAAATGTGGTGTTGTACCACCATTCCGTAGTTGGTAGCCACTTATACCAATCCTGAGGCTTCTCCCAACACATACAACGCAACTAGGTTTCTAAACAGCGATTTAAGACTTTGGACTGCCCATCGGTCTACAGGTGGTAGGAAGAAGTCAATTTCTGATCCACCTGTAAGACCTTCAAGAACTCCTGCCAAAAGTTACTAATAAAGATGGAATCCTGGTCACTAATGATTTTGACTGGAGCCCCATGAAGCTTATACACGCTATCCATAAATTGCTGAGCCAATGTAGATACCGAGAAAGGGTGGGAAAGAGCAACAAAATAAGCGTACTTACTCAACCGATCAATGATAACCCAAATCGTGTCTTTACCTCCAGACCTGGGCAGACCTTTGATAAAGTCTATAGCGATGCTTTCCCACACAGCTAGGAATGGGAATGGGTTGCAACAATCCAGGATATGCCGCGTTATCATACTTACATCAAGCACACGTATCACAATGTTTAATAAACTCCTTCACCTCATTAAATTAATTCCTCCACCAGAACAGAGACTTCACTTGCTGATATGTAGCATGAATGCCAGAATGGCCCCCTTGGGCTGACGCATGGAGCCATTCTAAAATCCTCTGCCTAGTGGCAACACATCTCCGATCACCACTCGACCACCATGCTTGAGTATGTCACTGTCCCATAAGAATTTACCTTCAACTGCATCCTTTTGTTGTAGGCGTGTGATGAGGGATTTCAGCTCTACATCCACGTCCCAACTCCCCTTTATCTCCTGCAACAAGTCATAAGAACAGGTGGAAAGAGTCAACTGAAACACTTCCATCCCTGGCATTCGTGATAAAGCATCGGCTACATTGTTATTAAGCCCCTTTTTGTAATGAATCTTGTAGTCATAACCCATAAGTTTAGAAACCCAGTACACCTGGAAGGAAGTTTTTAATTTATGATCTAGCAAATATTTCAAACTTTGCTGATCCATACAAATGACAAAATGTCATCCTTCAAGGTATTGGTGCCAATGCTCCACGGCTTGGACTACCGCCGAATGCTCCTTTTCATAAATGGAGAGGAATTGGTGCCGAGGAGCAAGGGTTTTGCTGAAGAATGCTAATGGCTGACCCTGCTGCATTAATACGGCCACAATGCCATTGCCACCGGCGTCTGTCTCTACAACAAAGGTCTTAGAGAAATCCGGTAAGGCAAACATTGGTGCTGCCACTAAGGTTTCTTTAAGTAACTTGAAAGCACCAGTAACTCTATCATCCCAGTTAAAACTATTTTTCTTCAGTAAGTCAGTTAAGGGTCGTGCAATCTGATGGGGCTGACTTGGTCAAAAATGTTTACAAAAGAAGGTTTAGGCCGAAACACACGAGGCAAGATGCTTTTGACTTGCCTAGAAGTTGACTTTTAACTTATTCCTATTTTGATGTCTAGCATTACTTTTGACAGGATAACCAGATATATGTCGTAGGTTATTTTTGGAGTCCCGTGTTGACCATTTTGTTTCTGTTTTTGTTTTGTGGCTATTTAGCCGTTAGCTATGAGAAGGGAGGCAAGCAGTGAATGTGTGTACTGTGAGGAGAGTGCTAGCCTCTCGAATTGCTAGGTTAAGAGTGTGTTGCAAGTGTATTTTCATTGTATTGTAACTTCCTTCTCCCACTGAGTTGGAAGAGTAAACCTTATTCATCAATATTTAGTGATTATTTCGGTTTAATCTCTCTGGTTCCCAACTCAATCTCACCACACCGCCGAATGAAACGGCATTAATACCCTGCCAAACCCAAAAATGATCGCAATTGCTTGACTGAAGTGAGTTCAGGCCACTCTAAAACTGCAGTGATTTTCCTTGGATCGGTAGAAACATTCCCCCCTTAATAAAATGACTGAGATACTCCACCTGTGTTGCAGCAAATATGCATTTGTTTTCCTTAACAAAGAAGTGGTTCTGTCGCAGAATACCCATAACCTTTCACAAGTGTTGGAGATGTAAAACCATGCTGGAACTATAGATTAGATGTCATCCAAAAAGACCAAAACGAACTCATGCAGCATGTCCTGGAAGATGCTACTCATGCGTCTTGAAAAGTAGCCGGCGCATTGGTGAGGCTGAAAGGCATAACCAGCCATTTGTAGTGCCTGGAATGCATGCAAAAGGCTGTCTTAAAAGTGTCACTGTGCACCATTCGTATCTGGTGATACCCACGTAAATCAAGTTTTGTAAACCAACGAGCCTCTCTGAGTTCATCCAATAGTTCTTCAACCAGGGGAATAGGGTATTTATTCTTAACAGTGCGTTTATTCAATTCCCTGAAGCCAATACACATTCTCCAAGTTCCGTCTTTCTTTTTAACCACACAATTAAGGATGCAAAGGGTGAGGAACTTTCTCGAATGATCCCACTCTCGAGTAACCCAGCCACTTGCTTCTCAATTTCATCCTTCTGAGTTGTTGGATAACGATAAGGTCTCAAATTTACCAGGTCAGACCCTTCATGGAGCATGATGGGATGGTTATGGCCCTCTCGTAAGGGTGGCAAGTTGGTTGGTTTTGCAAATATATCTGAGAACTCTTTTAAAAGGGCATGAATGCCACTGGTCGCCGCATTATTTTCACCCTTCAGGACACAATGGTTATGATTAGTGTCTTCAATCGCTTGTAGCAGGAAGAATTGGCTACTAGTGTCATGTGGGCTATCAATCTTCTGGATTAATTTGCATTCCTCCTATTTATTGAGTTGAAGGGTGCAAAGCTCCTCTTTATACCAGAATGTCATAGCCATTTGATCATAATTCCAATTTGCTTGATGCACCACTCCTTTTAACCATTGCAATCCTAACACAATATCGTAAGTGTTAATATCCATAATAAGCAAATCCCATTGAAATTCTTTACCTTTCATTTACCACTTGAAATCCTTCCACATCCCAAAGACCTTAAGCCGATTGCCCCCTGCAACCTCTACCTTCGACGTGGCAACCTTGCCACCAGTCCATCCCAGCCTTTTGGCAAGCTTATAGTCCAAGAATCATGCATTGCGCCATTATCGATGAGGATTTGAACAACCCGCTTGCCTACATAGCCTTGAATACATATAGAATAGGCCCCCACACTACCTTGAATTGTGTGAAGGGAGATTTGGAGTGGTTTCGACATCTCATGAGGCTCCTCGTCTTGTTCAATATCCTTAATGTCAGCGTCCATCGCCTTTGGTTCTACCTCAATTAATTAGAGTTCTATTCGTTGTTTTTGGGGACAGTTATGGCCTCTGTAATAAGGTTTCTGGCAATAGAAACAAAGGTTTTTGGCTTGTAACTCATCCACATCTGTTGGTGTAAGTCGCTGCAAACTCTTGGTCGAACATGCAATGACTCTGTTTTGGCACTAGAAGCAGGGGTACTTGTTTGGGATCCGAAATTGCCAACAGAGGATGACCTTGACCCAGAAGACCCAAACGAAGAAGATCCAGTGTTAAAAGAGGCATTCCTGGAAGAATGCCACCTACCCTGAAAAGGCGACGTGTCACAATACCCCCTTCGTACTGAGCCACGAAACCCAATTCCTATCGAACATGCAAATCATGTATCTTGGCAATGCTTTGTGCCTCATCCATCGTTTGTGGTCTCAATATTCGTACTTGCTTGGCGAAATCATCCCGTAAACCTTCAATATAGGCTTGAACAGCGCAGTGTTCCTCCAGTCGCAATTTATAACATAGGGCGTCAAAGTCATCATTATAGTCGTCCAAAGATCCGGTCTGGTGAAGACATTTTAATTCTGCCATGGGGGCTTCGAAAGAGCATTGAAATCACGTCTTCAGAGTCTCCTTGTAGTCAAACCAGGACAATACGTGTCTATCGTGTGCTTCTTCCAATGCTAGATGCCAAATATAAGCCTTTTCATCCAAATTAATATTGGCCATCAAGACTCGTCGATCTTCAGGAGTGTCATCGATTTGAAAATAACAATCACATTTGGCAATCCATCCCAAAATATCCGACCATTGTTTGGTAAAGCGCGTCAGGAGTTGATAACCATGATAATGTTCGATGCCGTCGGACCTTGGTTGATTCGGACGGGGACCAATGCTATCGGAGCCATCATTGTTGGAAGATTCACGTTCTTGAGTAATCTTGGCTACCTGAAGATTCGAATTCCTGAGTGCCCCTGGTAAAACCTTCAAGTCCCAAAGTTCTTTTAGTTTGTCTTCAATAGCACGAAGACAATCCTCTGGTTGATCTGCCATCGCATGATACGTTGCAGATTGAGAACGCGTAATGGGCGTACAGGCCAAAGAAGGACGAGCTCTGATACCCCTGATGTATACGTCGTAGAAAGATAGAGAAGATGAATGTAGAACAATAAAGGAAGAAGAAGAGAGAGAAGAATAGGAAGAGAAACTAGAAATGCTTTGTATGATACATTCATAGGTAATCAATCATCCCCTATCTAAGACTAACTCTCCCACTTATGGTTCTGTTTGGGAAAGCGGCTCAGACGGTAAATGCACGGTACAAAATGAAATCACAGTGGCAGTGAGATTGGGGTGTTTGGAATAGCGTTGACGTCTGCTAGGCTTTTCATGGAAACGTGGCTTCTTCAAGAAGCCCAAGGAAGCTGCTTTTTCTCTTCTTCCCCACACGGTGAGGCCGT
Source organism: Inga laurina (assembly GCA_963855925.1). Taxonomy (NCBI): domain Eukaryota; kingdom Viridiplantae; phylum Streptophyta; class Magnoliopsida; order Fabales; family Fabaceae; genus Inga; species Inga laurina. The sequence continues at coordinate 4,764,586 of OY979710.1, forward strand.
AATGGGCAATGTTCAAACAGGACATTGAAGATGAAGAAGAAGAACAATGGTGTTTTTGTCTTTTTTGCTTTTTGGATTGTTCTTTATCTATGGCATGTGGACAAGCATATCAGGTTCTGAGGAAAAAAAAAGGATAAGCATATCATGCGGGTAAAAAAGGTTAATAAAACGTGGACATAGAGGAACCTTTTTGACTTGTTAGCTTGTGGATGTGCCCCCCCTTTTTATTAATAATTTGACTATCTTTATTTTATCAAATTTTAATGTTAATTTTTCAATTTGATATGCATATCCACATGAATCATATTTGTGACACAATTAGAAATGGTGTATTAATAATTTGATAAGCATATCAAGCAAGTAAATTTTTTTTAATGCTGAAATAGTGTATTTAAATGAATCATATTCATGACACAATCAGAGACCAACTTGTTAGGGGTAAATGATTCAATAATGATCCACTTCATGTTTGCATTGTAATATAAATATAAATTTATCCATTTTTTGTAAAGTACTTTAGTGTCTATTTTTTTTTAATAATAATTGAAGTTTTTTTAATCAAATTTTATTTATGTTTTTTTACTTTAAGTATCTCAATATATACAAATAATATATATATATATATGTAGTATTCAATAACATCCATGCCCTTTTCAGTCATTTTGCATCTAACCGAGCTTTTCAAACTCTAATCCTAACAAGTTTAAGGTTAGAAAAAAAGTCACTTCTGCCATCGCTAATCCAAACACAAATCACATTTACAATTTCACTTTTAATCCTACCTTACTTTTCCAAAAGTCAGATGGTAAAAAAAGGCACTTCTCCACCACTAATCCAAACAGACACTATATAGATTGTCCCTCTAGTACAACTAGCCTTTAAACAGTTAGTGGCCGCTACCTATTCTTACCCTCGAGACGTTCATAGACTTATCCGCGCCTCTTTATTCCTCTATATAGATTAGGTGTTTATTAAATTAGAAATACACCTCATCTATTACAACTACACATCATTAAGTCATCACTCTGCTGACTTCAGTAATAAGAAAATCGAAATTCCTGTGTGAAGGGAAATTATGATGCACAAAGAATTAGAAGCTTTTATTAAATTAAAAAAATAAAATAAGAAAATAAGAAAGCCACAAAGCCTCTATAACTATAAGTCATCCTTCAAAAAAGCCTGTCATTCAATCTAAAGATAAAAGAATCCTGGCCAATATAACCATAATGACAATAAGAAGAATCAGAAAGAAAATAGAAAAATAATTTTCGGCTATGCAGCATAGATGTTGAAACAAATTATCAAACAGCATAGAGACAACTTACAGGACTATACATGTCTTCATTAATTCCTAACTCTGTAAGTACTGAACGAATCAGACCAGGCACATAGCGAAGGAGAAAAGTCCCAAAGCCAACCTAATTGAAATAATGGTTAAATTTGCATCACAAGCATTCATACTTAATTAGCATATGAGATAGAAAGAAAGGAGGTTGAGGCTATACTCACAGCAGATGAATATAAAAATATAGCAAGAGAACTCTTTCGACCAGTTGGAAGCAATTTCATCCCCTGTGAATGGAAAGAAGTCCATGTTAAGAGTAAAACGAAATTTTCACAGTCATGCATTAGAATTAAAGTAACTGAAATAAATTACCTGAAAAAGGATCATCAATATCACAAGAATTATCCCAACAGCCATTGCGCTACTATAATAAAATGTTAATGATTTGCTCAGAAAGGATGCCAGGTTCAACAAGATAACTCCAATTATTAAGAAAAATACACGAAACAGATTGAATTCTGCAAAGGAGTAAAAATAATCTTATTACTGAAGGCCACGGCTCTTATAAGAGATCAATTTCCACATTACACTTTAAAAAACTGAAACTCATCAAAAATACATAAACCTAAGAGGATTTACCTTCTTCAATGGTCACCTCAAAGTTTTCCAGTGTTGAACCACCAGCCCGTATATCCAAGAGCTTGTGGTCAAAAGGAGAAATTGACCGAACCCAAGAACCCTTGTTAACTTTCTCCCACTGGCCTTGTGGACACATCCCTACACTAATAGACACATTCCTGCACAAGATACACGATTATGTGGAAACCAACTTCAATTATTATTTTCCAAAGTCTCATCTATCATACAGACATTATAAGAGAATAGAAAGCTTTTTTCTTGAATAATCAAATACAGACTTAACGTAAGAGAAACTATTTTTTGTATACAATGATCGAATGTTGATCATGTCTACACATCAATCTACTTTATGCAAATTAGCACCATATTGTACAGGAAACTAAAATGCAGGCTTTGACCATGAACAGATTACATCCACATAAACAAACATACACAGGGCATACACTAGTGCTCATACGCACCTGTGAAAACATATCTCTATGTTTGGGTGGCGAACATCTGAATTTGTGGGCTGCACTTTTACCTTTAGGGAGTGGGCAAATTTCCCGAGGTTTTGGAACCTTGATAGTCCATGTATATAAACTCTTTCACATACCACTTTAGCACCTGGCTTAGAACCAGGAGAGTTCTCGACAGGCAAGCCCCATGATAATTGCACTGTGTTATTTTGATTAAAAACTACAAAATGAAAAGAAATAGATAAAAAAAAGCAGAAGTATAAGATAAACTGCAAAATGCTTATGACTTAAGATTTGCACTCCATAAGAAGAGGCCAACATCCACCCCCACGAATATGAAATTGGAATACAACTGTAGCCAAACAGAATTATAATCCAAACTATAATAATACTAGTAATAATAATAGTATAGTAGCACTAATTATAACAAGAAGAAGAGAAGCTTACTGATGCTTAAGTATCTTACAAATGCGAACTTAATTATGCCGTACATTTTCTGGTTCAACAGAGGCTGTATTACCGGTTCTCATTGTTGTCAATTGAAATTAACTGTCATTTGCTCTTGAGATATTGCGTTAAGAAAAGAAGAATGAATGAACCAAACTTCCATTTCACTCTGAGAGTACCCTGGCAAACAAAATTTCTACTAGGAGCCATCTCGTTCAAGTTCTAGTATTTACTATTTATGGGTTCTAACAGCGACGGTGAAAACCTATCTTCAAATCCAAATCAAATTGGACAGCAAAGAGAGGGAAAAGAATGCATACATAAAGAATGCTCATGGCCTGATACAAGGATTACAGCAGAAGTCCACAGGGAAAAGGAGAAGAGCCAAGCAGAGCGAGAAGATTGTAGAGTGACCATCATGCCTGAGATGGTAGCTGCAGAGAAAAGCGCGCGTTTGAAAATACGTCAAAAGTTAAGGGTAATTCTGCTATTTCGTAAAAACTCCGGGCATTCGGGCCTGACAAGCGCTTTTGACCTTCTTTTTGTTTTTGTTTTTTTTTTGACAGGAGGGTGATTTTCACATATCCATTTTATTACAAAAAATACCACTGTTGGACCCAAAAGAAGGTATAGCAGTCCAATACAAGGAGATCCAGAACATGATTACAAGGCTTGGGATAGCCCATATATCTAAGGCCCAGGTACTTAACGTTCGAGTTTTTCCTACTTGCTTTTTTTTTTTTTTTGTTAAAACGGGAAGGAAAACTCATTTCAAGGTATCTATACTTCTTTTTCCTAATTAAATGCTTTAATTTTGCTATTTTAATACCGTCAACTCTTTTACAAAGGCTAACAGTGCCAATATAGAAAGTTGTAAGAGCTAACGGTGTTAATAAAAAAAAAATTAATAATCCTATTAAGAGAGAAAAACACAGGTATCAAATTAAAAAACAAATATGAGTACCTTCAAATGGGTTTTCTGAAAACAAAATAACAAATTAACAAGAGGGCAACTGAAAAAAACTCTAACACTACATTTTTCTTTAAAAAAAAATCATGTTTCTAGCTTTTTTATATCCTAGTATTAAAAAATATATTTTATTCTAAAATTAAAGATTAATGAAGAAGGGGGGAAAAATCACCACTATAATCTAACCAGGCTTTTGCTGGCCATTACAAATATTCGGAATTTGTGTTTGATTATATGATAGGAAGAAGATAGTCTAAATAAGATCTAGAAAATATAAATTTTTAATATTTTGAAGTATTATATATTAAATGATAATTTTTTAAATCGATATTGAGGAAACCCCCTTTTTTAGTGGTTGTGCGTGTAAGTTGATGAATAGTGCAGATCAAATGCAGGTACTTGCACCAATCTAGTGCTACATAAATGACATTAAATAAAAAAGCATAATTATTGGGGACAAATAAACGAAATCCAGGAGCTTTTGTTTTACAGCTAGGCTGCTGGATGTCGTATATGAATTGTAAACACTAAACAGGCAAGAAGGCGCACCAAGCATGACAGCATGTGTTATAAAAGAGAGGTAGGCACAATTGAGAACAAAGATTTTGAAGCTTTTGACTGAAAGGCAAGAATGTGGGGAAAGAAGGGGGAAAAGTGAGTGCATTATTGACTCATGATTCAAACAACAACAAATTAAATCAAAAGTACATGCAAAATGAGCAAATCTTTAAGATTTTATGAACGGTGTGTTATATTGTGAGTGGAGGGAGCACTAGCAGTAGCAGAGAAACACAAACATGTCGGATCCTGAGACTTGAGTGGATGATCTTTGTGTTTATTCTGAACTCTATAACTTGTCTCTCCTATGCTCTCTGTGGACAACATAATTCTCTGTTCCGTCGACAACATTTTTTTTTTAGTGTTATACTGATATCCCTTTTTTTCCCAACAGTGTAATACTGATATCCATTAACTCATAAAGAGAACGATCCAATTCCTATGCCAGCTTCATCCACAATGTCTTTAAAAGGATGAGAAGCTTCACAACCCATAGTTAACAGCTTCTATATATATACAATTAGAAAGAAGATCAATTTTCTTAAAACCTCTAGACCAACATAAATAGATTTAAAAATTTGAAGAAAAACCCCATGCTTGGACAACATTTTTTGAAAGTGATCATCGTTCCATTAAAAGCTTTAGCTTCTACAAAGTTAATTTATGAAGGTGTCGTGCCAAGGCTAGAAATCTTCTTTTGGAACTTTTGTTTCTTTACGCTCTAATATTTACTATGGGGGTAGACGAGAATTGATATTAATATTGGAGGATTATAAAGAATATAAAATACAGCTTATATGAAGAATATAAAATTTCCTATTCAAATTTTTGCGTTCATTTTTTATTCAATTCTTTTTATTTCTTGATTTTAAGCCCTTGCTTGTAGTCTCTTTCATTTATGGTGCATCACAAATCTTAAAAAATTAATGTGATAGATAACCTCTAGAGGGGTATAATGGGAGCCGCGTCAGATCACACAGGACAGGACAGGCATTCAGATCCAGCTCATGGTCATGTGGGAATAAATGCCATTGTCAAACTTTTGAAGCAAAACATTTTTATAGGCGTCTCTGTTTCTATACGAAATTAAGCGAACCAAATTATCAAAAGGGGCAGGAGCAGGACCACCAGAAAACAAAAATCTGAGCCTCTTGCTTCCGTGGGCTTGAGTAATTTTAAACATAAAAATTAAAAATGGAAAATGAAAAAGCGATTTTTGTTTGCCCACAGGACATCCAAGTTGCAAGAACCAGTTCACCATCAAATTACCAAGCAAAAGCCACATTTCACCGAAAGAGAACAAAGGACAATATTTCACAGACGAATGGCAAATGCTATTACACAACAGTAAGGGTTTGTTTGGTGGGGAGGGGAGGGAAAGTGAGAGGAGGAAAACTTTTTTGAGTTGGATTAAAAAAATAAATGAGTTAAGTAGGGTTAAAAATTTTTAATTGATTTTGCCTATTCTTTTATCTTACATTTTCTCTTTATTAAAATTTTATAATCCCACTTTTTAAATTTTTTTAAAATTAACTCATAAAAATTTTCCTTCCCCTTCAAATCCCTTATATCAAACAGGTCCTAAATGATTAGCGCGTTAGAGGGCTGATCTGTAAACCCTGAAGTTAAGAATTCCAAAGGGAGCTACATCTCACAAACCCTATCATATAACAGGAAAATTCTAAGAATTAAGGACAAATATCACTGTATGATGGCATTGGAAGTGTGAAAAGCAGGTTGGTTTGCGGCTTGTTTTGTTGGGGTCATGGGCTGAAGAGTGCGTTCAATTTCCAACTTCTGCAATGCTCTGTAAGGCTGGCTTCCATTGCCCACCACCCCCACCACCATTTTGTCTTCCCACAACTTTGTGACTGCTGCTGCTACTGCCATTGTTTCCCATTCGGTATATCTCCTGTTCCACCTGACACACATAAAATAAAGGCCACTTATGGCTATACCCAATTGGATAAAGACGCACGCTATAAAGAGGTGAATGCAAAAAGAAAATGACTTCTCAATTTGATGCGCACCCATGCTTATGAATAGTGTGCAGAGCAGTAGCAGCAGCTGCAGCACGACTTTATGTGACATCGTTATCCCTTATCTTTTCTTACAGAGTTTTAACTTTAATATGATTGACATGCATGCTCATCTTTTTTTCTTTGATAGTGGAAAGATTATATGCGTAACTGTTGCGTGTAATATATAACATAATCAGATGACGGAAAAATTGAAAATAACTGTAAATGAAATAACTTCCAAGAGAATTCCAGATTGATTTGATATCTTGGGCAAAAAGCATTCCCACCATCATATGTGATTAGCTCAAAGACGGTCATGACGTCCCTTCAAAATTAGGTGGTGTGCGCACATGAAGTGGAAATGTCAAGAAACTTGGAAAGTGGTAAAGTAACCAAATAAAAGCATAGTTTCATTCTCTGGATAATCATCATGAGCATGCAGTGTTTGACGTACGATTCTAGCTTACTACAGTACTACCCTAGAAGTCAAAATCTTATGGCAAAGTAATTAGTGCGGCAATCATGTACCTAGGTAAGCTTGCAACACAAATTTAATTCCATTTTTCTTTTATCATCATGACGGCAAAGTTTTAGTAGCACGCAATGACAATTTTTTAGTCTAGTTTAGTAGATCTTAAGACATTAAATCGATTTTGGATAGACATGCTAGATATATCAAACAACTTTGCACAAATCAAAACAATCATTGCATGCACTCGTAATGATTGATCTAGTCCTCAAAAGCAAGAGAACATACGTATGAGCAAGCACGCTCCTGATGCATCCGAATCAATGTGTGCAATAGCAAAGCACGCAAATCTCTTCCACATTCATGATGTGATTATTTATTCTTTCAAATTTGACTAAACATATGGCTGAACGGAATAAAAAGATCAGCCTAGAGATTCGTACTTAATTAAACAAATATCAGGTTCTTCCAAGTGCTCAGAAGATAATGTTTTCTATAAGTTTACCCACTGAAAAGGAAAAAGGAAAAAGAAAAACGCAGGTAAAAGGCGAAGTAATTAAAGATGCCTTTTTTGAGCAAAAAAATTTAAGATGCCTTTCATTGTGCATCTGCAACGTGATCCCTCCCACTTCCACACCCTGTGTCAGTATCAAATCACTAACCAAACAATTCCTACGCCCCACAAAAGAATCGATCACAGTAGAATATTGCTTAACCTCAATTATTAACACTTAATCATTTGATTAACCTCATTCGAGTATTTATGTGATTTAGGTTAGCACTATTTGATTTAAAACACAGCACCAACGCCGTATATTCACTTCTGGCCACCAAAAAAAAAAAACACCGTATATTTTTTTGACCGTCTAAAACACCGTACATTTACCTTCATGGGAGCGAAGTCGGGTCTCGAACTCGGACTCGGGTTTGGAGCTCTGGAGTTTTTGTGTTTGATGTGAGCGTCAAGACCGCCTCTGTCCTTGAGAAATTTCCCGAGTTTAACGCATTTTTTTGCAGACAGCTCCTTCAATACATCTGCGAATCCAACAATTTTCGTGGTAAACAAAAAATAACAGGGACAAAGAAAAGCAAGACGAGAGAAATATAGTAGCAGCCACATGAGGCACCTTCAAAACTGATCAGGCGATAAACCTGGCCCATAAGCAAAGTATCGTCGGGTCGGAGAAGTTTGAGCTGCTTCAATGGCGTGCCATTCTCGGACTTAAGATTGGGCGAAGTAACAACGAGAGCAACATAGTGACCAGGATTGGAGTTCATCACCTGGTGAGCGCTCACCGACCAATAAATCCTCTCGATCTTATTCCCTGGATGCTGAATCACAACCGTCGCCTCCTCCGCCGCCTGACAATTTCCCATTATCGGAGCTCAAGTCGATCGCAGCACACCTACTGAATGAAATAACGACGAAATCGCTTCGATTCAACTTTTCCGTTACGTTTCAACAGGGAAGTTGTTTGAGAGGCATGCACAAAACAGTTCAGCGGTAACTGTTTCTTATGGAAGAATGCGATGAATTAAAGAACTATATTGAAAAAAAAAAAACAGAGATAGAGAGAGAGATCAGCTTACAGAGAGAGAGCGCGTGAGCTATAAATGAATCTGACGCTCTTGCACGTTCACTGACGCACGCCAAGAATCAAGGGAGGGCTGGGGGATGTGACCAGGTATAAGTAATGCTTCTTTGAGAAATTGTCGGTTTGGTTTGGTTACGAGTTTTGATAAAATCGGAGCTACACAGTTCAGAAGATTGTGAACGTGAAGAGATTAAAGTCTGTGTGAATCATATTCATAAAGCTTGTCATTATATATCTCAGGTAACGAGGGAGGGAAGGGAGGGTCGTTTTGAGGAGTATGAGCCGTTTTAATTTGAAGGAGAGTTGTGAATTGCGTATTGCTGTGTCTGCACTCTAAATAGGAAAGATTGTGGGGCCTGTCTCATTCATTTATATTAAAAGTGTAAAATGTGTGAAAGTATACTCTTATTGTTCTCTTTCATATTATCTTCTCATCATCTCATTTCTATCTTTAGATTTAATATTTTATAAAAATATTATTATAATATTTTATAAATTAAAATTTTTTTTATGGATTGCAATTATGAATAATATATATTAGATTTTAAGATTTTAAATTTATTTATTTATGTTTACAGAAATAATTTTATAAAAGATTAAATATAAACTATATATTATTTTAATCTAATAATAGATATGAGATGATGAAAAAAACATGAAAAAGAACACAATGGGAGAAATAAACCCGTAAAACCACTTCCATTTTGGATACTGAACTTCTCTCTCAAGGTCTCCGTTATCCTTTTCTTTTTTATTTGGGAATTAAATTATGATATGTATTAATGACATGAGATTATTAGCATGGTTCAACCTACAACTATCACCTCTCATTTATAAAATGGGATTTCATGTTATTAGGACACGGTGTCATTATCTCTCTCCTTATCCTTGCTATGGCATGTTAAATTTATCAAACTCATAAGTTTGTTTGACGTAAACTCAGATCATGAATATAAATTATAAACTTATAAGATTTTAAATTTATGATTATTCATAATTTATCATATAAGAAAAAAAAATTTCTATGAAAATTACATTAAGCCACTAAATAAGATCAAATGAAAAAAGTTAGTATGAAATTAACACAATTTGTAAGTAAAAAATGAAAAAACCGTAAATTCAATCTATGAACTTATGAGTTTAATCAAGCTTATAAGTAACACTAGTTTAAGTGTTCGTTTGGAATAGCTTATTTTTTGGTAATAAGTGCTTATAAATCGTGATTCACAGTATACGAGGTAAGTATGTGAGAAGAGTTTTATCTCGGCTTACATGATAAGGACTTATTTACCCCCAAAAAGTATTTCCAAGAGCATAAAACGAATCAACATGATTTGATTTTATATGCTAAAAACATAAATAATAAATTTAAAGATTCAATTCGTGAATAGAAACTTGAGAGAGGCTTCTGTGTTTGGCATTCATCCGCCAGTCACCAACTCATGGGTTATTGCGGGACATCATGACTTCGATACCTGGTTTTGGAATATTTGGAGATCAGTGACGTCTCATTTTGAGATTCTCGTTTTTTATCATCGGATCACTCTAAAACATATCCAAGGATTCTTTTTTATTTTCTTTTTAAAAAAATACTAAATATATATGTTTCTTCATTTTGGCTATTGCTGTCCTTCCGGGAAAATCACTGGTAGTGTTCTAAAGGTAATAAGACAAGATGAGGCATCAACTTAACGTATGCTTTATGCTGATAAGTATCTAATGTATTTCAAATTATGTGATTGAGGGCGCAATTGAACGTTGAGGAGACGTAGTTATATTTTGAATCTTGCTTGGCCCTTTTCTTTTCGTCACAGGCTAATTTTGTCTTGCCTCTTAAAAAATAATATTAACAACTAATTAATTAAAAAATTAGGAGGCAGGGCCAGCAGCAGCCCACTATGCTGTGGTATTAGCTTGCAGGTCAAACATGATGAAATGTGTAAGTTAAAATATCACTTCCCTTATCCCATCCCTTGTTTTTGCATAATAATTCCACTATCATATTTGTGGTTGTTGCCTAATTAGTAATTATAGTCTCTGTCATTTTGTAAAAAAAAATAATAATATTTTTAAAATCTTGCTAAAATTGCATAAATCTTCGAGATTTTTTTAAATGTTTATCATTGAACTCCTTTATTTTTTAAAATTGAAATTTACTTAGATATTTTTAGTTCGATTAAGCTTCCATATATGTATTTCCAATGTTTAAAGCATAGGCAACATTCAGGTAAAAAAAGTATAGGCAAGATTTTTTAAAATGAAAAAAATGAATAGTTTCAACAAAGTTCAAGAAAAACTTGTATTTTTTTTAATAAGCAAAATCAACAAAATTCACCTTAACAGGAGAAAGAGAAACGACAGAAGAAGGGAAAATATTGCGAAATTAGAGGTTTGTTTGATTTTATTTTCTGTTTTTTTCCTTAGAAACAGGTTTATAAAACAATTTTTGAAAAAAAATTTTAAAAATAAAAAACAAAAAAAAATTGTTTGGATATTCATTTTAAAAAATCCTTTTTTAAATGCAATCATTAATAGTGACATGTCAGTGGTAGTCATTAATAGTGTAATGTCGATAGTGGATAAATGACGGCCTCAAAAAATAAAAAATAGGAAAATAAAAACAATAAAATAACTAAAAACTATTTTTTTTATTTTTAAAAACAACTTTTATTTTTTTATAACTGTTTTTAAAAACAAAAAAACAAGTTTTTAAAAACAAAATCAAACAGACCCTAGATGTCTGGATCTGAACTTTGTAGGCCCTAGCACTTACCCAGTTTCAAAGCCGTAAACTATTTGGGTTCGTATCATCCAATACCATCAACGGGCTTTGGGATTTTTTGTAAAGCCCAAAAGGCTTCTACCCATGTACAGGCCCAAATAAATGTAACCTGCGTTAAGTCTCTCATACATATGAATGGGAGGCTATAGGCTTTTGGAGATAATTTAACACAAATCAAGTTACCAACAGGGTTGGGTCTAGTAGAAAGGATTAGTCTTTCATAATGTGGCTAAACAAGGTTCAAATCTTTACTGAGAGGTCGTACTTTGAATAAAATTGCCTCACCTATACTTTAGCAAAAAAAAAAAAAAAATGAATCAAGTTGTCTCAAGTTCATCTTACAAACTGATGTATAAATACAAGTCTTTAAAAGAATCAAACCTCAAAAATTAGTCATTGAGGTTGGAATTGGAGTGCCCAAAACTTTATAAGACTACTCTTTTAAGGTAATCCTACCAATGTGATGATACTCATAACAATTGATCATATTTCTTGTTCTTAACCTCTTTAAATCAATATATGACGAATAAATTGGATGTATAATATAAACTTTAAAACTAACAAATTGATTAATTAAAAATTTGTACCAAGCAATATTCATGAGCAACTTATCTTTTAGTTTGAAAATAGGAGCATTCCTAGTTAAACCAACTGATCCCAATAGTGAAGGGGGCTTGTTTGAAGATATTCCCATAACAAAGGTTTTCAATCAAAGTTGCCTATACTTGTGAAAAGATCAAAAGTTATTTCTTAGAGGATGATGTTGATGACAGGTATTTCAAGATGATGTGTATGACAAGCTCTTTGCCACTCCAATGTTTTCTTCTTGTACAGCTTAGCACCACAGCCTTTAACTTAAAAGACAAAAAATATAGGAGCCTTCAACCATATAGGTATGTTTGACCTATATGTATATTACCACACAGTGATTTCTTCAATTGGTGTGTTAGCTCACAACTTGTTTGGTCTGAGGGGAGGGGAGGGGAAATTTTTTTGAGTTGAATTTAAAAAAATTAGAGAAGTGGGGTTAAAAATTTTTAATTAATTTTTCTTACTCTTTTATCTTATATATTCTCTTTATTAACACTTTATCACCCCACTTCTTCAATCTTTTAAAATTTAACTCATAAAAATTTTCCCTCCCTTCCCCTCCAAATCCCTCACACCAAACAGACCCTCAGTGTAAGTGAAATCCTAAGATAAGGAAATAAGTGATAGTCAACATGATAGAGACTGCTCTCGTACACATACAAACACAAACTTCTAATGAAGCATCCGTTTTCTTTGGCACGGTCCTACCAAGTTTGGCTTCTCTTTTAGGGAAGTTTCATGAGAAACTCTACAGGGTCCCCCCCAGGTACTTTGCTTTGCAGGAGCTTGTAAATTAACTTTATGAAGTTTTCTTGATTATCAGTCTAACATGTTCACAATCACATATAAATGCAATAATTTTATGTGGGTATTCTTCATCTCCTCAATCGCCATGTCTATGTCCCCAAACCACCACCCAGTAACTCTTGACTTGTTCTGCAATGAAGCAGCCAGCGACGTGGTTTCATCGGATTCCAATGTTACTAACTGGGAATCATTGGCGGCTTCTTCTAGTGTCTCGTGCAATTCCGGTGACGAAAGCTGTGTCTCGACCTTACTGGACTCAGAACTTGATCAAATACAGGAAAGACAGCAGTCACTTTCTCTGCTTCACCAAAAACCATGGCTCAGAACTGCTCGAGAAGAAGCCATAAACTGGATGCTAAAGGTGCCTTCACATAACTTAAAACTTGCCATTATACATAACATATATGCACATTGTTCTAAATTCTGATTATGTAGGTGCAAGGTTATTACAGTTTTACACCAGAGACGGCATGTCTATCTGTGAACTATCTTGACCGTTTTCTCTTGTCACACTCACTGCCGGTATAGTTTTCACAGCCAATTTAATAGGACTTCTCTTGATATTATATATACTATCTTTAATCCTTGATATATAAGATCTTAAAGACGAGATCTTATATTAAGGACCTGAAGTAGTACTTTCGATTATTTCTTTTAGTTGATGTGGGACTCTTGAATTGTAATACAGCAAGATGAGGCATGGCCTTTGCAGCTAGTAGCAGTTGCTTGTCTGTCCGTGGCGGCGAAAATTGAAGAAACAAGTGTGCCACTTTTAATGGACTTGCAAATGATAGAGCCTAGGTTCTTGTTTGAGCCTAAAACAGTTCAAAGAATGGAGCTTTTCGTTATGGCGGCTCTCAGGTGGCGATTGCGTGCTGTTACTCCTTTTGATTTTGCTCATCTTTTCATTGCAAAGGCTAATAAGAAGCTGTCATCATGCTCTGCCTCATGTCACATTATTTCTCGTGTCTCAGATATTATAATCAGAACATGTTTAGGTACAAATTTTTAAATTTTTTTTCATAATCATCTTCTTTGACTCCGATCGATATTTTAAACAATTATTTGATGAATTGATTATTGTGCTGTTGAGCAGTAATCGATTTCTTAGAGTATCCTCCATCTGTAATAGCAGCTGCTGCTCTGCTTTGGACAACAAATCAAGATGTTGATGAACAGAGTCTAAGCTTCTTCCACGAAAATATAAGCAGAGTAAGCTTGAACAACGTTGTTACAGAAAATAAAAGGTTTTTTATTTTATTTTCTCAGTTTGATTATTAATGTTGTTGCTTGTACAGGAGATGGTGCAGAAATGCTACAACCTCATGAATCAGAGGATTATTTTCAAAACAGAACATTTTGCAACAACGAATTCAGATTCTTTGGCCCTAAGTCCTACTTGTGTGCTTGATCACAAAGCCCTGACTTGACAAGTATTTCGTCAAGAGAAGATTCTTGGCCAACAAGTGCCATGAAATTGCTTTCACTTTGCATTTATCCATTCCTGATTCTTTTTTTATTTTATTTTTATTTTTTTCTACTGGTGAGTTGGTGTGATTGTGTGCGCAGTGTGCTTCTTTTTTTTGGACTGGGTTGATTTTCTTCATGGAATAATAGGATTATTTTTCCGTTTTTGAATAAGCCAGTAAGAGAATGAGGTCCAAACTTTATCCTGTTAATAAAAACAAGTGAGATAACAAAATCTACAAGCTGATTTTTTTTTTCCCCCTGTTGGAGATGATATTTGTACAGAATCTTCATTCTCGTATGGATTCACAATGGGGATAAAAAATAAGGTTCAGAGGTAATAAGAGCGACTGTTTTGTACCAATCTTGGTTCTGTTAGATTTAGAGGACCATAATGTTCATCAAATCAAGCTTTGTGTATGAATTCTAGCATTTGGCTCATCTTCTATAACACGTTAAAGGGATAGATCTGCACGTCTTAGTTAATACTAGTAAATGCTTGACTTTGAAGCTTGAAATTGAAGTATTATTGAATTCAACGTCATTTACACAAAGCCCAAATAAAATTTTTGTCAACTTCGAATTGGACGTGAAAATAGTATTAAAACTCAACTCGGAACCACCGGTCAGACTAATGAATTGGGGAATTAATCTCTTTACAGATCTAGTCAAAATATTGGATAATTGGTTTGACCTTGAGTAAACTTTAGTCTGAAGTTTAAACCACTAGCTCCTAGATCATTATCTCAACTGAATCATTGACCGATCCAATTTTCAGTACTTTGGTGTAAATACTCTCCATCTTAAATAAAAGGATTTATTTTAAATATTTTTTTATTGTTTAGTCATTTTAATCACTTAACCGTTTTATTAAGGGAAAATTACATTCAGGACCTGAACAAAAGAAAAAATAACAAAAATGTAGAGTATTTACACCAACGAGGATTAAACATTCATGATTGAACAGGAATAAAATATATATTCGTTTTACACGCAACCATGGTTTATTAAATTTTGACATATACACAGATAAAGAGGATTAAACAGGAACTTCATGATTGCATGGTCCATTGAAATAAGATACTCCGTTGTCATTTTAATCAAAATTAACCAAGCACAAATCCCATATAAGGCCATTATTTATAAGGAAAATGGACACGTTTTTGAAGTAAGAGGCCGAGACAAGCAACGTGGGATGATAGAATAAAGAGGCTCCAGTGGATGAGGACACAGGGATTGCCATATATAGCTTAAGAAGATGATAGATTTGCATGTCGCCCGAAAGCTTGCTTGAGATCTAAGCATATATAAAATAAGTAAAATTTAGTAAGAAAGAGACAAAAAGGAAAAGAGGAGGAGGACATATCAAATAGGTGTGACAAGTGAACATAAGGACAGCAGGAACAATACAAGAATGACTTGCTGTGTTATCACAGACGGTCTAGCTCCACAGGTCACAGTCACAGGTGGTGTTTGTTATGAATCATATGATCAACGAACGCATAGCAATGACTTGAAAGAGGAAGCTTCCCTTTGCATTGTGGACCTCTCAATGAATGGTTTTTCCCCATCTTTTTGATACACAACGATAAAATAAAAGTGTTCAACTGCCATTAGCCGTTGGTCTTAGTAAAAGGGATTTTAGTTGCTTAAATACGAGATTTTGAATTTAAGTCCATGTGAACAAAGAAAATACGCTTGAGTTTGTGATTTGCAAGATAAATATGTTATGAGAATTGCGCATTGTTAATTAGTGTTGGTTTTACATGTAATGCAGAGTTTAAAAATGAGTTGTATAAATAGTACTAGCTTATTTTGGCATTCTTCTTATTATCAAAAATAAAAAATATGGCATATTAGAAGTTTTATATTATATATAGATATAGGGAAAAAGATAAGAAAATATGGCATATTGAACCATGGTTAATATCTTATCTTTTTTTTTTATCCGGATGAGTCTTAGACTGTTTCTTTGTTTTGTGCCTAAGCTTGAATTCTGATGCCATGTTAACTCAATCAAAAGATTCTTACTAATAATGATCTTAACTAATAAAACAAGATCTTAACAGTGGTTCAATATCCCAAAACTATTTAAGGCTAATGAATATCTATAGCCTTGTAGGCAACAAGAATACTTTAAAATTTTCCTTATCAATATAACATTTCGATTTTCTTTTCATAGAAGAAAAGCTTATATTCTCTGCAAACTTGGGCAAGGAGTGCCTGTGGACTGAGGAAGACCCATTGGGCTTTGGGGCTTGGTGTGACCAACTATGGGTGTATTTGTTTTGGTGATGAGATAAGTAACTTATTTTTACTTAAACTTATGGAATCTTAAGATTGGAAAAAAGTTAGATTGGTAAAATGATGAGTGTTTGGATTAGCGATTGGATAAGTAATTTAAAGTAACTTATGTAAAAGTTAGGATGTTTGGTTTGACTTTTGCATAAGTAACTTTTATATTAATTAAGAGAAAAAAATTGAAAAATTATGAAAAAAGAAAAAATGAAGGGATAATTGTGAAAAAAGTCCTCATTAGCAACTTAATTGCCAATGAGACCTAGGAAGATATCTACACACGGAGAGATTTTTTCACAATTTTCTCAAAAATTAACTTTGAAAATTTGGTAATGGTACAATTTTAATAAAATTATATCAAACTCTAATTTAAATTGGTATATTCCAAAAGTCTTTTCTACTGTGCACCTCAAGCTTAAATCTTATAAATTATATCAAACTCTAATTTAAATATTAAATCCTAACTCATATTTTCACATAGCTCAAAATCTAACAAAATAAACCCATTAAAATCTCAATAATCCTCCAATAATCCAAATAAATTATTTAAACTAAATTTAATGGGTAAAAACACCATATAGAAACTAATTTATGACATGTTTATAAAAATAAATTGATTATAAAATCATAAAATAACTGAATAATAAATTTAAACTGATTAAAATTAGGGGAAAATTCCAAAAAACTACATTGGAAATAGCAAAAGGACAATTCAGTACATTGAAATTGCAAAAGGACAGATCAGGCTGTGTCAGACGGGTGGAGGAATCTGGCATTTTGAAATTTCGGCCAAATGACGAAAATGCCCTTCAGCCCTCAGTCGGAATAACAACATAGGAGTTGTTAATGGCGAATCCGGAGTTGTTAATGGTGAGATCGATGGTGTTATTGGCACTGAAATTTGTTAAGTGCGAAAGAAGAAAATGTAGTTGTTAATATCGAATCCTGAGTTGTTAATGGCGAGATCGGTGGTGTTATTACCCCTGAAACTTGTAAATTATAAAAGAAGAATTGAAGTTGTTAATAACGAATCCGGAGGTGTTAATTCCGATGATCATGTTGTTATTCTGAAGTGCTGAAGGACATTTTCGTAATTTGGCCAAAATTTCAAAATGCCAGATTCCTCCTTTTTCTGACACCCGCCTGATTTGTCTTTTCTGAATTTCAATGTACTGATTTGTCCTTTTTATATTTTGAGTGTAGTTTTTTGGAATTTTCCCTTAAAATTAATTATTAATTATTCTCTACATTTCTACAGTCATATATTGACAAAACTCAAAACTTGCCTAAACTCTTATCCCAAAGTATTTTCTAATTAGCAGAAGATTACTATCTAAAGAAAGAGAAAATTATTTAGAACATTTTTTATAGAAGAAGCTTTGTGATTAAAAGTGATTTTGAGTATCTCATTTATCCTAAAAATATGAAAATACTCCTCCAAACAGAAGCCATCACTTCCATAAGCTTCAATTCAGAGCTTATTTCCATCAGGACTTTTTCTAACTTTTTTCTACTGAACTATCGCCAAAACAAACATCAACAAAATGTAAAATCACTGTATAATATCGATTGAGTGTGCCAATCGGCCGATTGGGTGTTTCAATGGTGAAACAAACACACCCTATGTAATCCAGTCCGTTACTTTCTTCAAACGTTTTGAGAGAATTTTAAATGTTCGTATTTTTTGTAATTATTTAATTCATTTTTATTTTTATATAAAACCATTTAATATAAAAATGAAAATTTAAATTATCTTATCGTTTAACAAGGGATATGTAGTTGATGGTAAAAAAAAAAAGAAACCAGGGATACATAGTTAGCATTAGCATAAATATAAATATATAAGTGTAGCTGCGATCAGGAGGGAGGAAGACATTGCTGGACGCTCACGCGACCTTATAACGTGGATAGGTAAGAGTATATGCTTTGGAATATTAGGCCACGTTCTTCGTTGGTAGAGATGTGCCTGTTCTGTGTATATATTAACACTGTTCATAATTAGCTTTAACATGTATTTGTTTAGTGGGTATGACGACATTGTTTACCAACAGGCTGTAGTTGTAATTCTCCTATTTACTGTCACACTGCTTGTGCTTTATTTGCTATTTTTATGATTGTTACCTTCCTTGAGAATTATCTTGTCCCAAGGAATTTTATCAAGAACCATTCTTATATATAGATTCTCATATAAATAGATTTGATAGCCAGACTGTCAAAACTTTATTGGATGATTTTACCCTCTATATTGGATATTTCAACTTCTATGCCTTCTTGGCTTCTAATGTTGCAGATGTTTCTTTTTATCAAGATTTATATTCTCGCTATAGTGAAGAAGAACTTTTATTGCCTTGTGTTTATAGTTTTAGCTCCTGTATGTTTGTAGTTTTAACTTGTATTGTTAGTTTATAGGTTGTTTTCTTTGTCTTCTATAATATTGTAATTTCGATTGATTTCAATATAATCTGTTTCTAGGTTGGCAAAAAGGAATAGTAGGCCGCGTGGATGTTGGACACTAACTACTACTCACAACTTCACAAGTGGACATTTTACTTTTCAAGATAATTTCCCTCGTTCTCTAGGTCAAATAAAATAATCGCATATATTTTTACTTTCTCTTTCCGTTTTCCCCGTGCTTCATGAGGGAGACTTACGCCGAATACTCCCATCATAAATATAAGGTAAACTGATTTTTTTAAAAGATTAAAAAAATTAAATAAATTATTTAATAAATTTGTTTGAATAAGTTTTTGAAATGTTTATAAATGTCTATGTATGTAAGTTGGGATAACACTTCTCTCACATACTTATTTCATATACCATAAATCAGTTACTTTTGAATATTAATATTAGTAGATAAGTTAAATAAATTAGTTTGGAGAAAAAAATAAAAATAAAAATATTTTAAATTAGTTTAATTAGCTTTCTTAATTTTTTCAAAAAAGGTAAATTCTTTCATATATTTAAAATAGGAGGAATATGTGAGATTCAGCATTGAACATTTTTTAGAAGGATTTTTCCTTGAGAGACTTGGAGCACAAAAAATTTTCACAATTTCACTTCTCTCAATAGATACTAGGCATGTTTGTTTTAGTGTGTGTTTGGGATAGCGGTAGGAAAAATGACTTATTATGATTCTAACTTATTAAAAATGACTTAATAGAAAAGTCAATTTTTGTAATGTGATTTATGTTTGGATGGGCGATTGAATAAGTGATTTTTCATAAATCAAAACTTGTTTGAATTGGCAATTATATAAGTGCTTTTTTAAAAATAAAAGTTTGTTTCAATTGGCAATTATATTAGTGCTTTTGTGTTAATTATTACAAAATAAGATATTTAAAATTAAAAATTAGTGGAAAAATTGAAGTTAGAATATGTGATGCCAAAATACATAATTTCACATAAAAATATTACATAACCAATTGGATCACATGTCCCAGCATAATTGGTCGTGGAAGCCGCATCCTCTATGGTATTATTATCTTCATGAGCTACACTGTCAATTTCTATTGCACCGACATTAACATCACTTTGAGAATTTCTCCTAATAAAGTTTTGTATGGCCATTGTTGCGCAAACACACGAGTGTCTAATGTAGTACCTTCCCAACCCGCCAACACGAACGTAAAACATATATCCCAATCACATTCAGATAAACAAAATCAAATCTTTTTTTTTATTTTTAGAAAACACTTCTTCCCAAATCCCAACTGAGAATTTCGAACCCAGCACTCAGCACTTGCTTTTACTAAAAGTACTGACCCAGTTCGTCCCTATTCTCTCATCTTCTTGCTCTGTAAAAAGAGCACTCAAATCCTCTTTTTCTATTCTGCACATAAATTCATCCCTGAATGACACTCTTTTCCTTCATCCCTTTTTGCTTTTGCCACAATGCTTCCCTTGTTCTTGATGCTCTGTTTTCTCTTCCCATCTTTCATTGTCATCTCTCTCAACCAGGATGGTCTCTCCCTCTACAAATTCAAGCTCTCCATGAACGACCCTGGCTCCTCCCTCTCCTCCTGGAACGACGGCGACGCCCACCCCTACTCATGGTCCGGCATCACCTGTGACCCCACCAACGCCTCTGTCATTGAGCTCGACCACTCTAGCTCCAATATCGCCGGCCCATTCCCTGCTTCAATTGTCTGCAACCTCACCAACCTCCTCCTCTACAATAATTCCATTTATAATAAGTGAAAAGCTGCATGTGGGAGCTTTTTAAATAAGTAACTTATTCAATTGTGATTCAATTTTAAAAACGCTCATCCAAACATCTGGAAAAAAATTTCATTCTCTTTCGGGCTTATATTCAGTGAAAACGGGCTTATAAGGCTAAAAACACCTTTCCAAATACTCTCTTAATGTTGAGATTACTTATAAACTATTTTTTACGTAAATCGAAATAAAATTCCTCTCACATATTTACCTCGTATATTGTAAAGCACGATTGAAAAACTATTTTTAAACATTTCAATCACTATTCTAAATATACACGTGATTTGAACTTATATTCCCCTCGTTCCAAAATGAAGTTGGAACTTGAATATTTTATTCACACTTCATTTTTTTATTATGTGAGCTGGTCTTAGGTGATACCAAAATAATACTCTCTTTCATTTTTTTTTTTGCCTTTGAAATAATACTCTTTTTATTTTTAATATGAGAGTCAATTGACTTTAATTCTAGTATATGTCATACATTATTTGATTATAAATTAGTTTATAAGTTAAATAAATAAATTTAAAAAAATAATAAATATAAATATTTTAATATAACTTGAATAATTTTTTTAATTTCTCAAAAAATTAACTAACTCTTATATTAAAGAGTGAAGATAGCATGACTTCATGCTGTTTTGGAGTCCTAATATTATTAACAAAAGTTCCTAATATTATCAACAAAATTTTAACTGAAGAATTTAGTTATAAAACTTTTTTTAATTCTGAATCACTTATATAAATATATTCAGGTCAAGGCGGGAAAAAAAAAGAATAGCTTAACTAACCATGAAGAAAAAACCATTGGGAAAATTCCAGAAAAAATATATTTAAAATAGGGAAAAAATAAATTAAGGAATCCAATATTATAAATCTCAAGTTAGACTTGTGAGAAGAATTTGGGATTTACAAATGTTTTCAAACAACCAATCTAACCCCAACATCATTTAGAAAGTTCAAGTTGTTAATATGTATATTAAAACTGTTAATTACGATTCTTAAGTTGTTATTTTCTATACATAAGTAGATAGTGCCTGACATGTGTGAGCATATGATTTCAAAATATTACCTATAAGATTATTAGTATTTGGGGAGCTCAAGTTCTTAATATGTATATTGAAATTGTTAATTGCGATATCTAATCAACTTAGTTATAGAGAATAACAATTTAAAAATTGTAATTAACAATTTCAATATACATTTTATCCTTATTTGAGATAGTTTATTTTTTTACTTATAAGTGCTTATAAATTGTGATTTACGGTATATGAAGTAAATATGTGAGAAGAATTTTATCTCAATTTATATAATAAGCACTTATTTTAAAAAAAAGCTATTCCAAATATAACTATGACAACTTGAGTTTTTCAAGTATTGTCAGGAGTAGATTGATGATTTAGAAACATTTATAAATCACATATTCTTCCCAGGGCTTTGACTTAGGATTTTTTATATTGGATTCCCTTATTAATCTTTTTCTTATTTTACACGTATTGTGATTTTCCCAAAATCATTTTAGTCGCATTTTAAAAGAAAAAATATTTCCCACCGAAAATGGTAGCCCAAAGGTGACGAAGTCCCGACGTGGCAAAGCCAGAAAGGCGCCTTCAAAATCGTAGCGAACCAATCAAACCAGACATTGACATATGTTCATTTACAAATCTTCTCCTCCGTTCATCGACGACTCCGCATCTCGTCGAAGGATCTCGCCTTTTCGTCTTTTCTTCCATCTCTAAAACTGGGAAATTCATTTCATTGACACTCAACCAATTTGAATTTTCTCCCCTTTACTTGGCCTTTTCTTTTTCTTTGTCTTTTTTCTTCCCCTCTTTTTCCTTCATCGTCTTCTCCTCCTTCTGTATTTCAATATTTTGTTCTTTTCCCTTCCCCGTTTACAAAACTCTTTTCGCCCCTCAGTTTCCTCGCCAGGACAAATTTCTGAATAAATTTCATATTACGAGAAGAGTCTCCATCTGAGGGTCGTTCTTAGCTGTTGGTTCTTCGATCTCAGGTGCCTCCTTTTTATATTATCTGAAATTTTATTTGATCGGTGCTGGAGGCTGTTGGGATTCTAGTTTCTTTTGAATTCGATATTCAATTGTTCTCTCACATAGGCTGCTGTTTGGGTACATAAAAAATTTAGTGAAGAATCTATTGTTTCTCGCGTACTCATGTATTATCTTTGACTCTTTTCCCAACAGTTTTTCTTTCCTGTTCTTATCTTGGAACGCATTAATAACTTGCGAAAATTTCGTTGATGGGATGACGCCAACGTTTGTCTACAACAGAATATAGCTCTGCCTAATATATTTTTTTCATAATTGTAGTGTTTACGTTTTAATTCACTTTGTTCACTAGTAGAGAATGGCTGGCCATCATGCGAAATATGACGATATGGTAGAGTCTTGTGGATTAATGACGGAGAACCATCGGACATGTTCTGCTAGGGCGGGGAAGGGGAAAAGATTGTGGAAGAAGGTGAAGTACCAGCTGGTTGAATACCACTCCTTGCCGGCTTATTTGAGAGACAACGAATACATTCTAGGTCATTACCGATCAGAATGGCCCCTGAAGCAGGCGTTGCTCAGCATCTTTAGCATTCATAATGAAACACTGAATGTTTGGACGTAAGGCTCCTTCAACGAAACTATTTAATTAGTGTTTCTCCCTCCTTATTCTTATTGCTTCTTGCTGTAGTTAATGAAACTATTTATAATTTCATAGCTGAATTTAAAAGATTTAATTTATCATTGCTTATATAGATTGATCTCTTATGTCTCGTTTGTCCATCTTAGTATAAGGGCGCCAAGAGTTAGTTCTTAACATAATGGTTTTGCGGATTACTTGGCAGAGCTACGGAGGAAAAGAGTAATATGTTACTTTTTTGAAGTTGCCTATTTGAAAATGAAAACTTGGATCATTGGATTGGATGTGACCTTGGCTTTTTGTTCATAATGAGTTCCATATATGCACTGTTTCTTAACATTCGTTTTATCCCTGGGATGCATTGTGTGATTGTACTATCACAGCTTATCTCCATTACGTATATTACAGAAGCAACAGATTTTAATTTAAATCTGGCTTTCTGCTGCAGTGGCTTGAAACATTAAACTTATGGCATGGCCATTCCGGCATTTAAACTTGCAATGTGGCATGTGCCTTGTGGCTTCAAGGATCAGAAAACCTCACTCTTCTGTAGTCACGATCCTTGGAGTAATGATTAAAGGAGGCTTAAAAGAATAAGCATGCAATGGTCTAAATTCCATCTACTTTAAATAGACTATTTGCTTTGTCTTGCTTTGCGGATGATAAATTTTTTAAAAGATATTGTGAACACTTTGCTCTGTCTTCCTTCTCTATTTTAGTGTTCCTTCTCCTTTTCCTCTCCTCCATTTAAGCGTTGTTAAAAAAATATGTAAATCCATTGCTTTAAAGATCTTGCTTTATTCATTTGCTTCTCTTTTGTTGTCTAGTCTAGGTCCTTTTAAGAGTATTGATCACTGAAATGATCTTAATTGGTATTTGGATCAAAGAAACGCACGTATTCTTATTTGTATGTGATTTTCTTATTCTTAATCATAAACTGTTGTTACTACAGGCATTTGATTGGATTCTTCCTGTTTCTGGCATTGACCATATACACTGCCATGAAAGTTCCAAATGTTGATCTTCATTGTCTTCAGCATTTTCATGGCATTGTGAAGAAGGCTGATCTGCACAAATTGCAAGAAGAACTTTTGAAGTGCCTCCCCTCATTGCCCTCAATGGATATGCTTCCATCACTTCCAAGTTGGCATGTGAAAGAGCTTCTGTATAACTGTCTACCAGAACGATTTTCCAGTGGCAATCATACTGATGATTGTGTTCTGGTAATTGCTTTACAACAGACTACTAGTTTTTCTAATTCTTCCTTTAGAGGAGGAGTGTCATAAACTTTGGTTTCTTATTGATATTTGGGTAATTTTCACTTTTACCTGCTTGCCTATAATTTCTTCTTTCAAGGTAGTGTGTTAGTCAGACTACTGTTGAGTGATTAGTGCACAGATTCAATTTGTATTAGGTGGTTATACCATCAGGGTTACTATTTATTATTTATTTAGACTTTGGAAGAAATTCTGATATCATAGTCAAAGTGAAATCGAGAGTGAATGATAACAGCAGGTTGTCAATGAAAACTTAACTTCCTGGTGCAGGCCTCCTATTTGCATTAAGTTTATGATATAACGCTCATTAGAATATGATATGCTCCACTTACATTTTTGATCGGATTATCTAGATGACTGACTTTCTTTAAGGAACTATTTGCTTATTTGTTTGTTTATTACATGCAGCATAGTGTGACGGAGGACTTAGCCAACATAATTGCACCATTGATGATGAGACCAATTACAAGGTGGCCATTTTTTGCATTTTTAGGAGGTGCCATGTTTTGCTTGCTGGCTAGCAGTGTATGCCACCTCCTCTCTTGTCACTCAGAACGCATGGCATACATCATGCTCAGGCTCGACTACGCCGGAATTGCAGCTCTGATATCCACCTCCTTCTACCCTCCAGTATATTATTCTTTCATGTGCAATCCCTTTTTCTGCAACCTCTACTTGGCATCTATAACAGTGCTGGGCATCGCCACCATCCTGTTCTCTCTCCTTCCAGTCTTCCAAAACCCAGAATTCCGCACTATCAGAGCATCCCTCTTCTTCGGCATGGGTGTGTCAGGTGTAGCACCCATTCTCCACAAGCTTTATTTGTTCTGGGGTGAACCTGAGGTGTTCTACACAACAGGGTATGAGATTTTGATGGGCGCTCTCTATGGTTTGGGAGCGCTTGTTTATGCTACTAGGATTCCAGAACGTTGGAAACCTGGGAAATTTGACATTGCTGGGCATAGCCACCAATTATTTCATATATTAGTGGTGGCTGGTGCATACACTCACTATCGTGCAGGATTGGTTTATCTCAGGTGGCGTGATCTTCGAGGTTGTTGATTCGGTGAGATTATATGCATATGATGATGTCAGGGGTTAGCTGATAGGTACAATTTGGTCAATAATAATGGAGAATTTACGTCTTAAACGGATGTAAATTTATGATATAGGCATGTTCATGGTAGGAGGGGTTTTATATGTATCCCGGGGCCGGGCATATTCTATATGCACATTGTGTTCCCATGAACAAGTTAGTAATGGAAATTTCCAGTATAAATATAGTCCATTTGCCTATTTGGTCCGAGCCTGGAGCTACATGTACTTTGGTGGCTTTTTTGTGTCTCTAATTTTATGAAAGCCTCTGTATTCTAACGCTAATTTATACTCCCTCCGTGCCTATATATAATATATCTTTTTTTTAATTGGTCAAATGTAATATCCTTTTAAGTTTGTTTCAATAATAAATATACTTTTTCTCATTTTACGTTTGATTAATTAGTATACTATATACATTTTTTTATCTTTTTTTTTTGTTATTACTTTCTTTCACCAATTCACAAATAGGGGCATTTTTAGAAAATAAATAAATAAATTCCCTACATCATTATTATATTTAACTAATTTTAATTACTTTTTAGAATCTCTCGATTCGATTGAAAGGTTCTTATATATAGAGACAATATATAGAGACAAAGGGAGTATATATCATGGGATTGCGATCGTACTTTGATAACTTGATATGTTTTCTTTAGAATAATATTTAACTTAGTTGCTCAGCAGAAATGTTCTTACAAAAGAAATTAATTATAGCCTTTTTCTCAACCACAATGCTTTAGAATAAAATTCTACTTCCGGTCGGTAATATGTAACTCTGTTGACTTTTTTTAAAGAGATTAAGAAAGTTAAAGTACATTAAAACATTTATATTTATCATTTTTCTCTAAACTAATTTGTATGATTTATAAACTGATATATTGTAACCCCCGCCGTCATCAAGGCCGTGATTAGTGTTTAAATATATTTTATAATTGAATAAGAGATCCGAGATAATTAAAAAAATTTTGCAACACTTGTACAATATGATCTCCATTCATTTTTATATAAAAACAATTGGCCTGTTCGGTTTATCATATATACAATATCAGAGTATTAACAAAATTTCCGACATTCAGCCAAGATAATATCATTAATCCAAGAGTTTTATAGGGCATCATCGCCCATCTCAATTTCCCATACCGGGGATTACACAATAACTACAAATCTATGGTCAATCCAATATATACATACAGTTGTCGAAATGATAACCAAAAACTAAAAAAAACTAAGACTACCACCGGCAATCCTAGTCGTCATTGCTCACTTGCTTGTCTCGAGATCCACTTGCCCTGGCTAAAAACTTTATTGGAAAAGAGTAAGATTCAAAAGAATCCTAGTAGCAATAGTTTACGTATATGATGTATAATTAAATGAAGCAAGTAAGCATATATCACAATGCAGCATAACAATATTCAAGGTCGGGCTAACCGCCACGTCCGCTCAATTAATATTCAAGGCCGGGCTCACGCCACGTCCCCTATTCAAGGCCGGGCTTATTGCTATGTCCCCTCGCTCATTCAATAATAACTACATACAAGCAATGCATTAAACATGATATAGGATAAAGTGTTACTACCTTGTTCTTTACGTCCTTGATCAGGCGTAGGCCTTCTACGTTCCAGGCAAATATCGAATCCTATAGTCATAATTAAGGATGACGTGTTATCACTTAATCCAATACTTAAATGACTTTAAAATATTTAGTTTTGGTTATCATTAAAGTCCCTTAGGTGGCCACTAGAAACCTAAACAAATGCCTAAAGGGTTGGGAAGTATTATATCAAAGACCACCCTTTTTAGTGTGCTTCGTAAAATGTGCTGCTTCCAGCTTCCGATTCAGTCCTAAAATATTAAATGTACAAGAAATATGTCATAACCTATCAAAGTATCATTTGACTCTTCCATAGTGTTTCTTGTAGTTATATTAGTCTATGGTGAAAAATTTACCAAAATGCCCACAGGACACCGGCTCGGCTCAGTCGTACCCAGCCCGATAGCACGTTTTTCCAAAATTTTGACTAAGGCTATCCTGACGTATTTTCGCCCAAGGAATACATTTCCTGGCTCGAAATTACCAAATTCAATATCAAATTACGAAATTGCCCATGACAGCCCCGATTTAGGCCTTTTAGAGGCGTTTTCATAATTATGCTTTTTCAGTCTTTTTTGAAAAAATGACTAATTGTAACCCCGCCTATTTTTGCCCACTGAATCCAATGTAATAATCTATTTCATGAAAATCTAGATCCTACCCCTCAGAACAGTGCTGGCCGAAAGTTTAGGCAAAAATTGGAAAAATTAGACTTTTGTGTTTTAGCTTCCAAAAATTATAACTAATTCTAGAAAAATCGAAATGAGGTGATCCCAAATCCTATTGAAAGATATTTAAGTCATCTACATAGAAAAAATATGAATCAAGGATTTCCATAACCACTAAAATACAGAATTCAAGAAATGTTCACACTACTTCAGAATTAATCCCAGATTTAACATCAAACTTTGGACAGTCATAACTTCTAGCTCACAAATCGAAATGACATAAATTATATATCCATTTTGAAGCTTGGAAAGTTTCATAATTTTTCAACACCATTTGCTATTTTAAAACGTCCATGCAAAACCATTGCCAGAACAGAGTTTTTCACTAACCAAACTTACAACTTTTCAACCTAAATTTCCAATGGTTCAAAGTTCATATCCAACACTACTCCCACACAATTTTCCACAAGGAACACAATGAAAATGTAACACCTCAAATCACAGCAGCCAAATACTTAACTAAAGTATTTCAAACATCGTCAATAAGGATGTTCAACATCTAAACCATCAAAATACAAATCAGTTTAAATAAATCTCATGTTTCAGTGTTAAATCAAATCCTCAAAATATTTCAACAAAACAAAATAAAATGCGGAAGTCTTAGGGTCATGGCAATAAAAATAACATAACATGAGCTCTAGGAGCACAAAAGAGCCTCCAAGGCTCACTCCATAGGTGCCTTCCCTTGCTCCCTACTAGAACAATCACCTGAAAATGTTAATATATAGGGATGAGATTCCACGTCTCAGTAACTACTGAAAATTTCTACCATACACAAGTAAATCTCATATGATAAAAAGGAACTGATTACATATATATTCATATATACCATAATTCTTATACAAGACAAAAACAAGTTTAATCGCCATTATATCAATCTGTAATTTCATCACAACATGTAATATACAATTATGCAATATGCAATATGTAAGATGCAACCTTCCTTATATAAATATATAGGGATGAGATTCCACGTCTCAGTAACTACTGAAAATTTCTACCGTACACAAGTAAATCTCATATGATAAAAAGGAACTGATTACATATATATTCATATATACCATAATTCTTATACAAGACAAAAACAAGTTTAATCACCATTATATCAATATGTAATTTCATCCCAACATGTAATATACAATTATGCAATATGCAATATGTAAGATGCAACCTTCCTTATATCACCGTCCATCCTTATTCCGCTGACTGGAGCCATAGGCTAACACATAGTCCAACAGAAACCCATCCATTTGACTGGATTGTCCCAAGCTCACCAGTTTTTAAGATACACCCGGCCAAAGGTGTAGAGCTTAAGTCTGGACTATGGCTCCCCTCCTTAAAAGAATACAACTAAGGAGGTGTCACATGTCCCACAGCTCTAATGAAATCCTGGCCAAAGGAAAACATGGAAGAAGGGGCCCTGACAAGTACCATCCACTGTGCACCGAGTGATGGCATACCACGTGGTAAAAGATCTTAACATACAAATTCCTCCTCACTCCAACCCATTACAGATGCAACCGCCATGACAGTGATAAATAAAATATCATTACAAAATAAAGTACAATAATTCATGCTTCCAATCATATCAAATATAACCACATATTCAAACATGCTAAAAATGAAATAATAATCCAATAATACATTAATTATCATTAAATTATTAATTATATGAATATAATGAGTTATATAAAAATTTACTTGTAACACTACTTATTTGAGAATTTATAATGCAAACACATATACATATAATTCAGTTTTTTTTTTCTTTAAAAAAAATAGTCATTCAAAAATCATACACTATTCACAAGTATATGGAAGAATATTCAGAGTTACCTGCTACTTGCTAGCTCACAGGTAATTACACAGAGTTACTCCAAAGCTCTCAATGAGAGTCTACAAGATTACAAACATGAACATCTATTAATATATTTCTCTAAACTACTCTTAAGTTGTTTTAAAGATACTCTAAATACTTAAAACTACCATATAAATCTAGTATTTAATATACACATTAGCTTCCAGGAATTAAATTGTTTTTATCCTGGTGTAGTACTATTTAGAATTATAAAATTATTTAACAAAAGCTAAAGATTCCAATTTTATAGTCATATGCGTGTGTTCACACAATCAAGTAAAAGATATATATATGTTTATATATCCACACAAAGCACAAGACGGTGGAAACAAGGGTGGGGTCTTCTTCTTTTTTTTTTCTTTGACCTTGAATAAGGGTGGGATCTTGAAAATGAGCTATTCACATACCCAAGAACAAAATGAATTGACACGTGTGTGTGTGTGTGTGAATTCACATCTGGCAATGTGAAGGAGAGAGGAATCAGAAATGATAAAAGCATTGAATGGGTATATATATATATATATACGTGTGTGTGTATGTATTTATTTAAAGTCTAAACAAATTCATTGTTGGGAATGTAGGAGAAGGAACAATCAACAATGAAATTTTAAATCTCCCTGTGCACACGGAACCCTAGAGGAGCAGAGTATTTTTTTTTTAACGCTTGTAAACCTGTGCATACACTCTATAAGAAAATTGATGAAGAGAATATCAAGAAAAAAAAAAATCGCATGGGAGGAAAAGGCTTGAGAGGCACAGTAAAATAGGGTACTGCGTGGGCCAAGAAGCATCATTTAATTTCAGATCTACAGTAACCTACCTATGATAGCTTGGTGATGGTGAGAGAAAAATAAAAGAAACAATTTATAAGCGCAGAGAATGAAAGAATATGAACAACAAAAGTAAGATGAAGAAAAGAGAACATGAGGAATGCTTGAAAGCCGCGGCGCCTAAGAATGTCTACGGTGAGATAGGGTATTTATAGAATAGAAAAGATATTAGGGTTAGGGTTGGCTCCAATATTTTTTTTATTTTTTTTTTAAAATAAATAAATAATAGTGATAATATTCAAACAACATTTTCCTTTTATACTAATTATTTTTATGAAAAGGTAAGTTTACATACATAACCATGTCTTTAAAATAATTATTTTTAATAGGATATTTCATTTCTATATTATTTTTAGGATACGTTTTTTTTTTTAAACTTGATGCTTATCTTTACTTATTAATTTATTTTATACTCTTTTTGAGTAAATAAAACTCAAGCTACAACTAACTATGAGTCCTAAAAATTCAAGGATGTTACAATTCTCCCCTCCTAAAAAGAATTTTGCCCCCAAAATTCAAAACACGAGCTAAAAGACATACCTAGATAAACAATTGAGGATACCCAAGCCTCATCTTTTCCTCTGTCTCCCACGTGGCATCACCAGAAGCCATACCTCTCCATACAACCTTCACAAGTCTGATGGTCTTGTTTCTTAATTGCTTATCCATCACATCCACAATTCGCTCTGGCTCAGCTTTATATGTCATATTATCTCTGAGTTCTATCTCCTCCACTTCAATAACATGGGAAGGATCTGGTTGGTACTTCTTCAATTGCGACACATGGAAGACATCATGAATGTTCGCAAGCTGTGGAGGTAATGCAATTCTATAAGCAACCGGTCCCATTCTCTCCAAAATCTCATAGGGACCCATGAAACGAGGTGAAAGTTTCTTTGCTTGAATCGCTCTACCAATGCCAGTCATCGGAGTGACTCTCAGAAATACATGTTCGCCCGCCATGAACTCCAATGGTCGCCTTCTTCTATCTGCATAACTCTTCTGTCTGCTCTGGGCGGTGAGAAGTTTCTGCTGAATTATCTTAATCTTCTGAGTAGTTTCATCCACAAGATCCGGACCTATTAAACTTCGCTCATTCAATTCTGTCCAACAAATAGGAGATCTACACTTCCTTCCGTACAATGCCTCATACGGTGCCATCTCGATGCTTGAGTGATAACTGTTGTTATATGCAAACTCTGCCAGATGAAGGTGATCGTTCCAACTTCCTGCCAGTTCAACTGCGCATGCCCGTAACATGTCTTCTAGAGTCTGTATAGTTCTCTCAGTCTGCCCATCAGTTTGGGGATGATAAGCGGTACTAAACCTCAGACGAGTCCCCATAGCGTCCTGCAATGCTCTCCAAAACCGTGAGGTAAACCGTGGGTCACGATCTGATACGATGCTCTTCGGTACCCCATGCAATCTGACAATCTCCTTCACATAGATCTTAGCTAGTCTCTCAAGAGAGTACTCTGCCGCGATGGCCAGAAAATGAGCTGACTTAGTCAATCGATCAACAATTATCCAAATGGCATTATATCCAGAAGTAGTTAGAGGAAGTCCCATGATAAAATCCATAGAGATGCTGTCCCACTTCCATTCTGGGATCTCCAAATTCTGCAACAATCCCGGAGGCTTCCTGTGTTCAATTTTAACTTTTTGACACGTCAGACAACGAGAAACAAACTCAGTAACATCTTTCTTCATGCCTCACCACCACCAATTCCGCTTGAGATCATGATACATCTTAGTTGCTCCAGGGTGAATAGTGTATTTACTCCTGTGAGCTTCCTCAAGCATGAGCTTCCTTAATTCTCCATCATCGGAAAGACAAACTCTTCCTTTATATCTTAATATCCCATCTTCACACATCTTAAATTCTGACTCTTTTCCCTCTTCAATATCTTCCATGACACCCAATAGATACTCATCCTCAAGCTGAGTGAATTTAATTTCTTTCCAGGTTATACTTTCAATGGTTAACGCTTCCATGGTAGCAACCAATCCTGACATTATGTCAATTGAAGTACTCTGCACATCCTCTAGCAATTTATGTTCCCTGACCATCAATTGGGCTGCATGGATTGACTTTCTACTTAGGGCATCCGCTACAACATTTGCCTTTCCTGGATGGTACTTCAACTCATAGTCGTAATCCTTGAGAAACTCCATCCACCTTCTCTGTCTCATGTTAAGCTCCTTTTGGTCAAACAGGTACTTTAAACTCTTATGGTCACTAAAGACCTCAAATTGTGAACCGTAGAGATGGTGTCTCCAAATCTTCAAAGCAAATACTACTGTTGCTAACTCCAAGCCATGAGTGGGATATTTCTCTTCATGTGGCCTCAACTGTCGGGAAGCATAAGCAACTGCCCTGCCATTTTGCATTAGCACACACCCAAGACCCTTCTTAGATGCATCAGTGTACAAAGTGAAAGTTTGAGTAGGATCTGGAATCACAAGTACCAGCGCCGTAGTCAACTTAGTCTTCAAATCTTGAAAGGCTGCTTCACACTTCTCGTTCCATACATATGGTTGGTCCTTCCTAGTTAACTTAGTCAAGGGCATGGCTATCTGTGAAAAGCCTTTAATAAATCTCCTGTAATAGCCTGCCAATCCCAGAAAACTTCTGATCTCGGTGACACTCCGCGGCCTTTCCCAATTCAACACTGCATCAATCTTACTGGGGTCTACTGACACTCCTTCAGCTGATACAACATGGCCTAGGAAATTTACTTCCTTTAACCAAAATTCACATTTAGACAACTTCGCATAGAGCTTATGTTCTCTTAGTACCTGTAACACAACTCTAAGATGCTCTTTATGCTCTTCCTCATCCTTAGAGTAGATAAGGATGTCATCAATGAATACCACTACAAACTTATCCAAATATGGTCTGAATATTCTGTTCATGTAATCCATAAAGACAGCTGGAGCATTGGTTAGCCCAAATGGCATAACAAGAAATTCATAGTGACCATATCTGGTTCTGAATGCAGTTTTTTGGAATATCTTCAGCTCTGACTCTTAACTGGTGGTAGCCTGATCTCAAATCAATCTTGGAAAATATGGATGCTCCGGTCAACTGGTCAAGTAGATCATCAATCCTAGGCAAAGGATATTTGTTCTTTATGGTTGCCTTATTCAATTCGCGATAGTCAATGCATAACCTCAGACTCCCATCTTTCTTCTTCACAAAGAGCACAGGCGATCCCCAAGGAGATACACTGGGCCTGATGAAACCCTTTTCCATTAACTCCTCAATTTGATTTTTCAATTCTGCTAGTTCTGATGGAGACATTCGATAAGGAGCTTTAGATATAGGCCCCGTCCCAGGTGCAAGATCAATAGAGAACTCTACTTCTCTCTCTGGGGGTAAACCCGTCATCTCCTTTGGAAATACTTCCGGAAATTCATTTACCACTTTAATGTCTTCTACCCCTTCCTCCACTTCTACTTGAATGGAGAAGAACACCATGTACGCAGGACAACCCTTACGAATAGACTTTTCAACTTGTACTGCAGATAACAATTGTAGTCTGCTAGGACTCATAGGGTCAACAGGGAGGGAGATGGTCTTCCTCTTACAACCAAGGATGGCGTCATTCGCCGACAACCAATCCATCCCTACTATCAGATCAATACCCTTTATGGGTAGACAAATAAGATCAATAGTTGATGTCCTACCATCGAACTCAATTGTACAATTCAAGCAAGCTTTAGAAGTTCTCACCGAGGCTCCCGCCGGTGTAGAAACAATCATGTTAAAAGGTAATTCACTTATATGTAAATTTAATTGATGCACGCAAGCATAAGATATAAAAGAGTGTGTAGCACCAGAATCAAATAAAGCTTCAATCTCAAGGCTTTGAAGTTTGAGAATACCTTTAATCAGATTTGGCGAAGCACTAGCCTCCTGGTGTGATAATGCGAACACTCTTCCTGGAACTGCAGCTCTAGCATCATTGGCTCCTCGCGAGCCTTCCTCACAGAACCTGAAGACATGGCCTGGCTTCCCACACTTGTAGCATATCAGACAATTGCCCTGATGCACCCTTCCACACTTGGCACACTTCTGACTGTTAGCAGTGCTAGCAACAGGAGCTGTGGAGCCCCTATAAGAGTTCTGTCCTCCACTAAAATGACTCCTCTGTGGTCCACTGAAATGACTCCTTGAAGGTCCACCAGAATGATTCCTTAAGGGCTGGCCAAACCGCTTCTTCATACCACTGAAGCTATGGCTATGCTTCTTAGTGATGCCCCCCGTAGGTCTCATGGGAGGTGTAGATCTAGCTTGGAATCCCTTCATTCTCTCAGCTTCTTCTTCTCGCTTGCTTCTAGAAATGGTGCGTAGCTTGTCACATATCTTTTCAAAATCCTTTATCTCGTCAAGGAATGGTGACAAAGCCGTTTTCAAATCCGGCCTAGCTTTTTCCACAAGTCGATCACACATCCATTTAGAGTTGTTTTGCGAATACTTGCAAAACTTAGACAACTCTAAGAAGCGAGCAATAAATTCTTCTTCGTGTAAATCCTCTTGCTTGAATGTAAGGAATTCAGTCTCTTTTGCCACTCTAATGGAAGTAGGGAAATAATTCTTCTCGAACTTCTCCCTAAACTCTTCCCAAGTCATCTCCACATCATCATCAATTTTTGTGCTCTCCCACCATTCTTGAGCGGCTTTCTGCATCAATTGTTCGGCGACTAGCACTTTCTGTTGAGAGCTGATCTCAATAACTTTGAAAATCTTTTCCAAACGCTTCAACCACTCTAGTGCTTCAACTGGATCTAGTTTCCCCTCAAACATCGGAGGAGCAAACTTCCTGAATTTGTCCCAAACTTCAGTAATAGATGGGGTGTGGTACTGAGAATGGGAACTACTACCGCCTCTTGATTCAGTATATGAATGGCTGCCACCTCTAGAATGCTGGCCAGTAGAAGTATCTTCATTAACGGGACTCTTCTCCTTATCATGATCACTACTTTGGCCTCTTCTTGCTGCTAGTTCTTCTTCATGCCTATTCACTTTCTCTCTCACATCTAGGACAATATCTCGTAACTGCAATAAGATGGCATTGGTATCCTGAGGAGGAGGAGGACTATTTTGGCGAGGAACAGGGGTTGAATTACTCTTGCGAGTATTCACCATCCTCCCCTCCTATGAAGAACACCACAAGGACGCTAGGTAAGAAACAAGTTACCAAATAAATTCTAAATCTAAGTAAAGGGAAGTGCACATGTTATGATATTTATTTTGCCATGACCTCTAAAATATTTAAAGAAACAATTAGAAAATCAACAAAATAGCCACGGAACGTTGGTCTCTGATACCAAAAATGTAACACCTCAAATCACAGCAGCCAAATACTTAACTAAAGTATTTCAAACATCGTCAATAAGGATGTTCAACATCTAAACCATCAAAATACAAATCAGTTTAAATAAATCTCATGTTTCAGTGTTAAATCAAATCCTCAAAATATTTCAACAAAACAAAATAAAATACGGAAGTCTTAGGGTCATGGCAATAAAAATAACATAACATGAGCTCTAGGAGCACAAAAGAGCCTCCAAGGCTCACTCCATAGGTGCCTTCCCTTGCTCCCTACTAGAACAATCACCTGAAAATGTTAATATATAGGGATGAGATTCCACGTCTCAGTAACTACTGAAAATTTCTACCGTACACAAGTAAATCTCATATGATAAAAAGGAACTGATTACATATATATTCATATATACCATAATTCTTATACAAGACAAAAACAAGTTTAATCGCCATTATATCAATCTATAATTTCATCACAACATGTAATATACAATTATGCAATATGCAATATGTAAGATGCAACCTTCCTTATATAAATATATAGGGATGAGATTCCACGTCTCAGTAACTACTGAAAATTTCTACCGTACACAAGTAAATCTCATATGATAAAAAGGAACTGATTACATATATATTCATATATACCATAATTCTTATACAAGACAAAAACAAGTTTAATCGCCATTATATCAATATGTAATTTCATCACAACATGTAATATACAATTATGCAATATGTAAGATGCAACCTTCCTTATATCACCGTCCATCCTTATTCCGCTGACTGGAGCCATAGGCTAACACATAGTCCAACAGAAACCCATCCATTTGACTGGATTGTCCCAAGCTCACCAGTTTTTAAGATACACCCGGCCAAAGGTGTAGAGCTTAAGTCTGGACTATGGCTCCCCTCCTTAAAAGAATACAACTAAGGAGGTGTCACATGTCCCACAGCTCTAATGAAATCCCGGCCAAAGGAAAACATGGAAGAAGGGGCCCTGACAAGTACCATCCACTGTGCACCGAGTGATGGCATACCACGTGGTAAAAGATCTTAACATACAAATTCCTCCTCACTCCAACCCATTACAGATGCAACCGCCATGACAGTGATAAATAAAATATCATTACAAAATAAAGTACAATAATTCATGCTTCCAATCATATCAAATATAACCACATATTCAAACATGCTAAAAATGAAATAATAATCCAATAATACATTAATTATCATTAAATTATTAATTATATGAATATAATGAGTTATATAAAAATTTACTTGTAACACTACTTATTTGAGAATTTATAATGCAAACACATATACATACAATTCAGTTTTTTTTTCTTTAAAAAAAATAGTCATTCAAAAATCATACACTATTCACAAGTATATGGAAGAATATTCAGAGTTACCTGCTACTTGCTAGCTCACAGGTAATTACACAGAGTTACTCTAAAGCTCTCAATGAGAGTCTACAAGATTACAAACATGAACATCTATTAATATATTTCTCTAAACTACTCTTAAGTTGTTTTAAAGATACTCTAAATACTTAAAACTACCATATAAATCTAGTATTTAATATACACATTAGCTTCCAGGAATTAAATTGTTTTTATCCTGGTGTAGTACTATTTAGAATTATAAAATTATTTAACAAAAGCTAAAGATTCCAATTTTATAGTCATATGCGTGTGTTCACACAATCAAGTAAAAGATATATATATGTTTATATATCCACACAAAGCACAAGACGGTGGAAACAAGGGTGGGGTCTTCTTCTTTTTTTTTTTCTTTGACCTTGAATAAGGGTGGGATCTTGAAAATGAGCTATTCACATACCCAAGAACAAAATGAATTGACACGTGTGTGTGAATTCACATCTGGCAATGTGAAGGAGAGAGGAATCAGAAATGATAAAAGCATTGAATGGGTGTATATATATATATATACGTGTGTGTGTGTATTTATTTAAAGTCTAAACAAATTCATTGTTGGGAATGTAGGAGAAGGAACAATCAACAATGAAATTTTAAATCTCCTTGTGCACACGGAACCCTAGAGGAGCAGAGTATTATTTTTTTTTAACGCTTGTAAACCTGTGCATACACTCTATAAGAAAATTGATGAAGAGAATATCAAGTAAAAAAAAAATCGCATGGGAGGAAAAGGCTTGAGAGGCACAGTAAAATAGGGTACTGCGTGGGCCAAGAAGCATCATTTAATTTCAGATCTACAGTAACCTACCTATGATAGCTTGGTGATGGTGAGAGAAAAATAAAAGAAACAATTTACAAGTGCAGAGAATGAAAGAATATGAACAACAAAAGTAAGATGAAGAAAAGAGAACATGAGGAATGCTTGAAAGCCGCGGCGCCTAAGAATGTCTACGGTGAGATAGGGTATTTATAGAATAGAAAAGATATTAGGGTTAGGGTTGGCTCCAATATTTTTTTATTTTTTTTTTAAAATAAATAAATAATAGTGATAATATTCAAACAACATTTTCCTTTTATACTAATTATTTTTATGAAAAGGTAAGTTTACATACATAACCATGTCTTTAAAATAATTATTTTTAATAGGATATTTCATTTCTATATTATTTTTAGGATACGTTTTTTTTTTAAAAACTTGATGCTTATCTTTACTTATTAATTTATTTTATACTCTTTTTGACTAAATAAAACTCAAGCTACAACTAACTATGAGTCCTAAAAATTCAAGGATGTTACAGAAAACATCAAAACAACTAAATTCTCATTTCATCTATATGTTCTGTTTTTGGCATATATTCAACAAAAATCCCAAAATTGTCAAACTTGGCATTTAAGTTTTAATCAAATTCTATCTATCAAAGATACATCTCAAAACATCATATCCATGACAACAACAACTCAAACAACACAAGACCCTAATTTTCAAAAATATGGCTAAATTCCCAAAAATTCCAATTTAACCAAAAGGCCACAAAACTTATATCAAAATGCTCAACTCACTCACCTCTTCAACTTTCTTTAAAGGAGTTCTTTAATTCTCCAAACTCTAGATTTCCTTGTGTGCTCAAACACCACCAAATGAAAAATCTAAAACCATAAAATTGAAGCTCTCAACAAGAGGAATAACTTTATAGAAGAGGGTTTTGGTATAGGAGGTTATTAGAAGGGTCAAAATACTTACCCAAACCAAGAGCTTCTTCTTCTTTCCTTCCTTCAATGGTTGCCTAGAGAGAGAGAGAGAGAGAGAGAGAGAGAGATGAGGGAGATGGAAGTGTGAAGAAGATGAGAACATGATGGTCTTCCCTTGCCCATATCCATTCAGCCGAAGTTAAGGGAGGGAAGAGAGAGAATTTTGTTTTAAAATTCTTTATTTGACTTTTCTCAACAACTATTATCATATTATCTTATCTCATGTCTAACTTTCATCATTTCTCATCAAATAAGTAATTATATAGTTACACTAACTAGTCCATTAGTCATTTAGTTACACTTCTCATTTCTCCTTAATTAGTAATTAATTTCTCCATTAATCACTAACTAATCAATCAATAATTTCCATTCTTTCCATTTTTCCACTGATTATGGCATATTAACTTAAATTGCTACAAAGCACATATTTTAATTATTTTCCTTCTTCCATGCGTCATTTACCGCTATTTTAGCTCCAAAAATTACTTATCACATAATTATGCTAAAATACAGGGTGTTGGGCATTTTCAATAATTAATTCGAGTCACAAATCAACTTGAATTTCACAAATTCATTCTCAATAATCGCCATTAGTCCTTAATCAAAATTTGGGGCATTACGTATATAATCTAACAATACATAATATATGCTATAATTATGTAAGTTGTTTTGCTTCATTAATGACTATAAAAAAACAACCGAGTTCTGACAGAATTTGCGACGGAATGTGTTTCCTACGGAATGGATTCCGTCAGTAATAATAGCGTCACAACAAAATTTAATTCCGTCAGAAATTTCCGACGGAATTCGTTTTCACTGCAATTTTAAAAAACAATTGAAATTTTTTTTAATTTATAAATGCCATGTGTTTGCTTCTCAGAGTGCCACGTGTCCCTCTCCCCTAGCTGCCACGTGTCGCCTCCTCATAATTCCTCCAAATGCCTCTCCTCCTATTCGAACGCTAGACCTCAGGGTGTAGACACCTTCGCGCCCGAGTCTTTGCAAGTTGCGTCGGAATGAGCATGTGTCATGATATTACATATTATTATATATATAATATTATCACACACACACACACACACACACACACATATATATAAACATACATACATATAATTACTTGGCAAAAAAAAACATACATATAATTAATTATTAATTAAATAGAATATTATTAAAAATAATGAAACATTTAATAAAAACGAAAAAATATTTATATATTTAAATTAAATAATTTTTTATTAAAATTACTTAATAAATAAAAATTTAATATTATAAATATTATTTTTAATATACAATTATAAATATAATATTAATAACATATATATTAATAAATAATAATATAATTTTAATAATTAAATTTAAATATAATTATTTAATATTTTTAATTTTATAAATATGATTTTAATTTTATAAATATTATTTTTTTAAAATTTTAATAATTTTTAATTTTTCAGACGGAATTTTCCGTGGCAAATTACGACGGAAATTTCCGTTAGAAATTTTGTCCGAAAACTTTGCGACGGAATTTTCTGTTGGAATTTGCCACCGAAAAAATTCCGTCAGAAAATTTTCAAAGACAAATTATGACAGAAATTTCCGTCAGAAATTGCCATGGAAAAAATTATGTGACTAAATTTGCCACGGAAAATTAGGTAGGAAATTTTGTCGGAAAAATTTGCGATGGAATTTCCGTCGGAATTTGCCACGAAAAAAATTCCGTCGCAAATTCCGTCGGAAATCGGGTGTTTTATTGTAGCGAATGTCTATAAAAATAGTCAGTTGGCTCTTATATTAAAGATAAGAGTGAATACATG
The DNA here is from genome assembly GCA_963855925.1 of Inga laurina. Taxonomy (NCBI): domain Eukaryota; kingdom Viridiplantae; phylum Streptophyta; class Magnoliopsida; order Fabales; family Fabaceae; genus Inga; species Inga laurina. Next base: position 4,805,552 of record OY979710.1, read on the forward strand.
AATAAGTATTCAGCTTATGACATGAAGGATGAGGAGACTCGCAAGTCACAAGGAACACAACACAAATTCTAATCTCCTTGTAACACCAGGTTTGCAAGATACTTAGAATTGAATAAATGTTTAAATATTTCCTATTAAATTATGGAAATATTTACTGAGATAAATGTATGACTCAGCTCCCTTAATTTTAAATATTTAAATAACATCAACAGAGTTTGTAAGACCACGGCTGGTCCAGTAGGAAATGAATGGAAAAATCAGCAAGTTGTAAATATAGCAGAACATATTGTAAACGCTGCACAAGCTAAGAAAATGAGCTTAAGGTGTTGTAAACGTAGCTTAATAACTTGTAAAAAGAGCTAAAGTTGTTGTAAACGTAGCAACAAGTGTTGTAACATAAACCATTCACACTTTCTTTCTCCCAAGTTGTAAACGCAGCTTATGACGTTGTAAATATAGCAGAACATATTGTAAACGTTGCACAAGCTAAGAAAATGAGCTTAAGGTGTTGTAAACGTAGCTTAATAACTTGTAAAAAAAGCTAAAGTTGTTGTAAACGTAGCAACAAGTGTTGTAACATAAACCATTTACGCTTTCTTTCTCCCAAGTTGTAAACGCCGCTTATGACGTTGTAAATATAGCAGAACATATTGTAAACGTTGCACAAGCTAAGAAAATGAGCTTAAGGTGTTGTAAACGTAGCTTAATAACTTGTAAAAAGAGCTAAAGTTGTTGTAAACGTAGCAACAAGTGTTGTAACATAAACCATTCACACTTTCTTTCTTCCAAGTTGTAAACGCAGCTTATGACGTTGTAAATATAGCAGAACATATTGTAAACGTTGCACAAGCTAAGAAAATGAGCTTAAGGTGTTGTAAACGTAGCTTAATAACTTGTAAAAAGAGCTAAAGTTGTTGTAAACGTAGCAACATGTGTTGTAAACTTAAAAACAGCAAACACTTGTTCAAATGACATGTCCATCAACCTGAGCAAAATAACTGATATGTACATGTTGATATAAGCTGAGCAAAATAACCTGAGCAAAATAACCTGTTTGGGGACCTAGTGAAGCATTTGATATGTACATGTTGTAAAGTTAAATCATTATGACCTATGTATCAAAAAAAAAGTTAAATCATTATGTCACCAAAATAACTGATGATGGTGTAAACTAACTATACGTTAGTGCCTTTTGCAGCAAGTTCACATTCATACAAAATATCAACTACAGAACACTCTAAGTAGCCATTTTCACAGAAAAATACGTCAAATGCTACACGACTTTCTTCCTCTTCATTTGTTCACTTCTGTTGAGAAGGGACAACACCTTTTGAGTGTGTTTGTTCTGTTCATGTGCAACTAACCACCATAAACAATCTACCTTCACTTGCCGAATCTGATGATCACCAAGCTTAGGCATAGTGTACCCCGCCTTGTCATGTGTAGAGCCATCCCAGCTATGTAACCATGACAGAACATGAACACCACACGAATCGCTGCAAAACAAAAAGCCACATACACCGTTCCCATGTTATAACAACCGAATGGGTCAAAAAAAGCAATAGTTGAAAGAGATGGCGGAACAAAAACAGCACTAACGTATCAACTTGGATATGCACTTTTGCCCAAGTAGCTTCCTTTGGTATTTCCTTCCCTTTGTCATATACTTCGGGTTTTACTCGACGAAGTATGTTAACAATGCAATCTCTCTAGAAGTTGTACTAAAAATAAGTTATGTCAGAAAACAACAATGACGAATGCACACAAACCATATGAGAAACAAGCACTTACACACTGCTGTGCGAGGCGTTCTTTGGCTCGGATATCTTCTTTTTGGCTTTTGCTCACTCTCTTCGGTTTTGTTGCATCTTCTTCTACCTTTTATGCCCTTGCATATGTTAATTGGTCAACCAATGAGTCCAGCACATAAAACCGCATTGTCTTCGTCTCCAAGACATAACAAAACCAATGATCCAGGCGCAGGGTAGGAGCAAAAATCAAGTCGCAATCGCCAATGTTGCAACCAATATGTTCAGGCAAGATCTCCGCATCATGTGATTCCAATGACCACTTGTTAGGATCCGCTGCCATTTTTTGCATCAATTCTGCGGAAAATATGCGTCTGGTCACCCGGCTGCTATTGTGTACTTGATCCCCCACTAACGTCCTCGCAACCATGATCATAAACTATGCACCATTAAAAAAAGAGTCAGCAATTCGCAAAATTCAATGAACATAGTATGAGTTAATTGTTCAATTAACTTACCCTGTTACTAATCCAACCCCTTGGACGAAGGCAATATAGTTCACCGCGGGTCAAGAAATAGTCATACATGTCCACAAACTCCCTAATACACAAACAAGCGCACAAAGTTAGTTTTTGTGATTCATGTAAGTTGAGATTGCAGAAGTGTGATTACTTACTCCTCCTCATCCTCTGGTGATTTACATCGTGTAGTGCACATTTGATATAAAACTTCCTTATCCTTCTCATCTTGACTTCGCTTCTTAGCCATTGTTGTCACCCAAGGAGACCCAATAGCAGGTTTCTTAACCCTTGTAGATTTCCTCAATTGTGCCTGTTCCTTTCCTTTCGATTCCACTTCCTCTTTATCTCCCATACCATGTACATCCCCTACTTCTTCCTCTGACCCTTCGTCTGCACTTATAGACTGCTCCTCATCGTCTTCTCTTTTTCTTATGTCACCCCCCTCAGCATGTTCATCATCTTCACTTTCAGACGAAGATTTAACGTCTTGCACCTTTTCATCCCCTTCATCCATTTCTCCCCCGCCTAAGAGCCTCGCCTGAAGGGAAAGAAGTTCCTCTTGCACTATTGACACCACCCTTGACATAATTCGATCATATGTTCTCTTGATTTCCTACAAATTAGACATCACAAAAACTTAAGTCAATACTTTCAACTGAATGTTGTTGTGACATCAGATTTCACATCTTACCGGGTGTGTTAGCATGGTTTGTTCATGCAATTCAGAAGAGGCTGATCCAACTACATTACTGATTGAATGTAGCAACCCTTGGTTGCTTTCCTTCTCTGTCTGCACTCTACTCTTTACGTTGTTGTCATTCCAAAATGCAAGCGCATTTTCACTTGTAGAGGCATGTAGTTGGCCTAGGGGAAAATGTTGCAAGCAAAACACCTGTACAGAAATTAAATTACAACTTAACAGCAACAGAATTCAACATGTAATGCAACGATATACAACTAATTAAAAAAGCCAATAAACGTTACATAGATCAAACATGCACTTACCATTAGAAAATATATACATCCCCCGACATTGATCCTCCCTGCATCTTTCCCTTTCACTAATTTCTTCTTGTACTGTGCAATAGAATTTGATAGTTCAATCAACACAAAACTCGACCAATCATACTTCCCAAGACCTCCTTTTGTCGCCGCCATCACTTTCAACACTCTATCAATCATTTTTATACCCGACCCGGGACATAAGAGAGTTCCCAACGCATACATGACAAAGAGGAATTCGAATTCCGGATCCTCGTCTCTCTCAATTAGCCATTTTCCAATGGTCTTGTAAGGCACTGTCCCGTATAATGTCTTCAATTGTTCAAAACCTTCTTCTTCTTTGTTGACTTTTTCCTCAATGTCCCCCCTCACACGGTAACCCCATCAATTGTTGAACATCTTCCCGGCGGATGTTCAATGACCTCCCTCGAATCAAAACATTGTTTGTTGGAGGGTCAAATGCAGACATCAACTAACCACATAGATCTCGGGGGATTTGTGAGCAGCTTATGTGAACTAACTTGTCAAATCCGATTTTCTTTAGCCTTTCCATCTTATCTTCTCTATTTTTCACAATGTTGCACACTTTCATAAATTGATTAGGAGCACATCGGGTCAAGAATGGAACCATGTATTTTGCCCCTTTTGCCTCACTCCTTAAATTCTTTGCCCTCACCTTATATGCCTCCTTCTCCTCATCTTTCAATGCGTCCCAAGCTTCTTTCATAGACTGTGTCTCCTCTTTTAAACGCTTACACTCCTCCTTCTTGTTTTTCTTGTTCTTAAAATAATCTTGTGTAAACAATATATACCCTGAAACTTTTTCCCCCTCTCCCTCTCCATCTTTCCTTTGTTTCTTCTTTGCCATTTTTTGCTTAACCTTGACTGTAATTACTACTTTATTCACACACCACCAAAAATATAAGACATTAACCAATCATTTGTATATAACAAACAACTAATTTATGAAGTTAATTGCAATTCCACATCAGTAATGTACAGAACACAGTCATCTAGACAATATATATATATATATATATATATATATATATATCAATCACTAAGTCATATAAATCAACAATGAAGCATAAGATCATGAACAAAACTTTCTTCTGCAACTCATCACACACAGTAACTAACTTCCAAATGCACCAAACAGCAGCAATTATAGAGAAGCACATTATAGAGAAGCATTAATAGTAACTAACTTCCAAATGCACCAATTATAGAGAAGCATTAATAGGACATCAATTAATAGGACAACAATGAAGCATTAATAGGACATCAATTTTTAACAGTAACAGTAACTAACTTCCAAATGCACCAATTATAGAGAAGCACATTATTAGCCTCATACCCATTGATTCTGACCTCAAACTCAATGCTAGAGCAGCACATTATCACCAAACTACATTATAAAACATTCCCTGGCCTTCAACGTTACTCATAAACAAACATCCATACCCCCAAAACAACAACACTGATTCAGCCATCACATACCAGCGCCACACATAAAAAGAACAAATTTAAACCCGATAAGCACCTTCCTTAACCAATGTATTTCCCCAACTAAATTCCAAGAATCAATACTTTCCCCCAATCCCAAACTAGTGGCAATTATTTTCTGGTCTATTCAAAATTCACATCTATCTTGGAACAGCATAAATTTTGAAGTTATACTCATGCATATACATAAATAGACCAAACAGAATAGAATAAACGCAGTGATCACAGAACCCCAACCACAGAGGCGTTTCCTTTGTTTGGTATTTAGTAGCTGAGAAAAGAAACGAACAGTGTCAAAAAGTCGTAATGCATCAAAGCCACTAGCGGATGTTGTATTTTGCCAAATATCTTACTTCTTTCAAGCCAAATTAGAGCAAGCAGGGAAAAGAAATAAACACACCACGGAGACATATTTTAACCGCTAGGTCCGCGAAAGCAACTGGCCAGTCAAAACAAAATTTATATGAATGAAAGCGAAAAATAGAAAGGACACGCAGACAGAGAGCACAACAAGAAATGCGGAACTCACAAGAACAGAATGAAAGAGAATGGCCATTGGAGAGTCCAAGAGCAGCAGCACCGCAACAACAATTTTTGGTGCCATTTCACAAAAAAAAAAACCACACAGCAAAGGGGCGGACGACTGACCGTCGGAGGAGCACTCGAGGGACGCTGGGTGTTGGAGCGATGCGGCTGACATTGTTCGACGGCCGCTAGATTCTTTGCCGCTGCAACACCGGCTGACGCCAGAGGAGCCCACGAACACCGGCTGCTTTCGCAGCAGACTGCGCTGCACGCTTGGGCTACGGCGCACTCACCCACACGGACGCGCACGGCAGCGACGCGGCGTCGAAGCCCCCGACGCTTGACGATGACCCACGGTGAAGACGGAGGAACGAGAAGAACGAGAAGCAGAGCCGCGATTTCGAACCCTGTTTCTTCTTTTCAAAATGAAACTCAAGCTTTCAGTGGGGGCTATTTTCAAAAAGAACGAGAAGCAGAGCCGCTTGACGATGACCTCATTTTTTAAAATTTGAGTGGGGGCTATTTTAGTCATTTCTCAAAGGGAATTGCTGTCAGAAAAGTCTAGGGACTTTTCTGACATTGGAATTTATCAAGGGACTTTTGTGGGATTAATTCTATATCTTGGGACCTAATTGATATTTTCCCAAAAATCTAAAGATTAAGATGAGTAATAAAAAAGAAGAGGATGGGAGAGAACGATTAAAAAAGAGGAACGTAACCAATCCCGTATATTCGGCAGAATCGCCTCAGAAGACCCGCCGTTACGAAATTATTCCCATATTATATCGTTGAGCCCCTTCAAATTTCGTCAAACTTTGATGAACTTCCTTGCGCCAGTGGCCCTCGCTACCGATTTCAAGACTCGAAATCACAATCTGCATTAATCATCCCTGTAATCAATAGCATTAAATTCCCCTCAATAATCACACACCTAAGGCTCTGAACTGGAATCTCTTCTCCTTATTACTCCTGAACTTGCCTCATTAGCAGTCAACCCAATGAATTCACAGATCCTGATGTTATTCAGGATTACCAACCCTTCTCGCAATAAATCTCAGTCCACACTGTTCTTCAAATCCAATCGAATCCTCTTCCTTCCCAATGGCTAAGCCCAACCCTCGCAAGAAACCTTGCTCCGATGGCCTTCTCCTTCTTAGCGCAACGCTTTTCGTTCTCCTTCTCCTCTGGATTCTCTGTTTCACCAGACTCCACCTTACGCTGTTCTTACATTCATACTTCACCGACCCGATCAATAAAACCATCTCAGACCGAGTTCCCGACTCGTCCGAAGAAACCTTCTACGACGACCCGGATTTGAGTTACTCCATCGAGAAGCCAGTGAAGAATTGGGACGAGAAGCGAATGAAGTGGCTGAAACTCAATCCATCCATCGCATCCGGAGCACAGGATCGGATTCTCATGGTGACCGGAATGCAGCCGTCGCCGTGCAAGAATCGCATCGGCGACCATCTGCTCTTGAGAACCTTCAAGAACAAAGTGGACTACTGCCGAATCCACGGCTACGAAATCGTGTACAACAACGCGTATCTCCACCCCAAGATGGACTCATATTGGGCCAAACTTCCAATAATTCGGGCCTCCATGATGGCCCACCCGGAGGTGGAATGGATCTGGTGGGTCGACGCCGACGCGGTATTCACAGACATGGAGTTCACGCTTCCCATGGAGAAATACAAGAACCACAACCTCGTGGTCCACGGGTGGCCCAACATGGTGTACGGAGAAAAAGAGAACAAAAGCTGGACGAGCCTGAACACAGGCTCGTTCTTGATCAGGAACTGTGAGTGGTCCATGAATCTAATAAACGAATGGGCGAGAATGGGCCCAATGAGTGAGGAATACGAAACGTGGGGGAAGATATTGAAATCAACGTTCAAGGACAAGCCATTTCCATTGCCAGATGATCAGTCATCGCTGATTTATATGTTGTTTACGGAGAAAGAGAAATGGGGAGAGAGGACATATTTGGAGTGGGAATATGATTTGGAAGCGTACTGGGTGGGAATGGTGGAGGGGTACGAGGAAGCGGACGAAGAGTACAAGAAGATGGAGGAAGAAGAGAGTAGGTTGAGGAAGAGGCACGCGGAGAAGCAAAATGTTTGGTACGGAGGAAGGAGGGAAGAGTATATGAAAGCGAAGGGAGGAGTGAAGAGGAGGAGGGCGTTTGTGACTCACTTCACGGGGTGTCAGCCGTGTAGTGGACGGCATAATCCGAGTTACGATGGGGAAAAGTGTTGGAAGGAGATGGAGAGAGCTTTGAACTTTGGGGATAATCAGGTGATTCGGAGTTATGGTTTCATTCATAGGGATCTTCATAGTTCAGCTCTGTCCCTTCTCCCCTATGATTACCCCTGGGATGATTTGAATTGACTTCATTATTATTTTGCCCTTCCTCCTAACTAATTCTTTTCTAGTTCAAATTGACATTATATGTGTTGCAGCTTGCAACATACTCCTCCAATTCGCCTCTTAATATAAAACATATTTATTAATTTTTTTCAAATTTACCCTTATTGGGAGGAGAAGGAAGAAGGGAATTAAGGAATGTGAGTAAAGTGTTTTAGAAACTACATGTCATATTAACAACTTAACTAATTTCATTAATCTAATCCAATTAGGTAAATATGTTTTATATTAAGGATATAAAGAGTAATGGGCTAGCTGCCTCTAAATAAATAGCAACTGAGCACTGCAGAGCAATGTCCATGATTTGTAATTTAAAAATATATAATCAACATAAAACATAAGATAGGGTATAAGATATAGTTTTGCTTGATAATATATTATGTCATTTTGAAAGGCGAAAATAAATAAAAATATGGCTTTAATATCATAGGAATGGCATTGGGACCAATTGAAGGCAAAGGAGATAGACCCTTGGACGTCATGAAGAAAGCCACGTTCGCTAGTGAGTATATATATAAAACTAAAAGCGATCGAAATGAGCGAAAGCGAAGAGACCAGGAAATGAAGATAGATTGTTTGGAAGAGAAAGAGGGGAAGTGGGTACGTGGGGGACTAGGCTTGGCTAGGCTTTACTTGAAGATGAATGATGCCGTAGGGTTTGTGGGAAGGGTCAATTGGCTTTATATTTTTTTGCCTCTTGAAACTTTGACGATCAAATTCTCTTTTCTCCTTCACCTCACATGCCAAACTATCTCTATTATCATCCAAAACTAACTTTGTAAAAGCCTCGGTTCCTCACTCAACCCAACCCGTACTGCCACTTATTACCCGAACCTCCTGGTGCAACACAGGGCCCCATCGTATAATGATTTGACCATTTTTCAACGCTACCAATTTTAAGGGGGGAATTGGAGAAACCAGAACAACACTGCTTTATGTATACAAATTTGAAATTTCACAGGGTAACATTGTTTTCTGTATATAAAAAATTTTCAGATCATTCTCATTGGTAAAATATTTAATGGGAATTTTTTTTTCTAACTTCTCCTTTTTTTTAATGTATAACCTTTGTATGCGGTTATGCACTTACGCTATCAATTTTTTAAATGATAAATATGACTTAGTAATAATACTAATAAAAATATACATCCCTGTCTACAATTACTTCTATTTGGATTCTGCGTGGTCTTGCTTTCAATGCTTCCTCTGATTAAGCATTTGAAAGCGCATATTAATATCATATATATATATATATATATATATGATTATATTGGCTTTTCTTTTCATGTTTTGAGCCATAAATTAGTGCATGATTGAAGGATATGTTTCAATTTTTCCGTCTTTACAAAAAGACGAGGGGTGCAGCATGCTACTCTTTACACGTCATATATATAAGTTAAAAACGGGATTCGCAAAAATATTCATTTCCTATTTTTCTGATGAATAATTTAGTGTTATTTTCTAAAGACAGAGAAATTTGAGGCGTAGAAAATATTGCGTTTCTAGTTCTGAAAGGTTCCAATTCTTCCACAAGCCCAGAATCACCGCCACCTGGTTTTGGAGCCTACCCTTTGAAATTTTCAACACTCAACATTACACTCACGCACGCTAAAACTGTTTCACTAACATCCAAATGCTTTGAGATTTACAGGTTAAAAGCGTTAAAACAGTTTTGATAAATTGGTTTAATTTGAAAGATATTATTAGATTTAGATATGTCACCTTTACTTTGAAAACCCGACATCATTCATTTGCACATGAAAGTGGCCAAGCATATGCATGTTAAATAAAGTTCATCGTGGACCGATAATGGCACGGAATCCAAAATTAATTATATCATTCTTTTTTTTTTATCCCCAACTCGTGGTACTTAATTTGTATAATCAATAACATTAACCTCTAATACACTGGTAATTGATAAAGATAACAGATTCTTGTTTTAGCTGGCATTAATTCTTTTATGACCCCCTCACTGCTTTAAATCAATTATCAATTAATTATAGTTAATTACTTAATTAGCATGAAAAGTAAAAGCTTAGACATTGAAATGGAATGGAAGAAATTTTAGTGGGGCCAACTGTCGGTCACATTCCACGTGTCCATATTGGCATTAGCCCTCTCTGCAATCTATATATCTTCTGATACTGCTACGACGTGAACGAAACTATAGCCAGAAACCAGGCATTCATTTTCCCTGTTCGCTCTCTTTCGTATAAACGACACGGCGTTTCATCTCTCTTAGCTTCTCCTTCTTCGCTCTCTTCCACCCCCAAAACCCTATACTCTGTTGTGTAGTTTTAGCTTCAGGCAGGTTGTGATTTTCTCCATCGCAAACTCTCTGCTCATTTATGATCCAGCGAAATTAGTCTTGCGCATGGCGAGGAGTTCTCATCACGCGACGATTCATCACAAGAGACGTCAAACATGGTACATTTAATACTCCTTCGTTTTCTCGGGATATAAAATGGTATCATCTGAGGCTTCTCATATCTGTAGTAATCACTCTACCATGGCCAAGTTCAGTTCAAGAAACAAATCCTCTAGCTGTTTTTCCGATGGTTGCCTCTTCCTCGGTGGAGCATTTTCTGCTCTTCTTCTGGTTTGGGGTTTCTGGTCGTTCATAGCCCCAATCCCTTCTTCCAACCCCAATTTTGAGTCCGTCGCCACTAAACTGAAATCGTTCAAGTTTCCGGGAAGTGTCGCTGGTGATAAGAATTGCGCCCCCGCTACGCATGGGCCCGATCTCCAAGACGACTCGCCGGAGAAAACCTTCTACGATGACCCCGACATGGGCTACACGATGGAGAAACCGATGAAGGACTGGGACGAGAAGCGAAAGGAGTGGCTGTCGCGTCATCCGTCGTTCATGCCCGGAGCGCAGGAGAGGATTCTGATTGTTACGGGATCTCAGCCTTCGCCTTGCCGGAATCCGATCGGCGACCACTTACTTCTGAGACTCTTCAAGAACAAAGTGGACTACAGTCGTATCCACGGCTACGACATCTTCTACAACGCGGCGCTGCTTCATCCAAGAATGAAATCATACTGGGCGAAATATCCGGTGGTGAAGGCCGCCATGATGGCGCACCCGGAGGCCGAGTGGATCTGGTGGGTCGATTCGGACGCTTTGTTCACCGACATGGACTTCAAGCTCCCGCTGAACCGTTACAAGGATCACAACCTCATCGTTCACGGGTGGACTCATCTGATTCACGAAAAGAAAAGCTGGACAGGCCTAAACGCCGGCGTGTTCTTGATCAGAAACTGTCAGTGGTCGTTGGACTTCATGGAAGCGTGGACCAGCATGGGCCCACAAACACCAGAGTACGAAAAGTGGGGCAAAATCCTCAGAGCCACGTTCAAGGACAAGGAGTTTCCAGAGTCAGACGATCAGACGGGCCTCGCTTACTTGATCGCAGAAGAGAAAGAAAAGTGGGCGGACAAGATTTACTTAGAAGCCGAGTATTACTTCGAAGGTTACTGGGAGGAGATAGTGAAGACGTACGAGAATATTACGGAGCGATACAGTGAACAGGAGAGAGAGGACGAGAGGCTAAGAAGGAGGCACGCAGAGAAGGTGAGTGAGAGTTACGGTGCGGTGAGGGAACCGTACCTAATGGAGACAGGGAACGGTAGAGGAAGTTGGAGGAGGCCGTTTATCACACACTTCACGGGGTGCCAGCCTTGCAGTGGAAATTACAATCATAGGTACACGGCGGATTTGTGTTGGGGCAAAATGGTAAAGGCGCTGAATTTTGCGGATAATCAGGTGATGCGTAACTATGGTTATGTACACCCGGATCTACTGGATAATTCTGTTTCCTCAATCCCTTTTGATTACCCTGCATGAGAGAACCAGAGTTCGGTAAGTTTATGAATAGTAAATTAATTACTTGTTTAATGAGATCCAATTATAGAGATGAAAAATGTACACTGAGATTCTCTGTTTATATTTTATGTTTATGGGAATATGTCTTCGTGATTGAGGTCCTTAAGCAAAGGTGTCGTGTTAGTATAATAGTACACTACATGAGGTTACGTTATTGGTGGGGAAAGTAATTAATTAATTAATGCATAATGAAGCAGGGTATTATGTATATGAGATTCTTCTGCTTCTGGTGGATCCCTAGAAAATGTGGAATGTTGGCTTGGCGGTTTGTAACTTTATTCTTCTATTTATATATATCACTCTAATTTTATTTATAAGTTCTTTTTAATTAAATTTCACATATCAAAGAGAGTTAGTTAACTTAATGATAATGGGATAAATTTTCATCCATACCCTCATTTATGAATGAGAACTTTTCAACTCTTTCTTCTCTATCTATCTTTAAATTATTTTTTCATTGGTACAATAAATAAGGACAAAATTGTCACAATCTCATTTACTATATTGAAATTGGTCTTATAAATATGATGAATTTTTTCAATAAAAAAAGAGTTATAAATAGGATTAGAATTGTGTGTGTATATATATATATATATTTTTTTAATTGTATCATGTGAGAGAGTTGAAAATGACTTGACACTTTTAAGCTTTATCACTTCACGACAACAAAAGAAAAAACAACTGTTTCTATTTCAACTAACTTTTCTTGACGTCTATGTGGTTAGAATTTAGGGAAAATCACTGTCAGGTCCCATGGAAGCAAAATATTATCAAAAAAGTCCCAGGAAAAACTGAAATATCTGAAAAGTCCCTAGGGACTTTTCTGATATTATTTTCTAAAGTCCAATTACACACATGCCCCTCTTCTATTTCAGCTCACTCTCACGTTTTCAGCTCACTTTCTCTAACGTTTTCAGATCGCAAATCTCTTCTTAATATCTGCAGATTCAGTTTTTGCATTGGTGGAGGGTGAAGCTTTGAGGTGGTGAAAGATTTGTGGGATGAGAAGTAAGATAAAAGGAAGAAGAAGATGGAAGGAAGGTGGTGGGATTTTTTTGATCTCAAGCTTCCGCCATTTTTAAAGAAGGAAGGGATGAAGGTGATGATGATGATGAATAGTCCAACCTCATTGTGATGTGAAAACGCTGAAATGGGAAAAAATTAAGTTGTTGTTAATTTCCGCAGTAGTAGTTGTTAATATAACTCTAGTAGTTGTTAATACGAAAAATGAGGTTTGAGCGCCATTTTGCTCTGTTTTTGGGAAAGAAAACAGAGGAAGTGGTGTGTTTTAAGTGGTTGGGTGCTATGAAAACGCTGATATGGAAGAAAAATAAGTTGTTGTTAATTCGCACAGTGGAGGTTGTTAATATAACAGTAGTAGTTGTTAATACGGAAAACGACGTTGGACGCCATGGTGCTCTGTTTTTGGGAGAGGAAACAGAGGAAGTGGTGTGTTTGAGGTGGTGGGATGCTATGAAAATAATGATATGGAAGAAAAATAAGTTGTTGTTAATTCGTACAGTGGAGGTTGTTAATATAACAGTAGTAGTTGTTAATACGGAAAACGGGGTTGGACGCCATGGTGCTCTGTTTTTGGGAGAGGAAACAGAGGAAGTGGTGTGTTTGAGGTGGTGGGGTGCTATGAAAATGATGATATGGAAGAAAAATAAGTTGTTGTTAATTCGCACAGTGGAGGTTGTTAATATAACAGTAGTAGTTGTTAATACGGAAAACGGGGTTGGACGCCATGATGCTCTGTTTTTGGGAGAGAAAACAGAGGAAGTGGTGTGTTTGAGGTGGTGGGGTGCTATGAAAATGATTATATGGAAGAAAAATAAGTTGTTGTTAATTCGCACAGTGGAGGTTGTTAATATAACAGTAGTAGTTGTTAATATGGAAAACGGGGTTGGACGCCATGGTGCTCTGTTTTTGGGAGAGGAAACAGAGGAAGTGGTGTGTTTGAGGTGGTGGGGTGCTATGAAAATGATGATATGGAAGAAAAATAAGTTGTTGTTAATTCGCACAGTGGAAGTTGTTAATATAACTCTAGTAGTTGTTAATACAGAAAATGAGGTTTGGGCGCCATTTTGCTCTATTTTTGGGAAAGGAAACAGCGGAAGTGGTGTGTTTGAAGTGGTGTGGTGCTATGAAAATGCTAATATGGAAAAAAAATAAATTATTGTTAATTTGCATAGTAGTAGTTGTTAATATAACAGTAGTGGTTGTTAATAAGGAAACAGAGGAAGTGATGTGTTTAACAAGTTGTAAAACGTTTATTAACACCATGTTGAATGTGTTTGACAATCGGCCACATGTTTCTGATTGGAACGAAGTTTTGTAATGTTACGTATGGAAAATGTTGTGTTTACAATGCTGAAAGCATTTAGTAACAACCTGATGAGTTTGTTTTACAACTTCAAGGTGTGGCGATTTGCTTTTGCTTCGCCACAGCGAAACAAAAGCAAAATGACATAAAAAATGGCCTATTCTGACCTCGTTCGCTGTTGGTACCCCCCAGCGAACCGGCAGCGATAACACCTGATTTCCGTTTTACAACGCTTGAAGCGCTGATTTACAACATGTAAAGCGTTCATTAACAACCTATTGAGTTCAATTAACAACATCTCCCTCGTTTCGCTCTGACAATGTTCTCTGACGTTAAGTGTTGCCAATTGAGCTGTTTACAACCCGTAAAGCGTTCATTAACAACCTTTTGAGTTTAATTCACAACCTCCCCCTCGTTTCGCTCTGACAACGTTCTTTGACGTTAAGTGTTGCCAATTGAGCTGTTTACAACCCGTAAAGCGTTCATTAACAACCTTTTAAGTTCAATTCACAACCTCCCCCTCGTTTCGCTCTGACAACGTTCTTTGACGTTAAGTGTTGCCAATTGAGCTGTTTACAACCCGTAAAGTATTCATTAACAACCTTTTGAGTTCAATTCACAACCTCCCCCTCGTTTCGCTCTGACAACGTTCTCTGACGTTAAGTGTTGCCAATTGAGCTGTTTACAACCTGTAAAGCGTTCATTAACAACCTTTTAAGTTCAATTCACAACCTCCCCCTCCTTTCTCTCTGACAACGTTCTCTGACGTTAAGTGTTGCCAATTGAGCTGTTTACAACCCGTAAAGCGTTCATTAACAACCTTTTGAGTTCAAGTAACAACCTCCCCCTCGTTTCGCTCTGACAACGTTCTCTGACGTTAAGTGTTGTCAAATGAGCTATTGAGCTATTTACAACCCTTAAAGCGTTCATTAACAACCTTTTGAGTTCAATTCACAACCTCCACCCATCGTTTCTCTCTGACACTACGTTTTCTCACCTTAACTGTTACCAGTTGAGCTATTTACAACCTGTAAAGCGTTCATTAACAACCCTTTCAGTTCCTTTCACAACCTCATCGCGTGACTGCAGCAATACTTCTGATTAGGCCACTCACAACAGCTGAATTGTAGCATATTTTATCAAGTGGTTGACAAGTCGTTAGCCTATTGTATGAAGTACGTTAGACACATGCACAAGTGAATGGTAAGTCTCCCATGACTTTATAAAGTGCACACCTCACCACTGTCACCTAAGGAACCCATGATTTTGACTACTTATAATGCCTATTTTATTTCAATTCCTGCTGCAAAATTTGACAGCAACTGATGCAAATTTTCACAACTCCTAATGTATGTTTTCACAACATAATGAGTTTTTTTCACAACTAATGCAACTGATGCAAATTTAACAACTAATGCAACCTCATTTTCCAACTTTCTCTGTTTTGTTTTCCAATAACAGAGCATTATGACACCCAAACCCATTTGCTGTATTAACAACCACTTCAGTTATATTAACAACACCAACTGCACGAATTAACAACAATTAAATTCCTTCCCATATCACAATTTTCATAGCACCCCACCAACCTGAAAATCAGCCATTCCCACTTTAAAGGTATTATTTCCTCTGTCACCTCCCCAAAAAACAGAGCACTATGACATTAACACTACCCAACCTCATTCAAACCCCAACTACAATGCTCAAGCTCATAACTTTACCTAAATCATGTTATTACTCATCTACCTCCTACCACTTTGTCCACTATTGGCCCCAAGCACCAACCTTTCACCATCATTCAATTTCACTTTATCCAAATATCACATAGAACCAGAATCAAAAAATTCAGTTTCGTGTTCTACCTCGGTTCCAGTACGTGGAGCTTGCAAATTTGATCTTTTACCAAGAACTTCAACATTACACTTGATCCCTTCAATCTTGGAGTTCACACCAGTCCCTTTCGCGTCGTTTCTGTGTCTCCGGAAAAAAACTTGCGCCTTCCCTCCTCTTTCTGAAGCTTCTACTTTTACATTAACAAGAGGGGCATGTGTGTCTTTTTACATTGGAAAATAATATCTGAAAAGTCCCTAGGGACTTTTCAGATATTTCAGTTTTTCCTGAGACTTTTTTGACAATATTTTGCTTCCATGGGACCTGACAGTGATTTTCCCTAGAATTTTCTGTGCTGCCAACTTAAAATTGTTATAAAATCTGTTACTCATTAGAGTTTAGACTGATATCCAATCCAGGAAAAAAAAACAGAGTTTAGACTGATAGATTTTAATGGTAATAAACCAATGGGATGACAGAATGAGATTAATGGAGATTCGAGTTTTCGTTTGAAGAAATACCCACAACTAGTATCGGACGGTACTTCGAGTATGATTAGTTGATTATCTGTGAATAAAGAGGAACAACGTTTAATGATAATGAAAACAAAATATGCCGAATATGATTTGTGGCTGATTGCCATCTATTTTCGATATTGTTTATAAAAAGAAGATGGCCAAGTGGGTGAAGTATAAGGAGTGTGCAATTGTAAATAAATAAAGCAATTATTTATTCCTAGAAAAGCAAACGATTCAGAATTAAACTATTTTGATTGACTTTGTTTCATCAATAATAAATATATGAATGACCTGTAGATAAAAATAGTTTTTATTTAAATTAATTTATAAAAATGGACCACTTAATAAATTTGTTTAACTTGGCAGGACAGAATGTGACACAAATGATGTAATTGTTTTATTTGAGCCAAGGAGTTACTAGCCAATAATGTAAAGGGGAGCTTAGTATGTTATTGAGCCTCTTTGCTTCGTCCACATGTGGCCATGGTTGGAGTTGTCGGTTGGGGAGCCAATTTTTTTTTTTTTTTTTTGCCAACAGTTGGGGAGCAATATATTGTATCTCGTAAATGTTCATTTTTTAGCTTCAGAACAGTGGACCCACCACTTCTCTGCCCATTTCCTGCGACTCAATCACTGTCAAATGGACAAAAACTTTACTCTCCATCACAAGTTCCAGTTTACTGAGAGAGGGCTGAATGACTTGTTTGGTTTGAGGGGAGGGAAAGTGAACGGAGAGAAAATTTTTTTTAATTGAATTTAAAAAAATTAGAAAAGTGGGGTTAAAAATTTTTAATTAACTTTTCTTACTCTTTTATCTTATATATTCTTTTTATTAAAATTTTATTACCCCACTTCTTCAATCTTTTAAAATTCAACTCATAAAAATTTTTCCTCCCCTCCCTTGCCCTCCAAATCCCTCACCTCAAACAGACCAAAAAGGTGAGACTTGAGAGTGTACACATTTTGTGTTTTTGATTTGGGTGAGCAGTTACGGCGGGTTGGGTTTATCGGAGGATGCTGTAGTTTTTTACGGTGTAATGAACTAATGTTTAAATTTTTGTTAAAATAGATGCTCATACTTACGTCCTCTGGTTTTTATTATAAGACACCACCTAATAAGTGTATTTAATCATTTTTATAAGATACTTGCTTATTTCCAAAAAACATTAAATATTTTTTTCATGTATGCCCATAATAAATAAGAGTAGTCGGTGAGAGTGATAATTAATATGATATTAAAGTTTAATGGAATTAGTATAAGTAATATTGAAAATTATTTAAATTTTAGGACAAATTTAATGATTTTAATTTTTTTTGTTGGTTTATGAGAATTATTAGTTAATGCTTTATAATAAAAATAAGAGGAAATAGTATACAACTATATCTTAAATGAAATTGCCTCCAATAAAAGAATTTAAAAAAATTATGGAGGAAGCATTTATATCGCTAGGCCATCCGGCTATTAACTATTGCTACCATACCATGAGCATATGATTGACCAAAATCCTAGCCTGGGCCACAGTGCCAGCCCAAGACACAACAAAAACATGTGCATAATAGAGATAAATAAACAAAAGCATGCGCAATGATATTTAAATAAGTTAGGAAAATAAATAAATGACATTGGCTGGACGTACAGTTAAAAGGATTATACTCCACACAAAACATAAGCACATGACTTCTGAACTTCAGCTACATTTATCCTTTACCCAAAAGTATTTTTCAAATCAAGTCCAGCCACATTGTTTTCTTTATATGTGTTCTGATTAGTTTTTGAAAAATAGTTTTTACAGTTTACGAGGTAAGTATGTGAGAGGAGTTTTATCTCAATTTACGAAAAAGTGTTTCTGAAACCATGATTTTGGGGTAAAAGAGCACACCCTTACATGTTAAGACATTAAACAGGACAAAACACCAATATCTACTTCATATTCAAAATCATCTCAGACGTGTCTGGAACTCACGTTCGACTCTTTTTTTTTTTTTTGAAAACAGCCTTCTCGAGATGAAAGGGGTGAATGATGATGGTATTTGAATAAACGGTTTAAGATTGCCTTGCTAATTTTGATAACTAAAATTACAAATTTATAAAATGACACCATTTTTATTTGGAGCAGAGAAACTTCTTCTCCAACATATATATGAGTTTAATCAAGTATTTTGATTAAATAACACGACTGTGAGAGGCCGATTTTAATGGTTAGCGAGTGAAATAAGTACAACACGATTGAGATGACGGTTTTAATCTCACTTCAAATCACTCTCTACATTGGTTGTGTGTAGATTTAGTGTATAAAAATATTTTTAAAAGTCATTAATCTTCAATAAATTAAATAATTTTTTGTCTGTTATGAATATTAAATATGTGGATATCCATTGACTCATATTACTTTTCCAGTCAACTTGACACAAAGATGACTTGACACAAAGCAAAAGCAAAAGAAGACAAGGATATAAAGACAGCAAAAGAAGACAAGGATATAAAAACAATATAAAGTAACTATGGTCATTTACATATAACCATGGTAATACAACCAGGGTTAGATTTCTGCCTCTATATAAAGGGCTGTAATCGATTGTTTCAATTGAACTGAATGAGAACTTCTCTCTAACTTCTCTCTAGAAATTCTATAATCTTTTCTTTGAATTCTATCAATCTTCTCTCTTACCACATATACTTTTATAACACGTTATCAGCACGAAGCTCTAAAAGAAGGTATGATCTTCTTATGATTTCTTTAGTGATTTTATATACGTTGTTTTATTTTATAGATCTGGGATAATCTGAGCCACTATATGGAATTAGAGAGATAATTTTACCGATTGTTATATAACATCGGGTTCCATGTTTAAGATTGGAGATCATTATTGTTTTTATTTACAAGTTCTTTTATATTATTATTATTATTGTTGTTGTTGTTATTATGGCCAGAAGCCATACACATCTGATTCTTGAAATTATGACCAGAAGTCATAATGTTTTAATTTCTTATAATATGGCCAGAAGCCATATCAATTCTTATTATATAGCCAGAAGCTATATACATTTTTCATCTTATTATATGGCCAGAAGCTATATATATTTTTATCTTTTATTTTATTGTACGGCCAGAAGTCATGTACAATTTTTATCCTGAAGATAATAGTTAATTTCTCATCTTGAGATTAAATGGCCCGAAGCCATACATGGCCTGAAGTCATGAGATTAAATGGCCCAAAGCCATACATGTTTTAATTTTCTTATTTTGCCTTATGATTTATTTATTGTCTTTATGAATTTACAGTTATTATATTTACAGTTCATATTTTAATTATTTTCATTTATTTCTTTAATTAGTTTGAACAATGGCAAACATGGCAAAACTTGAAATTGTGGCTCTTGATATTACCGGGAAAAATTATTTATCTTGGAAGTTGGATGCGGAAATTCACCTAAATGCCAAAAGTCTGGAAGACACGATTAAAGAAGGGAATAAGGCATCCAACAAAGATAAAGCCAGATCCATGATTTTTCTTCGCCACCATTTACATGAGGATCTAAAAACTGAATATTTGACAGTGATGGACCCACTTGTCCTGTGGAACAATTTGAAAGAAAGATATGATCACCAGAAGTTGGTCATTCTTCCAAAAGCTCATTTTGATTGGATGCATTTACGCTTGCAAGATTTTAAATCTATAAGCGAATATAACTCAGCTATGTTCAGAATTACTTCTAAATTGAAATTATGTGGAGAAAATGTTACTGATGATGATATGTTAGAAAAGACATTCTCCACATTTCATGCATCCAATTTGCTCCTGCAGCAGCAATATCGTGAAAAAGGTTTCAAGAAATATTCTGAGTTAATTTCTTGTCTCCTTGTGGCTGAACAAAATAATGAGCTTTTATTGAAAAATCATGAATCTCGTCCAACAGGCTCAACTGCCGTGGCCGTGGACGTGGACATGGACGTGGACGTGGGCGTGGCTACAGCCGTGGGCGTGGTCGTGGTCGATATCATGGAGGTTCAAATTCCTACCAGAAGTAGGAAAAGACTGATAAGAACCAAAAAGAGGAAAGCAGTAGGCATAATAAATATGCTGATAATCCATGCTATCGATGTGGTGGAAAGGGCCATTGGTCTCGTACCTGTCGTACACCAAGGCACCTAGTTGATCTTTACCAAGAATCAATTAAAAATACTGGTAAAAGATCAAATGTTGAAGTTAATCATGTTGATCAGGGCGAGAATTCTGAGTATGGCGATATAGATAATAACTATTTGGATGTTGCAGATTTCTTAATATAATTTGAATTGTTATATTTTATTTAAAGTTGTTTCTATCATACGTATTAATTTTATTTATGTTTTTATGAAGAATGAATTCTATTGGCATCAATCCTGAAGATTTATGTCTCGTTGATAGTGCAACAACCCACACCATACTCAGACATGATAAATATTTTTCTTCCTTGGTAATACGAGAAGCCAATGTTCAGACTATATCTGGTAGTATAAATTTAATTGAAGGCTCCGGAAGAGCTAATATTTTGTTACCTGAAGGAACAAAATTATACATTGATAATGCATTTTATTCTACCAAGTCTAAAAGAAACTTACTGAGTTTCAAAGATATCCGCAGAAATGGATATCATTTAGAAACAACAACTAAAGATAATAAGGAATATCTTGTCATTACAAATATAGTTGCTGGTAGAAAATGCATATTAGAAAGTTTTCCTATTTTTTCTTCTGGTTTGTATTACACATGTATAAGCACAATTGAAACACATACTATTCAGAACCAGAAGTTCAATAATGCAGACCAGAAGTTTGCTAATACAAACCAGCAGTTTGATAATGTAAACCAGAAGTTTACTAATGAATTTAATGTTTGGCATGACCGGTTAGGCCATCCCAGTTCAATAATGATGCGAGAAATAATTGGGAATTCATGTGGACATACCCTGAAGTGTAAACAAATCCCACAATCCCATGATTTCTCATGTGCTGCATGTTCCAAGGGAAAGTTAATTATTCGCCCCTCACCAAGCAAAGTAGAAAGTGAGTCTCTCACATTTCTAGAACGGATACAGGGAGATATTTGTGGGCCAATACACCCACCATGTGGACCATTTAGATACTATATGGTTTTAATTGATGCATCAACTAAATGGTCACATATTTGCTTATTATCTTCTCGCAACCTGGCGTTTGCGAGATTACTTGCTCAATTGATTAGATTAAGAGCACATTACCCTGATTATCCTATCAAGAAAATACGTCTTGATAATGCTGGTGAATTTACATCACAAGCTTTTAATGAATATTGTATGTCCCTTGGAATTGATGTTGAACATCCTGTAGCTTATGTTCACACGCAAAATGGACTTGCAGAATCATTGGTTAAAAGGTTGCAACTAATTGCAAGACCTTTACTTATGAAATCTAATCTACCAATTTCTGCTTAGGGCCATGCCATTTTGCATGCAGAAATGTTAATTCGCATTAGGCCAACAAGTTATTTAAAGGTTTCCCCCTTACAAATGGTTTTTGGTCAGGAACCTAATATTTCCCATATAAGAATTTTTGGGTGTGCGGTATATGTGCCTGTAGCACTACCACAACGCACTAAGATGGGCCCACAAAGAAAGATGGGAATATATGTTGGGTATGAATCTCCATCAATTATAAAATTTTTAGAACCATCTACAGGAGATTTATTTACGGCACGATTTGCCGATTGTCATTTTGATGAATCATTTTTCCCAACATTAGGGGGAGAAAACAAGCAGCTGGGTAAAGAAATTAGTTGGAATGAATTATCATTGGCTCATTTTGATCCTCGTACAAAACAATGTGAACTTGAAGTTCAAAAGATAATTCATTTACAGAATTTAGCTAATCAAATGCCAGAAGCATTTACTGACCCAAAGAAAGTGACAAAGTCACATGTCCCAGCTGCTAATGCTCCTATTAAAATTGATGTCCCTGAAGGACAACCTGCTATGAATGAATATAAAGCACGCATGAAGCGTGGCAGGCCCATCGGTTCCAAAGATAAAAATCCTCGAAAAAGAAAAGGAGCAAAGAATATAGATGGTCAAGTCGAGGATAATGAAGAAACATTAGTAGCTCCAGAAGAGCCATCTCCTGAAGAGATATTATCTCCAGAAGAGAATTTTGTAGTCCCAGAAGAGACCCAGGTACCTGATATATGTGAAAATAATGAGATCTCAATAAATTATGTTATGAATGGAATCCGATGGGATAGAAATGAAGTCAACGTTGATGACATCTTTGCTTATCATATAGCATATGATGTAATGAATGATAATGAGGATCATGAGCCAAAATCCATTAGTGAGAGCCAACAAAGAAAAGACTGGCCCCTATGGAAAGATGCCATAAATGCAGAATTAAAATCATTGGCAAAACGAAAAGTATTTGGACCTGTAGTCCTTACACCTGAAGATGTAAAACCAGTTGGATGCAAATGGGTCTTTGTATGAAAAAGAAATGAAAAGGGCAAAATAACTAGATATAAGGCACGTCTAGTAGCCCAAGGTTTTACGCAAAGACCTGGCATTGATTTTGAAGAAACGTATTCACCAGTAGTGGATGCGACTACTTTTCGTTATTTAATCAGTCTAGCAGTAGATGCAGGACTTGATTTACATCTAATGGATGTTGTGACTGCCTATTTATATGGATCACTTGATAGTGATATTTATATGAAAGTCCCTGAAGGACTTAAGATGCCAGAAGCATCCAATTCAAATTCTCGAGAACAATACTCAGTTAAGTTAAATAAGTCCCTGTATGGCCTGAAGCAATCAGGGCGCATGTGGTATAATCGCCTTAATGAATATTTGTTGAAAAAAGGATATAAAAATGATCCGATATGCCCATGCATCTTTATGAAAAGATCTAATAATGAGTTTGCTATAATTGCTGTTTATGTTGATGATATCAACATCATTGGAACTCCTGAAGAGCTTCAAAAGGCAATTAATTGTTTGAAGAAAGAATTTGAAATGAAGGACTTGGGAAGAACAAAATTTTGTCTTGGATTACAGATCGAGTACTTCAAGAAAGGGATCTTTGTATATCAAGAAACTTATACAAAGAAGGTCCTAGAGCGATTTTACATGGATAAATCTCATCCATTATGTACCCCAATGATTGTAAGATCTTTGAAGATGGATAAAGACCCATTCCGACCCCGAGAAATCAGTGAAGAAGGTGATGAAGAACTACTTGGTCCAGAAGTACCATATCTTAGTGCTATTGGAGCACTAATGTATCTTGCTAATCACACACGTCCTGATATATCATTTGCTGTTAATTTACTAGCAAGATACAGTTCTTCACCAACACGAAGGCATTGGAATGGAATAAAGCACATTTTTCGTTATCTCAGAGGTACAACAGACATGGGGTTATACTACTCAAATGTATCCAAATATGAACTAGTTGGGTATGCAGATGCCGGATTTTTGTCTGATCCACATAATGGTAAATCACAAACGGGCTATCTATTTACATGTGGAGGTGCAGCTATTTCATGGCGATCTATGAAACAAACTATATCAACTACATCATCTAATCATGCAGAAATTCTAGCAATACATGAAGCAAGTCGAGAATGTATGTGGTTGAGGTCAGTAATACATCATATACGTACAACTTGTCATTTATCTTCTGGCAAAATGATCCCAACAATCCTCTATGAGGATAATGCTGCATGTATCGCTCAACTTAAAGAAGGCTATATCAAGGGCGATAGAACGAAGCATATTTCACCAAAATTCTTCTTCACTCGCGACCTTCAAAAGGATGGTGAAATAGATATCCAGCAAATCAGTTCAAGTGAAAATCTAGCAGATTTATTCACCAAGTCACTCCCAGGTACAATCTTTGAAAAACTTGTTCATGATATTGGTCTTCGGAGATTCAAAGATTTCAACTGATATTATCAAGAGGGGGAGTCGATACACGCTGTACTCTTTTTCCCTTATCTAGGTTTTGTCCCACTGGGTTTTCCTAGAAAGGTTTTTAATGAGGCAGCACTCGATGGTGTATCAATGAATGATGTACTCTTTTCTTTGGCTAGGTTTTTATCCCACTGGGTTTTTCCTAGTTAAAGTTTTTAATGAGGCACATTCATAATGGACATCCAAGGGGGAGTGTTATGAATATTAAATATGTGGATGTCCATTGACTCATATTACTCTTCCAGTCAACTTGACATAAAGATGACTTGACACAAAGATGACTTGACACAAAGCAAAAGTAAAAGAAGACAAGGATATAAAGACAGCAAAAGAAGACAAGGATATAAAGACAATATAAAGTAACTATGGTCATTTACATATAACCATGGTAATACAACCAGGGTTAGATTTCTGCCTCTATATAAAGGGCTGTAATCGATTGTTTCAATTGAACTGAATGAGAACTTCTCTCTAACTTCTCTCTAGAAATTCTATAATCTTTTCTTTGAATTCTATCAATCTTCTCTCTTACCACATATACTTTTATAACATTGTCATATTACTTCCTTCACTGATTATTTTTTAACCGATGTAGAAAATGTCCTTTTCCACTGGTTTTATGAGAAACCGATGTAAAAAGTCGGAAGTCACGAATCTTATTTACTGAAATATCATTGGTTACACTTTCTAGTTTCTACATTGTCTCCATTGTAATCAGTATAGAAAGACTGCTGTGAGAACGTTTTTTTCCACTAGTATACATATCTCTTATTCTATGGGTCTGATTTCTCTCATTGTCCTTTTTTTCATTATCTCTCATAATCTCTAAATCATATCCGTCCAATCAATCTGAAAAATAAAAAATGAGTTATGTCATCAAGTTATCACTCCTTCAATTTTTCTCTCCTCTTCTCAAATAACGATCTACATGGACTCTTTTTTCTCAATCAACGATTCAGATAGACTCATAAGGAATGATGAGAAATAAGATGATGAAAGGATCTGCTTCCCTTAATCTATATATGGTTTAAGTCATTCATCAACATACATTGTGTGTGTTTGTTTTACCAATTGGGAGGCAAATCGTAGGAAAACAATGGATAGATTGAGCTTCAACAGTAACAATCGCTGAAGGCCTGTTTGTTTAACTGATGGAATTTAAGTAGGAATAAGTACAAGTCACCGATTGAGCAAAGCACCGAAATGAAGCTTTTTTTTGCTTCAGCGCAAATGAGACTGTTGGATAGCATTTATGTGCATGTGTGTGTGTAAAATAATATTGATATGAGTATTTTTATATTTTTGGGGATCAATGAAGTACTTAAAATCACTTATAATCACAAAACTTCTTTTATAAAAAATGTTCTAAATAATTTTCTCTTTCTTTAGATAGTAATCTTCTGCTAATTAGAGAATACTTTGGAATAAGAGTTTAGGAAAGTTTTGAGTTTTGTTAATATATAACTGTAGAAATATAGAGAATAATTAATGATTAATTTTAATCAGTTTAGATTTATTATTTAGTTGTTTTATGATTTTATAATCAATTTTTTTTATAAACATATCATAAATTAGTTTCTATATAGTGTTTTTACCCATTAAATTTAGTTTAAATAATTTATTTAAACTAAAGGAGGTATTATTGAGGTTTTAATCAATTTATTTTGTTAGATTTTGAGCTATGTGAAAATATGAGTTATGATTTAATATTTAAATTAGAGTTTGATATAATTTTAAAGATTTAAACTTGAGGTGCACAATAGAAAAGAATTTTGGAGTGTACCGATTTAAATTAGAGTTTGATATAATTTTATTACAATTGTATCATTACCAAATTTTCAAAGTTAATTTTTGAGAAAATTGTGAAAAAATCCCTCCGTGTGTGGATATCTTCCCAGGTCCCATTGGCAATTAAGTTGCCAATGAGGACTTTTTTCACAATTATTCCTTCATTTTTTTTATTTTTCATAATTTTTAAAATTTTTTCTCTTAATTAATACAAAATTCACTTATGCAAAAGTCAAACCAAACATCATTCACTTTTACATAAGTTACTTTAAGTTACTTATCCAATCGCTAATCCAAACACTCATCATTTTACCCAATCTAACTTTTTTTCAATCTTAAGATTCTATAAGTTTAAGTAAAAATAAGTTACTTATCTAATCACCAAAACAAACACACCCATTATTAACTTCTCGATTTGAATCCCAGCACAACAAGATTCACCGTTTTCTAGTCTGTAGGCTACTTTAAATTAATTGGAAACATATTTGCTGTGCAATTTTGTTTCATTTACATATAATCCAAGTTCTTTGCATCAATCAATCAACTTACATATGAAATCAACTAATACCTGCTTAACTTTAAAATGGGTCGGATAATCACATCATGTAATTAATCCCTACAAAATCACATTAACACTCAATCACGTACTTAATACCAATTAAATTGGTTTCCTTTTTTAATCCACAAGTGGGAGGAAATTGGGTAATAAAGTAAATTCCAATTGATATCAATCAACAATTTTATTCTTAAAACTTGTTCAAATTTAAATATAGCATTAGGAATTTAAGTAGACCAATCCCTTTACCTCGAGATTTATATGTGTGTGTGTATCTTTTTTTTAACTGTATCATGTGCAAGCCTGAGAGTTGAAAATGACTTGACACTTTTAAGTTTTATCACTTCACGACAAAAAAAAAAAAAGACAGAGAAAAAACAACTGTTTTTATTTCAACTAACTTTGCTTGACTTCTATGTAGTTAGATTTTTCTGCGCTGCCAACTTAAAATTGTTATAAATCTGTTTTGTACGGATCACGCATTAGCGTTTAGACTGATATCCAAACCGGAAAAAGAGAGAGAGTTTGGACTGGTAGATTTTCATGGTAATAAACCAATGGGCTTACAGAATGAGATTAATGGAGATTCGACTTTTCGTTTGAAGAAATACCCACAGCTAGTATCGGACGGTACTTCGAGTGTGATTAGTTGATTATTGATACGGGTGTGAATGATTCATTAAATAGTATAAGTGTATATTGTCATAATCAAATAATATAGAAGTGAGTAGAGTATCGTTTCCATGAGGATTATTCACTAAGTACTAAAATGGGTAATTTTAATTTTATTTAGTTGATCGATTAGTTGGTGATTGAGTGTACAAAATAAAAGAAAAATAATTAAATATGAATACAAATAATATGAAAGCAAATATGAGAAAAAACCCTAGGGATTAGATTTCACTTAACAAATTCCGGATTGAATCACTTATCTATTCTAGCCCAATTTATTCCACATGATTGATAGTCGTGTTTCCCTAATTTAATTACTAGCCTTTTTCCAAGGTCAAGCAATTCTATAATCAATTGCTAATCCAATATATTCTTATATGAATTTAAGCAATTAATCATGCATTAAGATTTATGAAAATCAGTAAGATTACACAACTCATATGAATATATTCCTATTTCATATGCAAGTCATGATTTTAATTATATGGTCTACACACATTTATCTCCTTCCTCTCTCAATATACATATTGAAATCATTTAAAAGATGGCTAGTCAATCAAAAGCATTAAGAATAATAATTAAAACTCAATCATGAAGGAGAAATTCAAACTAGATTTAATAAGTTAAGATTCAATTCGTCATTAATAAGCTACGTCATCACCCTAGGAAAATGAAAATTTAGCACATGATGAAATTAAAAACAAAAACAAAATAAATTAACAATGCATAAAACTTGAATATTAAATTCTCAAACATAAATATACAACCAAAAGATGCATGAAAAATGAAGAAATCTAGACGTCTATTTAGGAGGTAAAACCTTCCAAATAGGCGGCATGCAACATGTAATACAATCCTAAGCCTTCTAAGATGGAGGCATGCAAAATGTAATATAATCTTAAGCCTTCCAAGATGGAGGTATGTAAGATGTAATACAATGCATGAAATTAACTCTAAAGAAATAATACAATGAACTCAGAAATGTCAGAGAAAGATCTCTCTCGGTCAGAGAAGGATCTCTCCCTATTGGAGAAGGACTTCTAATTCTCTTCCTCTCCTCTTCCCTTTGAGCTTGGCCTTGATCTCTAGTTATAGGGGAAAAAAACCACGTGATACAGTACTGCTACAGTATCTGGTGGCTGCTACAGTGACCCTATTGCTACAGTACTTTCATTTTTATTTATTTTTTAAATACTATTTATTCCAAAAACATTATTTATTTATCAATCATACCCAATTTTATTATATTAAACTCAAATATCGTCCATAAAATAATCATATAATGGAAAATAAATATGCAAATATTTTACTTATCAATTATCTGTGAATAAAGAGGAACAAAATTTAATGAAAATGAAAACAAAATATGCCGAATATGATTTGTGCCTGATTACCATCTATCTTCCATATTGTTTATAAAAAGAAGATGGCCAAGTGGGTGAAGTATAAGGAGTGTGCAATTGTAAATAAATAAAGCAATTATTTATTCCTAGAAAAGCAAACGATTTAGAATTAAACTATTTTGATTGACTTTGTTTCATCAATAATAAATATATGAATGACTTGTAGATAAAAATAGTTTTTATTTAAATTAATTTATAAAAACGGACTACTTAATAAATTTGTTCAACTAGGCAGGACAGAATGTGACACAAATGATATAATTGTTTTATTTGAGCCAAGAATTTACTACCCAATAATGTTGGGGAGCTTAGTATGTTATTGAGTCTCTTCGTTTCGTCCACATGTGGCCATGGTTGGAGTCGTCGGTTGGGGAGCAATTTATTGTAGTATCTCGTAAATGTTCATTTTGGAGCTTCAGAACAGTGGACCCACCACTTCTCTACCCATTTCCTGCGACCCAATCACTGGCAAATGGAAAAATACTTTACTGTCCATCACAAGTTCCAGCTTACTGAGAGAGAGCTGAAAGGTAAGATTATACACATTTTGTATTTTTGAATCAGGTGAACAGTTACGGTTACAACGGGCCGGGTTTGTCAGAAGGAATTAGTTCTTCATAGTATGGAGAACTAATGTTTAAATCCCTGTTAAAAGATATAGTTACACTTAGTATACAACAATATCTTGAATGAGTGCCTCCAATAAAAGAATTTAAAAAAATTACGAGGGGAAACATTTATAACATTAGGTCATTAGGCTATTAGCTATTACCAAGTTATTAAAACTCGGACCGGGCATTGAACCGGTCGGGGTACTGGGTTAAGGGTCAGTGGATCAAATCGGAACTAAACCGGAGCTAAACCGGAACAAAACCGGCGAGAAAGTGAAAAGTTTAGACTTATAGTATAAAATTCTAAAGGAAAAATTAAATTTTTTTTTTTAAAAAAAAGTGAACCCGGACCGGACCGGTTTCCCTGTTGGTTCGCCGGTTCCCGGGCCGAACCGGCCAGTCCGGTCCGGATTCAATAACATTGACTATTACTATCATACTATGAGCCTATGATTGACCAAACTCCAAAATCCTAGCCTATGATTGACCAAACTCCAAAATCCTAGCCTGGGCCACAGTGCCAGCCCAAGACACAACAAAAACATGTGCATGATATAGATAAATAAATAAAAGCATGTGCAATGATATTTAAATAAGTTAGGAAAATAAATAAATGACATTGGCTGGACGTACAGTTAAAAAGATTGTACTCCACACAAGACATAAGCACATGACTTCTGAATTTCAGCTACATTTATCCTTTCCCCACATTGTTTTCTTACTTGTGAAGACATTAAACAGGACAAAACACCAACATCTTCTTCATGTTCGAGTTTATTTTTTGAAAACAGCCTCCACGAGATGAAAGGGGTGAATGATGATGGTATTTGAATAAGCGGTTTAAGATTGCCTTGCTAATTTTGATAACTAAAATTACAAATTTATAAAATGACAGCATTTTTATTTGGAGCAGAGAAACTTCTTCTCCTACATATACATGGGTTTAATCAAGTATTTTGATCAAATAACACGACCGTGAGAAGCCGATTTTAATGGTTAGCGAGTGAAATAAGTATAACACGCTTGAGATGACGGTTTTAATCTCACTTCAAATCACTCTCTACATTGGTTCTGTTTTAGATTTAGTGTATAAAAACAATTTTAAAAGTCATTAATTTTCAATAAATTAAATAATTTTTTGTTGTTTCATATTACTTCCTACACTGATTATTTTTTAACTGATATGTATAGAAAATGTCTTTTTCGACTGGTTTTATGAGAAACCGATGTAAAAAGTCGGAAGTCACGAATCTTATTTACTGAAATATCATTGGTTACACTTTCTACATTGTCTCCATTGTAATCAGTATAGAAAGACTGCTGTGAGAAAACGTTTTTACATATCTCTTAATCTATATATGGTTCAAGTCATTCATCAACATACATTATTAACTTCTCGATTTGAATCCGAGCGTGACAAGATTCGCCGTTTTCTAGTCTGTATGCTACTTTAAATTAATTGGAAACATATTTTCTGTGCAATTTGTTTCATTTACATATAATCCAAGTTATTTGCATCAATCAATCATCAATCAACTTTACATATGAAAACCCGCTTAACTTTAAAACGGGTCGGATAATCATATCATGTAATTAATCCCTACGTAATCACATTAACACCCATTCACGTAATTAATACTAATTAAATTGATTTCCTTTTTTAATCCACAAGTGGGAGCAAATTAGGTAATAAAGTAAATTCGAATTGATATCAATCAACAACTTTTTTCTTAAAACTTGTTCAACTTTAAATAGAGCATTCAGCATTTAAGTATAGTAGATCAATCCCTTTACCTCGAGATTTAATTTATATGTGTGTGTATACTTAATTACATATATTGATGATATTTGTTAATTAATGTTATTGATTGAAATTAATCTTGATTGATTGATGATTATTGATAGATAATACTCCCTCCGGTCCTATTTATAAGCAACTTTCTCTCTCATAGGGCTGATCCTTTTTATAAGCAATTTTCACTTTATATCTAAAAATATAAGCTTTTTTTCCCCTATTTTACCCTTATTAAATATTCATTCTCTCTTATATTTTATACTCATTATCTCTCATACTTTTTATCTATTCTCTCTCATATACTATTTTCATAAATAGGGGCATATATGAAAAAAAACATTGATATTTTTGACACACTTATTGCTTTTAACTATTATTGCTTTTAACTATTAGTTTGTTTTACACAATTAAGAGAAAAATTCCTCATAAATATGACCGGAGGGAGTAATGATTATTTAAAATGATTTAAACAATTACTCAATCTACCAAAAAGAATCCAATTATGTAATTGATTTTATACTGTTCTTATCCTTTGGATCATACGAGTTTTATTTTTATTTCCTTTTCTGGCCAGTTTTTTTTTTTGGTACATTGTTTTTATTTCCTTTTGATATATATATCAGAAATAAAACTACAAACTAAAAATGAACGAGTTTTGTTTATACACTGGCCAGTGGACAATACGAGTTTATTAGGTAATTAGTGCAATAATTATATCAATACTTATATTAAAGTGAGTAAATTCGGGATTCACAGTTAATTTCATATTATTAATTTAATCTTCAAGAAAAAATAGGAGCAACATTAATAAAAAAATAAAAATAGGGTTACCCTATTTTGAAGATAAGGTAATAAAGTAAATTCAAATTGATATCAATCAATTAACTTTATTCTAAAAAACTTATAATACCTAATTTCTTGACAAATGAATGGGTTTAGATCCATCAATCAGTAAATACCAAGGTTCTAAAACCTGGACCCGTCATTGAACCGGTCGGGGTATTGGGCCAAGGGTCAATGGGTCATATCAGAGCCAAATCGGGGTTAGGCCGATAAGGAAGGGAAGATTTTAAAATTATTTATATGAAATTTTGAATAAAATATTACAAAAATTAAAAAAACCGGTCCAACCGTGTGAAAACCGATTGAACCGGGGTCAGTTGTCATATCAAACCGGTTGAATCACAAGTCCGACGGTTTCATGGTCAGACCGGCCGGTCCGGTCCGAGCTTGAGAACACTGATAAATACATAGTCTTAATCATTATTCCTCATGTTTGTTCATATTTGATTGCGCCATCAATCATATTTGGAAATAATTTGATAATTATTAAATTCCCTATTTTTCTTTATTTCATAATTTCCACAAAAGTGAAAATAGGCTGCAAAAATTATGTCCCCATCAATGGTATTACATCCTTATAAATAATGATTCCGTATTTTCCAAAATTATATCCTAATGATAATGATTTGATTTTGAAATAGTAATTCCTTTTTTCTTTCCTGGGTTGAAGCATGCGTGGGACATCAGAGTTAGAAGAACTCGGTCGTTAAATGATTCAATGGAGGCATGTACCCTCATTATTGGGCGTGCGGAGAAGAGCATGAGGACAGGGGTTTGATGCTTGAAATCAACAATATCTTATAGTTGGATTGGCATGTTCAAGTAGAAACTCGTTTCTCTGGGCATACTAGGCATATTCTTATTATCACTACTACAAAAAGGGGTTTTAACGTCCCTATTTTGACACTTTTAACGTCCAAAAACTGGGGGGACGTCTATGTGGGGGGCGTAATATGTTTTAAGAAAAGACGTCCGAAAAAAATGGGACGTCTAAAGGGAGGACTTTAGACGTCCCAAATTGAGATTTGGGAGGTCTAAAGTCCCCCTGTGTAGGACTTTAGACGTCCCAAATCTAAAATTGGGATGTCTAAAATCCCCCTGTGTAGGACTTTAGACCTCCCAAATCTTAATTTGGGACGTCTAAAGTCATTCAAAAATTTTCCCGCTACCTGTATTGAATATAAAGGACGCTTGTGCCTTATATTAAATAAATGGAAGCTTTCCTCTCTCTCTCTCTCTCTCTCTCTCGCTCCCACAGCAGTTTTCAATTTCTTTGATAAGAGTTGCAGAGAAAGACCCACATTCTATAGATTCAAATAGCTTTTTCCTTCGGTGTTTTCGCCATCGTTCCCCCTCTCATCATGCCCTTCGATGCCTCTATTTGCGACGGTAACTCTCTCTTTATCACTTCTCAAATCTTACATGCTTGTATATTTATTATTATTATATAAGTTCTTCTCTTTTTTCACAATCAGATATGGTACAGTGCACCTGGGTAAAAAATGGATTTTTTGAATTTTAAAGTTTGACTAAAAGAAGTTTGAACAAAGCTAGCAAAGTGGTGGAAGTGTGGTGATGCTAAAAAAGAAAATTCCGGAGCCAAAAAGAGAATGGAGAAAGCTAGCATTTATGTTCAACAAAACATGATATTCATGGGAAGTCAACAATGAATTACACCAACAACAATATGTTTACGCCTGATGTTACATTTAAATGAATGTATATCAGGATACTCGTAGTTGTGCAAAGGCATGGTACCATTGTAGAAGCTATTAAGAATAATAAAACCTAGTAAATCATAGAAATTAACAAATCAAATTATCAAAAGTTGAAGCAACAAGACATAATATTGGAATATTAATTTGACAATAACTTTTATTGCAACTTGTGATGACAGCTAGATATGAATTGAGACATTAATAACTTTAAAATTAAATGCCCCTTTGACTTTCATAAATGATATTTATGAACTTCATAAATAAGTAACCAGAATATGAATAGATATCACTGCAAAGGTGGAAAATGAGGTTTTTGGACATTATTTAATTATTATGATATTAATACTACAATAATTACAATTAGGGTATTAATTGAGATATTAAAAATACTTCAAGATAATATCGTCAACTTTAAAAATAAATTGGCTTTTGATTTTCATGAATGATAATAATTATCACATGAGCAACCAATTAGACCTAAAAAAAATTCATTATTTTTTAGATGCCTTGTATATTTTTGAAATATATATATATATATATATATATATATTATTTTTTAAAACATATAAAAGGAAGCTTAAGGAATATTATCAATTGGTATACTAATCATAAAACTAATATGACAATAACTCTTATTTCAACTTTTCATGATAGTTAGATATTAAATGAGAAATTGACAGCTTTAAAATTAAATTTTCTTTTTATGTTTTTTGAATAATAGTAATTAATTTCATAAGCAACTAACTAGATTTTTAAAGAATACGTTCATAACTTTCAAAACTTTCAAAATGAATAGAGATTTCTACTTAGATTTTGTTCTTGTACAAATCAAAAGGGTAATGTTATCACCTCCATCAACACTCCCAATGAACTTATTATATGATAAAACATCTACTTAAATTAATTTATCAATAAATTGTTGGTTAAAGTGATAAGGAGCCTCCTCTAGTAAAAAAGAAAACCCAAGTTCAAATTTCGGGAAATGTATTTATTGGGAGAGATAAGAACCCTTCGCCCTAGCTCTAAGCCTTGAAGGGGAAACCTTGATCAAATAAAAAAAAAAACCAATAAATTGTTTTCTCTGTCCGTCATGCTTAGATTCGATCCATAAAGCAATTTCTATCCGGGTTGTATGAGCAATCAATGTAATAAAGTCAATAATTTTCAATATATCAATTAAAACGTATTTCCTATGTTGGTTGTTTTTAATCAATTTAGAAACTGACTTTTTAAGCGGGTTTTATGAGAAACCGATGCAATAAAAAATCACACATTTTATTTATAAAAATGTTATTGGTCATACTTTTTAGGGTTAAGGTGCAAAAATACACATAGGCTTTTATCAAAAGTGCACCCAACACCAAATACTTTTTTTAGGGGCAAAACTAACTATATGGTTACAAAATGGGTGCAAAAGTCACAGTTTCCGTTAATGTCAGCAAACCTCCGTTTCTTTTCCTTAACTGTGACAGTTGGAGTCCATGTGTAATTTATTCATCCTTTGACTCAAGTACACGTGGCAGTTGGGGTGGGTGGAAGACTCCTTTAAACCCGACAGCTACCCAGTAGCATCATCAAAGTAAAGACTTGGATTGTGGAATATGATGCTATCTTCTATACAAAGAAGACTTGAAACGCAATTGAAACTAGATGCCATTGCTGGAGGTCAAAATCTAGCTTTCTTTTTTTCTTTTTTTTTTTTGGATACAATCTAGCTTTCTTTCCTTATATTTATTTGCCTCACCGGATCGATCCGCCCAGTATCAAACAAAAATGAAAATGAGGCTAATCAGCGACACCCACCCTCTCTCCTAATCCTCAAGTCTCTGAAACATTCCTTGGGAATGTTGGTTCAAGTAAAGAACCCAGAAATCTTTAAACTTCTAAAATTCATGGCTTATTGTATCTAATGAGCAAACCCACTTCGATTTGATGGAGAAAAACAAAAACCCAATTATAAAGGAAACTTAGGTGGTTATGACGTTGAAGGGATTGAATTAAAAGAAGCACAAATCAATGTCAGAAGAAGATGTTAAAAAATGTGGAAGAAGGCTCAAATCAAACTCAGAACAAGGTTGATTATAGGCCACAAATTGAAGGCAACAATTAGGACATAAGGAACACAGAACATAAATCCACCAGCAAAGCTTTCATCAAAGCAAAAATCACAAATCCGTAAATTAAAAAATATTGGCTCGTTGTTGTTCAGAAATCGTGACCTTTATCTATAATAAGCTTCGAATGAACCAGATGGTTAGTAGCATACCCAGTCGCAAATCAAGAAGATGAAAAGAGGGAGAAGATGAAAAGGGATCCAGGTTCGTAGCATACCCAGTCGCAGATCAAGAAGCCACTGTTGACGGTAAAGACCCAGTCACGATGATGGTTAGTCGCGCGTCTGCCATTGCAATAATCATGACCTCCACTATCACTACTGTCTTTGAATACCAATCGGGAACCTCAACCTCAGCTGAAAGTTAAACGAGGCAGTTTCTATATTTAACAAGACACTAAAGTAGAAGCCGGCGAGAATGGAGCTCTCAACAGAGATTGTGACAATTTGGATGGTGCCGACATGACTAGTGAGGAGCAGTGTGATCGTGTTTTTTGGGAGTGTAAATGGACGTTTTTTAGATTCCTTGATGCCATGTTTACGCAGGTCAAAAAGAGAAATGACTCCAGCTGGTACAATAATGACAAAAGTAACGGAGGTTTTCTAACGCTAACGGAAACTGTGATTCTTGCACCTATTTTATAACCACATAGTTACTTTTGCCTCTAAAAAAAATATTTGGTGTTGGGTGCACTTTTGAGAAAAACTCATGTGTATTTTTGCACCTTAACCCTACTTTTTACCCTATTCCTAAAGTTTTTCTTCCCTGGTGCCCATATCTTTATACAAGTAAT
The DNA here is from genome assembly GCA_963855925.1 of Inga laurina. Lineage (NCBI taxonomy): Eukaryota > Viridiplantae > Streptophyta > Magnoliopsida > Fabales > Fabaceae > Inga > Inga laurina. The sequence continues at coordinate 4,842,118 of OY979710.1, forward strand.
GTCTCACGTACTCTCCCAAGGCGTACATCAAAAAGCTCAACCCCCTTTGTATTTCAAAACTAAGATTAGCCAACCAGTCAGTACCAAAGTTACACTCTCTACATACCTCCTTTCAACATAAATGTTGTATTCTAATGAGGTCAAAACAATCCAACTCACATTTTATAGGAACCAATTTTTATACTAAGCATTTTGCTTAGCAAAAAGAGCGAACACTAATAAAGAAAAGGGTTTTTAGACCAAAATATTTAGACTGTTTATATTAGATAAGGTCTTAAAAATATGACCTGTGGCATTTTTATAATATGATGAAATATTAAGACCGGTTATTAATAACCGGTCTTAAATTTTAATTTTAAGACCAGTTTCTAATTAAAACCGGTCTTAAATATTACTTTTAAGACTGATTGTTAATTAAAATCGGTCTTAAAACTGACCTGGATTTCAAAAAGTGCCTAATTTTAACTCTGAAATTTGAGATTCAAGCACATCAGCGAAATCCCTGCGTCTGTTCGCGGCAACTCCTCCTTTCCCCTTCTCTCCTTCATCCTTAACGTCGCCACTGTCAACGGAGATTTACGGTTGAATACATTGCCGTAAAGCTATCGTTGTTTATTCCCTCCGATTGGTTTCATTCTCAACCTTGTTTTTATTGTTAGGTTTGTGTTTCAGTTGCCAGGCGTTCAATTAAATAAATGGTTTTGTTTTTGGGTATTTCATTGAAATCTCCATTTTCTTTGTTTGATTCTTACAGCAAGTCGTCAACCCACTTTTCAGAAGCGTCCATTGCCTCCTAAGAGAGTCCTTACTCGATTTGTAAAGTGACCAAAGACTGTTCAAATCCAAAGAAAGAAGAGGATCCTCAAGCAAAAGTTGAAGGTACCATTAATTATTCTGAAGAGTTTTACATAATGCATGTATGTCTGAGGTTAATGTCCTTATGCTTCTGTGGACCTGGGTTTTTTTAGTTGTGTATGAGAAGGGTTCAATTTTGGTTCTGTATTTTTACATGTTTAATATAGTAAAACTCTGGACAAGGTAGTGTTGATATTGCTTGATATGAACTTTGGTGTTGCTTCTGAGTCTGCCTCCTAATGCATTTATGTTCAACTTTGTTCAACTTGTGCTGACATTGTTATGGAATGTATAAGGGTAGCTTGATAGGGACCTAAGTGAATAAATTAGATTAGTCTAAATAAGGACTTAAGGGCAAACTCACATAATTATATTAGTTTTGACCTGATAAGAAATTAGAAAGAGAGAAGAACAGAAAGTGAGGGAAATAGAGGAGAATCAAGAACAGAGGAGAGTAGAGAAGAGAAAGGTTATTTTAGAATATCACTCAATGAACAACTCAGGTCAAAACTGATACAATGGAGGGTGCATAGGCTATTTATAACATAATAGCCGACCTCTCCTAACGGCTACTAACTTCCTTGCATATTATTCACTAATAACTATCCAATTATGTGAGTTTGCACTTAAGTCCTTATTTAGACTAATCTAGTTTATTCACTTAGGTCCCTATCAAGCTACCCTTATACATTCCATAACAGACATTAACTCCTATTTTTGCATGTATGTTCAACTTGTGCATTGCAATTAATTATTTGTTCATGTTTGCATAACTTGGGAATTGCTTTTGAACGATGCCTTTGTAGATAGTGCGGTGTAGCAAAATTTCCTTAAACTATCACTAGCTTTCCTTAAATAGTGTCTTTAAAGTGTTTTTAGACAATGAGTCGTTCTAGTGAGGGTACTCCCGATCCAACTAATCCAAATCAAAGAGAGCCTAACAATGCTCCTAGCCAGGAACATAGTGAGCCAAGTAACCGGCCTAGACGAAGGGGTAGGAGAGCCACCCAATTGAGAAACATTCCTCTCAATCGGAATACCGGAGAAAAGATTCCGATTGAGTTTGATAGTTATTGGAAACTAATCGGGCCTAATGCCCAATGGTATAGGGTTTTGTCGGCCTCCTAGCACGCAACAAACCTAGCATCTTGATAGAGTAGTGGAGAAATGTGGATAGAGGTGTGAAGCGACATATTTGGGAAACTATCTAGCTCACTTACGACATTCCTGAGAGTGAAGTCTTGTATGACAAGACAATGACGTATTGTGATGAACACTGGAGGAAATTTAAGACAAGTCTAGCCAACAATTACGTGCATATCGAGGTGGAAGAAGGTCAGCCTCTTCCTAATCCATGCGATCAGTATTCTTTTATTGACGAACAGACTTGACAAGAATTTAGACGGCTTCGGATTACTCCAGAAGCATTGGTGAGTTGACTTATTTTGCAATTGATTTGCTTATGAATTATGAATTGTCATTATTGATTTACAATGACTTAATTTTGATTTCTTATTCACAGGAAAAAAAGGAAAAAGGTCCAAGAGAGTGGTAGAAAGAATGATTGCCCCCATACAATGTCTCATGGGGGGTAAGCGAATGCCGAAAAAACTTGTTGGTTGCCAAACGGAAGAGATTGGAAGAAGCAGCTCAATCCGATCCTTCTGTTTTTCTTTCTCTACCATCTCCTATACATCGCGAAGAGAAGTGGTTGTTCGCTCACCAAAAGAGGAGTGGGTCTTATACGAGTGAACAATCTTGTATATTAGGTGAGAAAATTGTAAGTATTGTTGTTGACTTGTTGTTATTAATTATTTAGTAAACAAATTTCATTACTAACATTTGTCATACGTGTCTTATAGAAGGAGCTTCAAAAAAACAAGCCGAGGAATCGTTTAGGTCGGATGGGAGGAATGACATCCTAACCGTAGCATCCCGACTGTGTCAGGGGGATTAGAGAAGATGTAGGCATAAGGGATTACTTTGGAGCACCCCCACGCCGTTCCTCAAGTAGTATGGTGACTAGGGAGGAGATGGAGCGTATATTGGCTACTGTGAGGGTGGAAGCTAGGGCTGAGGCAGAAGCATCATTTGATGCACGACTTGAAAAAAGGTTCAGCAAGATGAAGGAGGAATGGATGACCATGACAAGCACAAGACAAGCAGATACCAATGCTCCTCAGGCTCATTCCCTAAACCTTAAACAGGGCACTAAAGGGAGTTGCATTGGTCAGTCATCAGAGGGTCCTGGAAAAGAAATTGGTGAGTCTTATGACTTGTTTGTGGAAGATCCTCTGAGACGATTGGTTGCACAGGGGAGCGTGCACAACTTGGGATCAACTATCCACCACTAAGAAATAAAGGATGATCAAGTCAGAGTGGCACTTGAAGAGGTAATCATTGCAGATGCACCTCTCCCTATCCCTGTTGACAACTTCAAGGTTGTGGCCGATGTCATCAACTCTTTCATCTTATGGCTAAAGAACCTTGTTTCTGATCGAGCTGAGGAATCCCCGCCACCTCCACCTCCACCTCCACTCAAGATATTTCATGTCCTCCATTGAATGTCATGCAGCAAGTGATTCTAATGGCATATGATACGTCCTTTGGAACAAGAGATTGGGCTACTGAGTCAGCTATTGGCAAGTCAAGGGCGCAATGCTATCTTGAGATGGATGATTTAATGTCCTTCGTAGCTCCTCTACAACAGCTTACGATTTTGATTGTCTAGCTCTTTTTGATTTAAGTATCTTCTCAAATTGGAAGTTAATATTTTACAAATTACGCTGTTAAACTTTGACTTAATGTCCCTGCTTGAATTATTGTAGGTGCATGCAGCGTAGGTTGGTTGACTCTGACAAAACCGATAAATTTGGACTCCTATGCCCAGTTCAACTCTACGACAAAGGGACCACTGCTTCTATCAGACACACATACTTATTGTACAGGCTTAGTGAAACCTCAATTGAGTGTTTCTAGGCTCTATATTTGCATGGGTAAGAAACAAATTTATATTTAACAATATACATAATATTTTATATTTGCTTAAAAATCTTCCCATTTTTCAGTGATCATTGGCAATTAGCTATTTTGTGCAAGAAGAGTTATTCTGTCATCCTCTTATGCTCCCTCCACTTCAGCAAGCCGACTAGTGAATTGAAGAAGAGCTTGAACGCGTAAGTTTTCTTGCATTATTAATTACCTTCCGTGTGCAAAATTTATGAAATTTGTATAAAATAAGTAACTTTTGTGATTTTGATGATATAGGGCTATGCGGACATTCCAGCACACTGCTTGTGGTAGGCCTATGTGTGAGGTAAAAGACCCTACATGGGTCTTGCCAAAGGTTAGTTACATATTGATTTGTTTTAAGAATGTATTCAATAATAAGTCATGCTTTAATTTTATACTTGTTTTAATGATATCATATTATTTTTCAGACCTATAGGCCACCACCGGGGTCCAACTTGTGTGGGTTGTATATTCTGAGGCACATGTATAATATTATTACCTTAGGCACGACAAAACTTACTGAAGAGATAAATGTATATATATTTCAAAAATTTTGTATTACTTTTATTTCTTTTAAGTGAAGTTAATTTTTTGCCTAGCTTTGGTGTTTCAGATGTTTGAACTTGCTGACCCCTTTCCAGAAGAAGATATTGAGCACATTCACAATTGTTGTGATGAATTCATTTATGAACTTTTACAACAGTGAGTTCTTATAAAACTGAGGAATTTTTTTTGTATATATTGATGAATTGACATGTTGGTTGATTGTAAATATTGTTGGTTGCATGATTTGACATGTTTGTTGGTTTTAACATGGTTTTTGTATATTTTGATGAATTGACTTGGCTGCATGATATGACATGATTTAATTCATTTATGCATATATATATATATATATGATGGTTTTAAACAAAACATTATACATGAGGATATATGACATGTTACAAGTTCCCAATTCAATGAGAAGGTTAAAGTAAAAGGAAATGGTAAGTGGAAGGTTAAAGTAAAAGGACATGGTAAATGGAAGCAAACTGAACACCATATGACACTTAATAAGTATAGCATTAGAGGTAACAATTTAAGGATGCGTTCTGATAACTAGCCTAATAACAAACAATTTAAAAAAAATTGGAGGTAACAATTTAAGGATGCGTTCTGATAACTAGCCTAATAACAAACAATTTAAAAAAAAAATATAACACTTTTAAGATCGGTTATAATCATAACCGGTCTTAAAAGTTATTTTAAGACCAGTTACTAATATAACCGGTTTTAAAATTAAATTTTTAAGATCGGTTTTATGTACAACCGGTCTTAAAATTAAAATTTTTAAGATCGATTATATAAAAAACCGGTTTTAAAATAACTTTTAAGACCGGTTATAATTATAACCGGTCTTAAAAATGTTATATAAATCACCTTACAACAGAGTTCTTTTAAGACCGGTGCTAATGAAAATCGGTCTTAAAATTGTTAATTTTAGACCGATTATTAATACAACCGATTTTAAAAATAAGACTTTTAAGATCAATTACCAAACCGGTCTCAAAAGTGATATTAAGACCGGCTGTATCAAGACCGGATCCAGAACCGGTTTAAAAAGTCAATTTTAACCGGTCTAAAAAACCCTTTTTCCACTAGTGTAATAAGATTTGGATCATCCATATCAAATTTGGACATCCCACATTTGATTTTTTTAGAAGTCTATATTTCTAAAAAAAAATATATTTTAATGGATATAAAATTTAAGAGAAAGTTATAAAGATAATCTATATACCAACTATTATGTTTTTCAATGGCTTTTTTATTTAAAAAATCATCATTTAAAAAAAAACTCAAATTTAAACCTTTGATATTAGATATATGGATAATTCAGATCCAATTAGCTCTCCCTGTGTTTAGCAGGGAAAATGATTCCTATTATACAAGTTTCAATAAACCCGCTTCTATTTCCTCACTCTAATTTTGGCACTGCCTCATCTCGTTTCTGTGGTATAATGCAAACTAAATGATTAAGATGAATTGGAAAGAAAGGGAAAATGGGGGAGCAAAATGTCGTTTACTAGCTTACATGCCACGCGTCCATACTGGTATGAAATATATTTCGATACTATATACACGTAAACAAGGGCAGAAAGTCAGAAACCATGCAAACACTTTTCCAGTTACCTCTCTTAATTTAGTGTTATAGACGACAATGCGCATCATATAAATAGCTTTCGTCTCCAGCTCCTACACGTTTGAGTCCATCCCTTTGTTCTTAATTTCAGGGTGTTACTTTGAAATTTTCTGGTCTTTTCCACCATTGACGACCTCTGCTAATTAACACTTTAGCGAACACACTTCCACATATATAGTTCACGCAACCTGAACCATTTCCATAACAAGACGCTACAAGTCTATATATCAGACACGCCAACCACACCGCCGTGATCTTGTCTTAAAATAGTATCTCCGAAGCCTTCCTATTCTACATTGAACTTAATATCATGACCAGGTTCAATTCTAGAAACAATTCCTCCTGATGGTTTTCCGATGGCTGTGTCTTCTTCGGCGGTGTACTCGCTGCTGTTTTTGTGGTTTGGGGTTTCTGGTCCTTCATAGCCCCATTTCCTACCAAAAACCCCAACTTTCAGTCCGTCATTACTAAACTTGAATCCCTAAAACGTTCCGACGACAGCGCTTTGATCTGCACCGTCGCCGGTATGCATGGTCCTGATCTCCGACACGACTCTCCAGAGAAGAACTTTTACGATGACCCCGAAATGGAGTACACACTAAGTAAACCGATGAACAACTGGGACGGCAAGCGCAAAGAGTGGCTGTTACGTCACCCGTCGTTCATCCCCGGAGCGGAAAGTCGGATTCTCATCGTGACGGGATCTCAGCCGGATCCTTGTCAGAATCCAATCGGCCACCATCTGCTTTTAAGGTTCTTCAAGAACAAAGTGGATTACTGCCGTATCCACGGCTACAACATCTTCTACAACAACGTGCTGCTTCATCAAAAAATGGACACATACTGGTCCAAGTACCCGATGATAGCGGCGGCGATGATGGCCCACCCGGAGACCGAGTGGATCTGGTGGATTGACTGGGACGCCATGTTCTCAGACATGGATTTCAAGCTCCCACTGCATCGTTACAAGAACCACAACCTCTTGGTTCACGGGTGGCGTGGCCTTGTAGAAGAAGAGAAAAGCTCGATAGCTCTAACCGCCAACGTGTTCCTCATCAGGAACTGGCAGTGGCGTTGGACTTCATAGACAAGTGGGCAAGCATGGGCCCACAGTCACCGGACTACAAAAAGTGGGGCCAAATACAGAAAAAAAAATGTTCAAGGACAAGAATTTCTTGGAGTCCGACGACCAGACGGGGCTGGCTTACTTGATCTCGGAGGAGAAGGCGAAATGGGGAAACAAAATTTACTTAGAAAAAGAGTATGAGTTCTCGGGGTATTCGAAGAATCTAGTGGGGACGTGTGAGAACATAACGGAGAGATCCAGTGAGGTGGAGAGAGGAGAGAGGAGGCATGCAGAGATGGTGAGTGAGAGTCACGGTGAGATGAGAGAGAAGTATGTGAAGAAGATGGAAATGAGTTGGAGGAGGCCGTTTATAAATTAAAACTCACTTCACGGGGTGTCAGCCTTGTAATGGAAATCATAATCAAAAGTATTCCGGTGATGATTGTTGGAATGGGATGAACTGATGAAGAAGGCTCTTAATTTTGCTGATAATCAGGTTCTGCGTAATTATGGTCACGGACACCCGAATCTACTCAACTCCGTTTCTCCTATCCATTTCGAGTAGGAGAGGAATGTCTCAATTGATTTCTCCCTCTATTTATTCTCCATTAAAGGTATTTATTATTAGATCAATTTTCAATAGTTGAGATTTAATAATACTCCCTCCGATTTTAAATATATGACAAAGTTTGTAGTGCACCGGAGGTGTAAATAATATCATTATAATAAAAATCTACCATAGTAAATCTCAACTATTGAAAGTTGATCTAATGGTAGATACACTCAATAGAGAGTAAATGGAAAAGAAAATCAATGGAGACACCCCTCTCCCCTTTCGACTACCCTACCTGAGAACATCATGAGGTATTTATTTATTGCTACTTTCTCCTTTAATATAACAGCCCATTACCTTTTTTTAAAAAAATTAAGTAAGTTAAACAAAATATTTAATGATTTTATATATTGTGTGTCATTAGATTATATACCGATCTATCAGTTAAAAACATTAGTTTAGAAGAAAATGATAAATATAATAACTTTAATATAATTTATTTGGATCCCTTAAACATTTCCAAAAAAAAAAAACTAACTCTTATATTTTAGATTGGAGGGAGTATATTTTTCCTATTAGGGGTGGAAACAGGCCAGACCAGGCCAGGCTTTTGCCTTAACAGATCAGGTCTGTTAAGGCACAAACTGGCCTGAGCCTGGCCTGTGGCATGTTGAAGGCCAATTTTTAGGCCTGGGCCTGGCCTGAAGCCTGTTAAGGTGGCTTGAATTTTTAAAATTTTTTAAGCAAATCAACAGGCCTACAGGCCACACTGCAAAACAGGCCAACAGGCCGAAAACATGCCTCCTTAACAGGCCTCTTTAAATAGGCCGAAAACATGCTAAAACTTACAGGCTTGGGCGAAATTATCCTTTAACCCTTATCTGATTTTTTTAAAAAAATATTTTTACAGGCTCAGGCCGGCCTGACAGGCCTGTCAATAGGCCTTGGCCTGACCTATTAAGCAAAACAGACTTTTGTTTTGGCCTTGGCCTGGCCTTTTAGCTTGACAAGCCAGGCCTGAACAGGCCAATCACAGACCAGGCTACAGGCCCCTAACAGGCCGCCTGGCTTGTTTCCACCCCTATTTCCTATGCATGTTGATTTTTATACTTATGGAGAATTAACCTTTTGCCCTACGGTTTTCACTCAATTGTAATTCAATATCTATAATTTGACTCGGTGTAACTCAATTCATGTAGTTAATTTGGCTGCAACTCAGTCACTAAATTTTGACTCATTGTGACTCAATTTTGATAATTTTAACCATTTTATATTTTAGTCCCTATGTTTTAAAAAATAAAATCAAATATATAAAAAAAATCAGAACAAAATTATAAAATGGTTAAATCTGTAAGGTCTGAGTTAAAGTGAGTTAGATGACAAAAGAAAAAAGAAGCTAAAGTGAGTCAAAGTTTAGGAATTGACTTACAAATTACAACTAAGTCAAAATTATGAGGACTAAATTACATTGAGTCAGAGTGTATGGACAGAGTAAAACTATAGGACCAAATGCGAAAATTTACCCTTTCATTTTTTTAAATTTTGGGTTCCCGTCCAAAATTTACTCTCTCATTCCTTTTAAATTTTGGGTTCCCACCCAAAATTTAAATATCTTCAACTCAAAAAGGTAATTTACCCACCCTCCTATTCCCTCCCCACAAAACAAACACACCCTTACAGTTATCCCATTTTTGGGCCTTATTGGGCCAATGTATGTCTCATGTGGTTTTGATTTGGGTCAAGAGATTACAGGAGCAGGCACAAATCAAGGTCCAGGCATTAGAAGGGCACGGGAAACCAGTGATACTGTGGAGGCTTATGCATGTCAATAGTCCCGGATTGCTTCCCAGTTAGGCTTGGTTATAGTTTATCATATTGTACCTTTTTGCTAAGTGAACCCGAGAAAGCAAAAAAGAGACTATATTACGTCTTTCCCTTCTCTGTACTGACTACTTGATATGGCTCTCTGTGTGCATGTTGGATGTATAGCAAGATAATGTCATGCTTCTATGATCTTCTTATATTAAAATGTTTTATATATCTTACAATAATTAATTTTTACTTCACCCCGAAAAAAAAAACGGAGTAACTATAAGCATTCCCACAGTTCACACTGACAGAAGACAAATAAAATAAATTGATGTTTTCTGAAAAACTGTATTTGTATCTTTTCTGTCAAACAATCACAAGCTGCTCATGTGTTGGTACTTACTTTGTGTCTAATTCTTGTTGTCAAAATTGAAATCCCTTCTTCCAGAATATCATCAAAAATAATGTTTAATATCAGATCTCGTTGGCAGTATAATATAAGGTCAGATCCTTCCTCGGTCCTGTCTTTAATACATTTACTGCAAGGGTCAGGTACTTATCGTTTACAACAGCAAAAATCATCAGAGAAGTCATCATCGTTCCAAATCAGAAGCTAATGGTCTTCTTTCAGGTCAACAGAAGGATCTGAAGCAGAGTGTTGATTGAGATTTTCAGCGTCAGAGGACTTTTGCTTCAGCTTCGCCATTCCTTTTGCTTTCCTTCGCTGATTCACTTTCTTCGAGGTTTGACGACCTAAACCAAGTTACGTGACAATAATCGTCAAAACACTATGGAACCGTTAAATTCATAGATCAAGAACACACAACGAGAAGTGCCCAAAGGATTCTGACCTGTCTCCTCTGTTCCACAATTTTCCTGACTCTCAGAGGCATTTGATCGAACAGGTGGAGGGTGATTCGCATCTTGATCGGAACCTAAGTTCCCGCCGGCGAGTAACAACGGCCCGATTAGTTTTCCACGACGGAAGGCTTCTTCCTTTAGCTTCTTTTTACGAATTTTCTTCCGTTGAGCCCTGGTTAGCTTTTGCGAGTCAGATTCCTGTTCTTCCTCGGAGCTTGTAGATGCATTCTCAAAGCCATCCAAAGTATCTACAGGTTATATAATTCGATAGAAAGAGAAGTTTGGTGATTGTTTGAGAATATAATGCTAGTTTCTATTGAAACAAAATTATATATGGGTCAGAACCTGGAATAGCATCAGAATCAAACCCTTGGATCGAAGCCTGCACAGGTCTGGACTCTTCTTCTGGCTAAAATGATGAAATTATTAAATTTACCATAAAAACGAATGGGGAAAATAAAATGAAAGAAGAGGGGGAGTGGTAGAAAAATAATACAGGGGAAGGAGGAGGTGGAAAGAGCATGTTAACGATGGCGTCATTGAACTTGCGTTTTCTCTCTTCCCGGTTCATGAAACCCGAACGAATAACGAACGACAACTTAAGACTGTACTGTTGCTGATCTCAGATCCGGCTTCAATACAAAGCCCTTTGGCGTCCTTTTTTGTCTTGGTAACTGAACTGAAGCAGGGAACCTCAGAATGAATCAAACTTTGTGGAATCAATGGCGATCCAAGGCATATGTGTATAATGTCTTTGTTCGTGGGGACTGGGAAGACACGACAACTAATGGTAACATGTACAGATAGTCGGCTATGATAAAAGAGGTGGCTAAATAACTTTGGTAGATTTGTGATAAATATGAATTGATTTCTTTGAAAGGCTTTTTTTAATCATGACCACTTTTTAGGGGGAAAACTCTCCAATAATATCTAATTAATATGGGTATTTTAGAAAATGAATTATAAAATTAGAAAATAAAATGTGTTGATTAACGTCTTATATTTAGGATTAAATTCAATCATTACCTAACTTTTATATTAAATATAAAAGAATATAAAAGGTAGTATGATATAGATACTAAAATTCGATAATCCTCCCCATGAATAATTTTTTTTAGGTATAAATATCGTCCTATTGGAGCCAATTCTGTTTGAGGTACTGTCGGACACTAAATGTGGGCATCTCTCCAACAGAGGTTCGAACCTTGATTCGCCACGTTGTGAGGAGGACTTGGTTTCAACGCTAAGTATTATGCTTAGCTCTTCCAACTCATTAGATTTAGGCTATTCAGACCTGATTTTGAACGGTCCAGATTTCAGGTTTTTTTTTAAATAATGATTTCTTAAATAAAAAATCATTTTTTGAAAAAATAGTAGTTAAAAGATTATTTTTATTTTAGATTTCATTCCTATTAAAATAATTTTTACCAAAAAATATAGACTTTTAAAAACTTATATCTAAACTGTCCAAATCAAATCTGAAGATTCATATCTAATGAGTTAAGATAGTTAAGTACAGTGTTTAGCATTAAAACTAAGTCTGTTGTGAGAAATTAGTCCCTTCTGTTAGACCCAATCTCATTGATCCCATGAATGAATTGTCATCACTAAAGAAACTTATTAATAGAGGGCCATGTAAACGAAAACAAAAAATATATATATAGATGCTCCAAATTTTTTTATCTAATAGTAAAAAGATGGAGCGAAAAAAACTAAACGAATGCCAATGCTAGCATTTAAAAAACAAAAACAAAAAGGGAGAGAGTCAGTCAAAGTTTTTTTCAAAAAGGAAAAATGTAAAAATGGATTAATCAGATTGGTCGATAGGCCTAGTAGAGTTGGCTTGCTTTTTAATACAGGTTCCATTTTTTTCGGCCTAGACCACTCATTTTGGTGGCCTAGTTTGATTTTGTAATTCTGGGCTAACGCCCTCCTTTGAGTCTTATTGTTGAGTTTTTTTTTTGGACGATGAATCTTGTTGTTTCGTTCAACTTCAGTACAATAAGAATCACTTGAAACCCGAAGTGCTCTTTTTTTTTTTTGCCAATAAGGAAATTCATTGAAAGGAAAGTTAAAATACAATGATTATACAAGGAATTAACACAAGCTTATTAAGAATAAAGTGGGAAACTACAAACTAATCCTATAACTGAAACAGAACACTAAAAACAACAAACTAGACCAATAGAACAAAACAGAACACTAAAAGCAAATAGAAACAATAAGAGAAAGTAAGCCTGATGAATATGAGTTTTCCATCACAAATATGCAATTGAGGTGGAGGTCACATAACCCAAGACGACGGGTAAGACCTAGCCACTGAAGCTTTGGCAACCCAGAGTGTTACCAAATATGCTTCTTTGGGAATCCACTCATTATAGCGATTCTTAATTGATTTCCTTGAGAACATGAAATTCTCAAGGAGAAGATCACAATGTCGACCAACATCCAAGACAAATGGAAATTTCCAGATTTGGGGTCCTTTAGACACTACCTTTCCTAGTATAGTCTACTGGAACCATTGTCGGCGTTGCCCGTGTCCTTCCATTGTCATCTTCAAACCACCATATGACTCATCAGCATCTTCTATCATAATCATTGTCATCATGGTTGCTTCATCTGTCATCTCTTCTGATGGCTTCCATTGAAGGCTGGATCGTAGTTTACCACTCACAAACAGCATCCACGCCCACCCAGGCGGCACTCATCTCAGATCCTCCGCCATACCCAAATCACTGAGACCCTAGCGTTTAAAAGCAGTGCCGCCAAAGTTGCTACCTCTTACCGTTGTCTTGTTGAAGGAGGCCCAAATCATCCATCACTCGTGCTTTACCGCTTCGACGTCAATGATCGACAACCATACATGGAAAAATTCAGAGAGCCACGCCACAGGGACTTAAGGGGAAACTCTCACTCGGAGGGGAAGAAGAAGCCCCACCTGAAGGGGATGGAGAATCCACACAAGTGGGAGTGATGAAACCCTAGCAAAAGGGAGGGAGGTGGCACCCATCTTCCTTGGGGTTGCCTCGAGTTATAAAACTTTAAAGCATAAGAATGGGATGTTTTTAAGGACTTCCAACTTGCTTGGGACCAAGGATTCTTGAGTCAATTGTTAAGAATCTAATTGATATGATGAAGAATAGAGGTGGAAGCAAAGCTTGTAGCTTATTATTCAAATTGATTTAGAATTTAATGATGTATTCAAAACTACTTTGCAGGGGCTATGGCTAATGATGGCTTATATAGTTCTTCTTGCGGATTTGTTAGTTAATGAGTATATATATGTGATTTAATCAACCCATAAAGTAATTACTCCCTTCGTTCCATTTTATGAGCAATTTTCTTTTTCTTGGGGTTGATTCTTTTCATAAGCAACTTTCTTCTTGTGTCTCAAAATATAAACTACTTTTTTCTTTTCTACCCCTATTAAATACATATCTTTATATTAATTATTGGAAAAAAGATACTTAAATACCACTTGAATTTCAAAATCTCAAATAAGTGATTTCACAAAAACATGAGTTGTCAATTGCTATACTCTTTTTGTCAATCTCAGTACTTTTATTGTCAACAAAACCAATTTGGGATTTTGAATTTCAAGTGGTATTTAAGTGTCTTTTTTCCTTAATTATTCCCTACTCACAACTAATTCTCTTTTCATTTAATCATTTATTACACATTCTCTCTTATACTTTATACTCATACTCTTTCATATTTGTTACTCATTCTCTCTCTTATGCTCATTTCATAAATAGAGACATATTTGGAAGAAATATGACATTTTTGACACATTTATTATTTTTAATTAATCGTAACATCTAGTTCGTTTTGCGCAATAAGGATAAAAGTTATTACAAAGAAAAACAAAACAAAAGATGAAGATTATAACGCATCATCAACATAATTAATGTATTACTCTGGTTCTTATTATATATAAGTTCACTTGGAGAAGAAATTTTTGATTCTAAATATAAGTCCATTTAAAAGTCTGGTCCTAATTATAAAACAAAGTTAAATTTTTTTTGGAGAGATTAAGGAAGTTAAATAAGTTACTTAATCATATTATATATTATATAGTCTTAGATTATATATCAGTTTATTAGTAAAACTAATTAGTTTGAAGAAAAAAAATATAAATATAAATACTATAAAGTAATTTAATTAGCTTCCTTAATCTTTCCAAACAAGTCAACTTTATCTTATATTTAAGATTGGCGGGAGTAATGATTATTTTTCAATTTCACCTTTATTTAATTCTAATTCAAAAAAGAGAAATATGAGAGAGAAATGAGAATGATTTGTAACTATAAAGAGGGAGGGAGGGAGAGAATATAATAGAGGTAAATTTAGAAAATTATATTATTTTAAGGCATATTTAACAGCTTAACTATTCATTAATTTGTGAGAATTAGTTAAAACAGATTTATAACAAATACTAGAATGATATAAAAATAAAATATAAGAGTACTACTTTTACTCCATCATTATTCACGTGGTTGTTAATTTAATTTATTTCTTACCATTTAGATTTTATCATCAAACATAATGTTATAAACTACGCACGCTAATTAATCAAGAAAAATAGGAAGAATACAGTGAGCCAAATTTTAATCACATATAACGTTGTTTTAGGATTGTATGGCATTTTATTAAAAAAATCTAAATTTCCATATAATATAATTTTCATACAACTGCAACAGAATTGTTGCACTACAAAAAAAAAAAAAAAAAACTTTGTGGCGGTGTTTTTGTAACGGTTGCTTTTAACCACTACTAATTTCATGATTTATAACGGTTTTTACACAAACTGCTACAAATTTGTAGCGGTAAGCTACGTACCAAGTGGCGCGCTGGTAAACCAACGCTATTTGTAGTGGTTTACAACAAAAAAAACCGTTACAAATTTGACACCAATTTCTCACCAATAACTTGAAGCGACTCATTTGTAGTGGTTATATCTCTGCTACAAATGTGTCGCCAACTTGGAGCCAATAGGCGTGAAGCAAGCACGACAATTGTGACATTTATTTGTAACGGTTATGTTAACATAAACTGCTATGAAATGCAAATGGGCACCTCCTTATAGCTAGAGCCAGGAAATCGGGCTCAGTTTGTCGGGCCGGCCCGTTTAGGCCCAAGCCCGTCAAGGGCCGGGCTTGTGATTTAGGGCAAAAAAAAGGAGGCGGGCCTAAAAGGACCGGCCCTACAGGCCCGTTTAACCTTTTTTTTTTTTTAAACTGGGCACAGGGTAGCAAGTAGTGGTTAGGGGGCAGAGTTAACCTAACTTAACCCTCAGATCAGAAACGCTCTCACACTTACTCATACCTCTTTTGAAGCTTCTCTCTTTTTATTTTCTTTTTTCCTTTTTTATATGTGTACACCAAAATCCAAATCAGGTATTCTATTATTACTGACATTTGAAGCTTGTAGACTTGCTTGATTGTGGCTATGGACTTGTTTGATTAGTTTTGGACATTAATTATGGTTTGGACTTAAGTCTTAGTATTTATGTTTTATTAAACTTGGATAATATTTATGTTTTAAATTAGTTTTGATGATATTTATGTTTAAAATTAGGTATTTTAATCTTTAGGAGAATAAGAAAAAAAAATCATAACAAAAAAAAAATAAAAAACTTAAACGGGCCTCAAGCCCGCCCGCCGGCCGCCAGGATTTACTTAAATGGGTCGGGGCCTATAAAATTTGGTACTTTTTTGTACTCGGGAGTAAACGGGCCAGCCCGTTTAGGCTCGAGCCTGTCACAGGCTGACCCATTTTCCCACCTCTACTTGTAGCGGTTACAAGAAACCGCTATAAATGTAAACCGATATTTGTAACGGCTTTTGGATGAAACCGCTATAAAATGCCAAGTGTCTATATATTTGTAGTGGTTAGTAGTAATCGCTACAAAGTGTTCCGTTGCCTGAGGTGAGTTTGTAGCGGTTTGTATAGTGGTTTTTTCAATAATAGCCATAAAATTTAGTGCTATAAATACCCAGCAACTCTTTATTTGTCTCATTTGGCCATTTTGTTTTCTAATTTCTCTCTAGGAGTTTCCCTTTAGATCTCAGCTTTCTGATGTAACATCCCAAATTTTATTCACAAAAAATATATTGTAATTATTTGAATAATTCAATAAAATGGTGAATATTTATGAAATTTGGATCTTATGAATTTTGAAATATTCAGGTTCATAAGAAAATGGGCAAATTGATTCAAGAATTGAATTAGATTACAAAGGTGATAGCAAAATCATAATTTTGCCAATTTAGCCCAAGATTAATTATTTTCCAATTAATTGGAGTTAATTTCAATTAATCAAGGAAAATAAAGGAAAATGTATAAATTGAATATTCTTGGTGGAATAAATCAAGAATTGGGAAATGAAGGGGGATTATACATAATTCAATTATGTGAATTATGGAATGAGTGACAAATAATTTTTCCTTCCCTTCCTCTCATTATTTTCGTCCAACATGAAAAAAAAATAAGGGAGAAGAAATAGATTTAGTTAGAGTAAAGGGAAGAGTGGATGATTTGGGTAACTAGAGGGGATCTAGTTCCAATCCAATTGGACATAAATGATAGGAAGGCATGGCATAAAGTTGAATGAGTATGGCCTAAAAGCAAGGGAGTATGGTAAAGGGAAGAGTGGATGATTTAGTTAGAGTAAAGGGAAGAGTGGATGATTTGGGTAACTAGAGGGGATCTAGTTCCAATCCAATTGGACATAAATGATAGGAAGGCATGGCATAAAGTTGAATGAGTATGGCCTAAAGCAAGGGAGTATGTGTAACCCCCTTCCCACCTTAGGCCGTGATTAAGTTCTTAAACTCATAATTAAGTTGTAATTAGAGACCATAATAAAATTTGGGACTTAATAAGATACTCTTTTGCCCAAAAATCGGATTTGCAAAAACATTTTTCAAACCTAATTCACAATGGTCTCAAGTTCTTAATACAAAATAATACTGGCCTGAACAGGTGGATTCCATTTACAAATATCAGAGTGCACATAAATTCCCGACTCACTCGGGATCCATTCATTAGATAAGGGATTTACAAAGGCACAAAGCCATAATTCAATACCCTTAACTTGGGGATTACACAAAATCCACTATATATACAATTCCAAAATCTACAATGATAACCATTAATTCCAAAATACACTCCTAAACAGGAGCTCTAACTACTCTTCATCGCCCGCTTGCCTCTCGATCCTTCGGCCCTGTCTAAAATGGTTAATTTTGGGAGAGTGAGATTCTAAAGAATCCCCGTAGTAACAAGTCAATCATATAATGTACAACAATAATGCATGTAATCAAATCATCATCCACACAAGCAACTACAACGGCAGTTGCAGCGGCAATGGTTAGTATGACACATGTCATCCCTGACGATTGCTCACGCTGAATTGCTCACGCTGTATTGCATCACAACAGTCAACACAGTATAATTCACTACAGCTAGGATCTATATAAAGCATATCATATTCGCAAGCCACACAGGCAAGATACACACACAGCCCACGGCTGGTTTTCACATACGCCGCCCCCACGGGTCGGATTCACAAAGATCCATGTCGATTACGACGGTAGTCCAACGGCCGAACTAGAGATGACCACTGTCACTCCCTATACGGCTCACGCTGACCTGCTCGCGCCGTAGTGGACCATGGCACACATTTCACAAGTTCAATGATAAGATATGCATACCAAAACATCATACAAGATATGAGAGAAAAGTCACTACCTGAGTTCTCCCGGGCGTTCCTTGGCACCGGTCTCTCCCGCGTCGGGCAAATATCAAATCCTATTTTCACAATTAGGGACAAAGAGTTATTCTCTATTCCAAGCCTTAACTCACTTTAAAATGCTTAATTGGTTATCATTATTGCTCTTTTGGAGTCATTAAATACCCCTAACAACACTCCTAAAGGGTAGGAAGAACTATCCCAAAGATCCCCTTTTGGAAGCACAAAACTGAGATTTTACACTGTTTCACTCGAGCACAGATGACCATGCTCGAGCACAGATGTACGGACACTCGAGTGAAAACGGCTTCACTCGAGTGATGGTACGGACATCACTCGGGCACAAGAGAGAGTGAGAGGCAGCGAGTGAACACCTGAGAGCACAAGGGAGTTTTCAGAAGCAGGCTCACTCGAGCACAAATGCCCTCACTCGAGCACACGTACGGAAATCACTTCAAGCACAAGGAAGTGAGACAGAAAGCACACGCCTGATAGCACCATCCCACACTAGAAGCACAAGCTCACTCAAGCACACACGGCTCACTCGAGCACGGTGCCCATACCCGCTAGTGAGAAGGCACACCCGTGCACCTACTCGCGAGTGACAACCCGAGAAGCAAGCCCTTTGGTGTCAAATACACTCATCACTCGAGCACAAAATCCTCACTCGAGTGATGTTCATCCCTCACTCGCGAGTGAGGCTATGCTTGCTATGACCCAGAGAGTGCAAGAAGAACACAGAAAGCAAGAAACGAGAATTGCACTACCGCACTCGAGCAGACCCATCTCTGCTCGGGTGATATTTATCCCTCACTCGAGCATACCCATCTCTGCTCGGGTGATGTTCATCCTTCACTCGATCAGACCCCTCCCTGCTCGAGTGAATCCCGCAGATAGCAAAAAACGCAGAACAGAGGCACTATCCTTAACCTTTGCCCAATTGATTCCTATGGATACAAAACTTAACCCAAAGCCATTCCCACACAAAAACACCCAATAAACTCAATGGAATACTCATAATCATCAAAATCCTACTCCATTATCATGCTTTGGGTTTTAGGCAACAATTTCATCAAAATTCCCATTTCATCCTAACATCATATTTCAATCTCTAATCAATCTATCTAACATAAACTCATTCCAAAATGCCATTCTCATGCCATAAACATACCAAATGAACAGTGACACTCATTTTCCAGATTCAAGCCCAAATTTCTAGAATTTATAAACTAATTCAAATGGTATGAACATAGATAGATAGATTGAGTTCCCTTACCTCTTTCACTTTTCCAAAGACACTCTTTGATTCACCACTTTCCAAATTTTCGTGCAGCACAAATCAGCACCAAATGGCTACACTATACACACCAAAATGAAGCCCATGATTCAAGGATCAACATTTATGAAAGGGACTTGAGCAATGGAAAGCATTTACTTACCCAAAGATCAAGCTTTTCTTCCTTCCTTTGGGCACAAAACTGACGAGAGAGAGAGAGATGGAGGGAAGAGTGTGAGAGATGAAATGATGATTGTGTTTCCCCCATACTCCCATGTCAACCGAACAAGAGAGAGGAGAGGAGAGAGAAAATAATTTCTTATCCCATTTGACTTTTATACACACCTACTCTCTTCGCCACATGTCACCCTACCATTGGCTCTCACCAAATAAGTCACACATTAACTTATCTAATCCCTCCATTAGCCATTTTAAGCACACATCCCATTTTCTCTTAGTTAGTAATTAATTTCTCCCTTAATTACCAACTCATGGCCAATAATTCCATTATTCCAATTTTTCAATAATTATGACATATTAATTAAAATAGCCATAAAACACATAGTAATTCCCAATTAATCCATAATTATCCACAATAATCATGATTATCCCTTAATCAAAAATTGGGATATTACAGTATGGTAGGAGGCATGATGGGAGGTATGGTGTACATGAAAGGTGGAGGAATCCTAACCATTGATGAGATCAATGGAGTAGAATGCATGGAGAAAATTTATGAAGCCTCATCCTTTCCCTCTTGCCTTCATTTTCATCCAAGTCACAAGGAAAAGAGGAAGAGAGAAGCTTGAGAAATAGAGAGGAGAGGAGAGCTCAGGGAGGAAGAAGTCTAAGGTAGGTATTGTTATTCTTGTGTTCAAAGCTTCCTCTCTTGCATAATAGCTTCTCTAATCTCTTTTTCTCCATGAATCACCATGTTAGCAAGCTAATCTCAAGGTTGAGGAAAGAGAGAGAGAGGACGTCCTAGAGAGAGAAACACCAAGGATCAAAAGATAATCTCCAAAACCTCAACTTCTTAGTGTATTGAAGTTGTTGTTGGTGATTGTTGTTTGGTTTATGTGATTTTTGGTTAAGTTGTAAAATTGGAAAAGCCATAATCCTAAAGGGTTATGCTGCCCAAAATCCTTTAAATCATGATTATGAAGTTTTTAAATGAGTTAATCAAGGATTAGAAGTGAAAAAGTACAAGTTTTGGAAGCTAAAACACAAGGCTCTATTTTTCTATTTCTCTCTCAATATTTCGGCCAGACCAGATCTGGTAGTAGGAGTTGAATTTTCATGAAATAAATGGTTCCATTGGACTCAGTGGGAAAAAATAGGTGGGGTTGCAGTTGGACACTTTTTCGGTAGAGGCCGAAAAAGCATAATTACGAAAACGCCACTGAAATCACTAAATAAGGGCTATCAAGGGTATTTTCATAATTTGACACTGAATTTGGTGATTTCGAGCCGGAAATAGATTCCTTGGGAAAAAATAAGTCAAAATAGCTTTGGTCAAAATTTTGGGAAAACGTGCCATCGGGCTGGGTACTGCGGGGCCGGGCCGGGGTTCCCGGGGGCATTTTAGTAAATTTTCACCATAGACTAATATTACCACAAGAAACACTATGGAAGAGTCTAAAATGATACTTTGATATGTTATGACCTATTTCTGGTACATTTAATATTTTAGGACCGATTTGGAGGCCGTATACGACACGTTCTTCGAGGCACATTTAAAAAGGGGATATTAAAGCTTTGAGGTAGGGACATTATCCTTCATACACTATACCATAAGTTATGTGATTGTGTGGATGCCATTGTTTTGTAAATGCACTTTATTAATCAACATGATTTGCCTAGAGAGGGGCAGTTAGTGCTAGAGGTGCACTTACACTGGGAGTTGGCAGAAGTCCAACCGGTGTAGATTATGGGGTTGGGTCCTATTCATGTATATATGATGATGATGTGTTTATATTGTTCATTAATTTGTGCATACCTTGGCGCATGTCATATTTACTTTTCGCATTTTCTATGAACAATATTATGTCTCTACGGGGATTCTTCGGAATCTCACCCTATTTTTAAATAAACACCTCAGCGGGTACCGGTGGGCCAAAGGGAAAAGATGTAGATGCCGGTAAGTGAGTGGCACGTGTCTCGAGGCACATACAAGATCGTGGTCATAATTAGTCTATTTTGTGATATTTTGGTGAAATTTGTAAATATTAAAATCTTTAGCTGTATTTTTCGTTTCCGTCGACGAACAATATCGGAATTGTAAACGAACGATATTGGGATCGTAAACGAATATTTTATCAATATAATTGTAATTTTCTGTATGCCCAATGAATTCCGTCTTTATTATTCTTCGATTATCGAAATGGAAACGGGTGTTGACATCTGACGTTTCTCTAAGAGTTTTACTGCAGCATTTCACATTTTTCACACTTGAGGTACGAAAGTTACATATTTTCTTTCCACTTATTATTATATATAAATGTGACTAATTTTTTTTATTTTATAGTTCATATGACTTCAAGGAGAGACAAGGGGAAGGGGAAGGAGGCCGAGCTTCCCCTTAGACTGCTTCTACGGGGTGGCAGCAGCAGAGGAATGGGCAGTAAGAGGGGGCAACTTGGAGGGAGGGCGATCGTGTCACAGCAGTAGCCCCATCACAGCCACAACAAACAGCCCCACAGGAGGCGACCACACCACAGGTGCCTCCTGCTGTTCAGGGAGAGGGAGCTGATATGAGTTTGAGCGGCTATGACAAGAACGAGGAGTCTGACATCCAAATTTCGATCAGTGACATAGAGCGATTCCTAGATGAGGAGGAGGAGTGAGACCAGAACAACCTACGACAGTCGTCTTCTCATTCGACTAGGTTTAAGGTGCAGGTCCAAGGTAAATGCAATTTTTTATTTAATAAATTAAATATTTAAATTCTACCTGTTAAATGTGAATTTAAATTTAACAAACGTATGTGGTAAATTGTGCAAATGAGTAGGGGAACATTTCGATAAGGTGGTTGGATGTGGCCTATCTGAGTAGAATGGATCAGACACTACAAGTTGTAGTTCTGTGGAATGAGGCTACGGACTAGCCTATCGACAATAGAGGTCACCTATTCAACTGCTCCCTGAACGAGCTGTGGTCGAATTAGATGCGGTTTCCTCTTCACTTCAAGACATGGAAGAAGGTTTTGAAGGGGCCGAAGGATTTAGTGTGGGACGAAGCGGTGAAGGTAATTAATTGTATTTAATTATATTAAATCATTTAATTTCTAATTAATTTATTTAATTATTAATTATTAATTTTTTGATTTGTAAATAATCTTATTTAACTATTTTTTTATTGTATTACATGATAGGTTTGCCATCGGGACAACAGGAAGAGGTACACGCTGATAAAGATGAGCAATGGTTGAAGGAACAAAAAGAACCAGCTCTTTCACAGTATGAATAAGGATGAGACGATTCCTCTGCAGCAGTTGACCGATAACGTCCAGGACGGCGTCCCACCGAACGACTGGGTGAGTTTTATCCAGTTCTAGAGTAACGTAGAGGGGCATGTAATTTATTTATAATTATAGTTTTAATATAATTTTCATAATTTTATTTTTTAAATAATTATAATTTTTTTATATTTTTTTAATATTTTTAATATTGTTTTTCTTATGCAGCCTCTTTCTCAGAGGAATACCAGCTGCTAAGGGTAGCAGAGGATCCGCCACACGGCAGGATCGAAGACATTTACTGTCACTTACAGTGACCTGGTAATTTTTTACAATGTCAACTACTTTTTAATGGTTATTTCATATTTTAAATTTAGTGTTTTATTGTTTATAATACTAATTTAATTTTTTAATTGTTTTAGGAGAGGAATGCTTAGCAGGAGAACCACCAGATGGACTACAACGAGTTATTCACTATCACCCAAAGACACCGTGATGGGACTTTGACTTCTCAGCAGGTAGAGGAGGACATTGTAAATTAATTTATTATTTTATAATAATAATTTATTGTTTCATAAAATGGCAGGAGTGGATACAGTGGTCACAGGCTGAGCTGTGAGAGACCCAGACACAGGAGTCATAAGGGTTTGTAGTCCCCACTGTGCCATTGAAAGTCGGTCTGGGTCTAGTTGTGCACCCTGGGCTCGTGAGAGGTATGAGGATAGGCGCTAGACCTAGGATGGTCTATGCTAGGAGTGGTGCCTCTGAGGCTAGTAGCTCTCGAGAATGGACGTCTAGGGTCAGACGTCTGAGCAAAGAGTCTATTGTCGAGCTCTTTTTAGAGGTTGCCAAGGCACATTCTTTGATGGCTTATCAGATGTAGCAAATGTAGCAGCAGGCCGATTTCTACTAGCTTAGCATACGCAGTGGTGGGATATTACGAATTATATGTTGTCGCGGTCATGGAGTTGCCTGTTTCCTGATGGCAAACATCCACAGGTTCCCCCTTTCCCTCGATTCGTCATCTAGCCGCCTCTTATTGCAGATGATGATGGTGCTGTTAACTCTACTCAGTGTCGTGATCCAGCCCCCCTGAGGGAGAACCTGATGATCAGCGTTGTGATCCTTCCCCTCTTAGGAGAGGATCTGATCATCATCCTTCTTACAGTTAGTTTATATTTTTAATTAGTTAGCTTTATAATAGTTATATTTTTCTTTCAAACATCTGTACAAAAACTTGGACATTTATATTTTCAGAACTTTGTTAAATTTTTCTTTCGTTTTGAGCTACACAAAAAAATTATGAAAAAAAACATAAATAAAAATTTTATTTGTAGCAGTTTTTACTACTTTGTAGCAATTAACTTGATGAAACCACTACAACAGGAAATTATCTTAAATTTGTAGCAATTCTCAAAATTAAACCGCTACAAATTGCTAAACAATTATTTGTAGCGGTTTTATATACTTAAACCGCTACAAAATGTCAATTTGAAACTTGAATATTTTAATTCCTACTCATGCAACTTTATAGCAATTTGTCCATGAAACTGCTGCAAAGTGTCTTGCTCATTTGTAACGGTTTATGTACAAAAACCGCTACAAAGTGCAAAAAAAAATTGTTTAATGGCCAACGGCCATGAAATTTTGTAGCAGTTTTTCTAACATAGTTGCTACAAAGTGTCAAACATTTGAAATTTTAATTTTATATCGTGCCAACAGTCTTGAACATTTATAATGGTTTTCTAGAGTGTAACCGCTACAAATGTAAACTTAGTAGCGGTTATGGTAGCAGTTTTATAACCGCTATGAATTGTTTGACGTTGGAGAATTTGAATATAAGCTACTAGGCACCTGTCATTCTTTATTCTCTTATCTTCTTTACTATTTTTTTTCACTAGCTATGGATAAGTCATGGATCAAGTTGCCACATAATTCTCCAGAATATTTGCACGAATTAAACAATATCTTGGATTTCACATACTCTCACGCCAACTATAATGGCGATATCGTCTATTCGTGTCGAAGATGCAAGTTCAAGAAGTGACATACACGACAAGTTGTTAAGGAACATTTGCTTGTGAATCCTTTCCTGGAAGACCATATGTTTTGAGGAGTTCATGGTGAGAAGGCCGGTATGAGATATGATGATACTCTTCCTCGAAGTTCACAAGTAGGAGTTCAACAAGATGAAGATGATCCTATTAATGATCCTTTATATCAAGGTTGTCGAAAATACTCAAAATTATCATTCTTGATCAAATTATATCATATCAAGTGCCTGTGTGGCGTCACAGATAAGGGAATGTTGATGTTGCTGGAATTATTATAAGATGTGTTCCCCGAAGCGAAGATTCCACATCATTCTATGAGGTAAAGAAGATTATTAACAGATTGGGCTTAAACAACAACAAAAATTGATGCATGCCCCAATAATTGAATGCTGTATTAGGGAGATGATGATAGCAAGGAGACTTGTAAGTGATATCACACATCGAGGTATAAGACAATTCAGAAGGGGAAAAAGAAGAAGAAGAAACCTGTAAAGATTCTCAGGTACTTTCCTTTAAAGTTGCGGTTATAAAGATTGTTAATGTCATCTAAAATAGTGGAGCACATGAGGTGGCATGAGGTTGATAATAATGAAGATGGTAAATTAAGACATCCTCGAGATGCAGACGCCTGAAAAATGTTTGACAAAGACTTTCCATCTTTCACGGTTGACCCCAAAAATGTTTGACTTGCTTTGGCAACCAACAGTTTCAATCTATTTAGGAATCTTAGCACAAGTTACAAATACGGTTTCCATCTATTTAGGAATCTTTGCACAAGTTACTGTATTTAGCCGGTAGTCTTAGTTCCCTACAACTTATCCCCTAAATGTGTATGAAATAAAGCTCCTTCATTTTGTCTATGATCATTCCAGGCAAAAAGGCACTAGGTAATGACATCGATGTGTATCTCACACCACTTATTGTGGAATTACTTGATCTGTGGAATGTCGGCATCAAGACATATGATGCATACGAGAAGACATTGTTCAACTTGTGTGCAACCTTGATATGGATAATTAGTGACTTTCCTGGTTTGGGAGCATTATCCGTGAAGAATGTCCATACTGGGTCATCATGTCCAACTTGCAATTTTGACTCTG
This sequence comes from Inga laurina, assembly GCA_963855925.1. Lineage (NCBI taxonomy): Eukaryota > Viridiplantae > Streptophyta > Magnoliopsida > Fabales > Fabaceae > Inga > Inga laurina. The sequence goes on from OY979710.1 coordinate 4,868,090, forward strand.
ATGATGTGAGCCTTCCCCACAGCCAAAAATGGTGCTTTATGGGGCATCAAAGGTTTCTCAATGGAAAGTACAAGTTTAGATTGCAACGGAATCGTTTCAATGGGCAACCATAAAAATAAGACCATATCAGACTTTATCCGGTACATGTATCTTAAAGTAGCTTGAGAATGTTGAATTCGAGTTCAAAAAAAGCGACGATGCAGTAAAGTAGGGCAAAAGACGGGCAGGACTTCTGCGCCTCAGCAATGGAAGAAGTAAGCATTTTCTTCACTCTTCCATATTGAAAATCTAATTTACTTTATCATAGTCTTAATGTCATGCATATTGAAAAAAATGTATGCAATAATGTGCTATATATGCTGCTTAACGAACCTGACAAGTCAAAACATTATCTTCAAGCAAGGAAAGCTTTATGTGCTGTGGGAGTTCGTGAAGATGCGTGGCTAGATGAGCATGAAAAATTTCAATCGGCAAAGTTGACCCATACAGAATTGGACAAGAAAGTCTTCCTCACGACGTTAAAGAAAATAAAAGTTCCTGATGGGTATTCAAGGAACATTTCACGATGTATTGACATATAGGCTCAAAAGTTTGCTGGCTTGAAGAGTCATAACTCACATGTTCTTATGCAACAGTTACTTCCCCTGGCTATAAAGAATGCACTTCCTCTTGATGTGTTCATCGTTTTGGTGGAGCTTTGTTGTTTCTTTTAGAAGTTATGTTCCAAGGTTTTAATCGTTGAGGAGTTAGATTAGCTGCAATCCAAAATCATTCTTATACTTTATAATTTGGAAATGATCTTTCCTTCGTTCTTTTTCACTGTGATAGTTCACCTTACAGTCCATGTTGTTCATGAAACAAAGCTCGCTGGTCCAATTCAATATCGATAGATGTATCCTATGGAGAGGTACTCATTTTACACATGTGCATCATTATTAGTCCCTAATTTTGCTAGTCTCCCTTTTCAGCATTTAGTATCAGTTTTCCTTCTTTACTTTGTTGGTTTCTTGAGAAATTGAAATCTTACGTAAGGAATAAGGTATGGCCAGAAAGTTATATAGCTGAAGGTTATATAAAGGATGAGCTCCTGTATTTTTATTCAAGGTACTTTGATGACATTGAGACAGCTTTCAACCAACCGCCTCGTGTAGATGATTATCCTGAACCTACGCCAACATCAGGAGAGTTGTTAATCCCTCGTGTTGGTAAACCAGTTGGAGGAATTGAAAACTTCAAACTAACTGCAACTGAGAAATTGTAAGCACATAGACATGTCTTGATTAATTGCACTCAAGTTGAACCATTCCTTCAATAAGAATTGTAAACTCATGTGTTATTCTATATCTTTCCTAACATTTTGTACTTATATTTCATGATCACTTTTCCATGATTAATTGTAGGAAATTCAGAAGTCATGTGAAGTGTCAACTCAGGATCCATACACAACCATCCTCCAAAGTCCCAAGCTGGTTTGCACGCAGAATACTAAATAACCATAACTCACACTCACCAAATTTCAGAGCTCTCACAATCGACCCTCTTGACCATGCAAAAAGGTTTACAGTATACAATGTCAATGATTTCACATTTTGTTTGGTTTCACAAGATCAAGGACCGCAAACTCAAAATTCGAGTGTTTATGGCACCTTTGGGACAAGAAGTTATACGAGTAGCAGTGATGCCAACATGCAGTTTGGAGGCGTCCCTTTCTGTGGAAAGCTTCTTGATGTCGTCAAACTAAATTATCAAGGTCGTTTCACCATGACGATGTTCAAGTATTTGTAGGTAAAAACCGCTACTTCCCGGGGGACTCACAGATGACAACGTAGACATCATATCGGTAAATTTCTCCTGGCCAATTCACACTGGTCATTCTGAAGATGATGAGTCGTATATTCTTGCCTCAGAGGTATACCAGGTTTATTATGTCGAGGACAAGAGGCACAGGAATTGGAACATGGTGGTTCACTTAAAGCCTCGAGACCTTTACGATATGGGTGATGGGGATAACATCGCCTATAAGAGTGAGCCATTCCAGCCACCAATTTCGATAACTTTTTTTTTACGGCGATGACAATTTACCTATAGTTTGGTACGTTTTTATAAGTTCACATCATTTAAATTTAATTTTTCTACAAAATAATACCATACTAACCTTTTCTTGACAAAATTTTTGTAGGGATGGCAATAAAGTATGATTAAAAAAAATTTTCTTTTGTTCTTATAAATCTTAATTTATATTAAAAAACTCAAACCAAAATTTATTAAACCCCTACAAAGTATAAATAACCGCTACAAAGAAACAAATGGCTACAAATAATGTCACATCAACTGCTATAAGAGGTACGCAGATCCCCATAAATATCCCCACCACACTTTATTTCAAACACTCCTCCAATTCTTTCCACTCCACTTCTCTCTCGTTCTCTCATCTGGGAATTTGTTTTTCTAGAGCTGTACAAGGTCATTGAATAAGGTAAAATTTATTTCAATTCTCTTATTATTTTTTTTGTTTGGAATGCCAGCTCTAGAACCCGCACCTTGCAGTTTTAAAACATAGCTTTAGAACCATAAAGACACGAGGCAACTAGCTTAATTCTCTTATTATAAATTTTTTTTCCCTTCTTATAATACTACTTTTAATTATTTTTCTTTTTTCTCCAAGAATTTAACCACTTTTTCTCAACATATTCAATATTCCTTCTATAATGATCAGTTTCTAGTAAACAATGATAAGTTTTTATTACCTACACATTTTTAATATGACATATATAAACTTTGTACCTATCAAACTCAATTTAATCATTCTTCTCAAATAATAATTACTATTATTTAATTTGATGCAATAATAAACTATTTAACACAATAAAATAAACTCATTATTGTATAATTTTTTTAAATTTTCTTAACAATTTATAGCGGTTTCAGAACTGCTACAAATTTAAAACACAAACTGGATTCAATTTTTGGCATTAGTTTTGAAATTTCATATATTTGTAGCAGTTTTGTAACCGCTACAACTTTTGGGCGCCAATTTTTTTTTCAAATTCAAATTTTCACCTAGTAGCGTTTTTTTGAACCGCTATAAAATTGGAGCTAAATTTTCTTTTTCATTTCCCATATTGCCGCCAACATTTATAGCGGTATCTTAACCGCTACAATATATATAGATAATGTGTCATCAACATGAACCTCTTCTAGTGGTTTATTTTAACTACTACAAATCAGTAGCTATTTGTTGACATGAGTAGCGGTTTATTATAACTGCTACGAATTTATTTGTAACAATGGATTTTGTAATGGTTTTTGAAACTACTACTAATAATGTTTATAGAGGTTAAAACTGTTACAAATAAATCTTTTTTATCACTATTAAATGATAGTTTTTTTATAGTGTTGAAGCTAGTTGAAGAACAATAATCCTGACCGCCAAAGAATCCTTTCATCATCAATTTTCTTATTAGAATAAGTAAAGTAAATTTTACGGTATTGTTTAGATAGGATGCTTTATTAGTAGATAATTTTTTATGAAAATAATTTTAGCAAGAATTAAGTAATTTGCACTTGCATCGATTCAGTATTTGAGACATTTTACCTTTCATTTACATTGCATCCTATACGACAAAATCGTAATTTGCTTGGCGTATAATTAAATTGTAATCAACCAAGTACTTATATCCTATAGGTATTATTGTTAAACTTGTAAATTGACTATTTGAGTTTCCCAATTTTACGTTTTTAACTTACAAAATCAAGTTAATTTATACTTAAACTCGTGCTAACCATAAACTCAGTTAAACTCTCAAGTTTATATATTGAGTCTACTGTTTTTACATTTTTACCTTATAAAAGTATGTCAACTCGCTTTTAAACTCTTGTTAATTTATTTATTTTGATTATATTTAATGGCTTTATATATGAATTTCATAGAAATCTTTTTATTGGATATAATAAATTATGAATGTTGATTCAATATTCATATTTAAAATATATTTAAATTAAATTATTGTCATTTTTATATTTTATTATATATTTTAACTCCTATTTATTAATAAAAATAAATTTTTATGAGTTTATAATTTAAATTCACGATCCAAATTTACATTCTTATCACGAGTTTACTTAAACTCATGAGTTTCACAACCTTATCAAGCCGCCCCGTGCTTTAGTTCATTATTATCCGTACAACTCTATCAAGGTTGCTTGAAATTCCACGTTTCTTGATCAGTCGTGATCATTAATATCTTTAATTAAGAAAATGGCAAAAAAAAAAAAATCCTTAATTAAGAAAGATAAAACAAGTAATCGTACAATAGCCGACCATTTATACTAGGAAAAGCTCAATAAAAAGCAGGAGAGGTACAAGACGATGGTGATTTTGATATTTTCGATAAACATATTTTTTTTTTAAAAAAAATAGATTTATTAAGGACTGAATCTCACGCTCATACTTTAAAAAACTATGTAAATAAATGTATGTTGTATAGTCTAAATCTGATTTGTACAAGATTTCTACGTTCAAAGTTGAAACTTAAAACAATTCAGTTAAAGTCAAAGCATTATATTTTCAGAAAACGAGAAAAAATGGCTTTGATATGGCGGGCATTTGGAATTGTATAGAACTGTTGAAGAAAATATAATCCTTGCTCGTCAACAACTGTAGACTGTAAACTAGTTAAGCTCAACGCTTTTGGATGGATATAAAAATGAAATTTTGATCGAAGACTTAAATACTATCTCTTACCTTGATTATAAGATAAAGTTGACTTTTTTTTAGAAAGGTTAAGAAAGCTAAATAAGTTACTTAATCATATCATATGTTATGTATCCTTGGATTATATATTAATTTATTAGTTAAACTAATTAGTTTGAAGAAAAAAATAAAAATAAAAATACTCTAAAATAATTTAATTAACTTCTTTAATTTCTTCAAAAAATTCAACTTTATTTTATAATTAGGACCGGAGGGAGTACTAGCTAGCTTCTAGATATTTTAATTTTCTATAAAAATAAGTATGTAAAGTCTTCTTTAATTTAAAAAAAAATGAATTGTGTAATATTAATTTGGGAAAATATAATTTTATCTCATTTAATTTATAAACTTAAAAAATTATTAAAAAATAAATTTTTCTTTATTTTATAAAATATGATATGAATGAATTTTCAGTTCAACTTTTCTACGTACTTAATAGCTCCTTTTCATATATCATGGTTGAAATTATGAATAGTCAAATTTTCCATGCGTGAATATTTTTTTTGGCCAACCCTAGCTATATATGACATAGTTTATATTACCAGTAAAGGATTAAAAGGGGACGAATTGAAGATATAATGATTCGGAAGAAAAAATTAACCAGACTATAAATCTTTTGTGGGCAAACAACTAGACTATAAATCTTTTAGGACTCGGTTATTTTAAAGCAAATTCTGAAATTCAAATGTCATGAAATAGAAAAAAAATCATATCTCGGGCGATGGCATATACTAGTTGTGGGTTATTTTAGCTTAACCAGCAATTGGCCCTCTGTATATGAAGTATGTAGAGATAATTATTCAGAAGTAGAGAGATTTTCTTATTGTAGGGTCTATGATCCCACAAACCAGACTAGTCAGTTGTTAATAATGCCCGATATTCGAATAAATTTTGATCGAGAAATTCAAAATTTTTTTAAAAAGGAACAGTAAATAAAATATCGAATAGTTATTTTAAAAAAATCCTTCCCTATGACTTTCTTCTATCATTTTGCATGTTTTTTAAAAAAAAAAAATTAGAGAATTCAGGGCTCAGGCTAACTTATGAAATATATCATCCATGATCCATCTGTTCAACAAAATGATCTTTGAACAAAAATTAAGAAGGGTAATAAAGTAATAATGACATCACCGAGACGTTGTTATTATATTACAATTAACTTGGTCAATATGCAATACACACATAGGGAAGCATGATTCATTTATCCATACAGGTCCCACTCTGAACTGAACGAATGATTACAGTTTGTTTGTCAAACTTCTGACGAAAAAATATGATGATTCATATATAATTATATTTATGCCCCTTATTATATCGAATGGAATAAAGATTATTTATCTCACACACACACATATGCGCGCACGCGCAAGAGTGTTGGCGCGTGCAGAGAAGCGTTACTGGTTTAAATAATTAAATAAGCAGCTACTTTCATGAATTGATTTTTAATTTTGGTAAGGTCAAAGAAAAAGATAATTGATGAGCAAGGATTTATTCAACGTGGAAGCTCGAAAGTATCGGCAAGTCTACAACAAAGGAAGTCAGCGAAGCTAGCTCTTTCCCTCAAGAAGCAACGTAACATGATAAAGAGAGATATAGATATATATATGAATCATCATGATGGTTAATTGAGTATCATCAGTTGCATATTAATTATGGAAAATGTCAGCTAGATCCTAAGTTAGGGAAAAAAATACTAAAAAAGTCCCTTTAAAAAGTCAACTGTCAGAAAAGTCCTTAGGAACTTTTCTGACATGAATTTTCAATGATTATTTACCAAAATACCCCCAAACAATTTAACCACTGTCATTTGTTACAACATGTTATGCTATATTTACAACATCATAAGTCATATTAACAATATAATCAGTTTCGTTTACAACATGTTACGTTATATTTAATGAGTTGTAAACGTAACTGAAGAGGTTATAAACGCAACACAATCACGCATTTTATATACATGTTGTAAACGTAACTTACTATATTGTTAATATGACTTACGAAGTTGTAAATATAGCATAACATGTTGTAACCAATGACAGTGGTTAAATTGCTTGGGGGTATTTTGGTAAATGGTCATTGGGAATTTATGTCAGAAAAGTCCCTAGGGACTTTTCTGACAGTTGACTTTTCAAAGGGACTTTTGTGGTATTTTTTTCCTAGCTTGGGACTGAATTTGCCCTATTAATTATATTGCTGGACACACACAAACTCTTAGTTTTAAAATTTTTGGCTTAATTAATTTAATAATCAAAGCCTAATCAAACACTTCCATCCCACAAGTTGGGGCTTGAAGGTGGACTTTTGACTTGGTTGGCAATGAGTTTGGTACTAGTGCATGTTTCTTTTATCATTGAAAACCCACCAAAACTGCAGCAAGACATGGTTCAAGTATATGAATTCTGATATACTATATATAATTTAATATCATGTATATATAACTATATTGGATTGGCATCAAGGGAGCTAGCCGCTGCAGGAATAATCCTGATCCAGTTTTTAAGACGTACAAGTAATTAATTTTCTCTTTTTCAGCATTAATTGCATACGGCATTCGGAGTAGAGATACAAAATCAAAGGATTAGAATTAATAGCCATAATGATTTTTTCAATATACACAGCCGATTAGAATTAATAGCTATCAACAATTTCAATCCCTGGCACAGATACGATTGTGAGACCCTAAAATTAAAGAAGAATGAGATGAAGCTAATGATGATATAATAATTCTCACAAAAACACAGATATCCAAACTAGAATTCAACCTTCGAACAAAAAAACAAAAATTTAACAATTATCAGGTCCTTACGTTACTTTTGGAATAATTAACGGCAGTTGACCTGCCAACGGTGTGGCTTCTGCTTCTTTCTTGAGCCAAAGGCATCGTCTTCAAGTCGTCGTCAAATTCACAACACGGCTCATCTTCATTGATGCTTGCCATTCGGATTCCGGCAGCTCCGACGCTTCGACTGTGAGGCACTTCCATCTCACACACCTTAGCCGCCGCCGCCTGTGACGGCATTCCGATTCCGACACGAGGCGCCGCCATCTGAGACACCTTAGTCGGCGGTGACTGAGACGGCGGCCCGGTCTGTTCCTGAGGTACTGAAAGATCGACGCCACCACTACGGTGGTGAGGCACAGAACTAGCCCTCACGAGCTCCCTATAATCATTAGAAGCCGACGACGATGCTCCCGCGCCGGCGCTAAAGCTGCGAGGGAGGACGGGAGAGCAGCCGAAGCCGGTGTCTAAGGAGGAGGCGTGAGGATTGAGGCGGTTCATGCCATCGATGTAGGCATCCCTAGCCTTGGAGAGTAATCGGAACGGAGCTTTCATGTACCAACCCAGTTTCTTTTGTTTGTTAACCTTCTTGTTCGCCATGATTCTGTGATTCAGAGGATTAATTGTTTCCTTTAGAATCAAGACATCACCTTTTTATAATCCACTGACGAAGATAAGATTGGGTACAGAGCCGGGGGCGGATTCATATGCTTGAACTGAAAATCCACTAAGTAATTAAGTTTGATTTTGATGGGGACCGGATAATATTTTCTTATTTTTTATTACCTTTTTTGTCCCTTGCGTTTTTCATTATTTTCTATTTATAAAATACTTCCAATTAATATTGTCAAAAACAAACTCATATGAACTCGAATTATAAATTAATAAAAATTTATTTTTATTAATAATTATGTATTAATAATATATAATTAAATAATTAAAATATAAAAAGAATTTGATTTATATATATATATTTTTTAAATCTAAATAAATGAAATTAAATTAATCAACATTTATGATTTATCATATTCAAAGAAATTTCTATGAATATAAAGTTAATGAACAACATGATCAAAACGAAAAAGTTAGCACGGGTATAAGAGTAAATTAATAAGATTTTGTAATTTAAAAATGTAAAAACCATAAAATCAATGTATAAACTTGTGAATTTAACCAAGTTTACAACAAATATGAGTTTAATAGTGATTCAACATGATTTTGTACTCAGAAAGTCAACTTATAAGTTTGATAACATTAATCCAACGTGTTTCACGTCAATCAAGAAAAAATTTAAATCTTATTAACTCTAAAAAATTAGTGAGAACAAAAAATGGAAGAGAATTATGGAAAAAGGATAATGAGAGGTACTCCCTTTGGTCTTTTTCATAAGCAAATTTTTTTTTCTTGTTGCGCAAAAAGAACGGGAGGTAAGTAAGATTAGTTAAAAACAAGAAATGTGTTTAAAATATCATATCCTTTTTAAATATGCCTCTATTTATGAAAAGAGTACATGAGAGAGAACGAATGAAAAATATGACAGAAAGTGATTATAAAATATGAAAGAGAATAGGTAGTAAATGATTGAATGAAAGAGAATTAGTGATCCATTAATATAAAGATATGTATTTAATAGGGGTAGAAAAGGAAAAAATATTTTAAAGTTTGAGACACAAAAAAAAGTTGTCTAATAAACCAATCTGAATTTTATAAAAGGGATTGGACCAATTCAAAAATTAAGATAATGTAAAAAGGATGGGAGGTGGACAGGTAGTGCAAGAATTTACTTTAAGATCGTAAAGTTGTATTTTGAAAAAAAGAAATACACGCATTAAGAAAAAATTACAAAAACTACTTTCTCTTTTGGTCTTAGTGTCTAAGGGCCCTACTGTAAAAGTTACTGCTAAATTTTAGTGAGTTAGTGCCTATTTAGGTTAGCGATAGAAGCTGTTTTTCCAACATGATTTATTGTGTATGAGATAAGTATGTGAGAGGAGTTTTGTCTTGACTTATGTGAACGCGCTTCTTGAATGCTAACTCAAATAGACACTTATTATTTTTTTTCTTACCATCAGAAGAAATTGATTCATTTCATAATAAAATAAAGTTCAGTGAAATCAAGGATCCTAACGAAATTCAACTGAAAAAAGAGAGAGAAACTTAAATATAAAAACATTGCAGCAAAAACAAACCAACCAATGCCAGAATTCACAGTTTGAGATTTCAAATCCTTCTCCAATAAAACTTGCACTTGCGCAGGAGGTCTCCAAGTCCAATTGTCGGGACATAGACCATGCAGCGAAGCACGAGCCACCCAGTCAGCAACTCTATTAGCCTCTCTTGGAATCCATCTGAAACATAAGACTCTGCATGAATTCCTTAGAAAAAGGATATTTTCTATAACATTAAGACTTTCCCAATCTGAAGTTGAAGCCTTCTTTTGCACACATTGAATAAGATGTTGATTATCCGACTCTATTATCACATCATCAAGATCATTATCCCGAATGTAACATAATGTTAACCACATTGCCAAAGCTTCAGTCATAAAGACTGATGTGGCCCTAAGCACATATGCTTTGCCATCCATAATATAACCATTAGAGTCTCTTACTACAAAAGCCATTGCAGCCATACTTTCATTCTTAGAAAAAGCACAATCAATATTTGCCTTCAAAGAATTTCCTTATGGAGGTTTCCAGTTCATTGCCTGAGCTGATTTGTCCATATTAATTGAATTTTGCATGAGTAAGCTAGAGCTCCAATTGTTAGCCTGCTAGAATTCCCCAAGAATAATTCCTACTTGCCTCAAGATGTGTACCGGATCAGGGTGTTGCTGTTGGTATACAAAATTACATCTTGCTTTCCATATATGCCACAGTATAACTGCAATATAAGCTTTATCATAATCAGTCATGGATGGGAGAACAAATAGATCACTAAGCCAACTTCTCAAGTCGTTATGTTGATACCCTTGAGTATGAAGAGCAAAAGTGCTATCAAACCAGACTCTTTGTGCCCACTCACATTTTAACAATAAGTGAGATACTGATTCACTTTCAGACATACAGATTGCACACTTATCAGATTCCACACAATTTCTTTTTTCCAAATTCAACATGGTTGGAAATGCATTTGAGAGGATTCTCCACATGAAAGTTTGAATTTTATATGGCACTTTTAATTTCCAAAACATGTTTCCAAAAATTATTTCCATTTGTTGTAGATCCATTAAGTCTACTTGTCCTTGGATTAGAAATCATAAACCATTTATATCCTTCCTTAACAGAATATGTTGTTTTAGAACCTCTAATCTAGATCCATTTATCAGCTCGGTTACTTAAAATCCGAGGCATACTTTTGATTGCATTAGCCTCCTCTTCAAAAACAAATTCCCTTATCAGAGATAAGTCCCACCTAGAATTATTCAATAAGTCATTGACTTTAAGAGCAGAAAAAGAAGGGAAAGGGCATTGTGCAATCAATTTATTACTAGGTAGATTATGAATCCATGGGTCATTCCATACTCTAGTGTTTAGACCATTTCCCACACTTACTGCCACATTGCCTTCAAGTATTTTCCTTCCTGCCAAAATACTGTTCTACATCCATAAGGATGAGCTACCTTGCTTTGCTTCCATAAAACTGGTTCTTGGGAAATATTTGCTCTTCAGAACTCGAACCCATAACTGATCTGGTTCTTGCAAATTGTGCTACCCCAACTTAGCCAAAAGAGTAAAATTAAAAGCTTCAAAATCTCTAAAACCCAGTCCTCCTTCCTCCTTTAGTTTCCTTAAAGTATGCTAAGAAACCCAATGAATTTTCTGTTTATTAACAGAGCCCTTCTAACAAAATCTACTCACAATACTATTCAGTTTTACCAGAACAGATTTTGGTAATAAAAACCAGGACATAGAATATACCGGAATGGAATTAGCCATAGCTTTAACTAGTACCTTCCTTCTCACATATGATAAAAAACTCCATTGCCATCCCATCATTTTCTTCTTAACTCTATCAATTACAAAGTCCAGAGCTTGTTGCTTGGATCTTCCCTAGATGATTGGCAGACTTAAATAACTTCCAGGGGCATCCACTGTTGCAATCTAAAAAATATGTCCAATTTCCTCCCTTAGTAAGGCCAGTACTTGATAAGGGAAAAATAAACATGATTTCCTAATATTTATCAACTGTCCTGAAGCATGATAGTATGTATTCAAAATATGTTGCAATTTTTTGCAATTGTCAATGTCTGCCTTCAAGCAAAATACAGAATCATCCTTAAATAAACAATGAGTTAACTCTCGACAAGTACATGCTATTTTGATCCCTTGAATTAGCCCTCTAGCTTGCCACTTGTCAATCATGACTGATAGAGCATTGCTCACCAAAATAAACAAATATGGTGATAAAGGATCTCCTTAACGTAGACCTCTTCTAGGACCCACTTCAAACATTCTTTTACCAGATAGAGTGATAGAAAAGTGGACAGAAGATATACACCATAGTATCCTTTCAACCCAACTATTGGAAAATCCCATTTTTAGCATTAAAGCAACCAGAAAGTCCCATTTCACACGATCATAGGCCTTGTTCATATCTAGTTTGATAGCCATTTTCTGAGTGTGTTTTTTTATTTTTCAAATGATGAAATGCTTCATGGACAAGAATGATGTTGTCCTGGACAAGTCTTCCTAGTACAAAAGCCCTTTGATACTTAGAAATGAGCCTATCAAGAAGTGGTTTAAACCTGTTTGCCATGCTCATGGAAAAAATTTTATAGGCGAAGTTACATAAACTAATGGGCTTATAATCATTAACAGCTTTTGGTTTTTCAGTTTTCAGGATCAGAACAAGATCTATTTCATTAATGAGCTAGTTTTTTTTTATAGAAGCTACCAGTGAAACCATTCGGCCCTGGTGCCTTTGTCCCTCCGAGACCAAACATTGCTTCTCGAACCTCTTCTTTAGTAATGGTCCTCATTAGCATGTCATTATCATCACCGGAAACACACAGTTCAATATATAGTAGTGTATCTATGAGATCTCTTGGACCTGAGATCCAAACAATTCTGAATAAAGTTTATTAAAACATTGGCCAATAGTTTCTTCTTCTTCAATCCACTGGTCATCATCACTTTTCATTCTTGCAATTTTGTTTCTACATCCCCTCATTATTGTGGTGGGGTGGAAGAATTTTGTGTTTTGGTTACCACACTTCAGCTGTATAGGCACTTACTATTACAAAATAGGAAAGTTTTTTTTACCATGAAAAGTTACTTAATTAAAACTTTCAATTATAGTAAGTTTTAAAAACATGATAATAAATCTATTAAAGTTTATAACATTATAAGTACCTTGAGTCTTTGAAATTAAATTCTCTGAATTTAAATATTTTTCAACCTAAAGTTTTTTAGAAGCAAAATTTTACTATGTTTTCCTCCCTTTTCATGACCTCAAATATAAAGTAGTGTTTCTTTGACCCCCAAAAAAAAAAAAAAACCGAAGAACGAATAGATTTTCAATGTTTTATACTTCTCCTTACCTTGTCAACTTGTCATGTACGTTATGACTTTTATCTCCCTCAAGCTATTATGCTCCTCTGCTTTCTTTAATTAGTTTGTACTTTGTACAAGCCTTGCATAAATGTGATTAATATTTATTACATTATTAATTTATTTATTTTCTAGTATATATTAATTATTATTTTTCACATAAATCTTATTAATTGACAACCAATTTTTTTAGCCAAACCAGCAATTTTTATATGGCGCGATAATAATTCTTAAAGGTATTTTATGGGCATAACATTTATTATAATGAACTTATATAAAGGTGTTTGAATTTAAGTATATTGATTATAAAATTATGCTAAATAAAGGAAAAAATTGTTTTGACTGACAAAGCCATCTCTCTCTCTCTCTCTCTGTTTTTTTTTTTATGATAAGGGATAAATCATCTTTTCCACAATGATTAGACCAAACCGACGCTTAATATATATATTGCGTAGGGAGAAGGACCAAGGACAAGGATGGCGTCTATATATATCTATATTAAGTTATTAACTAACTTGACCAGGACAATATATTCTTACAGAATTGTCCGAGACCAACTGGTTGAAAATAAGGGCTCATTTTTACCAGAAAAAAAATTAATTTAAAAATTAGACAAAGTAAAGATGTTAAATAAACAATTTTCCAGGGAATATAATTATAGTAGTATATAGAATGAGGTGCTGGGTGAACGTGTGGAATTTGTCAAAGTATTATCGATCATGTTTAATAATATATTTATACAAAAGAATTAAAATATTAAAACGCCCGAAACATGCATTCAAAAATATTGTTTTAGTGCTTGTTTGGAATAGCGATTGGAGTCTTCAAAAATAGCTTTTCAATCATGATTTACAATATATAAGGTAAATATATGAGAGGAATATTATCTCGACTTATATGTATAAACACTTTTGGTATTCCCCATTGTAATCTCAAATATGCTTTTAGTTAATTAGGGGTAGAGAGCCATATATATTGTTGTGCTTAAAATGTGGTGTGGACTATAGTTAGTGGTCGTGTGGATTAGAATATAATAACAAGTTTAGTCTTCAAAGTTTTAATAATGATAATTCAGAAAGTATGGAAATGCCACCACCATAAATTATTAATTCGAATTTGAATTCAAAATTTAATACTGAGACTGAGATAATATTGCTTAATTTAATGCTGCCGGACTTATTTTATTTCATTATTGTTCTCCTTGTGATTTTCACAAGTTCAATAGACTGACTTGTTGCTCTTTTGTTTTTTTTCCCTGGCCAATCGAGATTGACTTGTTATGTTGCTGAATTATTAATCTTTGAATTTCTCATTAATTGTCAAAACCCGAAGTTAAGAGGACTAATCGCAGAAAAAGTTAAAAAGAAAAACGAGGCGGCCGGGATCGATTATTGATTTATTTCTGAAGTTTGAGCAAGTAAAAAACACACACAAGTATGTGTGTTGTGTATTATGGGTTCAAAATTGATATAATATTGAGCTTGATTTTACACTTCAACAGAAAAACGAGACAAAAAATTAAATAGAAAATAGAATGCTACAGAGCTTTTCGGTAGGATGTTTGTTTGTTTGTTTTTTTTTTTTGAATAAGAAATTGGAATACATTAATCAGATACAAGACTAATGCAAACTAAGGTTGCGCAGAACCCCATACAACAAAATCGAAGAACTCATCCTTTAGCAACGACCGCCTCCCGAGCGGAGGGTGGTGGTTGATCAAGGATTACAAAATTTCCTGTGGAAGAATGAGCGAAAGTAGCAAGATGATCCGCTAACATATTCTGCTCCCTAGGAACATAATAAATGATAACTCTTCAATTCCTAGACAGCCAAAGTCTAACATCCTCAATAACATTCAAAAATGAGTGATCTAAGGAAGCACCCCTATAAAGTAAATTAACCGCCTCAAGACAGTCAATGAAAACCAAAATGTTTATCAGTTACTTGTTCCAGCACACCTGGAGTCCCTACACGATCTAAGGCAGCACCGTCTCAATAATGTTTGTTTGTTTGTTTGTTTTCCCTCACAAATACCTTTGTCCTGTTGGGTCAGCGATCTTTTTTTTTTTTTCCTAATTTTTAATTTTTGTATTTTTGAAAGCAGGTGAATGAAAAAAATGTTTCTATATTATTATGTGATCAGTTAGTGAGTTATATGAGTTGCTTTATATTTTATTAAATCAAACAGATAAAATCAATGAATGAAAAATTCTGTATTATATGTAACCACATGATACATAATTCTAGTTAGATTATTCCTCTTTAAAAAATTTCTTCATAACACAAGTCTAAAAAATTAAGTTACGTAGCTAACGTACATCTAGTCAATATTGTGAATTGCTATAAACTTTATATTATATTTAACTTAAAGTTAGCAAGGTGGGACTTTGCATAGCTTGAAGAATTTAAATTTTATAAATAGTGCTATAATTTTCTCTAATTAATTAGAGACATTTAATTTTGTGAAAAAAAAAAATCTGTGTGGATGATCTGTAAAGAAATATCTTATATATATATGAAAAAAAGATATACCACTCTGGTCCCTATTATAAGTCCTTTTTGACTAAAAAATTTGGTCCTATTTATAAGTCCACTTTTAGTAAATAAATGAGCTTATGATAACTTTGTCCCTATTTATTGTACCCATAAAGAAGTAATTTGAAGAGAGATAAAGAAGAAAAAGTTGAAAAGTATACATTCATAAATGAGGGTATAGTTGAAAATTTATCTTATAATTATTGGATTAACTACTTTTTCTTGATATGTGGGATTTAGATAAAAAGAGCTTATAATAGGGACGAGAGTGGTATAACGAAATATAAATTGGGCTTGTCTACCCCATCTTTACCCCCGACCGTCCAATAACTATGGGCCCAGTCACTTCGAGGTGGCAGATAGCCAAGTCTATGTTTGTGTTGGTACAATTAATAGGGGCGGCGGATAACTAATCATCATCATTCGTTATATAATAAATACAGTGCATCAAAATTTAATAACAAGATTTCTCCTACTATATATATTTTTTTTTAAAAAAAGATTTAGATATTAGTTTACCAAGTAGGCAATGGGTAATGACCAAGGAACGAAAAATCGGATTGGGTAATGAACCGGTCACAGCACATGTTCAAAGGTTAATGTGTTAATTGGTAGTTGAACTGATCATATTAAAATATTAGAATTTAT
The DNA here is from genome assembly GCA_963855925.1 of Inga laurina. NCBI lineage: Eukaryota > Viridiplantae > Streptophyta > Magnoliopsida > Fabales > Fabaceae > Inga > Inga laurina. The sequence goes on from OY979710.1 coordinate 4,884,357, forward strand.
TAGTGACAATATATATTAATATATTTTTAAACTTCTATAGATAAAAATGAAGATTTTTAGAAAAAAAATACTTAAAATCTATTAGTATGAGTTATAATGCCTATACTTATGTAATGATATCTCTTTTTCTATAATTATTATATCTTTTTAAATAAATTTTTTCATTATCTTCTTTATTTTTTTAGATTTGTTCTTTCTTTACCTATTTTTCTCTTCATTTAGGTCTTCAACTTCCAATTTTTCCCTAAAAAAAGGAAAAAAATTATAAAAAAATAAAAAAATGAAACCGGTCCAATCGGTTGAACCACTGGTTTTAACCGGTTCAACCGGTTTCCCATTTCAACCATCAAATCAGACCGAACCACTAGTCGATTCTCGGTTCAATCGGTCGAACCGACCGATCTGATCCGATTTTTTATATAATGGTAATGACAAATAACAATACAATACACATGAAAATTAAATTTGAATATTCATCCCTCCGGTCAATGGATTATCTAGCTTTTTCACAAATCTCAGGATTCTTAGTCTATAGTTAAATAAATGCCTGGGAAATGGGATCAGCCAGCTTTTTGGACTTAGAATAAAAAGCACATGATATTTTGCATTCAATGGGAAAAAAAGGAGTCCATATACACACTTTCTTTTGCTATTGCTTAACTTTCATTTTAAGGAGAGAGATTATCGATAAATTAAAGGGAAAATGTAAGAAAAAGAATTTGAAATTGCAAAATTCTAAATCAGGTATTTCTCAAAAAATAAGTTGTAAATTATTTATTAATTTTCATCATTCTCTTATTAATTTTTGGTAACAAACCTAATTTAGATTTTATAATTTCAAAATTCTTTTCCTATCATTTTCTCTAAATTAAATAAAATGTCTTTTTGCAGTCATACCACGAGCTAAAAACCCACTTCTACATGCTTTTATCTATTTACTTATCAATATATATATACACTCTCTCCCTGTTCTTAATAGAAGATCCAGTTGATTTTTTTGGAGAGATTACAGAAACTAAATAAGTTACTTAATCTTAATATATGTTATATATCATTAGATTATATATGAGTTTATAAGTTAAATAAACTAGTTTAGAGGAAAATGATAGATATAAATATTTTAAAATAAGTTATTTAACCTTTTTTAATATTCTCAAAAAAATCAATTAAATTTTATATTAATTATTAAAGTAGTATAATATAATATAATATAATGAAACTTAAATCAACTGCCAGCCTAAGGATTTTCAAAACTCGTCTTGTTATCTTGTTGAAATGGCCTTGTGAGGCGACCCTCCTCGCTCTTTGTGAATGGTGTAAACTGTACGTAGAGTGCTTTTGTTGACTACGTACGCCAACGACCCCAACTTTTGAAAGGCCCCACTGCTTCAATTTCATTTGTCATCCACCCTCTATTTTAAAATATTTGATCTCCCTATATTAAAATCTATACCGTTTTGAATTGACTCAAAAGTTTATGATGGGAGGGAGAGAAGAGAGGATAAACAACTATATTTTGATAATTCTTTTTCATGAGTAAACTTAAAAAAATAATGATTGGTGATATTCAAAAATAATTCTTTTGAAAACTACGGGTGAACCTTCCCTGTTTCTATTTCCTTTGCAACTTTTTAATTTAATTGATCCATAATGGTAGAGTCACTCACCATGTTTGGAAGAGGTTTCAAGTTTGAATCTAACATTGACATATTTGTTTGCGAGAGTGTGTTTAACTTGTAAAAAATAAAATAAAAAATGATGTAACATTGTAGGGCTTGAACAAATCATATAAAGAATCAATAAGGCTTAAATAAGAGCCTTCTGTATTTGGAAGAGCTTAAATTTGAGAAATAAGCCCTTATTACGCAAGCCGAGAAAAAACTCCTCTCACATACTTACCTCGTATACTGTGAATCACAAATTATAAGCATTTATTGTCCAAAAATAAGCTCTTCCAAACGAGCACATAATATTCCATTATTCTATATTCAAGAGACCGAAGCCTCAAAACTACACACATAAACACAATCAGTGACAACCGCACAATTTAAAAGGCAGACAGAAACTAACAAATCTACGAAACCAAGTTGATAAGTTACAAACTTTCACTCTACTTCGTGGATTATTTCTAAGCCTTGAATCTGATTTCTTGCATGTACATTAGGCCTTTCTTTTGTTGAAGGGCCATCCGAATTAAAAGGATTTGGAGGTATTGGTAACCTGTCTCCTTCTCCTTCCAACATTTGAACCGCCACTTGCATTGATGGTCGATCCACAGCATGCCATTGGATGCACCACAGTCCCACTATTCCCAATTTTCTTGCAATTTTTGCATCCCCTTCTTCCTCAATATAAATTCTTATGTCTTCTCTTCCTTCAAACATGCTATAGATCCATTCTGGGTAGTATATTTCACTAGTACTCTCTTCTGTGTCATTGGTGATTCTCCTCCCTCCAATTGCTTCTAGTAGCAACATTCCAAAGCTATAGACATCTGCCTTGTGAGATACGCTGCCAAAGTTTCGAGAGAAAACTTCTGGAGCAATGTAGCCCAAAGTCCCTCTAATAGTAGTCATTGACACTATGCTTTGATCTTTAGAGCACAATTTAGCCAATCCAAAATCACAGATTTTTGGAGTGAAGTCATCATCAAGTAAGACATTGTGAGGTTTGATGTCAAAATGAAGTATGCGCTGTTCGCACCCTTGATGAAGGTACTCAATTCCTTTAGCTATGCCTAAAGCAATTTCATGGAGCTTTTTCCAACCAATAAAGTTTTGCCTGTTATCTCGTGAATTTATGAAATTCTGTAATGAACCATTTGGAAAGTATTCGTAAACAAGCGCACTTCGAAAGCCATCAGCACAAAATCCAGTTAAGCGAATAATGTTGACATGATGGATTTTTCCCATTGTTCTAACTTCAGTTATGAACTCTTCACCATTTCCTTCAGAATTAGCTAGGATCTTCACTGCAACTTGAAATTCTGATGAAATGTTTCCTTTAAACACAGTACCGAAAGATCCTTCCCCTAACTTGACTTCAAATTGATTGGTAATCCTCTTGATTTCAGCATAAGAATATCTGGTGGGCTTCATAGCTCTATAATCTTTCAGAAACTTTTCAATTATTGCTTGTCTTTCTTTCCGTGATTTGTAAGAGTTGTAAATATAAAGAACTGCAACAAGAGTACTCACCAGTAGAAGTGAGCCCATGATTGATCCTGCACACATACAAGTACTTGAATATTTAGTTTCAAAAAGTATAATTTTCCTTCAGCAGAATATACTAAGTTGATTTTGGAAATTAACCTGTAATTACATATTTGTTTGAAGAACCTGCAAAAGAAATTAACATGATTGGTCAGCTAAGCATGCCGATATAATTATTTCAAAGAAGTCATGCAGATACGTTGAAAAAGGAGAGCAAGTTTTGATGCAAGAGTTTGACATTACCACTGTGACGATCCCCAAAACAAGTAGTCTCATAGCTGGTAGTACTCTTCTTGAATCCACATCTTGTTCCATTTGATTCACAATGTTTGCACATTGGAGTAGACCACATCAAATGAAGAGTGTTCTCAAATTGAAAAATCTCAGGTGGGACAGAAGAAATGTTAAAAATTTTGCTGCAAAATAACAATGGAAGTCGTCCAATCTCTTGGTAAGATCGAACGGCATAAACTTGGTAAGAAGAGCTGCTAAGGCAAGTTGAAATAATATCTCCATCTCTTGGTGACGAGCAATTGAAAAATGTGAAGTCGTTGAGATTCTTTTCTATGAAATCGAAAGGGAAAGGAGGTATGGTGAGAGTACGGACATGGCTAGAAAGACAACCAGAAGGATCATACAACTGAATGGTTTGGGATTTATAATCAATGTGTTTGACATTGAGCTTGACTGATCCAGGAAGTTTAAGAACAGCTTGATTGGCAGAAGAACATTGTAAATCAAAGCCAGGATATCCACATTGTTCTGGTTGGCGTCCTATTTCTCGGAAAGGAAATCGAACAGGAAGGTTTCCACATATTGTTTCAGGTTCTGGACAGCTATTCCAGCTTTCTACAGATTCTGAAAACCCAGCAATAAGCAACAAGCAAATGAAGAAGGAGGAGTTTACAGCTCTAGTTTCCATATCTCTCGTGTTTGGTTTGCCAAGTGGCTGGGTATAAGTTGTATCTAAAATTGACTTTTTCAAACAATGGCTGTCAATAATTTATTCACACGGCATACCTGCCAGCTTACGAGTGTGAACATGCTTTTATAAATTGTAGTATATTATTGACCCTATGCTGTCAAGTTGGCCAGTGGCAACTTGATTGCAAGAATATAGAACTTGTTAATAAAGTCTTCCCCAATTTACTCTTCATCATTTTGTGATCATCATGATAAGGAACATGTGTTCCTCTTCAGGAAAATTACTGGTGGCTCTGTGTCTGATACTGTTATTCTGCAGAACTTGCAAGGCACTTGATGGACACCAGAACTGTTCTAGTCTGTGCGGAGATCACAACATTAGCAGCCCTTTTCGGCTAAAAGACTCCCCAGAGAAGTGTGGCGATCACAGGTACAACCTATCATGCGAGCAGAACCAATTGGTAATGTACTGGGAATCTGTGAGATACAGTGTTTTGTCCATTAATTATGAGAACTACACAATCAGATTAAAGGATTCTAATATTGTGGAGTTGGATTCATCTTCCCTTCCTGGGTGTTCTTTAACAGACTACAACTTTAGCAAATGGGATCCATATACCTACTTCATGGATGCGCGCAATGAAAATGGAGTTTGGCAATTGTATTTATTGAACACAAATATGATATATGTAAGGTGTGAACACCCTGTGGATTCCACTAAGTTTGTGGACACAGCCACTTGCTTCAAAACATCAAATGGCTCTGTAACTTCTTCTTCTTCACCGAATTCGTATGCATATGTTGGCAGCGGGTATGTAAGGGATGTGGGGTTAGAGGATGATTGTCGGATAGAAATGATGTATATGACTTCGTGGCCTGCTCTGAAGAACAACCAGAACCAGTCTGCTTGGTCATGCACAGATATCCACAATATGCTTCTTCATGGTTTTGAGCTCTCTTGGCTCAAAAGTTTCTGCCCGGACTCTGGAGATGGTTATGAAATAATTCTCAGTGTCGGTGGTAAGAAACCACGCTGTCAAAGAGGTAAGTCCATTAATTGATTATTTTCCTCTTGCTGATAGTAGATGTATATATAACTGGGATTGTTTCTTTGCATTTTCTTTCCTAGTACATTAGTTCTCGCCCCTTGTATTTGGAATCGGTTCAAAATTTTTTTAAACTTTTGGGCCATCCTATTACGAAATATCTAACCAACCGACTAATCCATATCTCACCCACTTTTATAGTCTAGACACTAGACCAAACTCCCTTGTGAAATTTATACCTGTGATGGAACTCCATTTTTTTGGGAAAAATATACCATTTTTAAAAATTATGTATCACAATTGTTGAAATATGAACTAACCCCTGTATTGACTTGTTAATTTTTTTTATTGCGAACTCAGTTGTAATAAATAAATTTCATGCCTCATTAGTTGTCCAAGCTAATGTCATGTTTGGTTCAATATATATTTATTCATTCCCCTCTTATCATGTAAGTTTAACAAATGAAAAATGACAGTAAACATTATTGCGGAAGAAATTGAATAATTTTTTTTTTTGGTAAGCAATAAAAAAAGAGTGGACTAATTGGGAGGAATCTATCTATTGTCGTTAGCACATGCTGAGGATGATTGTTCTTCATATTAGTTGTTTTAAGAAAGAGCTCTTCTATTGAATTTTTTTAATCTATAAAAACATTTAAAATGTCTATAATTATAGAGTTTGCAACACACAGAAACAATAAAATCTTAATCTTTACCATATTATTGGTAAAACCTTCCACCGTGTATATGAGCCACAATTATATGAGTGAAATATACCATATACTTACTAATGCATTTGCTTATCTGGTGTAACAGAAGCAGGTAGCATTCTTGAATTGATCCTTTTGACTATCAAGGGTAAGGCATCTCATGATAACTTCTAACTTTTTTGGTTCCAGCCTGCGTAATATCGCATGCTTGCAAGTTGCTGACATGTATCAAAGAATCTTGGGAAAATCACTGTCAGGTCCCAAGCAAGCAAAATATTGTCAAAAAAGTCCCTGGAGATTCTGAAATATCAGAAAAGTCCCTAGGGACTTTTCTGATATTATTTTCTAAAGTAAAATGACAAAGATGCCCACATTCTAATCTCCTTCACTCAAAATCAGACGCGTGCTTCAGCAGCAGTTGAAGACCTTGCCCTTGCTTCTCGCCTTCCGTCGCTGCCACTCTACTCCCAATCCTTGTTCGTCGATGCTCCTCTCCCAGTCGGCGTGCGTTACTTGAGCTCCGCTCCCATTCACTATGCGTCGCTGCTGCTCCTCTCCTAGTCGTTGTACGTCGTTGCTCCGCTCCGAGTCGCCGTCCGTCATACAACTTAATATTTTAATGTTATATGATTTGCTATTCAGTTGTGACAGTACAGTGATGAAATTGCAAAATTAGGTACCATCAGTTGTTTGAGATCATGATCTGTTGTAGTTACAGGGGAGACATTAATTTTGCAGATTATTGCTGGTTGAACAGTCACCTTGTGAAAATAACTCATGATGTTGTGAAAATATACATTAGAACTTGTAAAAATTGGTGTCAACTGTTGTAAAAATTGTTGGCAGGAGTTGTAATCAAATAAGCACAGTAATGAGTTAAAATCATGGTTAGCATCTGTGAAAGTGGGAAGGTGTGCAATTTATAAACTCATGGGATAATTACAATTCACTTGTAAATGTAACTAATGCACTTGATAAAATAGGCATAACAAGTTGTTAATAACTTGATACATTATGACCAAGTCAGCTGCTTTGACACCCCCAATGGGAAATACTGATGCAGTTGTCAGATCTTGCGTTGCAAATAAATATAGTTTCATCCATCAATGAGACGAAGTTGTAAAAACGACTCAACATGTTGTTAACATATACTTAAGAAGTTGTAAATGGACGCTTGACGGGTTGTAAATAAAACACTCCGCTTACTTAACGTGAGAAAACCTTGTTTCTGTCCAATGTGAGGTAGAAGTTGTTAAAAAGATTTAATGTGTTGTAAATAGACGCTTGACAAGTTGTAAACAAAGCACTTCGCTTATTTAACATGAGAAAACATTATTTCTGTCAAATGTGAGGTAGAAGTTGTTAAAAAGACTCAACGAGTTGTAAATAGACGCTTGACGGGTTGTAAACAAAGCCCTTCGCTTACTTAACATGAGAAAACCTTGTTTCTGTCTAATGTGAAGTAGAAGTTGTTAAAAAAACTCAACGTATTGTAAATGGACGCTTGAAGGGTTGTAAACAAAGCACTTTGCTTACTTAACGTGAGAAAACCTTATTTCTATCCAATGTGAGGTAGAAGTTGTTAAAAAGACTCAGCGAGTTTTAAATAGACGCTTAACGGGTTGTAAACAAAGCCCTTCACTTACTTAACGTGAGAAAACTTTGTTTCTCTCCAATGTGAGGTAGAAGTTGTTAAGAAAACTCAACGTGTTGTAAATGGACGCTTGAAGGGTTGTAAACAAAGCACTTTACTTACTTAACGTGAGAACACCTTGTTTCTATCCAATGTGAGGTAGAAGTTGTTAAAAAGACTCAACGAGTTGTAAATAGACGCTTGACGGGTTGTAAACAAAGCCCTTCACTTACTTAACGTGAGAAAACTTTGTTTCTCTCCAATGTGAGGTAGAAGTTGTTAAGAAAACTCAACGTGTTGTAAATGGACGCTTTAAGGGTTGTAAACAAAGCACTTTACTTACTTAACGTGAGAACACCTTGTTTCTATCCAATGTGAGGTAGAAGTTGTTAAAAAGACTCAACCAGTTGTAAATAGACGCTTGACGGGTTGTAAACAAAGCTCTTCACTTAACGTGAGAAAACTTTGTTTCTCTCCAATGTGAGGTAGAAGTTGTTAAGAAAACTCAACGTGTTGTAAATGGACATTTGAAGGGTTGTAAACAAAGCACTTTACTTACTTAACGTGAGAACACCTTGTTTCTATCCAATGTGAGGTAGAAGTTGTTAAAAAGACTCAACCAGTTGTAAATAGACGCTTTACAGGTTGTAAACAAAGCGCTTCACTTACTTAATGTGAGAAAACCTTATTTCTATCAAATGTGAGGTAGAAGTTGTTAAAAAGACTCAAAGTGTTGTAAATGGACGCTTGACGAGTTGTAAACAAAGCACTTCGCTTGCTTTACAACTTTGCTTACAAAGTGAAGTGCTTCGTTTCACAACGTCCCACACGTTCCTCTCTAACACTTTTCTCACGTTAAGTATGATCAATTGAGCTATTTACAACTTGTAAAGTGTGTATTAACAACCCGTTCAGTTTTTTTCACAACCTTCAACACCTTTCCTCTGGCACTATATTTTCTCATGTTAAGTATGACCAATTGAGCTATTTACAACTCGTAAAGCGTGTATTAACAACCTTTTTAGTTTGTTTCACAACCTCCAACACCTCTCGCTCTGGCGCTATGTTTTCTCACGTTAAGCATGACCAATTGAGCTATTTACAACTAGTAAAGCCTGTATTAACAACCCGTTGAGTTCATTTCACAACCAGATGCTGTGACTGCATCAGTAGTTCCTATAAGCAGCTCATAACAGCTGAATTGTATCATAATTGATCAAGTTGTTGATAACTTATTGGCCTATTGTATCAAGTGCGTTATACACATGCACAAGTGACTTGTAAGTCTCCCATGACTTTAAAAACTTCACACCTTACCATTATCACTTAAGTAACCCATCATTTTAACTAATTTTAATGCCTATTTTATTACAAATCCTGCTGCAAAATTTAACAGCAACTGATGCAAATTTTCACAACTCTTAATGCCTGTTTTTACAACATAATGAGTTATTTTCACAAGGGATCTATCAAACCCGATAGTGTACCAAATGAAAGTCCCCCCTGTAAGTACAACATAGCATGAAGTTAAGCAACTGATGCAACTTGATGAAAGTCCACCCTGTAAGTACAGCATAGCATGAAGTTAAGCAATTGATGCAACCTGATGAAAGTCCCCTTGTACCAAATGAGTTATTTTCACAACGGACACGCACGCCGAAACGACCGGACCACCGCGACGGACAGGCTCGAGGAATGACCGGATCAACGACCGACACGCACCGCGCAGCACCAGACCACCACAGAGAGGCAGCAGGACGTTTTCGAAAATCCTCTTCTTGCACGATTTGGGGCTGCTCTGTTTCAAATGGAGAGGAGAAGAGTTTAACTTTCAATTAGGGGCATGTGTGTCATTTTACTTTGCAAAATAATATCAAAAAAGTCCCTAGGGACTTTTCTGATATTTCAGAATCTCCAGGGACTTTTCTGACAATATTTTGCTTGCTTGGGACCTGACAGTGATTTTCCCAAGAATCTTAGAGAAAAGAAAAAGAGTCATACATTTCTACTGCTCATATATAAAATTTGGGTTACAACGGTGTTTAGATTTTATAGTGTCATCATTTTGGTCTTGGGTTCTATAGTTTTAAACAATAAGTTTTGGTCACTTGCAGAATGGTCGACATTCTTATTAAAATACATAGACTTACATTTTAGATCGAAAGAAATTTAAGGGCCTAAAATCTATAGTTTAAAATTATAGTGTATGAAACAAAAATGAAAGTAAACTATAAGAACCAAATATTATATTAACCTATAAAATTTTCATGATGCTGCTGTCAAAAAATTGCTGTGCATCAGTCTTTTCCTCCTTCATACTAATATAACAAATTGACTAACTTGCTAACTATTTGCACTTTATGGAAGCTGATATTAGTTTTCGTTTTCTGTGTTTTCAGCTGCTGGGCAAACCGTAAGATCTATATTAGGTAAATCCCTTGATTGCAACAGTCTTATATGGAGTAATTTTTAAGAGCGTGAAGGCGGTCAATTTAATAACTGGCCAAGCAATAGAAATGAAATAGAGTACTAGTTCAAGGGCGCATTCTAATTATTAGTGTTCTCTTTCAAATTTTGGTGAACAGTTTTTCACACTCTTGGTAAAATTGTTTTGGGGACTCCATTTGTCGTTGCTCTTCTGATCTATAAATGGCGGCGGAGACATTTATCGATGTACAACAACATTGAAGAATTTTTGCACAGTGACAACAATATCATGCCCATAAGGTACTCCTACAGAGACATCAAGAAGATGACCAAAGGGTTTGAAGTAAGACTTGGGAAAGGAGGCTATGGCTCTGTTTTCAAAGGACAACTTCGAAGTGGTCGTCATGTGGCTGTCAAGATGTTGGATAAGGCTGAGGCAAATGGTCAAGATTTCATCAACGAAGTTGCTACACTTGGTAGAATTCACCATGTTAATGTGGTGCAGCTCATCGGCTATTGTGTAGAAGGATCAAAGCGTGCTCTTATTTACGAGTTCATGCAAAATGGATCTCTTGACAAATACATTTTCTCTAAACACGATGACGACGGGAAATTCTTGGATCTTCATCAATTGTATGCCATTTCTCTTGGAGTGGCTCGTGGTATTGAATATCTTCATAAAGGTTGCAACATGCAAATTTTGCATTTTGATATAAAGCCACACAACATCCTTCTTGATGATAACTTCATTCCTAAGGTTTCTGATTTTGGGCTTGCCAAGCTCTATCCTACTAATGATAGCATTGTGGCACTCACAGCTGTAAGAGGAACTATAGGATACATGGCCCCTGAACTTTTTTATAGAAATGTGGGTGGGGTATCCAACAAAGCTGACGTCTATAGTTTTGGGAAGTTATTAATGGATATTGCTGGTAGAAGAAAGAATCTAAATATGACGGCTGAGCAGTCAAGTCAATTCTATTTCCCCTTCTGGGTTTATGATCAATTAAATGAAGGAAATGAGATTAACATAGAAAATACAACTGAAAAAGAAATGGAATTGGCAAGGAAAATGATGATTGTGGGACTGTGGTGCATCCAAACTAAGCCTGATGATCGTCCTTCAATGAACAAAGTTGTAGAAATGCTTGAGGGAGAGGAGAATGACTTAGAGATGCCTCAAAAGCCTTATCTATATCGACAAGATTTACCGAACGTTGATGTTAGTAACCATTCAAGTTCAATAATGTCATTCTCTGATCTATCAGTAAGTGATTGTAAAGAAACAACTTCATTTTCACCCCCAGAAGATGGGAGATCAGCATAGAATTTTTTATAGTGGTCCAAACATTTCTGCAAGGCTCTTAATTATGAATGAGAATATGTCTTTCTGTTAGATCAGTGTAGTTTTATTTTTTGGCTATCTAGGACAGCATGGTTTGTTTCTGTATTAGGTCTTCGAGCTCTGTTTTCTTATTCATTAGACAATGTAGAATGGATTAAGATATGGAATTATAAAGTTGCAAAGTGGCCTAACCAATTATTAATCCACAAATCAAAATAATCCATCAGTCAAAAGTTCATCCTTGGCAGGCCGGCCTGGGCTAATATGGGCTAAATGTGCAGTTTCTTTTTGTTTCTCTTCTCCATTTCATATACGGGAGCCCTGAAGAAGCAGGATACAATTGAAGACTGGTACACAGTTGGTAATGCATATAAAGAACAATAAGATTCCTTTCATGTTTCTAACTTTCTATCATCATCATCCATTACATAATAAATACATCCAAATTTAAGAACAAGATTTCTCCTACTATATTTTTTCTTAAATAGAGATTTAGAGATTAGTTTACCAAGTAGGCAATGACCAATAACAATTCAAAGCACGTGAATGTTCTAACTTCTACACATGAATGTTCTAATCAATGGCAGAACCGCACAACTTAAAAGGCAGACAGAAAACCCCAAATCTACGAAACCAAGTTAATAAGTTACTTACTTTCACTCTACTTCCTGGATTATTTCTAAACCTTGCATCAGATTTCTTGCACATACATTGGCTCTTTCTCTTGTTGAAGGGCCATCAGAATTAAAAGGATTTGGAGGTATTGGTAACTTGTCCCCTTCTCCTTCCAACATTTGAGCCACCACTTGCATTGATGGTCGATTCACAGCATGCCATTGGATGCACCACAGTCCTATCAATCCCAATTTTCTTGCAATTTTAGCATCCCCTTCTTCCTCAATATGAATTCTTATGTCTTCTCTTCCTTCAAAGATGTTATAGATCCATTCTGGGTAGTATATTTCGCTAGTATTTTCTTTTGTGTCATTGGTGATCTTTCTCCCCCCAATTATTTCTAGTAGCAGCATTCCAAAATTATAAACATCTGCTTTATGAGACACATTACCAAAGTTGCGAGAGAAAACTTCTGGAGCAATGTAGCCCAATGTTCCTCTAGCAGTAGTCATAGACACTATGCTTTGATTTTTAGAACAGAATTTAGCCAACCCAAAATCAGTTATCTTTGGAGTGAAGTCATCATCCATTAAAACATTGTGAGTTTTGATGTCAAAATGAAGTATGCGTTGCTCACACCCTTGATGAAGGTACTCAATTCCTTTGGCTATGCCTAGAGCAATTTCATGGAGCTTTTTCCAGCCAAGAAAGTTTTGCCTGTTATCTGGTGTATTTATGAAATTCTGTAACGAACCATTTGGAAAGTATTCATAAACAAGCGCCCTTCGAAAGCCATCAGCACAGAAGCCGATTAAGTGAATAATGTTGACATGATGGATTTTGCCCATTATTCCAACTTCAGTGATGAATTCTTCACCATTTCCTTCTGAATTATTGAGGATCTTCACTGCAACTTGAAACTCAGATGAAATGTTTCCTTTGAACACAATACCGAAAGATCCTTCCCCTAACTTGACTTCAAATTGATTGGTAATTCTCTTGATTTCAGCATAAGAATATCTGGTGGGCTTAAGAGCTCTATAATCTTTCAGAAACTTTTCAATTATTGCTTGACTTTCTTTCCATGATTTGTAAGAGTTGCGGATATAAAGTATCGCAACAAGAGTACTCACCAGTAGAAGTGAGCCCATGATTGATCCTGCACATATAAGAACTTTGAATACTTAGGTTCAAAAAGCATAATTTGCCTTCAGCAGAATATACTAAGTTCATTTTGGAAGTTTACCTGTAATTATATATTTGTTTGATGAACCTGCAAAAGAAATTAACGTGATTGGTCAGCTAAGCATCCTGATATAAGTATTTCAAAGAAGTCAAGCCTTATGATGTGATTTTGTATGTTTATTAATGCTACGGTAGGTATATAAATTGCTATACAGATCTATTGAAAATTACAGCAAGTTTTGAGGCAAGTATTTCATGTTACCACTGTGACGGTCCCTGAAACATGTAGTATCATAGCTGGTAGTACTATTGTTGAATCCACATTTTTCTCCATTTAACTCACAATGTTTGCACATTGGAATAGACCACATCAAATGAAGAGTGTTCTCAACATGAAAAATCTCAGGTGGGACAGAGGAGATGTTAAAAATTTTGCTGCAAAATAACAATGGAAGTCGTCCAATCTCTTGGTAAGATCGAACGGCATAAACTTGGTAAGAAGAGCTGCTAAGGCAAGTTGAAATAATATCTCCATCTCTTGGTGACGAGCAATTGAAAAATGTGAAGTCGTTGAGATTCTTTTCTATGAAATCGAAAGGGAAAGGAGGTATGGTGAGAGTACGGACATGGCTAGAAAGACAACCAGAAGGATCATACAACTGAATGGTTTGGGATTTATAATCAATGTGTTTGACATTGAGCTTGATTGATCCAGGAAGTTTAAGAACAGCTTGATTGGTAGAAGAACATTGTAAATCAAAGCCAGGATAGCCACATTGTTCTGGTTGGCGCTCTAATACTCGAAAAGGAAACCGAACAGGAAGGTTTCCACATGTTGTTTCAGGCTCTGGACAGCTATTCAAGCTTCCTACAGACTCTGAAAACCCAGTAATTAGCAACAAGCAAACGAAGAAGAAGGAGCCTACAGTTGTAGTTCCCATATCTCCAGTGTCTGGCTTGCCAAGTAGCTATAGATCATTTAAAATACAAAGTATAGAGACTTTTTTTATGGGCAGCTTCCCTGTAATTTCCTCCTCGCACAGCATACGTGTGAGCACGCGACTTCATTAATTAGGGTGACCTTTACACGTCTTTCCTTATTTGAAACATACAGATACAGTAGGTGACCTCTACAAGTCTTTCCTTATTTACTCTTCATTGTAAGGGACACGGGTTTACGAAATACATGGTTGAAAGGACTTTAATATGTCTTTCTGGAGTTGAGATTACTAATTACTTTCCATCTTGATATCATCATTGTGAGGGACATGGGTTGCTCTTGTGGAAAATTAATGGAGGCTCTATTTCTGATAATGTTATTCTGCAGAACTAGCAAGGCATCCAGTGAACACCAAAACTGTTCAAGTTCATGCGGAGATCACAACATTATAAGCCCTTTTCGGCTACAAGACTCTCCAGAGAAGTGTGGTGATTACAGGTACAACTTATCTTGCGAGCAAAACCAACTGGTAATGTACTGGCAATCTGTGAGATACACTGTTTTGTTCATTAATTATGAGAACTACACAATCAGAGTGAGGGATGCTAATGTTGTGGAGTCAGACTCATCTTCCCTTCCTGGGAATTCTTTAACAGAATACAACTTTACCCAAAAGGACCCATATACCTCCACCATTGTCGGAGTCTATGCATTCACAAATGTTAGATATTTTGACTATTATCAAATAATGAGAAAACTTATGATATATGTAAGGTGTGAAAACCCTGTGGATTCCCATGGCTTTGTGGACACAGCCCCTTGCTTCAACACTTCAAATGCCTCTGTATCTTCTTCTTCTTCGTATTCGTATGTGAATGTTGGCAGCGAAACTCTCTGGTATTTGGGTTTAGACGATGATTGTGGTATACAACTCATATATATGACGTCGTGGCCTGCTCTGAAGAACAACCAGAACCTGTCTGCTTGGTCATGCACAGACATCCACAACATGCTTCTTTATGGCTTTGAGCTTTCTTGGCTCAACAGTTTCTGCCAAGACCCTGGAGATGATCAGCGAATAATTCTCCTGGGTAAGGAACCACATTGCCAAGGTAAAGTCCATTCATTGATTTTTTTTTTTTGGGGTTCTTGAAAGTCCATTAATTGATTCCATTCTGTCTGTCAATACATATTTTATACACATAAGTGGAGCTCATTTGAATTTTGGAGGATATTACTGGTTCTTCCCCCCCCCCCCAAAAGAAAAAGACTTTTCTATTTGAATTTCTTTAATCTTTATATCATGTTATTGGTAAAACGTTTCACCTTGTATATGAACCACAACTACATTAGTGATCTATGCCATGTCCCAACTAATACACTTGTTCATCTGGTGTAGCAGCAACAAGCAATAGGATTTTAAAAATGATCTTTCGGAATATTCGGGGTAAGACATTTCTTATAACTTCTAACTTTTTGGCTCCAACCTGCATTGCTGTATATACATGCCAGCAAATTGCAACCTATTAGGGCTATTCATTTACTACAATCTTTATTAAATGATAGTGTATTTCTATTTTATTTTACCTATACGATATGTAAATATGTCTTTTGGTTTTGAAGGAGTAGCTAGTGCCAAGAACTCACCTTCATGCTAATTTAACAACTTGACAACCAATTCCATTTGCCACTAACTATTTTCACGTTAATCATATACCTTCTTCTCGCAAGAGAAACTGATATCAATTTTTTGTTTCCTCTGTTTTGCAGACTATACGACATACATCTACGCTCTAACATTATTAGGTATTCCATGACTTCAACAAACTTATCTAATTTTAAGAGTACAAGAGTAGACCGTGCAATGACTGGCCAAACAATATAAACTCAATACTAGCTAGTTTAAGTTAAAGGGCGCTTTCTAATTATCTATGTTCCATTTTAAATTTTCATTTACAGCTCTTTATACTGGAGCTAAGTTTGTTCTGGGGGCTCCCTTTGTCATTGCCCTGTTGATCTATAAATGGCGAAGGAGACATTTATCAATGTATGAGAGCATTGAAGATTTTCTGCAAAGTGACAACAACAACATCATCCCTATAAGGTACTCTTATAGAGATATCAAGAAGATGACCAAAGGGTTTAAAGTAAGACTTGGGAAAGGAGGCTATGGCTCTGTTTTCAAAGGACAACTTCGAAGTGGTCGTGACGTGGCTGTCAAGATGTTGGACAAGGCTGAAGCCAATGGTCAGGATTTCATCAACGAAGTTGCTACACTTGGTAGAATCCACCATGTTAATGTGGTGCAACTCATTGGTTATTGCGTGGAAGGATCAAAGCGTGCTCTTATTTATGAGTTCATGCAAAATGGATCTCTTGACAAATACATTTTCTCTAAACACGATGACGACGGGAAATTCTTGGATCTTCATCAATTGTATGCCATTTCTCTTGGAGTGGCTCGTGGTATTGAATATCTTCATAAAGGTTGCAACATGCAAATTTTGCATTTTGATATAAAGCCACACAACATCCTTCTTGGTGATGACTTCATTCCTAAGGTTTCTGATTTTGGGCTTGCCAAGCTCTATCCTACTAATGATAGCATCGTGGCACTCACAGCCGTAAGAGGAACTATAGGATACATGGCCCCTGAACTTTTTTATAGAAATGTGGGTGGAGTTTCTAACAAAGCTGACGTCTATAGTTTTGGGAAGTTATTAATGGATATTGCTGGTAGAAGAAAGAATCTAAATATGACGGCTGAGCAGTCAAGTCAATTTTACTTCCCCTTCTGGGTTTATGATCAATTAAATGAAGGAAATGAGATTAACATAGAAAATGCAACTGAAGAAGAAATGGAATTGGCAAGGAAAATGATGATTGTGGGACTGTGGTGCATCCAAACTAAGCCTGATGATCGTCCTTCAATGAACAAAGTTGTAGAAATGCTTGAGGGAGAGGAGAAAGACTTAGAAATGCCTCAAAAGCCTTATCTGTATCCACAAGATATACCAAATGTTGATGTTAGTAACCATTCAAGTTCAGCAATGGCACCCTCTGATCTATCAGCAAGTAATTAGAAAGAACAACTTTATTTTCAACTCAAGAAGATTGCAGATCAACATTGCATTCTATATAGTTCTCCAAACATTTCTGCTAGGCTCTTAAATTTGTGATTCAGAATATGGCCTTTTTGATAGATCAGCACGGTTTTACTTTTTGGCCAGACAGGTCAGCATGATTTGCTTTTGTGTTAGGTCTTTGAGTTGACTTTCTTATCCATACTTGGTACTGGCAAGATTTATGTCTCTTCATATAATACTTGCTCTTTTTATATGAAGCTAAAAGGATCATAAGATATTGCCCATTTTTCTACTTCTCTTTCAAACCTCCCCTCTTGCAGATTCACTTTAAAAATATTTTCAAGGAAAAAAACGTTAGACTAAAAAGTTCAAATATTGCATTATCAATATAATATCAACTGTAATCTTCCTTTAACCCAGCCGTCGATCATATATTACCTAAAAGTTAGAGAAGAGGGAAAAATAGCAGAACTTAGTTCAGTTTAACCAAAAAGATTTGATGAGAACTCTTCTCACATGCTAATTAACAGTTTCTGCCCGGACTCTGGACATGATTATGAAATAATTCTCGGTGGTGAGGAACCACACTGTCAAAGATTTTGTTTTACCTTGAAAGTCCATTAATTGATTCAATTCTGGCTTTCAATGTCAATGTATATTCTCTCTCTCTCTCTCTCTCTCTCTCTCTCTCTCTCTCTCTCTCTCTCTCTCTCTCTGTGTGGTATGAGTTTACTTTTGCATTTCCTTCCCTAATTCTGGGGCAAATTATCAATAAATCTCGCCCCTTCTAGTTTGAATTCTCTATCTATTAGTATTGTTAAAATATTATGCATTTGATGTGCTCCGTTATTTGGGGAAAAATACATCATTTTTAAAAAAATATTGTATTTCAATTGTTAAAGTCTGAACTAGCATGTGTTGGCTTTATTTATTGTCAAAAGTTTGATGCGAACTCAATTATAATTAAAAAAATTGCATGACTCGTTAATTGTGGCTAATGTCATGTTTGGTTCATGGTGTGTGTGTATATTCCACTCTTATCATACAGGTTTTAAAAATAAAAAATGATAATAAAAATTAGTATGGATGAAATTAATTAAATATTTTTGTTTGCATGCAATAAGAAAAATGAATGAATTAGTTGGGAGGAATCGATCCATTTAGCAATTGGTTCTCATTCAGTGCTCATCAAAATGATAAGGGCGCAACATAATGATAAGCACCTAGTGCCTATCGTTGTGATGAGATCTAGATTATGATCGAAATTTAAAATTTTTAATATGTAATTTTTTAAATGATATATTCATTTTTTTTTTTGGAAAGTAATAAGATCATCTTTATTTTAATATATATATATTAAAATAAAAATTTATTTAAATTCTATAAATTAAATTAATTATAGACCTAAAAAAAGCCTATGCTGATCAAAATAATGAGCACAAAATGTGTTTTGAAGTCTTCACTATTGGTAGATTTGGAGGATATGATACTCGTGTTTCAATAAAACCCTTCTATATATTGGCAACATATAGGCACAATAAAATTTTAATCAGTGTCATTATTGGTAAAACATTTTACCTTGTTTATGAACCACAATTGTATTAGTGTAATGCACAATTTCCCTACTAATACATTTGTTTATCTGGTGTAGCAGCAGCAAGCATTAGCATTTTTAGAAAGATCCTTTCTATTATTCGGGGTAAGGCATCTCATGATAACTTCTATCTTTATGGTTCCATCCCGCGTAACTTATATATGATATATACTTGCAAGTTGCACAGTATCAAAGAATCGTTAAAAAAAGAGTAATAAATTAATAATGCTTGAATATAAAATTTTCTAATCAATTTACTATCAAAATTTTGTCCTACATCAACCCTTAATTTTCTCTTCACAAATGATTTATATGAACTATTTATCTAAGTACTATAATATTTATTGAAGGAATAGCTAGTCCTAAGGACTCGCCTTCATACTAATACAATGGCACTAACTATTTTCACATTATACTAGTTCCTTCTCTCTTTATGTGAAAGCTGATATTGGTCTTCATTTTCTCTGTTTTCAGATTTTGGCTCTACATCCAAACTAAGTATAATGATGATTGTGGGATTGTGGTGCATCCAAGTTAAGCCTAATGATGATCCTTCAGTGAACAAAGTTGCAGAGATGCTTGAGGGAGATGATAAAGACTTAGAAATGCCTTAAAAGCCTTATCTATATCCACAATGTAGGATTTCGAGCGAACCTGTAGTGTCGTTTTGTACTCTTAAGGTACCCACACGAACCGGATCACGCCGGACTCCGGCTATAACATACAACAAATAACATTGGGGGAGAAGAGAGAGTTTTCTGTATAAAGTTATTTTTTCTGTAGTGGTTTTTCATCTGTGCAGTTTTTCTTTTTACATATACGGAACAACAAAACTTTTCCCTCCTAAAATATACGGGAAAACTGTTCTCACTTGTTTTTAATTTTGAACCCTTGGAGAATATTACCAACAAATACCCCACATATATTTAGGTATTTTATTTGACCCCAAAGCTAATGGGTTTGGGCCTAATCCACCAAGGGTGGACAAGGCCCAATTCCCAACACACAAGGTATACCAAATGTTGATGTTAGCAACCATTCAAGTTCAATAATGTCATCCTCTGATCCATTAGTAAGTGATTATAAAGAAGCAACTTCATTTTCAAGTCATCAAGAAGATGGTACATCAACATAAAATTGTTTATAGTGCTCCAAACATTTCTGCAAGGCTCTTAATTTTGAATCAGAATATGTCCTTTTGTTAGATCAGTACGTTTTTTTTTTCCCACACAACTCAGCATGGTTTGTTTCTGTGTTAGTTCTTCGAGTTGACTTCCCTGATCCATTAGACATTGTAGAATGGATTAAGATCTTAATAACATGGATCATGAATGACTCAATGCTTAAGTTGTCTATATAATGCATCATTTTGTTGTTCTCATTTATTTGGAATTGGCAGGATTTGTCTATGTGGACAACACTTGCACTTTTTATATTAAGCAAAAAGTATCACAAAAATATCGCCAACTTGTCAACTTCTCTTTTAAACCTTTCCTCAAGTAATTCTCAATTTTAACATATTTTAATGGGAAAAAAAAAGTTAAACTAAAGCATTCTTGAATGATAGTTGTATCATATTGTTTGGAAGCATCCATTCTATATTAAATAGATTATTAGATTTAGACTCGTAATAAATAGTCATACAAATATCCTCATGAATTTTCAAGGCTGCTTCAACCATACTTTTGCCTAACCTACTTAGTTTTGCAAATCAAATGTTGCTATGAATCTCTCCCAAGTATCAATGCTGCACTACACTCAGTTATGAAACAGAGTACAACCTATGGATAAGTTGGTCTGCATTAATTTGAACTTAAAACACGAGTGTTCAGACGTAATATATTCTTCATAGCACGTTACATTTTTTTTAACTACAGTAAACAGAAATTAGTCAGGAATTGAGTGTTCTCTTAGGAATTTGACCACTAAAATGCATTCACCAAACTTGGAATAGTAAAGAGTTAGGAGAACAAGCTGCTAAATGACAATTTTCAGAATATTTATGTACCAGAAAACTCGGAGGAAAAAGTGGGGAGAGTCAAATCAAGGTAATTTATCATACTCCTCCCTTTAAGGAATAATGTCTCCAAGCGTATCTTAGCCTTAATATGTTGAGAGACTAAAGACATGTAATTACTTATACCAATAAAGGGTGGAGGCGTGATCTCGTTTTATCATTTTCCCCTATGCATGCATGTGTACGTGTCTCTACGGTTAAGATCCTAACAAAGACTGCATTCAAACACAAGAAGTACAATGATACTTTAAATACTATAAACTAAGTCTTACATTTAGGATCATAAGAGGAATTGACAAGGTTTCCATATACTACTATTTACATAATGCATTTTTTATATATGCTTAAGTGACACAAGACTAAAAACTACAAACATAAACAATGACAGAACCACACACATAAAAGGAGAACCACACACATCAATGTATGACCATTATCAACTCTCACTCTGTTTCATGAATTATTTCTAAGCCTTGCATCACACGTCTAGTAGGCACATTGGCTCTATTATCTGTTGAAGGACGTTCAGAATCAAAAGGATTAGGAGGTATTGGTAACTTGTCTCCTTCTCCTTCTAACATTTGAACAACTACGTGCATTGATGGTCGATCCACAACATGCCATTGGATGCACCACAATCCTATTATTCCCCATTTTCTTGTGATTTTTGCATCCTCTTCTTCCCAAAATATGAATTCTTATTTCCTCCCTTCTTTCTAAAACATTATAGATCCATTCGGGATAGTAAATGTGGGCTGCATCTTCTTCTGTGTCATTGGTGATCTTTCTACCCCTTATCATTTCGAATAGTAACATCCCAAAACTATAAACACCTGCTTTGTGAGACACATTTCCAAAGTTTCGAGAGAACACTTCAGGAGCCATATAGCTAAAAGTTCCCTTGGCATTAGTCATTGACACTATTCTTTGATTTTTGGAACATAATTTGATTAGCCCATAATTAGATATTTTTGAGGTCAAGTCACTATCTAAAAAAATATTGTGAGATTTTATGTCAAAATGAAGTATGTGCTTCTCACGCCCATGATGAAGATACTCAATTCCTTTGGTAATGCCTAAAACAATTTCTTGTAACTTTATCCAACCAGGAAAGTTTTGCCTTTGGCGAAGTGAATTTATGAAATTTTGTAATAAATCATTTGGTAAGTACTCATAAACAAGTGCTCTTCTAAAGCCTTGTGCACAAAAGCCAACTAAGCTAGTAATGTTGACATGATATGTTTTGGCCATTGTTCCAACTTTAGTGATGAACTCTTCACCATTTCCAAATTTTGAATCATAAAGAATTTTCACTGCAACTTTGAATTGGGATGAAATGTTTCCTTTGAACACAGTACCAAAAGATCCTTCCCCTAGCCTGTGTTTGAATTGATTGGTTATTCTCTTTATTTCAGCATAAGAATGCCTAGTAGGCTTGAGTTCTCTATAATCTTTCAAAATTTGTCAATTATTTCCTGGCTTTCTTTCTATGATTTGTAAGAATCAAAGATGAAATGAACTACAACAATAATTGTTGCAAGAAGAAATAAGCTCACAATTAATCATGCATATATAAGAACTCATATTTAATTTCATAAACTATACTTCCATAAGAAATTAAAATTCTAAGCTCAATCTGAAAGCTAAGCTCTGGTTAAATATTTGTCTGTCGAACCTACAAAAGAAATTACCATGATTGATTAGCTTTGCACATTTACTCAAGTATCGATATATTTATTTATACAATAATTTACAATAATGCATAGATTTTTAGATTTTCATGCGATTTGTTGAGAAAGTAGGCCATATCATATTGATAATCAGAATAATATTATATGTTCCAAACAAGGCATAAGAAGACAACTTAGCAAAAGTAATAGGCTCTAGAATAAACTTTTATTTGTATACGTGTATGACTAAGATCAATTGTACTATTCTATAAATAGCTCAGCACTGTACCACACCATTTATTCAATGGAATACAATCATTCACAGTCACAATACTTGCTTTATATTTGTGCTATTTGTCTTTTATCATTCAAGATGGTATCAGAGCAGTAATTGACAAATCTGAGTCAATATGACGGAATCTTCATCAAATAATTCTGGTGCCATTGCATCTCCATCCTCTGCAATTTATCTCCTTCTGCACCATCTAATTTTACTCATTTTGTTCCTTTTAAATTGAATTATGAGAATTACCTAATCTGGCGCACTTAGATGTTATTGTATCTTCATGGTCAACATCTATTTGGCTATATTGATGGCACAAATGCTGCTCCATTTGCATGATTATCTTTAGGTCTCCCAATCCTAAATTCTTGCAATGGTTTGATCAAGATCAGATGGTATTATCTATTTTGATTGCCTCTTTATCTAAGAATTTAATTCCAAGAGTAATGCATCATAAAAATTCAAGAGACATGTGGCTGGCTTTGGAAACTTTGTTTTCTCACAAATCTCAGGCTTGTTATGTTTAGCTTCATCAACAATTGACAAATTTAAAGAAAGGCGGTGAATCTATTGCTGCTTATCATAAGGGTGCTATATTAATCACTGATCCACTAGCTGCAGCAGGCAATCATATCAGTGATCTTGATTTTAATACATATATCTCAACAAGCTTATTTCTGATTTTGATCTAATTGTTACTTCATTAACTACTCATTGTCATACCTTGTCAATTGAAGAAGTTCTCAGTTATCTTCTAGTGTTTGAATCATGAATTCAACAGAAAAATACTCTTCCTGCTACATCTAAACTTCTAGCTAATACTGCCACAATATCGAATCAAATCACACAACCTAATCATAGCACATTTGTACATTAAGGAGGCA
The DNA here is from genome assembly GCA_963855925.1 of Inga laurina. Lineage (NCBI taxonomy): Eukaryota > Viridiplantae > Streptophyta > Magnoliopsida > Fabales > Fabaceae > Inga > Inga laurina. Next base: position 4,907,928 of record OY979710.1, read on the forward strand.
GATCATTTAATAATTTTTGAGGCAAAAACTTTTGAGGTTGTGGTGGGCGTTTTCATAGAGGTGGTGGTCGTTACAATGGCAAGCGTTCTACATTTATTGACTTTAATGATCGTCCATGTCAAATTTGTAAAAAGTTTGGGCATGAGGCTACTATCTGTTATAACAGATACAATCATTCATATCAAGCACCTGCATCACCTTCTTTTTAGCCAACTATTCAGAATATGGTTCTGTCAATGATGCTTTGTGGTATCCGGACACAAGTGCTACTCATCATATTACTTCTAATTTATCAAATCTGAATCTTCAATCTAAAGTTTACACAGGTTCTTAGCCTATCAGAGTTGGCAATGGTGCTCTACTTTAAATTCAACATCATGGCTCTAGCAATCTTTCTACTCATGGTGGCAATTTTCTTCTCTCTAACATTCTTCATGTTCCACAAATTTCTAAAAATTTACTTTATGTTTACCAATTTTGTCATGATAACAATGTTTTCTTTAAATTCTATGATGGTTGTTTTGTCATTAAGGATTCCAAAACAAAGACGCCTCTACTTCAAGGTCCTCCTAAAGATCGTCTCTATCCTCTTCAATCTAGTGTTCAACCACAATTTTTCTATAGTGCTAACACCTCCTTCAATCAATGGCATAATCATCTTGGTCACCCAGCCTTTCAAGTTGTTCAACGCATTCTCTCTTTCAACAATCTTCCTATCTCTTCCAAGTCAGATAATAATCAATGTTCTGATTGTCGGCTTTCAAAAAGTCATGTTCTGCCATCTCCTACCTTGCCTCATAGATCCTCTGCACCTTTTGATTTAATTTTTTGTAATGCATGGGGCCCTACTCCTATAGTTTATTTTGATGGTTTTAGATATCATGTCTTATTTATAGATGATTTTTTCCATTTTATTTAGTTTTATCCCATCAAGAGTAAAAATGAAGTTGTCTCTGTTTTTCATTATTTCAATAAACTTGTCTCTACTCATTATCAATCTGCCATTTGATCTTTTTAGTTTGATTGGGGAGGAGTGTTTCAATCTCTACATAAAATTCTTGTGTCTCTTGGTATTTTTCATCACGTCTCCTGTCCTTACACTCACACATAGAATGGCACTGTTAAACGTCGTCCCTATACTATTGTTGAAATTGGCTTGGCTTTAATGACCCATGCTCACCTTCCAAAATCATTCTGGTCTTATGTATTTGCCACTGCTTCTTATCTTATTAATAGATTGCCTAGTCAAGTGTTGAATTCACGAAGTCCTTTTAAGCTTTTGTATAATCAACGGCCTAACTATTCTCTGTTAAAAGTTTTTGGATGTGCTTGTTGGCCTCATCTCAGGTCTTATGCAGCTACTAAGCTTGACAGATGGTCTGCTTATTGTGTGTTCTTGGGCTATTCTTCTCATTATGTTGGCTATTTATGTTTGGATCCATCCATTGGATGTGTGTATATCTCCCGCAATGTTATTTTTAATGAACTACAATTTCCTTTTAATGATCATTCTAAGGAGATTGCCTTAGGCCCTTCTAATCTTGTTATTTTGCCCACTTTCTCTTATGGCTTATAGGCCCAATGTTAGTCTAGCACCTATTACACAAGCTCCGCCTTCTCCTGCCACATCAAGCCCTAGTGTTTCTTCAGATCATCATTCGAAGTTCTCCTCTCCGTCTTCTTCTCCGTCAAATCCACCTGCACCTCCTCCTATTACTGTGTCATTGTAGTCTCATTCGTCCCATTTGATGATCACGCGATCTCGAAATCTTATCTCTAAAACAAAGTCTTTGGGTGACAGCATGATCAGCTAGCCACCGCCACATCCTCACTTCGCCTCAGGTACTGAGCTGTCTCTTCCTGAAACTGTAGTTGATGCTCTCAAAAACTTAGAACGATGTTAGGCTTTGTTTGAGGAATTTCAGGCTCTCATGGATACAAATACTTGGACGCTTATTCGTCCATCCTTATCTCAAAACATTGTCGGCTGTAAATGGGTCTTCTGTTGTAAGTACAAGCCCAATAATTCCTTGGATAAACTCAAGGCCAGGCTTGTCACAAAAGGCTTTCATTAGCAAGAGGGTGTTGATTTTTTAGAGACATTTTTTTCCTGTTGTCCCGTCACAGTCTGCACGATTCTTGCTCTTGCAATATCTCAAGGTTGGTGGTCTCTTTGCCAGATTGATATTCAAAATGCATTTTTACATGGTTTCTTAGAAGATGTGTATATGACTCAGCCTCTTGGATTTGTTAATCCTGATTATCCTTCTTATGTGTGTAAACTTAATCGTGCTTTATATGGCTTAAAGTAAGCTCCTCATTCGTGGTTTGCTCGATTAAGTTCACAGTTACAAGTATTGGGTTTTCGACCCTCTCAATTAGATTCTTCTTTATATGTTTGTGCTTCTACTCATCAAACTATTTATCTTCTTGTCTATGTTGATGATATAATTATCAATGGCTCTTCTTCCACAGTTGTTACTGATCTAATTCATGCCTTAAATTTGTCATTCCCTATTAAGGATTTGGGAAATTTACATTATTTTTAGGCATTGAGGTTCATTATGCTTCTGGTTTGGTTTTATCTCAACGCAAGTATATACTTGAAAAGGCAAATATGTCTCGAGCATGTCTTGTTTCTATACTTTCAACTTCTTCAAAAACTCTTACTGATGATTCTCAGAGTCCTGATTTTCATGATTCCAGTTTCTATCAAAGTATTGTGGGTAGTTTACAATATCTTAGCTTTACTAGACCTAATGTTTCTTTTGCTGTTAATAGGGTATGTCAATTTATACGAGATTCTCATTGGACTGCTGTTAAGAGGATCTTGTGATATCTATAGGGCACCAATCATTTTTCTTTACTTATTCAACCCTCTGCTTCCACTCAGCTTACTACCTTCTGTGATGCTGATTTGGGTGGTGATCCAATCACTAATCGATCTACTGCTAGTTTTGCTATATATCCGTGTCCTAATTTAATAGCTTGAAGTTCAAAGAAACAGCCTTGGGTTTCTCATTCTAGCACAGAGGCTGAATATAAAGCATTGGCCACAACCACTTTTGATCTTATTTGGCTACAACAACTTCTTCAGGAACTTGGTTTATATCTCTCTCAACCCCCTTTATTATGTTGTGATAACTTAGGAGCTACTTATTTAGCAACTAATCTTGTTTTTAACTCCCAAGCTAAGCATATCTCTCTACATTATCATTTTATCAAAGAAAGACTTGCTGCTAAACTACTTCGAGTTTCTCATATATTTGCCAAAGACCAGATTACTGATATCTTTACCAAACCCTTATCATCTAGCCAATTTACATTTTTTTCGATTGAGTCTCATTGTTCATCCTGTCTAGGGCGGAGGCATAATAATCAAAATAATATTATATGTTCCCAAACAAGGCATAAGAAGACAACCCACCAAAAGTAATATGCTCTAGAATAATCTTTTATTTGTATATGTGTATGGCTAAAATAAATTGTACTATTCTATAAATAGCTCAGCACTATACCACACAATTTATTCAATGGAATACAATCATTCACAGTCGCAATACTTGCTTTATATTTGTGCTGTTTGTTTTTTATCATTCAAGACATACCTATGTCAAAGCATGTAGTTTCATTACTTATGCCGATATTCTTGAATCCGCATCTACTTCCGGTAGATTCACAACGCTTACACATAGGTTTAGACCTCTTCAAATGAAGAGTGTAATCAGCTCTAAAAATCTTTGCTGGGACGGATGAAATGTAAAATAATTTGGTGCAAGACAAGAAGGAAATTTGTCTCATGTGTTTTACAGTGAGCTTTATTAAGGTAGGTAGCTCAAGAACAGAGTGATTGATAGAGGAACATTGTAAACCAAAACCAGGATAACCACACTCTTCTGTTGGCGTTCTATTAGTTGGAAAGGAAATCGAACGGCGAGGTTTCCACATCTTGTTTCAGGTTCTGGACAGTTACTCTAGCTTCATACAGATTCTGAAAACCCATCTATTAGCAACAACAACAAACAAATGAACAAGGAGGAGTTTAATGTTGAAGTCTCCATGATATCTCCAAAGCCTTTGGTTTTCTTCCAGTAGCTAGACTAGCTAGCAAGCAACTGATCTCTTCTCACATAAGCACATTAGAGACTTTTGCAAACAGGGGTTTCGTGACTACTCCCTGTAACTTGTAGCTTTTCTCAATTTGGTCCTTATGGTTTCAAAATTCCTAAGACCTCCTTATGGGTTTAGATGTCTTCAACTCATCTCAAGTACGGACACAAACGGACTTCTCCAAATAAGGGTTAATTTTGTCCTTGTCATTTTAAAAAGGGGTTAAGTAGTAAATTTGTTCCGGAAACATGCGTCCAGGAGTAATTTTACCCTGAAAGTTTTTTGGAGAGCAATTTAGCCCCAGAAATTTCAAAACGTAGCAATGTTGCCCCTTTCCGTTAAAAAATTAACAGTCAGTCAGTCAATATCAATTTTTTAACGGTCAACATTTGATTTTTAATGGAAAAGGGCAACATTGCTACGTTTTGAAACTTTCGGAGCGAAATTGCTCCTCAAAAAACTTTCAGAGCAAAATTGCTCTTGAATGCATACTTCCGAGACAAATTTACTACTTAACCCTTTTAAAATTCTTAAGACCTATATTATCTAAGTTAGTCCTTGAAGTTAGCTATAATTTATATATAAAGTCCGTGACAAGGCATTGTGGTAAAATGGAGTCATTAATAAATATAACGACACGATCACTTTGTCTTTCCTTTTTGGTGAATCGATAGCTTGTTTTCAAACTAGGCCTGCATTTATTTAAGCCCCTGTTTTGGGTATAGGAAAACATAGACTTGGGCCGAAAGAAATGTGAACGTAAGAAATGTTGCTCTGAAACTGGTTGGGGATGTTTATTTTAGGCGCTGATATATTCACAATTCAATGATCAAGGGCACTGGGAGGAGGGTGTCTTTATTAATTTTTCTCTTTATTAAATGTATTTATCATTACATTAGCTTTTAATGGTTGGAATTTAATAATATGTAAAGAATAACATTATAATAAAAATCTATCATGGTAAATTTCAACTATTGAAAGCTGATCTAACGGTAGATACACTTAATGAAGAGTAAATAGAAAGAAAAATCAATGGAGACATCTCTTTCCCCACACGCACCCACCCCATTGTTTAGAAGGGAGAAGAATGTCTTCTTTAATATCGCTCTCCATTTCTTCTCCATTGAGGGCTTGTTTGTGGTCTGAGGGGAGGAGAGGGAAAGTGGACGGAGCAAAAATTTTTTTGAGTTGAATTTAAAAAAAATTAAAAAAGTGGGGTTAAAAAATTTTTAATTAATTTTTTTACTCTTTTATCTTATATATTCTTTTTATTAAAATTTTATCACCCCACTTTTTTAATCTTTTAAAATTCAACTCATAAAAATTTTCCCTCCCTTCCCTTCCCCTCTAAATCCTTCACACCAAATAGACCCTGAACGTCTCCACCATTATATCATATTTTAATGGTTGAAATTTATTCTATTCATCATGATAAATTTTTTTAATATTTAATGTTATAAATCTACTTTGATTAATAGAATAAATTTTAACCATTAAAATATGATCTAATGATGGAGACATCCAATCCAATGGAATCAGATACTAATGGAGACACTCCTCTTCTCGTTTAGAACGAGTCCTTTACGCCACTTTTTAATTGCTACTTAGTCTTGAGTCAAGGTAAAGAAACACGAGGTTCTTAGCAACACAACGAATGGTTGCTCTGTTTCTGATAATGGGATCCTGCAAATTATCAGAGGTAGAGCACAAGTGTTCTGCTTTATGCGGAGATGTTAATGTTAGCAGTCCTTTCTGCTTTATGTTGAATTATGCATTTAAACAACAATTTTATATTTCTCAAATTTTGTTAACCTAAATTTAAATAACTTTATTTACAATTATTTCCCTTCAGCATAGATCTATATAATAATGTGGCCTAGCTAGCTATTTCCTCATCAAATAAATTGACATTACCTTTTATCAGAATATTGAGGTGCTTCTTGTAAATTTATTTTTAAGTAAGTCAGCTTTGCTTGTAATCTTTGTAGTATGAACTTTAGTTTTTTAAAGAACTGCCACACTTTTGAAGCCGACATATAACTAACATGTTATAGCCTATTGTAATCATTTTTATTAATATGCATTTGACTTTATCTTATAAGAAAAAATTGACAATAAATGTGTTGTGGGTGTTGGAATAATCTAACAATAGAGATCTCAAATATATTATATAAATTTCATAAAAGAGAGCAATAACGGAAGACATGATGAAATTGTACCTCTAGCCATAATAATTCTACACGTTATATCTCACAACTTGAGAACTGAAAAAGGAGAAAATGAAATTAGAAAAAAAATAACTCAGGATTCTTCTAACAAGAAGATGAGGCACAATGATTATCTGGGAATAGCCGTCACCCGTCAGGAAATCTTTAAGGAGCAAATAAGTGGTTTTCCATGTTACTGCTTTAAGACTTGGCCTATATTATTCATAACCTCCCATCAAAGTTTGTAACATATTACCAGCCAGGCAGGTATCATTAAACCAAATCTTTATCCAAATCACGTGTGGGCCACAATCAGGGGATATTTTATTTTAAAACATTGATAAGATAATATCTATATATAATATATATTAAATAATAATAAAATATATAATCTTAAATAATAAAATATCTAACAGTGGGCCCTCCGTTTCTCATTAGCCTGTTGATCTATAAATGGCGAAGAAGACATTTATCAATGTATGTGAACATTGAAGATTTTCTGCAAAGCAGCAACAACAACATCATCCCTATAAGGTATTCCTACAGAGACATTAAGAAGATGACCAAAGGGTTTAAAGTAAGACTTGGGAAAGGAGGTTATAACTCTGTTTTCAAAGGACAACTTCGAAGTGGTCGTGAAGTTGGATAGAGAGTTGGTTTGTGGAGCATTCATATCAGGCCTAGCAATCGTCCTTCAATGAACAAAGTTGTGGAGATGCTCGAGGGAGATGAACAAAACTTAGAATTGCCTCATCAAACGCCTTCTTTTTATTAGCAAGATTTACCTGAAGCTGATGATAATTGTTCAAGTTCATTGATCACATCATCTGATTCTGGAGAATCTTACTCAATGGATGAAATTGTAGAGATGCCAGAGGTTAAAGAGGAAAGCTCAAAATTGTCTCAAAAGTCTCATCTACATAAACTAAGTTTAACAACAAGATCATTTAGGTCCAACGAGTAAGTCGGTATAGGTTCATAACCATGTTTTGGTTATGAGATATAGCGTAGTAAATATATGTTGGATACTAGTGAATCTTGATATATATTAATTTCTGGTGAGACAAGACAAGTGATGCTTCCAACGATATATTATATATATATATATATATATATATATATATATATATTTGTATCTGAGAACCGCAAATATGAATAATTAGTGGGGGTTCCATTAACATAATTGGATGTTAGGCTTCCATTTTTATTTGCCATATGGGATAACTTGTGGAAAGAAGCGTTTGTCCTTTTTGGATAACCATAATTTATCAACAGAAGATAATTTGTGACATGGTATATAGTTTATGTCCTTGAGTTAACGTTTTTTGGACTAATGAAAATTAAATGTGATCTTATAAAAGGAACTAAATAACATATTATATTCGAAAAAGAAGTTTTAAATGAAAACAATGTCAAAATAATATCTATTTTTATTAAGATATAACTTATATATTAACAAATTATTATCACTTTATTCTTACCATACTAGGTTTATTAATTTGATTATTGGAATACATTGCATGATCTGAACAGATGATATAAATAATTACCAACCCCCCCCCCCCCCCCACACACACACACACACACACAGAGCAATCGCCAAACAGCTAGGAATAGTAAAGAGTGCTAAATGACAAGTTTCAGAAAATTCACAAGAGACAGAGAAGAGAATTAAAACTACACACGTAAACAATGACAGAACCATACAAAACAAAAGGAAAGGCAATTAATGTTCGACCTTTATCAGCTCTCACTCTGCTTCATGGATTATTTCTAAACCTTGCATCACACGTCTAGCAGGCACACTGGTTCTGTTACTTGTGGAAGGACCTTCAGAGTCAAAAGGATTAGGAGGTACTGGTAATATGTGTTCTTGTCCTTCCAACATTTGAACCACCACTTGCATTGAAGGTCGATCCACAGCATGCCATTGGATGCACCACAGTCCCACTATTCCTAATCTTTTGGCAATCATAACATCCTCTTCTTCCTCAATATGGATTCTTATATCCTCTCTCCCTTCTAAAACATTATAGATCCATTCCGGATAGTAAATGTGGGCTGCATCTTCTTCTGCGTCATTGGTGATCTTTCTCCCCCCTATCATTTCAAGTAGCAACATCCCAAAACTATAAACATCTGCTTTGTGAGACACATTACCAAAGTTTCGAGAGAATACTTCAGGAGCCATATAGCCAAAAGTTCCTCTAGCATTAGTCATTGATACAATACTTTGATTTTTGGAACATAATTTGGCCAGCCCAAAATCAGATATTTTTGGAGTAAAATCACCATCTAATAAAACATTGTGAGGTTTTATGTCAAAATGAACTATGCGCTTCTCACACCCATGATGAAGATACTCAATTCCTTTGGCTATGCCTGAAGCAATTTCTTGTAACTTTTTCCAACCAGGAAAGTTTTGCCTTTGACCAAGTGAATTTATGAAATTTTGTGATGAACCATTTGATAAGTACTCATAAACAAGTGCTCTTCTAAAGCCATCTGCACAGAAGCCAATTAAACGAATAATGTTGACATGATGGATTTTGGCCAATGTTCCCACTTCGGTGATGAACTCTTCACCGTTTCCTAATACAGAATCAGAAAGAATTTTCACTGCAACTTGGAATTCAGATGAAATGTTTCCTTTGAACACAGTACCAAATGATCCTTCCCCCAACTTGTCTTTAAATTGATTGGTAATTCTCTTAATTTCAGCATAAGAATACCTGGTGGGCCTAAGTTCTCTATAGTCTTTCAAAAATTTGTCAATTATTTCCTGGCTTGCTTTCTGTGTTTTGTAAGAATTGAAGATGTAATGAACAGCAACAATAATTGCAGCCAGAAGAAATGAGCCCACTGTTAATCCTGCATATATATAAGAAATCAAATTTAATTTCAAAAACTATACTTCCGCAGGAAATTAAAATTCTAATCTCAATTTGAGAGCTAACCTATAGTTAAAAATTTGTTCGATGAACCTGCAAAAGAAATTAACATGATTGGTTAGCTTTGCACATTTACAAAAGTATCTATATATTTAGTTATGATATACAAGAGACAGTATAGATTTTTTACAAAGTATAATCCCACATAACTCATCATAAGATGAATTTTGATGCTTTGCATGTTCAGACTGGGCACATGTTCATGAGATTTTGTATATTTATTGGAATAGGTCAACATGCACATGTCCATATAGATTTGTTGTAAAAGTAGACCATATCATACCTATGTCAAAGCATGCAGTTTCATAACTAATGCTGCTATTCCTGAATCCGCATCTTCTTCCCGTTGATTCGCAGTGTTTACACATAGGATTAGACCACTTCAAATGAAGAGTGTAACCAGCTCCAAAAATCTGTCTTGGGACGGATGAAATGTTAAATACTTTGGTGCAAGACAACAGGGAAATTTGTCTGATTAGTTCACTTGATGAAATGGCATATACTTGATAGGTAGAGCTGCTGAGGCAGGTTGGGATTAATTTCACATACATGCTGGAGCTTTTGGGCTGCGAGCAATTGAAGACGGTAAAGTCATCAACATAAAGAGACGAGCTGGCTTTGAGCTGGAAAGGGGGAGGAGGAGGAAGAGTGAGGTTAGGGAAATTCAGAGAGAGGCATCCATAAGGATCATATAGCTGAATGATTTGGGAAGTGTAATCAATGTGTTTTACATTGAGCTTCACTGAGCGAGGCAGCTCAAAAACAGGGTGATTTGTAGAGGAACATTGTAAACCAAACCCTGGATAGCCACACTCTTCTGGTTGGCGTCCGATTATTCGGAAAGGAAATCGAACATGATGGTGTCCACATCTTGTTTCAGGTTCTGGACAGCTACTCTGGCTTTCTACAGGTTCTGAAAACCCTGCTATTAGCAACAAGCAAATGAAGAAGGAGTTTACAGTTGAAGTTTCCATGTCCTGGCTTCCCCCAAGTAGCAAGATGAAACAAGAAGTTACTGGTCTCATCTCAAATACGAAACCAAGAGATTTTTCCAAGCAATGATGTACCTTCTTATATCAATAAACTCTCACCATTAACTCTCATCATTGTAAATTACTGAAATTCCTATCAAGTGGGAACGGGTTTTAGATGAGATTTAAATGGTCTAGATTTAATTTTTTTATTTTTTATTTTTTGAAAAAAAAAATATTTTAATAAATACAGAATCTAAAATAAAGATAATCTCTTAACTAACATTTTATCAAAACATGATTTTTATATTAAAATATAATCAATTTAAAAAAATTAAATCTAGACTGTCCAAATCCCATCTGGACAGTCCAGATGGGGCGAGCTTTCGGTGCCTATCCAAAAGATAGGCACCGAATGGGGTTCCCTATCAAGTGTCCACTTCAGAGTAATTTCTAGGAAACCTCTTGATGATAAGAAACATATGGTCCAGATGGGGCGAGCTTTCGGTGCCTATCCAAAAGATAGGCACCGAATAGGGTTCCCTATCAAGTGTCCATTTCAGAGTAATTTCTAGGAAAACTCTTGATGATAAGAAACATATGGCGTCAATAGTCAACACGTACACGTACACCCTTGTTAATTTCTTACAGGGCTGTGTCTTTTATGTGTATTTCAAATTAGTTGTCAGTTTCCAAAGAAAAATTTGTCAGCAATCTGTTGATTATACGGAATAAATGGTTGTAAGGACTTTTATATGCCTCTCCAGAGATGAGATGAGTAATTACTCTTCATTTTGAGATCATCATGAGAAGGGACATGATGTGTTGCTCTTCAGGAAAATTACTGGTGGCCCTGTGTCTGATACTGTCATTCTGCAGAACTTGCAAGGCATCAGATGGAGACAAGAAGTGTTCTAGTTTGTGCGGAGATGTTAATGTTATCAGCCCTTTCAGGCTAATGGATTCTCCGGAGGGGTGTGGTGACTACAGGTATGAGCTATCTTGCGAGCAGAACCAAACGTTGCTGTATTTGAAATCTGGGAGATATGATGTTTTGTACATCAATTATGAGAACAACACGATCCGAGTGAGGGATAGTGATGTGGTAGAGTCGGGTCACAGAAAAATTTCCTTGCCTGCCTATTCTTTAACAGAGCTGAACTTGAGCTATATCAAATTGGAGAATCCATTTACGGCCACCATTCTTACACACTCTGGAAGTGGTCTTTTGGGATTTGAACAGAAGCAATTGGCAAAGACTATGACATTCGTAAGGTGTAGTAACCCAGTGCATTCCCGTGTGTTTGTGGACACAACCCCTTGCTTCAACACTTCAAATGCCTCTGTAGCTTCTTCTTCTTCTTCGTATTTGTATGTGAATGTTGGCACCGAAACTCTGAGGGATTTGGGGTTGGACGACGGTTGTAGTGTAGAACTGATGTATATGACGTCGTGGCCTGCTTGGAAGAACAACCAGTTTGATTGGTCATGCACAGACATCCACAACATGCTTCTTTATGGCTTTGAACTTTCCTGGTTGCGTGGATTATGCAATAGCGTATTTGGAGATTTCGCATATCTTGATCGAACCAAACATCCACACTGTCTTGCTGGTAAGTCCTTAAATTCTTAGTTAGTGATACAAGACTTAGTTAACTAATTTACAGACAATAAAGAAGCTAAACAAATTAGTTAACTAATGAACTAGGTTTTATATATATTAAGGATCGGAGGTAGTACTAAACTATTAAGTATAAACCCTTACTCTTAACTGTATCCTACTTTTGCGTTTTCATACTTAACTCAGGCAAATTCTCAATTCTGGAATTGGCTTCAAATAAGTCTGTCGTGTGTGTGTATATCGTTGAAAGGTATTAGTTCACACGTCTAACTCAATCTTTTTGGCCAAAGAGCCTTTTGTTTTTTCTCTACCCATTTAACTTCACTCTTGCCTTGCCCTACCCATAAATAACTGTGGCCATTAGTGTCATTTTCATAATCCAAGCCCACATTAATATTAAGCTGCTTCATTACTACATGTATCATTAGTGAACTGGCCTTTTGAATTTTGAAGAGTTGGGACGGAGCAGCCAAATCGAGTATTTTGAATATCGGTTCGTATTATAATAAACTAATCAAGAATTGATAAAGTTCATCATTGGTTAAACATTTCCCCTTATATGCACATTATTAATAATTAATTGAAATATCCCTTGTTATTTACTACTAATACAGTCGTTTTATACTTTTATTATCAGATGACATTTTCTTCAACAAATTACCCGATGGCCTCGAACACATTTTATGGGTGGTCCGTGTGGTGTTCCTTAGCACAGGTAATATTGTGGCTACTTAAAACTTTTTACTCCTCAATACGACGCAATTTTTTTGATTTTGTAAAATATATATTCATCTAATAGCATTTTAGAAAACTAGCTAAAACATTTAAATTAGATTGTCAGATATGAATTTATTTTTTTTTTACAAATTTTATAACCTGAAAAGTTCGTTCTTCATTTGATATAAAAATTATACCACAAAAATAATTCTATGGCTAAATTTGCACGTCATCATGAAGATCTAAAAAGTCAGTAAAATTCTTGATATGCATATATCTTTAATTTCATATATTCTTAAATCATGCATTTTAAACGACAACATATATTTCCCAAAATTAAATAAATTTTATTTACCATAATTTCCCTTCAACATAGATCTATTTAATAATGCGGCCCTTCGTATTTGCTCAACATTAACCTCTCACTTTCTCTGTTTCGCAGCTTTTGGAATTCCCTTCTTAATGTTGTTAGGTAATTCCTTGACTTGAACCAAACAATACAAATGAAATACTAGTTCGATATACAGACCAGGGCCAGCACATTCTAATTATTCTTTTTTGTTTTTTGGTGTTGTCTTTCAAATTTCCTTGAGCAGTTTGTCATTGTTGTTGTAAATGTGTTGTTGGGCCTCCATTTATCATCGGCCTGTTGATCTATAAATGGAGACGAAGACATCTATCAGTGTATGACAACATTGAAGATTTTCTGCAAAGCGACAACAACAGCATAATGCCTATAAGGTATTCCTATAGAGAAATCAGGAAGATGACCAAAGGGTTCAAAACAAGAATCGGAAAAGGAGGCTATGGCTCTGTGTTCAAAGGACAACTTCGAAGTGGTTATGATGTGGCTATCAAGATGTTGGATAAGGCCAAAGGTGATGGACAAGAATTCATGAGCGAAGTTGCCACACTTGGTAGAATCCACCATCTCAATGTGGTCCAACTCATTGGTTATTGTGTGGAAGGACCAAAACGTGCTCTCGTATACGAGTTCATGGAGAATGGATCTCTTGACAAATACATTTTCTCTAAACCCAATGACAATGAGCCATCCATGAGTCTTCATCAATTATATGACATTTCTCTCAGAATAGCTTGTGGTATTCACTATCTACATAAAGGATGCAACATGCAAATTTTGCATTTTGATATAAAGCCACACAACATCCTTCTTGATGATAACTTCGTCCCAAAGGTCTCTGATTTTGGTCTTGCTAAACTTTGTCCTATAAATAATAGCGTTGTGTCTCTAACAGCAGCAAGGGGAACTATAGGATACATTGCTCCTGAATTGTTCTACAGAAATGTGGGAGGAATCTCTGACAAAGCTGATGTCTATAGCTTTGGAATGCTATTAATGGAAATAGCTGGTAGAAGGAAGAATTTGAATGTGTTAGCTGAACACTCAAGTCAATTTTACTTTCCATTTTGGGTATATGATCAACTGAACGAAGGAAATGAAATCAACATAGAAGATGCAACAGAGGAAGAAATGAAAGTGGCAAGGAAAATGATGATCGTTGGGTTATGGTGCATTCAAACTAGGCCTAGCGATCGTCCTTCAATGAATAAAGTTGTGGAGATGCTTGAGGGAAATGAACAAGACTTGGAATTGCCTCATCAAAAGCCTTCTTTTTATACACAAGATTTACCTGAAGTTGATGATAATAGTCATTCAAGTTCAATGATCACATCATCTGAGCCTGAGGAATGTTCTTCAATGGATGAAATTGTAGAGATGCCTGAGGGAAAGGAGGAAGGCTCAAAATTGTCTCAAGAGTCTCATCTATATGCACTAAATTTACCAACAAAATCATTCAGGTTCCACGACTAAGTCTGTGTATGTTCAGAACCATGTTTATATTATAAGATAGAGCGTACTAAATATGTTGGATACCACTGGATCTTTATATATATTAATTTATGGTGAGACAAGTGACGCTTCCAACAATTATCTTTGCCCTTTTGTATCTGAGACCCGCAAATATGAATAAGAATAGGGGGTTTATATTAATAACAAAGGAAGTACGTGGATAATTAGGTTTAATTTCTGAGAAGATTATTGGTGGACTATATCATTTATCAGTAGAAGATATATATCCTTTTTGGCATTTTACCTGGCAACGGACAAGTGAAGGAATCGTATATATTTTTATCATGTTCCTTAATTTGGGACGCGTCAGTATACTATAGTTTAATTTGTTTCTCTTCTAGGTCTTTAACTTTTTTGGAGTATTGAATGTGTGATCTTAAAAAAGGAACTAAAGTACATATTATCCTCTAAACAGACGTTTTAAATTAAAACAATGTCAAAATAAGATATGTGTAAATTTATAGATATAATAACTTATATAATAATGACAAATTATATTAACACTTTGTTTTAATATTTCATAAAAAATGATAAATTTCATTCGTGAATGTGGAAGACGAATATTTCATAACACCTGGCTTTGATTATTAAAACACAATTATGTTTGGCCAATATAGAGTTAAAAGTCCATTCATACATTTTGGAATAATTAATTTGTTTTAACTGTTCGGAGCTTGTTGATCTTAACTTCTGCTCATTGAAGCTTGATTCAAATTGCTGGAATTGGTATCCTTACATAATTGCTTTTCAGATAATGGAATTTCAAGATTTTAATCTCCCATTTTATTTATAAAACCTTGTCGAAGATTTAATGAAATATTTATGTCTTTATAACTTACTTAAAAAAAATGCCGTTCCCATTTCTTCAGAACCAGGTTCAGTGCTCATCGTAATGGTAAGCACCAAGAGCTAATAAATGAGGTGAGATCTACACCGTTCAAATAGAATTTCATCCAAATTTAATATTTTTAAATGATGATTTTTAAATAAAAAAATTATATTTTGAAAACTGACAATTAAGAAAGTATCTTTATATTAGATTTTGTACACATTAAGATCATTTTTTTCAGAAAAAAAAGTAAAAATAAAGAAAATCAATATGATCATTCCAAATAAGATCTGAACGATCTGTATTGAAGATTAGCTTATAGTGCTTATCATTATGATGAGCACTGAAACTGATTCCAATTTTCTTTCACTTTCTAAAATAAATTAATGTTGTTTATCATTATGTGTAAGTGTGAAGTGAAGGTGCTATGCGACTAAGGCATCATAACTAATTGTTAGACTTGAATCTTGTTCCTCCATGACTAGATCAATTCGGTTAGGTACTGTATATTTTTATTGTTCAACTCTTTGACTACATTAAAAAAAAAACAAAAAACAAAAGCTCTGTCCTCTCTCTCCATCTATCCAAGGGTAGAAGGGCTAAGGTATCTGGTCTCACAATCAATTATCAATATACTTTTATTTAACGCCTTTCTTCCTTCATGCTTTGATATTTATTATATATGTTGCCCTAGGCAGAGAGGAAGTACAACAATGCATTCTGAGCATGGTGGTTAAACTCTATTGTGGTGACAATAGTCCTGTAAAAAAATACATAGCTTAGCGCTGATGCTATTAAATTTTTGAATATGCACGGTAAATGTATGGGTCGCTAAAATAGTATAGTAGTAAATCAAGGTCATCCTACAGAGATTTAAGGTAATAGATAATTAGGCATTAAAATTTTCATTTTCATTTAAGTTAAACAAATCAAAGAAAGAGATTGAAAGACAATTTAAACAAATGCAAAAAATATAAATCTAATGATTTTAAAGATTTTAATTGATAAAAACAACTTAAAGTAGCTAATCCCTTTTTTAAGTTTTAAAGCATATATTTACCCAATTAAAAGTACTTAATGTTAATTTGTTAATCTAGAGTTTAAATGAATATAAGTATATTCCAATCACTTATACTCATCTCTTAAGTTAAAATTGTTATTCCTAACTAATTTACTCAAAAAGCAATAAATGTCTAAATTCACTCTAATATGATTATATGGGTCCAATAGGTATATTCCTATCCTATTGGCAAATTAGAATAAATTCTAATCCTACATTACTTAATGTTATTGTCTAATTAAGATCCCTCTCCCAAGACTAATCTAAATTTCCCAATTTCATACTTAATGGTGATCAAGCACTAAATAAACAAAATAATTCAAAATTAAGTAAACAAAATTAACACAAACCACAATTAATTAGTTTATGCATACTCAAATCCCTAAATTAGATCATAACTAGCCACACATTGCTTTAAACATCGTCACAGTAGCAACAAATCCAGAGTTCAGATTGAAAATCATAATGCAAACAAGAAGAATCAGACTAAAATAAAATGGGCAGAAATCATAACTAATCACCATCCACTGATCCTTGTCTGTCGATTCCCATTGCTGCAGAAGAGTCTTGGAGTAGCAAACGAAGATTCCAATCCAGAACAGCCTCTCCTCTGTTTTCCGCCACTGATGATGATCTTCAAGAATGTTAGTCACCACTTTCTCAGCTCCTTGGTTCAGCCTTCCTTCTAGCTTTCTTCTTCAAATTCGATTCCCTCCAACAACGATGGTGCTGGAGTTAACTTCCGATTCTCAGCTCGATGCTCCCTCTCTGGTTTTCTTGCACTGAGGAAGACGATGGCCCCCTCCTCTGTTCCTCAGCTGCGCCTTTATCCTTTGTAGTTCAGGACGATGCTGAGTAGTCTCTTGAGAAAACGGCGCCTCCCCCTGTGCGGCCACTCCCTCCTTTTCTGTTTTTCTTCATTCCGTTGCTTTTCTCCTTTTACTTCCCTTTCACTGTGCGGCTGCCTCCCTCTTCAAACTCTCATTCAAAACCTACAGCTCTCTTAGGTCAACATTTCAGCTCCTCCATATCCAAAAACGATGTCGTCCTTTCTTTTCAATCAACTCTGTTCAATTAAATTGCTCCCCCAAATGCCAACAGTACGGTATCACTTTATTAAGAAAAGAAGAACAATTAACAAAAGCTAAAATATAATAATAATAATAATAACAACATCTTAACTCTTTTATTTTTTTTTAAACTATCAATATTAATTATCTGAAACCCATATCTAGTTTTATTTAAAATTATAATATTTATAGAGATATCCCCAAATCATGTATCAAATTGATATTTTTTTCCAAATCTCAAGGAAATCATCTTAAATTAGCATTGATTACTCTTCAATTATATCAAAATATGTCTCAAATATATTAAAAAAGGAAAGTTATCAAGCGCAAAGATGATATTAAGGGAGTAATGTTGGCAAAAAGATATATATTAAGGGAGTAAAGATGATATTGGTTGTCATATATACAGATGTTGGATTTAGTGTAGAATGATAATGATAGACCTAGGCTTATATCCATCCATCCTGCTCTGGCCTTCTCAAACCTCTAGGGAACAAACCTGTTTCTTTTCTCACAAGAAGTCCGTGGTATTTTGGGTTCACTTCACACATGAATGCGATCTAATCTAACTTTGAACCTTGCCACTACTTTAATTATCGTTAACCCTCCTCTAATATCTCTTCATTTAATAAGGATTATTTATAAAAGAAATCAGTTAATCATTTGGACATCACATATATATTTTAAATCATAAGAATTCATTGAAGGTTCATGTCCTAGTGACTGGTTGTGGAGACCTCCAGCTTGCTTGCAGAAGCTACTTGATGCGTATGTTGGAAGAATTGTTTTTGATAATGGATATAGACTCAGTTCCTGTTTGGAAAACTGATTATGTTATTTTGCTTTGGTATTGCTCTGTTGGTTATGTTATACTCCCTCCGGTCCTAATTATAAGATAAAGTTAATTTTTTTTTGAGAAATTAAGGAAACCAATTAAATCACTTTAGAATATTTATATTTATATTTTTTTTCTTCAAACTAAGTAATTTGATTAATAAACTAATATATAATCCAAAGATACTAGAAATATAAATACTCTAAAGTGATTTAATTGGCTTCTTTAATTTCTCTAAAAAAATCAATTTTATCTTATAATTAGGATCGGAGGGAGTATTTGTATTTGTAAGACCCATTTCAAGTTAACTTATCTTTGCCGGCAAAAAAAAAAAAAAAAAACTGGAGTTATGAGTCTTCTGTTGAAAAATGAGAGTTGAAGTATGATACAATTTATTACAGCCACAACTTGTAGCAACGAAAAACAAAAGTCAAAGTTTTGGAGGATTAATTATGAGTGTAAAATGGGCCCTATGAGTCAACGTCTAAATTACATTATTGGAGTTAGCAATGCGCAATTGCACATAGATTTTTTTGTGCCTGCTGATGTGATGATGACTTTTCCATCTCTTGGGCGCCTTCGATGGAGCTTCCTGCGTCGCTTTCATTTGGAGCCACGAGTAAAATTGAGTTTGTTATGACTTTTGATACTCCTCGGGTACTATTTATATGGGGCACCTCCCAGTAAATTTATTATATGAATGAACACTTTATTATTCTTATACTCCTTTCAGTCGGCCTCAATATAGGATTCAGCTGATTTTTATTTTTGGAGAGATTAAAAAAACTAAATAAATTAGTTATTCATAGTATCTGTTGTGTATCATTTGATTATATACCAGTTTATAAGTGAAACAAATTAGTTTGGTATAAAAAAGATAAATATAAATACTTTAAAATAATTTATTTAACTATCCTTAATCTCTTAAAAAAAGTCAATTATCTAATGGTACTTGGAGTTCATTGTAACCAACTAGTCTGATTTGCTAGAATGTAGGCATATAATAGAGGAATTTTGTTCCCTTTAAGCAATAATCGTGTCTGCATACCCAATACTCATACAAAAGACCATTGGTTAAGCTAGAATGACTCACAGCTAGTTGCTCCAAAAACTTGGTGATTATTCTTCGATTTTTCAGTTCTTACTCATTCTTTTATATGTGTGTGTGTGTATTTAATTTTATGACAGAGTTGTGTGTGCGCGCGCAAGAAAAGTAGCGCTTAAAACTTAGGAGAGCCTGACAAAATATTTTATTTCCGAGAGAGAAAATATGCAACGCGTGATGGTTAGGATGAACAAGATTGAAGGAAGAACACAAATTTCCACTCTTGCAAGTACAACAACAAAACAAAGGTCTTTATTCTATTATGTGAAGTTGGATAAAAAAACTAGAGTAGTCACGAAACGAAGATACCCTTGCAAGCATGTTATTGATTTTTTCTGAAAGGGTCTCAGTTTCCTGGAAACTCGTCAAAGTGTAAAGTAAATAATCATAAGATATGTTTGTTTTAGTGAACATATTACTTATAAGCTACTTTTTACGTAATTCGAGACACAACTCCTCTCATATACTTATCTCGTATATCGTAAATCACGATTAAAAAACTGCTTTTAAGTATTCCAATCATTTATCCAAACCAGCACATAGTAAATTCTAACTTTTAATAAGCCTTTGGAGCATAGCAAGACTTAGTGCTCGTTTGGATGAGCGATTGGAATATTTAAAAGCAGCTTTTCAATCGTAATTTACGGTATACGAGGTAAGTATGTGAGAGGAGTTGTGTCTCGATCTACGTAAAAAATAACTTATAAACAATCTGATCACTAAAACAAACATACCTTTAGTCCTTGTATGCCCGACCGATGAGGGCTTCTTGATGACTTTTCGATCTAAACACACTTTTTGTTTTTTGTCATCGCTGTATATTGTTGACCGAAAATGATTTATCGATTGTTTTGATTCCATTGTGCAATGTATTTTGAAAAGGAATAATCATTGTTAAAAAAAAAAAAGAAGGAATAATCATGGATGGTTGACCCCGTCTAAGCCGTAGCAACCACAGCCTCGAAATTCGTATCTAATCTAAATTGTCTTGGAAACTTGTAATTAGAAACTTTCTCCATTGAGGTTTCGTTTCATTCGGCTCTTTATTTTGAAGGGTCAAGTAAATTAAAATTGCGCTTGTTTTGAAAATTTTGGATAATGGCGCTATCCTCAAGAGAAAAAAAAAATGGTAGGCATTTCTACTCCTAAAAAAAAAACTAGATCGAATTATTAAGCATATGATTAATATATTTTTTAATAAGAACTTGAATTTAAATTTTGTTGCTAAATCTAATTCACCTACGGCTACGGGTTTTTCTCTCCTAAATGGAAAACTAAGCATTTAGATCATTAATTTTAATTAAATTTAAGCCATGTTCATGTTTTGTGTGCTTTTGCTGGGAAACAAGTTTCCAATAAGTGAAGGAGGGTAGATATTTAGAAATGTGTGGATAAAATTATTAAACAAAGGAGAGATGTTCGGGATTTCGGATAAAGCTAAGACTACAATACGGAATGAAATTTATCTAAAGTTACTTACATCCATTATATTAAGCTTATATATATATATATATATATATATATATATTAATGAATTTATAAGGGTACATATGCATTTTAGCCAAGGTTTTGAAATTTGGACCAGTCATTAAACCAGTCTGGGTACTGGATCAAGGGTCAGTGGGTCAAATAAGAGTCAAATCATTATTAGACCGGTGAGAAAGTGAAGATTTCAAAGGTATTTAAATGAAATTCTGAATAAAATATTAAAAATATATATAAAAAAACGGTTGGATGGTACAAAAACTAGTCAAACCGCATAAAAGTCAGTTGAACTAGGGTTGACCACCAGGCAGGTAAGACCACCAGGCCGGCCAGTCCGGCCTAGTTTTCAAACCATGATTTTAACTACTAACAATAGCATAATAATAAGTATCAATATGAAAATATAAAAATCCTAATTTATATTATAATAAAGAATAACAAAAATTTACAAATGTTTATAGATGAATTTACATATGCACGTACACATCTTAACAACTAATTAATAATCAAGAAACAAAAAATTGGACCGGACATTGAACTAGTTGAAGTAGTGGTTCAAGGGTTAATGGGTCAACTTGAAGTCAAACGGCCATATAAAAATAATAGAATTTAATTCAAAATAATAAAATTTAATATATCATATTTTATTTCATTAGCCATTTTATATTTATGAAAATTAATTGGGTTAAAATTAAATACTATTTTATTTTAAGCCTACTTTTAGAGTTTAATTATATAGTAATGATGGAAAATAATTGAGTTTAAATGAATCAGATTTATTTTATTTCCTCCTTAGTAAAGTAACTAAAAATTATGGAAGTAAATGTTTTTTATTATATTTTTTTAAAATTAATGAGCTCCCAAGCCTGTGAAACTCAATCAAAGCCCTTAAATAACTTAGTCTTCTTTTATCCCATTACTCTTGCACAACCGCATGAGAGCATCCCATTTCCCACCTCTTTCTACACAAATCCTCATTTCCCAACTAAACACAAAACAAGGGCGACCTCATCTCCGTGTTCAACCTCATCTTAATCCCACCATCATTAGATATTGCAACATTCACTTTCACCAACCAATCATTGTCAACATTGGTCTCAGTTTCCATCTCTTTTTCTCTTCTTCTATCATCATCTACCTCTTCTTCTTCTTTTATAGTGACCTAGATCTTCCATCTCTTGTTCTTTTTCTTAGCTTACAAAAGTCTTTTTCTTTTTTTTGAGAAAACCGTGTAAACTATACAACCCAACGGATTTTTCGATTTGCCACCATTTTTTCCTGGTTTGAATATTTCCCGATTCTTGGGGTATTTCAGATTAGACATGTGGCTGGTTCACCAGTTTTTCAATCTGACTGACTGTCTGGTCCAATTTGTTGTTCATTAGTAATAATAACAAAATAAAAAGTGTGATTGGAAAACTTGACTTAAGTTTT
The DNA here is from genome assembly GCA_963855925.1 of Inga laurina. NCBI lineage: Eukaryota > Viridiplantae > Streptophyta > Magnoliopsida > Fabales > Fabaceae > Inga > Inga laurina. The sequence continues at coordinate 4,930,199 of OY979710.1, forward strand.
ATCCCTAAACAAGTGTGATTACAATTAATAGAAATAATTTAAAAAACAAGTTATAAATTTAGAAAACAAAGTGGATTGACATATTACCTTTAAAATAAAGTAAAACCTCTCCACTGATTCATTCATTTAGGATTGTTGCAATATTTTATTAGTTAGTATAAGGCTTGCATAGATTATGAGTTCAAGATGAAAGATTTAAAGCTCTGCAACATCTAAAGCTGAGATTCCAACAGCTTATATTGTGTTTCAGACTATGAAGTTAATTTTTTATGCTCTGCTACATAAATCCAGTATGCTTTGATTCTGAGTCTGAAACACAACTTTTCTTGCTTGTGTTATTAATTCTTAACAAACATATACTTCAACTACACACACACTCATTTTTATATGGAATGGCAACAGGAATTATATCCTCATCCTATATTTATTCTCTATCTTGGCACTTCTTTCCCTATATGATCTAAAATGTTAATTGGTTCAATCTGAGAAGATCGATTATTCCCTACATATAAAAGTATTCAAATCAATAAAGAACATAAAAAGAATTCAAATTAAAGGAGGAGAATTATTTAAGACCTGAGTTTTACGTTGATTTCAAGTGATTTCTTTGTATACTTCATGAGCAGTGGAAACTTTTTGCTGCTAACCTACATGAAAGCTTTAAGGGAAAAAGATAAGAAAATACAATTCAAGCTTTAAAATCTTAAATCAGTGACTTCCTACTAAAATGAGTTCTCAATTGCAATATTTTTGTAGTTAATACGTATATTCTTGTAGGCAACAAAACTAATTTAAGATTTTGAAGTTCAAGTAGTATTTTCTTACCTTTTTCCCAAGCTTTATTAATTGGTATTTAGATATGAAAAACATGCTAATTAAGATTACAAGAAAACTTTTCCAATGATATATTTTTCCCTTAATTGTTAGATCATACAAATATTACAGCTAGATCAGATTAACTACATGTATAGAGAATACATGATACTTGGTTTGAACACATCACAAGAAAAAACAAAGAAAACTTATTACATATTGCATTCTTTTAAGCTCGGGACACAAGTCTCAACCCACATGCATAAACAATGACAGAACGGGACACAACAAAAAGGCAAACTTCCAAATCTACCAAACCAGTTAATATTTAGTGACAATTATTGTCACTCTACTTCTTGGATTATTTCTAAACCTTGCATCAGACTTCTTGTAGGCACACTAGCCCTTTTTCTTGTTGACGTACCTTCAGAATCAAAAGGATTTGGAGGTATTGGTAATTTGTCTCCTTCTCCTTCTAGCATTTGAACCACCACTTGCACGGATGGTCGATCCATAGGATGCCACTGAATGCACCACAATCCCACTATTCCCAACTTTTTTGCTATTTTAGCATCACTTTCTTCCTCAATATGAATCCTAACATCCTCCTTTTCTTCTAAAATATTATAGATCCATTCGGGGTAGTAAATGTGGGGAGCATTTTCTTTTGTGTCATGGGTGATCCTTCTTCCCCCTATTACTTCAAGTAGCAACATCCCGAAGCTATAAATATCTGCTTTGTGTGACACATTTCCAAAATTTCGAGAGAAAACTTCTGGAGCAATGTAACCCAAAGTTCCTCTAGCATTTGTCATTGACACAAGGCTTTGATCTTTAGAACACAATTTAGCCATCCCGAAATCACATATTTTTGGAGTCAAGTCATTATCCAATAAAATATTGTGAGGTTTGATGTCAAAATGAAGTATGCGTTGCTCACACCCCTGATGAAGATACTCAATTCCTTTGGCTATACCTAAAGCAATTTCATGGAGCTTTTTCCAACCAATAAAGTTTTGCCTACTATCTGGTGAATTTATGAAATTTTGCAATGAGCCATTTGGAAAGTACTCGTAAACCAAAGCTCTTCTAAAGCCATCAGCACAGAAGCCCATTAAGCGAATAATGTTGACATGATGGATTTTGCCCATTGTTGCAACTTCAGTGACAAACTCTTCCCCATTTCCTTCAGAATTAGTGAGGATCTTCACTGCAACTTGGTACTCAGATGAAATGTTTCCTTTGAACACAGTACCAAAAGACCCTTCCCCTAATTTGACTTCAAATTGATTGGTAATCTTCTTGACTTCAGCATAAGTATATCTGGTGGGCTTCAGAGCTCTATAATCTTTCAGAAACTTTTCAATTATTGCTTGACTTTCTTTATGTGATTTGTAAGAGTTGCGGATATAAAGAATTGCAACAAGAGTACCCACCACTAGAAGTGAGCCTATGATTGATCCTGCACGTATAAGAGCTCGAATAATTAGTTTCAAAAGGTATAATTTGTCTTCAGCGGAATATAGTAAGTTCATTTTGGAAGTTAACCTGTAATTACATATTTGTTCGATGAGCCTGCAAAAGAAATAAACATGATGAGTCAGCTAGTATATCTAAGAAGAGTCATGCCTTATCATTTGAAAAACAATCATGCTCTGCGCGACAAATGCTAGACTGTCGCTTTATGTAAATGATATAAGTTGCCATTCAGGTATATTGAAAAAGTAGAGTTAAATATTACCTTTGGGACGAGCCTCGAAACATGCAGTATCATAACTGGTATCAATATTCTTGAATCCACATCTTGTTTCATTTGATTCACAATGTTTACACAATGGATAAGACCACATCAAATGAAGAGTGTCATAAAGTTGAATGATGTGATATGGGATGGATGGAATGTTAAACATTTTGCGGCAAAATAACAAGGGAAATTCTCCGATTCTGCTTGTTGAAGTAACGCCATATACTTGATAGTTAGAGCTGCTTAGGCACGTTGGAAATAATCCTCTATCTTTCGGTGATGAGCAATTGAAAAAGGTGTAGTCAACGAGATCCGAGGATATGAATTGGAAAGGAGAAGGAAGAGTGAGGTTAGGGACTTGCCTTAAAAGGCAGCCAGAAGGATCATATAAGTGAATGGTTTGGGATTTGTAATCAATGTGTTTGACATTGAGCTTGACTGGTCCAGGAAGCTCAAGAACAGCTTGATTTGCAGAAGAACATTGTAAATCAAACCCGGGATAGCCACATTGTTTTGGTTGGCGTTCTAATACTCGGAAAGGAAACCGAACAGGAAGGTTTCCACAAGTTGTTTCAGGTTCTGGACAGCTATTCCAGCTTCCTACAAACTCTGATGAAAGCCCAAGAATTAGCAACAAGCTAAAGAAGAAGGGGTTTATTACAGGTGAAGTTTCCATGTCCTGGCTTCCCCCAAGGAGAAAGATGAGATTTATAACAAGCTCCTAATGTCATCTCAAATAAGAAACCAAGAGATTTTTTCAAACAAGTGTAGCTTCCCAACGTTTTCCTCACATGATGTACCTGCTTACGTCAATAAACTCTGACCTTTGTGGCAGTCAAGAGTCAACTTAATGTAGAGTAATTTCTAGGAAACTTATCGCTGGTGTGAATACACACAACTTTGTTAATTTTTTTATATTGCTGTCAATGGGTGAGTGTCAAAAGAAAAATTTCTAGGAAACTTCTTGGTTGCACGAAATACATGATTGAAAGGACTTTTATGTGTCTTTCGAGATTACTAATTACTCTTCATTTTGTTCATCGTGATAAGGGACATGTATTTCTCTTCAGGAAAATTACTGGTGCCTCTGTTTCTGTTAACAGTGTTTTACAGAACTAGCAAGGCACTCGATGGATACCAGAACTGTTCTAGGTTTTGCGGAGACCACAACGTCAGCAGCCCTTTTCGGCTAAAAGACTCTCCAAAGGAGTGTGGTGACCCCATATACAACCTATATTGTGAGCAGAACCAATTGGTAATGTACTGGGAATCTGGGAGGTACAGTGTTATGTCCATTAATTATGAGAACCACACAATTCGAGTGAGGGATGCTATTATAGTGGAGTCAGACTCATCTTCCCTTCCTGAGCATTCTTTAACAGACTACAACTTTAGCCGAAGGGGTCCATATAGGTCCTGGTATGTATTGAACACATATATGATATATGTAAGGTGTGAACACCCTGTGGATTCCCCTGGCTTTGTGGACACAGCCCCTTGCTTCAACACTTCAAATGCCTCTGTATCTTCTTCTTCTTCTTCTTCATATGCCTATATTGGCAGCGGATATGTAGGGGATGTGGGGTTAGAAGATGATTGTCTTATAGAAATGATGTATATGACTTCGTGGCCTGCTCTGAAGAACAACCAGAACCAGTCTGCTTGGTCATGCACAGACATTCACAATATGCTTCTTTATGGCTTTGAGTTTTCTTGGATCAACTCAGGTGAGTCCATTAATCGATTTAATTCCCTGTCAATAAAAAAGGTTCTCTCCCATGTTTCCACCATAGGCACACATTTTTCGTTTTAAAGACGTCAATTTAATTTTTACACTTTCAACTATTTCATTGATCTATGTCTTTTACATATATATCTCTACTAATACATTTGTTTATCTGGTGTAATTGCAGTATACAGTCTCCCTCTTCTGCGTTATCTTCTGAGTAAGGCATCTCATGATAACTTCTAACTCTTTTGTTGAAGCCTACATATATATATGGTACATGCTTGCAATTTGCACTGCATCAAAAAATCTCACAAAAACAGAGACTCATAAATTTCTACTGCTTACATGTATGAATTTACGAATGTACTGTCAAAAATTTGTCTACATCAACCTTTCTACCCATCACAAATGATTTTTATGGGCTATTCATTTAATTACTATAATCTCTTTTGAATGATAGTGTGCTTTTAGTTTATTTCTCTTATTGTTTACGGGTTGTGAAGGAATAGCTAGTGCCAAGAACTAACCTTCATACTAATATAACAACTTGACAACCTATTCAATGTGGCACTAACTATTTTCACATTAATCATAGTATTTTCTGGTAAGAGAAACTGATATCATCTCTTGTTTCCTCTGTTTTGCAGTCTCTACGATATCAATCTGCTATCAGTTAGGTATTCCCTGACTTTAATTAAATTATCTAACTTTTAAGAGTACACGAGTACTAGAAAGTGCAATGACCGGCAAAACAATATAATAGAAATTCAATACTAGTTTCAGTTAAAGAGCACGTTCTAATTATCTATGTTCTCTTTCAAATTTTCATTAACAGCTATGTATACTGGAGCTAAATTTGCGTTAGGGGCTCCATTTGTCATTGCCCTTTTGATCTATAAGTGGCGAAGAAGGCATTTATCGATGTACGAGAGCATTGAAGATTTTCTTCGGAGCGACAACAACAACATCATGCCTATAAGGTACTCTTACAGAGATATCAAGAAGATGACCAAAAGTTTTCAAGTAAGACTTGGGAAAGGAGGCTATGGCTCTGTTTTTAGAGGACACCTTCGAAGTGGCCGTGATGTGGCAGTCAAGATGTTAGATAAGGCTGACGCCAATGGTCAGGATTTCATCAACGAAGTTGCTACACTTGGTAGAATTCACCATGTTAATGTGGTCCAACTCATCGGCTACTGTGTGGAAGGAACAAAGCGTGCTCTTATATATGAATTCATGCAAAATGGATCTCTTGACAAATATATTCTCTCTAAACATGTTGATGATGAACAATCCTTGAATCTTCACCAATTGTATACCATTTCTCTTGGAGTAGCTCATGGTATTGAATATCTTCACAAAGGGTGTGATATGCAAATTCTGCATTTTGATATAAAGCCACACAACATCCTTCTCGATGACAACTTCATCCCAAAGGTTTCTGATTTTGGCCTTGCTAAACTGTATCCTACAAATAATAGCATTGTGTCTCTTACCGCAGCAAGGGGAACAATAGGATATATGGCTCCTGAGCTCTTCTATAAGAATGTAGGCAGAGTCTCTAATAAAGCTGATGTCTATAGCTTTGGGATGTTACTAATGGAGATGGCCGGTAGAAGGAAGAACTTGAATGTGTTGGCCGAGCAATCAAGTCAATTTTATTTTCCATTTTGGGCTTATGATCAATTGAATGAAGGAAATGAAATTAGCATAGTAGATGGAACAGATGAAGAGATGAAAGTGGCGAGGAAAATGATGATCGTTGCTTTGTGGTGCATTCAAACCAAGCCTAGTGATCGTCCATCAATGAACAAAGTTGTGGAGATGCTAGTAGGGGATGGGCAAGACTTAGAATTGCCTCAAAAGCCTTATCTATATCCACAAGATTTACCTGAAGCTTATAATGATAATCTTTCAAGTTCAACACAACGATCCAAATCAAGTAATCATCCTTCAGTGAACAAAGCTGTGGAGATGCTTGAAGTAGAAGAGCAAGAGTTAGTATTGCCTCAGAAGCCTTTTCTATACACACAAGATTCACCAACAATTGATGTTAGTGATCATTAATGTTCAACGCCTTCATCACCCTCTGATCCTTCGGTGAATAATCCTAAAGAAACAACCACCTTTTTAACTAAACAAGTTGAGAGATCAATATAACATTGTAAAATATAAGTTGAGTATTGATTTTATTACGAGAGACTTTTGGATATGAATAAGAAGTAGTTTGTATCAACATGAGAAATGGATGTTAGGCTTCCATTTTTTACGTCATGGGATATATTAAGGAAGAAGCATTATTTGTCTTTCTGGATAATGATTTTTTTGTGGAAGGGACATGCACGTCCTTGGAAGGGATTAAGATCTCAGGGACACATATATTTAATGATCCAAAGCATGTGAAAGCTTTTCATGTAATGGATTATATTTGTTGCTCTCTCAGTTATTTGGTAATATTAATGTCAGGGTCGATCTTTGTTTGTAGACAAGACATGCACTTTTTTATAAGAAGCAAAAGGATTTGAATCACAAGCTTCTATTGATAGAAATCGTATAGTTGATCATGTCATGAATTTGGATGCAGTTAAGTAACTGTTTTCCTGGTTTTTTTTTTATTTGGTAATTTTAGCATCTTCTTCGTCAATTTGAATTATAATTTCTTGTCTATCACTCTCCTCTGATGATCTTTGCCTTGCAACCCTCCCCAAAAAACAAATATGGCTAGCAAGTATATCAGCATCGTGTGCCAAGACTAACATCTTATTAGTGAGATACAAGCTTTAATGAATCAACTTTGTACACCAAGCACTTACATGCTGATTTGTTAATTGTTTCTTTATATGTTGATGATCTTTTGGTGACAGGAAGCAACATTGACTAAGTTGATTTATTTAAGTAAGAAATGTAGAAAGTCTTTGAAGTGACATATCTTGGGGCTATGTCCTATTTTCTGGGTATGGAGATATCATAAAACAAGATCAACAGGGAATTTTTATTAATCAGAAGAAGCATACAAAAGACATGCTAAATAGATTTGGCATGGAGGGATGTAAACCTATTGCTACTTAATGAATCAAAAGGAGAAGCTGAGTAAGAATGATGCCGCAGAGAAGACTGAAGAAGGTTCTTATAGAAGCCTTATTGGCCGTCTCATATATTTGAAACAAGACCTAATATCAACTATGTTGTCAATGTTCTTTCAAGATTTTTGCATTATCCTACAGTAAATCATTACAAAGCCCCTTAGGGAGTCCTAAGATATATTAAAGGAACTCTTGATTATGGTATTCAGTATAAATGTAATCAAGTGTTCAAATTGGAAGGATGTCCTGTTGGCGAAAAAAAAATGGAAGGATGTTCTGATTCAGATTGGGGAGGATCTTTGGATAATATGAAGAGGGCTGATATATCCCGATTTTATCATAATATTTAATATCATATTTAGGGATTTTATCATTAATGTTTGGGTTAAATAACATTTATTATGATTAAATTGAATTAAAGATGATTGTGTGAAAATAAATCTTAAAAGGATATATTTGTTATAATCTTGTAATTACTTTTTAAAATTTGAATTTTGAATAAAGATATTATAAGATATTGATCTGAATTATAGGTCACAGTGGAAAAGGAGGAGCTGAGGGGCTAAAAAGTAAAGATGTACAAGGACTGCAAGAGAAAATAAGATTCTACGTGTGGCTCGAAGAGAATTCTGACAGGAAAAGGGCACTTTTCTGTAATATTAGCTGTCACTTTCAGGAGGAAAAATATCAGAAACAATTACAGAAAAGGACCCCGAAATTAAACAATACCAGTTGGGTCACAAAATACGCAGATCACCGTGGAACTGATTCATTTGGCCATCAGAGGAAATTACAGAACAGGACCCTGAATTGTAAACATGACAGTTAGGTCCAAAATGTCGAAAAATGCCGCTGGAACTGAATCTTTTGGCAGCTAATTCATAGAGATCTGATTTGATTTGAACATATTCCCGCAAATGGAGGGATTTTACCTATATTTCAAATCTTAAAAAAAAAAAAAAAAAGAGATGATTATCGGCACAAAAAAATCAGATATGAAATTGAAGAACCGGACACACAGCCGCAGACAAAACTTTCGCACCGCAGACGAGCGCACAGCCGCAAACGAGACTGAGAACCTTCACGGGACCTTCACGCAGCGCAGAAGACACACAAGGACGCAGTGGCAGACGTGAGAGAGAGAGAAGAGACGCCATCACCAAGCTTTATCAACACCTTCATCTTCTTCTCCTTCCCTTATCTCAATTCAATGGATTCTTAGTGCCTTCAAATAATTGCAATTGTGATGAATTTCATGATAAGAGGCTAAATCTTTTTGTGCTTTTTGGAGATGGAAGATTGATTTAAGTTCTAGATATACATTCAGGGGAGTTATTTGTTTTAATCTTTCTATTTAATTATGTAACGGATTTTCTGAGTTAGGATTTTATGTTATGTGGTTGATTTACTGAGATTGCAAGTTGTTTATCTTAGTATTGATTGAACAATTGTGATTTGGATTAGTTTATGTGATTTGAAATTTAAATTTCTATATTTCCTTTTGGTTTAATGTGGTTGTCTATTCTTTCATAGTTTGAATAAATATTATGACTGCTTAGATTTTATTTGAATATCTCAGTTGAGTATTCATTGTATAGAGGAACAAGTCGCATGAATCCAATCCTAAATTGCACACTAAGTGGTATTTAATAGTGTATTAAAAGGTAATTATCTAGCTAGAGTTCTAGGGTTAATCACTAATTAACATAACTAGACTTAGCGAGTTGTTAAGGTTTAATTTTTGACTTAGTGAGTGGTTTAACTCTCAATTCAATTTGAGCAAGAATAACCTATATTCCATTTTTCCAAGAAGCATTCATCATTAATTTGTTTAAATCACAATTTCATTAATTATCTCAACAATTTCTCAAAAAAAAATCCAAAAAAAAAAATAGTAGTTTAAGTTATTTTCATTATTAAAAAGAAAAAAATCAATTTAAAACCCATCTTAATATTTTTGTCACTTAGTTTAGATTAGGAATTAAATAAAAGGCTCCTCAAGAGAATACGACCCGAGTTGTGCCATTCACTGCATAATTTGGTTTATTTTGATTTAACCTGAGGTGACTAAAGGCTTTAATTAAATCAATGGCGTCGTTGCCGGGGAGTCAATTTATTTGACTCCTTGTTTAACTAAGTGTCAACTTTTTTTAAAAAAAAAATTTGGGTTAATCTTTTATGTGCCTTTTAGTTGTTAGTTAGTTATAGTTTCTTGTATTCATTCATCATATAGGTTTTAGATTGCATTTGCATCACATATCATACATTTTACATATTGTGGTTGAATTTTGTGTGCATGCCCCGAGGTAAAAAAGTTGTACCTAGTGATCTTGATCTTGACATAACTTTAAAACAGCTTAGGGAACAACTAAAAAGGAGTAAATAAAAAGGAACAAGGGGTATTAGCAAAAATCCCTTAGGACATAACATATATGCTGAACCGAGTGCCTTTAGGGAACTTCATTCTGAAATAGGTGATCAATTTAATCGAACTTTAGATATGGAACGTCATAATGAGGATGAAGAGGAAAATAATGGTATTCCACATAGAAGAGGTGAGGATGAAGGAGAAAATAATGGTGTTCCACATAGAAGAACAATTAGGGAAGTCACTACTTCTGGTATTGATTTAAATCATCTTGCTAATGCTGGACCTAACATGAATGCTGATTTTGAGATTAAAGGTTTATTGATCAATTCACTACCTAAGTTTCATGGTTTGTCTGCAGAGGATCCATATCTACATCTAAGGGAGCTCTACTTGAATTGTTCGAGTATGAAGCCAGTTAGAGCTTCTGTAGAAGACGTCATGTGGAAAGTCTTTCACCACTCATTGGAAGGCAAGGCAAAGGAATGGTACATGAGCTTACCAAGACATGTAGCTGATGTATATCAAAGTTGGCAAAACTTGCAAAAAACTTTTCTTGAGAAGTACTTTCCTGCATCTCGAACTTCTGCTATGAGAAAGGAGAGAAATTCAATCCTCCAAGGTCCAGATCAGACTTTGTATGAGTATTGGAATCGTTTTCAAGATCTTTTGGCTCGGTGCCCACATCACCAGATTCCTGATGAGCAGCTGGCTCAAACTTTCTATGACGGTTTGAAAGAGAAAGATCAAGACAAGATTGATGCAGCTGCTGGTGGTGCTATCATTGATTTCACTGCTCCTGAAGCTTAGGAATTGATCAAGAAGATGGCCCTAGCTAAGCAAACCTATGGGGAACCAAGAAGGAATTCTAGAGGAGTTTATCATGTTAACTCTTCACCTCTACACATTCCTCAGCTTGACACCTTCATTGCTCAAATTTTTGCTTTAATGACAAAGTTAGACCAGATTGCTTCTAAACCATCCATTCAAGAAGAAGTAAATTCCATAGGCAAGGAATTGACAGCCCCAAGTTGTGACCTTTATGGCTCATCTATGCACATCTCCTGCAATTGTCCATCTCGTTATGAACAAGTCTCTGCCATGTATCAAGGCCACCCTAACAATCCCAAATGGGACCCCTACTTAAATACATATAATGAAGGGTAGAGGCAAAATCCTAAATTTAGTTGGAGAGACAATGATAATAGAAGACAAAATCTTTTTCAACAAGGAAACATTGGAGCTGGTATCTCTTCTAACTAGTTTCAAGAATCTTCAAAGATGGTCATTTCACTCCAAGATAACACGCTTTCCCAACCAAAGAGTGATGAGACCAACCAACTGTTGAAGAGTATGGCTTCTCAACTTACTAATATGGACAATCGGATGAACGAAGATAAGGCTTTAAATGATAGTCAATTCTCCTCTATTGCCACAATCCTACAGCAAATGCAAGGTGATAGAGCAAGTAACAACAACCAAATGGCAAATATTTGTAAGAAGTTGGAAGAGTTAGAAATGAAGAACAACACGGTGCAATCTCACTTAACTCAAGTCTCCAACACTCTTAATGACTTGCAAGCTAAGAATGGAAGTAGTCTACCTTCTACCACTGTGATCAATCCTAAATCTATCAATGCCATTGAGTTAAGAAGTGGCAAGATAGTGCATTTCCCAGGAGATAGTGAAGACCATGTGGATGAAGAGATAGAAGCTGAGAGTTCACCCTTAAGCCCTATGAAAGTGGGTGATTCTGAAAGCATAAAAGAGAAAGAGATCTTAGGGAAGAAGAATGGAAAGGAAGTTGAGCAACCTCAAGTGGAGGAGCAACCACTTCTGGAAGAGGTCAATGAGAAAGCTCAATCCACACATGAGAAGGGTGAATCAAGCATGCAAGGAGCCTTAATGAAAAATGGTAAGGAGGTAAAAATTTCTGATATTCCTTTCCCTAAAGCTTACCTTAGAAGTAAGAAATTGCATGATGATAAAATTGAAAAAGAAATGTTTGAGTTTTTTAGCAAGTTAGAAGTGAATATGCCTTTTCTCAAGATGATTAAAAGTATGTCTGCATATTGTAAGTTTCTTAAAGATCTTTGCACAAACAAGAGAAAATTCAGGCCTAATGAAAGAGTCCAATTGAGTTCTAATGTGTCAGCCATCTTTAAGCCCCAACTTCCCGTTAAATGCCAAGACCCCGGTGCCTATACTATTCCTTGTACTATAGGACCTGTTAACATAACTGCTGCTTTACTAGATTTAGGGGCTGCAATTAATGTGATGCCTAAGTTTGTTTATACTGCTCTAGGAATCAAGGCTATTAAACCTACTAGTGTTGTGCTACAGCTAGCTGATAGGTCAATTAGGCATCTAGATGGAATCTTAGAGGATATCTTAATCAAAGTCAAAGATCTGGTGTTCCCTGCTGACTTTTATGTTCTAGATGTGTTTAGTGAATTAGCTCGTGATTCGACTCTCATTCTAGGCAGACCCTTCCTTAGAACAGCAAATACCATCATAGATATGAAGCAAGGTGCTATAACCATGGAGGTTGGGAATCATAAAATCTGTTTTAATATGTATGAGGCCATGAAACATCCTTATGAGGATTATTCCTTGTTAGGTGTTAATGCTATTGATTTGGCCATTGAGGATGCTAGAGATGATTATGAATTGAACTTGCATGATGATTACTATTTTCATATGCATGCTGAACATGATTCTTTTGAGCTTGATGATGATATAGCTGCTTATAATGCATATTTTTCATCTCTCCCGTCTATACATTCTCTTTCTGATGCTTGTGTTGGTGACGTGATTTGCCTTGATTTTGATATCAGTTGCACTCTTCCTGCTTCACCCATTTACACATTTTCTTTTGATAATGCTAACCCCACTTTTGCAAGTGATTCTGTTTTGGAAAAAGGTTTGCTTCTTGAGTGTGCAGATACTTATAATAAGGTGGAAGATGAGAATATAGATGGAAGTGACTGTAATAGCTCTCTTAACCAGGAAGATGAAGAGGGTTTCCTTTTAGCTATTCCACCATCTCATACATTTGAACCGCAACAGAAGCAACCTGTGTCTAAGAATAATGGGCTTAAAGATACTTATTCTCTTGCCACTGCTCCTAAATCTATAATTTCCCCTCATACCTTAAAATATTTACAGGATATTCTCTCTAACTGTGATGCAGGTATGAAAGATGATAAATCCAAGTATGTTGCTACTATTAGTCAACCTCAAGTTGACTCAACACTTGGGAAGGTCAAGGAGCAAGAAATGAATGCAAAGAAGCTTAATGCACACCAACCACCTGAGGTTACAAAGGGAAGTTCTCTTTACTCTCTTCAACTCCCTGAACTAATCCCATCTACTGTTGAACCCCCCTCCCTTGAATTGAAACCTTTGCCTCCTAATCTTAAGTATGCATTCCTTGAGCATAATGATAACTGCCTGTAATTATTTCTAATGCTTTGTCTTATGATGAAGAGGCTAGATTGCTTTGTGTGCTCAGGAAGAATAAAGGAGCCATTGGTTGGACATTAGCTGATATACCAGGGATTATAGTCCATCTATATGTACTCATAGAATTTTGTTGAATGAGGGTTCTAAACATGTTAGACAACCCCAAAGGAGACTTAATCCATTGATCTTAGATGTTGTAAAGAAAGAGGTTACTAAGTTACTTAGTGCCGGAATTATATATCTTATTTCTGATAGTGAGTGGGTTAGTCCTGTTCATATGGTTCCAAAGAAGAGTGGGCTTACTATTGTTAAGAATGAGCAAAATGAATTGATTCCCACTAGAGTACAAAATGCCTGGAGAGTGTGTATTGATTTTAGAAAACTAAATGATGCCACTAAGAAGGACCATTTCCCTCTATCCTTTATTGACCAAATGCTAGAGAGATTAGCGGGAAAGAGTCATTACTGCTTCTTAGATGGGTTTTCTGGGTACTTTCAAATCCCTATAGCTCCTGAGGATCAAGAGAAAACCACTTTGACTTGCCCTTTTGGCACTTTTGCTTATAGGAGGATGCCTTTCGGTCTTTGTAATGCCCCTGGTACTTTTCAACGTTGCATGATGTCAATCTTTTATGATTTCCTTGAGCATTGCATGGATGTTTTTATGGATGACTTTACTATTTATGGTGACTCATTTGATGCTTGGTTGTCTAGTCTTGATCATGTCTTAGCACGATGCATTGAGAAGAAACTTGTTTTGAATTATGAAAAATGTCATTTTATGGTCACTCAAGGCATAGTGTTTGGACATTTGATTTCTCAAAAAGGTATTGAAGTTTACAAGGCAAAAATTGAGGTGATTTCATCATTGCCCTACCCATCTTCACTTAAGGACCTTCGGTCATTTTTAGGGCATGTTGGTTTCTACCGGCGTTTTATAAAAGATTTCAGTAAAATTACATTGCCTTTGTCAAAGTTACTACAAAAAGATGTGGATTTTATTTTTGATGACAAGTGCAAGCTAGCATTTAATGAGTTGCCACATAGATTAGTCACTCCTCCTATTTTGACTCCTCCTAACTGGGACCTTGCATTTGAGCTGTCTTGTGATGCGTCTAATAGTGCTGTTGGAGCAATGCTTGGCCAAAGAGATAGTAAGGTCTCTAAGGTCATAGCTTATGCCTCCAAAACATTAGACAGTGCTCAGATTAATTACACAACTACTGAGAAAGAGTTGTTTGCCATTGTATTCGCCTTGGATAAATTTAGATCATATATAATCAACTCTAAAGTTGTTGTCTTCTCGGATCATGCAGCTGTCAGGTATTTGTTCAAAAAGCCACAGTCTAAGCCAAAACTGCTTTGCTGGGCTCTTCTTATGCAGGAATTTGATATTGAGATCAAGGATCGAGCTGGAGCAGAGAATCATGTAGCAGATCACCTCAGTCGGCTTCCTAATGATACAAGGGGAGTTGATTGTTCTGCTTTAATCTATGATGATTTTCCTGATATTGCTTTATGTGTTGTGGAATTAAAGGAACCATGGTTTGCTGACTTGGTTAATTATTTAGTATTAGGATTGATTCCTACATATTTGTCTCTGTTTCAGGTGAAGAAATTAAAGCGAGAAGCCCAATACTATGTCTGGGATGAGCCACACCTGTGGAGAATGTGCAGCAATCAAATAATTCGAAGATGTGTACCTGAGGAAGAATTTCAGTCCATCCTTTCTGCTTGCCATTCAATGATATGTGGTGGACACTTTAGTGCTAAGAAGACCTCTAGGAAAGTATTAGAGGCTGGGTTTTATTGGCCTACCCTGTTTAAGGATGTGTATTTATATTGTAAGGCATGTGATAAATGCCAATGGTTTGGGGGGTTAGGTAAACGGCACAACAACCCATGCTCTTTTGTGAGGTATTTGATGTATGGGGTATAGACTTTATGGGCCCTTTTCTACCATCATCTGGGTTTACTTACATCTTGTTAGCTGTAGATTACCTCTCTAGGTGGGTAGAAGCCATTCCCACTAGGAAAGATGACGCCCAAACGGTCTCCAAGTTTCTTAAGACTAACATCTTTTGTAGATTTGGAGTGCCAAGGGCTATAGTAAGTGATAGAGGTACCCATTTTTGTAATAGGGTTGTCAATAACCTACTTGCTAAACTTGGAGTTACTCATAAAATGTCCACTGCTTATCATCCACAGACGAATGGGCAAGCAGAAACATCCAACTGAGAGGTCAAGCAGATTTTGGAAAAGATTGTCAAGCCTTCAAGGAAAGATTGGAGCTCAAGGCTGGAAGAAGCACTATGGGCATACAGAACTGCATTCAAGACACTAATAGGAATGTTTCCTTACTGGCTTATCTATGGAAAAGCATGTCACATTCCGGTAGAGTTGGAGCATAAGACTTATTGGGCAGTGAAAGTGTGCAATATGGATATGGAAGAATCCGGCTTAGAGAGGAAGCTGCAACTACAGGAATTAGAGGAGATGCGATTAGAAGCTTATGAGAGCTCTCGTATCTACAAGGAGAAAACCAAGCAGCTACATGACCTAAAGATTATGAGAAAACACTTAAAAGTTGGTGACAAGGTTCTACGCTTCAAGGCTCGATGTGCACTCAAACCTGGAAAACTTAACACCAGGTGGGAAGGACCATACATAGTTACCAAGGTGCATGATTTTGGAACAGTAGAGCTACTGGATGAGGTTAGTGGATCAGAATTCAAAGTCAATGGTCATCTCCTCAAGCTATATCATGATAGCACCGAGCCACCTTGAGGCCAGGTTGTCCCTTTCCTCTCTCAATCTCTCATATCATGTATCTAATTACTTGTGAAATTTGTTGAATATGAATGCTCGAGATAAGTGTGGGGGAGGGACATTTCCAGTAGTAATAGTAGGATTAGTAGTTTAGTATTTAAATTCAATAAGACCCCCTATGTTTCCTTGGTCCTCTCATCATATGCCACCCTCATTCTCTCTTACATTCAAGAATAATTAGATTGTTGCATTGTATTCCTTGAATACATTGAGGACAATGTATTGAGTAAGTGTGGGAGAGAGTGTGTTTTTGACAAAAAAACCGCACTTGAATTTTTGGTACTTGAATGTTTTGAAAAATGAAAGTTTGTCCCAAGTCATTAATGCATTTGAGAGTTGAGCTTGATTATGGTTAATTGCAATGTTTTGATTAGTTATTGTTCTTAATTCTAGCATTGGAAATAGCTAAGTAAATGTGTTGTGGTTAGTTTGTTATGTAATTGGGTGTTTTGGTAAGCATTTGAGAAAAACCCTTGTTAGAAGGTTATTTGAGCCTAAATTTTTTTTCTTTATATGTGTGCATGCTTTCTTAGCTTTTCATCTTCTAGAACTTGTCTCAACTCTGTGTCAAAGCTGTATTTACATTAATGTAATGGAAAGGATAGAGGCATTCGATTCTAAACCCTTTTAACCTAAACACAAGCCTTTCAAATCATCCATTGTTTACCCCTTTGAGCCATTCATTAAGTTGTTATGTACGTATATATCATTTACGTATCTTGGCATCCTATCTTGTTATAAGTAAATTGTCATCACTCCTAGTTTCTATGAATGTTGAATTGCCATGTATATAGATATTGAAAAAAAAAAGGAAAAAAGAAAAAAAATTGTGGAAAAAAAATGCAAAAAAATAAAAAGAAACAAAAAAAAAAGAGAAAAAAAGGAGCAAAAAAAAAAAAAAGAAAAAAAAAGAAAGAAAGAAAGAAAGAAAAAGAAAAGAAAAGAAAAATTCTTCAAATAAGGCAATTCTAAGGAATCTCTATAAATGACAATATGCACTTCAAGTGGTAAATTGGATGCTAAGTGATGAGTTATTAGCTTATATACGTGTATGACACTTGTTTCTTTCTCAATTATTTCATGTGGCCTTCTCCATCATTACAACCCATGAAAGTCCTCTTGATTCGTTACATTATTGTTGTTAACGGTAGAGATGTTAGAGCTGTTACAAGCCTATGGTAAGGTGATAGTTGAGTGAGCTAGAGTGACATGACCCTAATGAGGAGAATTGAGCGTAAACACTAATATCCTAGAGAGTTCTCTTATACTTATTTCAATTACATTTGATTGTGTAGTGGATTAATCCCTTTGCATTGTTTTGTACTATGACTTATGCTAGTTGTGGAGCTTAATTAATCGATTTATTGCTTTTCATTCCATGAGATAGCTCATCTTTAAATTGTATAGATGTTCATCTTGGATGACTTTAAATTGATAATCTTTGTTCAGGAGTATAAAGGTTCAAGTATGGGGGAATTTGATATATCCCGATTTTATCATAATATTTAATATCATATTTAGGGATTTTATCATTAATATATGGGGTAAATAACATTTATTATGATTTCAGGAGGAAAAATATCAGAAACAATTACAGAAAAGGACCCCGAAATTAAACAATACCAGTTGGGTCACAAAATACGCAGATCACCGTGGAACTGATTCATTTGGTCATCAGAGGAAATTACAGAACAGTACCCTGAATTGTAAAAATGACAGTTTGGTCCAAAATGTCGAAAAATGCCGCTGGAACTGAATCTTTTGGCAGCTAATTCATGGAGATCTGATTTGATTTGAAGATATTCCCGCAAGGATTCTGCCGCAAATGGAGGGATTTTACCTATATTTCAAATCTTAAAAATAAAATAAAGAAAAAAGAGATGATTATCGGCACAAAAATGAGGTGGGAAGGGATTTCACCAGGAAGATCAGCTGGGCAACTCTATTCGGATATGTATGCTGGGATATTTGGGTGGATAGATGCAGGAAGCTTTTTGGAGAAGAGGACGAGATTTTTCATCGGAATGCTCACTCCAGTTTTTTCCGGGCAAGTTGGGATAGGGATTTAAGCGCTCACTGCAATTTCTACACTCAACTCAGTAGTGGGGATGAAGGGCAAATGACTAGGAAACCGGGTTTTAATACTCTTCAAGCAGATGGATCGGTCTTAGACTCAAGTCAGAGTGGAGGTGCCAGGATAATTAGAGGAGAAGACGGTGGTTGGATATGTGGATACATGAGTAAGCTTTTGCGGGTTCCTCCGGTCATAGCAGAAATTATTGCAATCATCCAGGGTCTTCAAATTTGCTGGCACAGGAATATTATGAATATTATTATTTTTACGGATTGTATTGAAGCGATTCAATTACTTACTAGGGGTTGTGATGTGAGGCATCCTTTTAAGGACGTCATTGATGATGCTAGACTATGGTTGTCTAGAGACTAGTGTGTCCTAATTAGCCATATCTCTAGAGATCAAAACGTTCAAGCTGATTGTTTAGCAAAATTATCTCATAGTAGCACTCACAGTTTTGTCATCCTTGATCAACCACCATCGGTTCTTTTAGCAGGCGGTGGTTGATGAGGGGTTCTTAGATGTGGCATTATTGAGTTGTATTATGTATTAATCTCCTGATGAATTAATGAATTCCAGTTTTTATTCAAAAAAAAAATCAGATCTGAAATTGAAGAACCGGGCACACAGCCGCAGACAAAACTTTCGCATCGCAGACGAGCACACAGCCGCAGACGAGACTGAGAACCTTCACGGGACCTTCACGCAGCGCAGAAGACACACAAGGACGCAGTGGCAGACGCGAGAGAGGGAGAAAAGAGACGCCATCACCAAGCTTCACCAACACTTTCATCTTCTTCTCCTTCCCTTATCTCAATTCAATGGATTCTTGGTGCCTTCAAAAAGTTGCAGCTGTGATGAATTTCATAATAAGAGGCTAAATCCTTTTGTGCTTCTTGGAGATGGAAGATTGATTTGAGTTCTAGATATACATTCAGGGGAGTTATTTGTTTTAATCTTTCTATTTAATTATGTAACGGATTTCCTGAGTTAGGATTTTATGTTATGTGGTTGATTTACTGAGATTGCAAGTTGTTTATCTTAGTATTGATTGAACAATTGTGATTTGGATTGGTTTATGTGATTTGAGATTTAAATTTTTATATTTCCTTTTGGTTTAATGTGGTTGTCTATTCTTTCATAGTTTGAATGAATATTATGACTGCTTAGATTTTATTTGAATATCTCAGTTGAGTATTCATTGTATAGAGGAACAAGTCGCATGAATCCAATCCTAAATTGCACACTAAGTGGTATTTAAGAGTGTATTAAGAGGTAATTATCTAGCTAGAGTTCTAGGGGTAATCACTAATTAACATAACTAGACTTAGCGAGTTGTTAAGGTTTAATTTTTGACTTAGTGAGTGGTTTAACTCCTAATTCAATTTGAGCAAGGATAACCTATATTCCATTTTTCCAAGAAGCATTCATCATTAATTTGTTTAAATCACAATTTCATTAATTATCTCAACAATTTCTCAAAAAAAATCCAAAAAAAAAAATAATAGTTTAAGTTATTTTCATTATTAAAAAGAAAAAAATCAATTTAAAACCCATCTTAATATTTTTGTCACTTAGTTTAGATTAGGAATTAAATAAAAGGCTCCTCAAGAGAATACGACCCGAGTTGTGCCCTTCACTGCATAATTTGGTTTATTTTGATTTAACCTGAGGCGACTAAAGGCTTTAAATCAAGGACCTCATGATATTGTTTTGCTTTGAGTTTTGGGGTATTTTCTTACGGTTCAAAAAAGCCTGAAGTGGTAGCTCAATCAATTGCAGAAGCAGAATTTATAGCTGCAAATGCAGCTGTTAAGCAAGCTCTTTGCTAAGGAAGATGCTGATTGATTTACAGTTTATGCAATAGGAAAGCACACCAACTTATGAGGACAATCAAGCAGCTATTGCAATATCTAAGAGTCCAGTTTTTCATGGGAAAATTAAGCATTTTCAATATTAAGTTATATTTCACCAGAGAGGTTCAACAAAGCCGTGAAGTCAAACTGATTTATTGCAGAACATTTGATTAAGTAGCTGATAGTTTTTTACTAACTAAAGCTTTATTGAGAGACAAAAGTTTGAAGCACTGAGGATGAAGCAAGGCATGTGCATCTACTGATGTAAGGAGAAGTGTTGAGATGTATCTCATTAGCTGTTAATTAATTAGTTGTCGATTTGTAAGAATACGTCACAATTTGAAATTTGAAAAATAAATTAGTAGAGTTTGTTGCTCCTATTAATCGGTCATGTATCCGTTGATTTAGTGGGATCAGCTGCTGACTTTGTGCGATATTTGCAGTTTCTTAATTTATTATTAACATCATTTAATGGATTTAAATATCCTATGACAAATGGAATGACACGGTGTTGTAAGTCAATGTCTAAATTAAATAGGTAAAGACTTATGAGGAATCGCAATGAGGTCTCAAAAAATAAATATAAGTATCAGGAAGTTCTAATAATAAATTGGGAGGATAAATATATTATTATTAGCATTGTTCATAACATGTTTCTTAATTGTTATTGGACTTTTAGGTAATTAATTCCCCTGGATTTTTTGTGCGTGATGCGATAATAATGTGATTAAAACAGATGGAGACATATTGAGCGCTTCTTGGATGATGATTTTTCCATCTCTTGGGCACCGTCAATTTCATTTGGAGCGACGACTAAAATAAAAATTGCTTATTCAAGTTGGATATAAAAGCTTTTCATTGGTGTACGTTTGCCTAGATATTTTTGTGGGAAAGACTAGTCAAAGTCCACTAAATAAATGCTAGACTCCTAGTAATCAATCAGTTGACGGGTCCTTTTCTGCCAAGTCAATAGTCATCTGGGAGTTAATTTTTCAAACCCTTTTAGTATTTTTTTTGAATGGGTCTCAGTTTCCTGGAAACTCATATCAAAGTCAAAAAGTCAACTATTTTGATTTGTTATAACTTATAAGCCTTGGAGCATAGTTAGACTATTAGACTATGAGCCCGTTTGGTTCAACCACATTACATGCCTGCAATGGTAATCATGATTGTATTACCAAGAGAAGAGTGTTTGGTTGCTCTTTAGCATGGTAATGGGGTTTACCATAGTAATGATGATTACCAAAAAATTGGTAATCCTCATTCATACCTTCCTCCCTATGAATCCTCATTACCATCCCATTGCATGGTCTAAAAAGTCCAATTGACCCTTTAGTTTCCCTTGTCTTTGTTTCATTTATTTCATTTCACTTGCCGCATCATGTTACAATTGCCACTGCCACAACCTCTTCCTCTTCCACCGCCGTCACCTCCACCCGCCACCTCCTCCTCCACCGCCACCCTCACCCCCGCCGCCAGTTGCCACCGGCCCACCGCCGCCACCTCCTCCTCCACCCCCATCGCCACCACATCCTCCTCCCCCGCCACCTCCATCATTTCCACCGCCACTGTAATTAATATTGCATTGCATTACCATTGCATCGCATTGCACTGCACCGCAGAGTATAATGGGATCGAACCAAACGGGTCCTAAGTGAGTGTTTGGAATAGCTTATTTCTGAGAAATTAGCATTTATTACATAAGTCGGGATAAAACTCCTCTCACATACTTACCTCATTTTTAATATCTTTAGGGTGTTATTGTTATAAAAAACACTTTTATATACGCAAAACTCTTATATATACAAAAAAATTTTAAGGGTGAAATTAGACATTAACCCTATTTTAAAGGGACAAGTAAATTAAAATTGCCCTTGTTTTGAAAATTTTGAATAAGTATATACTGCTTTAAAAACTTGATCCAATTAATAAGTATATAGCTTGGATTTAAATCTCGTTGCTAATATATATATATATATATATATATATATATATATTTATAACTCAACTTTTCTTGTTTGTGTTAGTAATTCTTTCTAAACATATACTTCGAGTACTTAAAAATCAGCAGGAATATATATTATTCATTCATGCAAATATGGAATGTAAACAGGAATTGAATCCTCATTATTCTTTATATTAATACTTATTTCCCTATGTGTTACCTAAAATGTCAGTTCAATCTAAGAAGATCGATTGTTCCCTAAAATTTTTTTTTTCTTGTTCTAACGCTACCCCCACATATTACAGATCATATTCTTCTCCATTTAAAAATTGTCCCCTCATATGTAAGAAACATAATATAAACTTTTTAGACATATTCATAATCCTTTTTATCACTATGCAGAACAAAATTATTATCAACAACTACATGAGCAATATTAACTTTAAAGCATTATATTGACAACATGCTTTGAAATCACATAACAGGGGTTATAAACACATAAAACTTCATCATTTCTATTTATCCATGTCTAAGCACATAAAAACAGGGCACAATCTCCGCAACAAAAATTCATATCCTAATACACACTTAACAAAACAACAACATAGATAATAAAGGTAGCATACAATTAACAATCATTGAATGCTGTAAATTTGTTATTGGTTGCTTTACATTTGTATTAATTGATCTAAACTTGTCATCACTAACAAAGAGCAAAATTGTACTTTCATGCTTGGAAGTAATAGCACCCAGATTCCTTAGTATTTTATTGCAATTTAATGATTTCAAAAAACCTGATTATCATTAGGTCTGTTAATTGAGATAAGGCTGCAATTTTCCCAAAAAAAAATTGTAGCTCAAGTATAAATTTTGAATCATCATTCTCTTTTGAGATTAGCAGCTTGAGTTAGCACTACAAAAAAACAGCAAATTACCCACGGAATTCCGTCTCTGAAATCAAATTACCCACAGATTAGGGACGGAAACGGAATTACCGACGGATCACCGACGGAATTTTTTCCGTCTCTAAAAAATCCGTGACAAATTGATTTACCGACGGAATTTTTATTTCGTCGGAAATTACCGACGGAAATTACCCACGGAAAAAATTCCGTTGGTAATTACCCACGGAATTTACCCACGGAATTTTTCCGTGGGTAATCCATCGGTGATTTAATATTATTTTTTTAAAAAAAAAATTCCACGTGGCGACCTTAAAAGAGGCCACGTGGACATCACCGAAAGCCCCCCACCGCCCGCCCCCGCATCTGGCCCCGACAGCCCCTGAGCAAGGGCCACGTGTCCCTCTAACCTTGCGCCAAGTGTCTCTGTGAGATAATTGTTGCATTTTGTGATGAAGGTGGGATTTGAACCTTGGACCTTTTGGTATGTGTTCTGATGCCTTTGCCAGTTGAGCTGCTTTAACCTTGCGTTATTTATTCACGTAATAATATATATAATGTAATAATTTAAAAACAAATATAATATTAAGATAAATATATATAATTAAATATATATATATATATATATATATTTATATATAATTATATTTTTCATTTTTTATAATATAAAATTTTTTAATTTCTAATTTCGTTTAAATATTTAATATTAATATAAATATATACAAAATTACATATATACTTATAAATAATTATATATTTCGTTTTTTATAATATAAATTTAAATTTTTTTTTAATTTCTTATTTCATTTAAATATTTAATATTAATATAAATATATATAATATTAAATATATATTTATATATTTTGTTTTTATGATATAAAGTTTAAAATATTTAATTTTTTTATTTCATTTAAAATTTTTATTATTAATATTATATATATTTAATATATTATATTAAATATTAATTTTATAATATTTAAATTTTTATTTGTTATAGATTATTTTTATTTTTATTATTTTATATTAATTATTAAAAGATGATAAAAAAATTATTAGTTTTACCGACGGATTACCCACGGAATTCCGTCGGTAATTTTTCATTCAAATTACCCACGGAATTCCGTGGGTAAAGCGTGAGTAATTACCGACGGAAAAAATTCCGTGGGTAATCCGTCGGTAATTACCCACGGAATTTTTTTCCGTCGGTAATTTTTCCGACGGAAAATCCGTCGGTAATTCGTAGGAAATTACCGACGGAAATAATTCCGTGGGTAATTCCGTAGGTAATAACATGTTTTTTTGTAGTGTAGGACCTTTTTTTCACACAAAACTATTCCGTCCGATTCTTTTTATAAGAAATTTTTCATCTGATTGCGCAAAACAAACTAGAGTTTAGGATTAGTTAAAAACAATAAATGTGTAAAAAAATATCACATTTTTTTTAAATATGCCCATATTTATGAAAAGAACATAGGAGAGAGAATGAGTAAAAAACATTAGAGAAAATGAGTAATAAATGATTAAATGAAAGAGAATTGGTGTTGAGTGGGGATAATTAATATAAAAATATGTATTTGATAAGGTAGAAAAGTAGTTTAAAATCTTAAGACATAAGAAAAAAATTACTTATATTAATAATTAACCCAAAAAAAAATCACTTATAAAAAAGATGGCATAATCCACAGTCAAATAGCTTCACTTCTGTAGTAGCGTTTCAGTGCTTAATTTTCCGTTCCAGAAAAGAAATCATCGGTAACAGTAAAAAAATTGTCCGTCAATAAACCAAATGCCAGACTAGTGATTAATTATGCGAGGGGTCATTTCCTTGATGACTTTTTCGTCATCGCCAGCAGACCGAAAACGATTGATCGTTTGGATTCCCAGTGTGCTTTAATGTGTTTTGAGTGGAGGATAAGATTGTCCCTTTCGTTGAGCAGGTCTAACAACCACGGAATCGAAATTCGCATCTAATCTAATAAATTGTCTTGGAAACTTCCGCTGAAGCTTCAATTTTTCATTGGGTTTCATTTGGCTCTTTATTTTGATGGGACCGGTAAATATGGCCCTTGTTTTAAAAAATTTGGAAACTTAAAAAAAAATTTGATCCAATTAATAATGATATAATTGATATACATATAATATTTTATAAGAACTTGAATTTAATTAAATCTGGTGCTAATAGCTGGCCAAAAAAATCCGTTGCTAAGATAAATATCTCATTGATCGACAATTTATAAGTATGTTTGTAAATACATTTTGAACTTTTATTGCCTCGCACTTCTATGTGCCGAAATCTAACTCACCTATGTGGATTTTCTCTCCCGAATGATGAGGTAGTGTACTAACTAATGAGTGGTGGCTAAGAGTGTGATGTATTTATATTATTTCAGTTAAGCTAAACAATTAACATTCAAAATTAATTTTATTAATGTTTAAGGCAACATTACAACGTTTTTAAATATTTGGAGTCATATTGAGATAAAAAAACTTCAAAGATAATATTGAAAATTTTTAAATACTTTCGTAACAGACTTACACCTTAATCTTTAGAATAATGTTAAATATTATGGAGGGGAAGATGATATCTATTGAAAGATATTTAAAAAAAAAAAAAAAAAAAAAAGCGGTTGTGCATGAGCCTTCTTCAATCCCGAATCGTGTGATATTCCGTTTGGTAGTGTTGTTAAAACGATAAGGGACAATTTGTCCAAAAAAAAAAAAAAACGATAAGGGACACCTAAATTAACCTATAATTAAAATCAATTGATAGAATTAGGAACTGATAGCCCTCCCTTCCTTAATTTGCACCTATACGGCTATACGTAACATTTTCATTAGGCCTTTTGAGTACGTCCATGAAGAAGGGAAAAAAAGAAAAACTTGTACTCCCTCATATTTTATTTATAAGAGCTTAATAAATAAATTACTTGGTTTAAGAAAATAGTTAAAATTAATTAAAATAATTAGTATGTCTGAAATAAACTTAATTTTTTAAGTATGACTTTTACTTATAATGGGGAAAGTAAGAAAGAGAAATGGGGTAAATATAAATATTTTTAATATTTTAATTAATACAATATATATAATTAATAAAGAACAAAAATAGAAAACCATCATCATCAAATGTTTAAACAATTCTTATTGGATCCTTATAAAAAGAACCAAAACAATTCAAATTTTAGATTCTTATTAAAATTATAGAAGGGAGAAACTTGTTATTCATGTCAAACATGACGGGAATAAGTTGATGAATATAATTACAACATTTTGCGGTTCATAGAACTAACAACAATATAAATTTTCGACAAAAAAAAAAAAAACTAACAACAATAGAGTACTAAAAATATTGTAGCTCAAGTATAAATTTTGAATCATCATTCTATTTTGATATTGGCCGCTTCAATTATGACCTTTTTCCACACAAAACTAATACACAGTCAAATTGATGGTACTTCCTCACACTCATAATATAGAGCGTTTTTAAAAGAATAACTCATTTTAAAAAAATAAGTTATTTATAAGATAATTAATACGTACTCATTTTTTTAATTTTATCTTTATAATTATTGTAGCTCAACAATAGAGTACTAACAACAATAGAGTACTAAAAATATTGTAGCTCAAGTATAAATTTTGAATCATCATTCTATTTTGATATTGGCCGCTTAGTTATGACCTTTTTCCACACAAAACTAATACACAGTCAAATTGATGGTACTCCCTCACACTCATAATATAGAACGTTTCTAAAAGAATAACTCATTTTAAAAAAATAAGTTATTTATAAGATAATTAATACGTGCTCATTTTTTCAATTTTATCTTTATAATTAATATTCATTTTCAATTTTATTCGGACATTAAATTTTTAAACACATTTTTTCAACAAGAGTAAAAATAAAAATAAGTTTCAATTTATGATATATTTAATAAGTTAATTATTATTTATAAATTAATTTAACTACCACATATTATGAAGTGGAGAGAAGAGTTTCAATTTTGTAATAGCCTTCATCAGGGCCTAATTTAGTAATTTTCCGTTCAAGAGAAGAAACTTTCCATCTACAAAATACAAGCTAGACTAGTAATTAATTACGTGACGGGTCCTATTCTTGACGACTTTTCCATCTACACACACTTTTGGGTCTTCGCTAGCATGCAGGCCGAAAGTGATTGATCGTTTTGATTCCCATGTGCATTAATGTATTTTGAAGGGACCAGTAAATTAAAGGGAAAATCTCAGATAAATACCTTTTGAATTAACAAAACCCCTAAAAGTCTATTAACATTTCAAAAAGACTTAAAGGTACCAAGTACCAAATTGGGTTTTTCAAGTTTTGACACATTTACCATTTTACCCCTCAAATTTTTTTTTTAAAATAACAGTGGTGCCCCCGCCGGAGCACCACCGCCGGCCGGCCGGCCGCCGCCCAGGACCCCCGACGGCCGGAGCTCCGGTCGCCGGTGATAGGAGCTCCGGCCGGCTGAAGGTTTTTTGGTGGGGAGGGAGTTTTTTTTTTTGAAAAAAAGTTGTTAGAAATGGCAAGGGGTGGGATCGAACCCATCCCACCCTTATAGAAGGCAAGCATGGTGGCCACTAGGCCACCAAAGCTTCTTTGTTATATATATGCATTATTAAATATGTATAATATAATTAAACGTGTAGTAGCTTTGACAAAGTCAGTAATGGCGTTGACAAATTCAATAATGGAAATAACAAGATTCGTAATGGTATTGACAAAACCGTTTGCTGTTGCATGTTTTCATCAGCATTTCTGCACAAAACGTTTTTGTCAAAACCATTACCATTCTTGTCAAAATCATTACTAAACTTGTCAATCTCATTACTAAATTTGTTAAAATCATTTTATTTATATTATGAATGTTTTTTTAATGGAATCTCATAATGGGATTGTCAAAACTATTATAATTCTTGTCAAAATCATTATAAACTTGTCAATCTCATTGCTAAATTTGTAAAATTATTTTATTTATATTATGAATGTTTTTTTAATGGAATCTCATAATGGGATTGTCAAAACTATTACAATTCTTGTCAATCTCATTATTAAACTTGTCAATCTCATTACTGAATTTGTTAAAATCATTTTATGTATATTATGAATGTTTTTTTAATGGAATCTCATAATGGGATTGTCAAAACTATTACAATTCTTGTCAATCTCATTATTAAACTTGTCAATCTCATTATTGAACTTGTCAATCTCATTACTGAATTTGTTAAAATCATTTTATGTATATTATGAATGTTTTTTTAATGGAATCTCATAATGGGATTGTCAAAACTATTACAATTCTTGTCAATCTCATTATTAAACTTGTCAATCTCATTACTGAACTTGTCAATCTCATTACTGAATTTGTTAAAATCATTTTATTTATATTAACAAGTTTATTAATGAGATTGACAATAATTGTAATGGTTTTGACAATCCCATTATGAGATTCCATTATGAAAACATTCATAATATAAATAAAATGATTTTAACAAATTCAGTAATGAGATTGACAAGTTCAGTAATGAGATTGACAAGTTTAATAATGAGATTGACAAGAATTGTAATAGTTTTGACAATCCCATTATGAGATTCCATTAAAAAAACATTCATAATATACATAAAATGATTTTAACAAATTCAGTAATGAGATTGACAAGTTTAATAATGAGATTGACAAGAATTGTAATAGTTTTGACAATCCCATTATGAGATTCCATTAAAAAAACATTCATAATATAAATAAAATAATTTTACAAATTTAGCAATGAGATTGACAAGTTTATAATGATTTTGACAAGAATTATAATAGTTTTGACAATCCCATTATGAGATTCCATTAAAAAAACATTCATAATATAAATAAAATGATTTTAACAAATTTAGTAATGAGATTGACAAGTTTAGTAATGATTTTGACAAGAATGGTAATGGTTTTGACAAAAACGTTTTGTGCAGAAATGCTGATGAAAACATGCAACAGCAAACGGTTTTGTCAATACCATTACGAATCTTGTTATTTCCATTATTGAATTTGTCAACGCCATTACTGACTTTGTCAAAGCTACTACACGTTTAATTATATTATACATATTTAATAATGCATATATATAACAAAGAAGCTTTGGTGGCCTAGTGGCCACCATGCTTGCCTTCTATAGGGGTGGGATGGGTTCCATCCCACCCCTTGCCATTTCTAACAACTTTTTTTCAAAAAAAAAAAACTCCCTCCCCACCAAAAAACCTTCAGCCGGCCGGAGCTCCTATCACCGGCGACCGGAGCTCCGGCCGTCGGGGGTCCTGGGCGGCGGCCGGCCGGCCGGCGGTGGTGCTCCGGCGGGGGCACCATTGTTATTTTAAAAAAAAAAATTTGAGGGGTAAAATGGTAAATGTGTCAAAACTTGAAAAACCCAATTTGGTACTTGGTACCTTTAAGTCTTTTTGAAATGTTAATAGACTTTTAGGGGTTTTGTTAATTCAAAAGGTATTTATCTGGGATTTTCCCTAAATTAAAATTGCGCTTGTTTTTAAAATTTTGGAAACTCAAAAAATTGATCCAACCAATAATGATATAATTGAAATATATTATTTTATAAGAACTTGAATTTAATCTAATCCGTTGGTAATATAAAAATCTCATTGATAGACAATTTATATATATTTTTGTAAATACATTTTGAACTTTCATTGCCTTGCATTTATTGGTGCCGAAATCTAACTCACCTACGTGTTTTTTTCTCTCCTAAATGAAAAAATAGCCATCTAAACCATTTTAATTAAAGCCTTATTCATTTTGAGCTGACTCATCATCTTCATGTTTTACGTGTTTTAATTGCTGGGAACAAATCTCCAATAAGAAGGGGAGATATTTATGAATTTGAGGATAAAATTATTAGACTAAGGAGAGATGTTTGGGATTTCTGATAAAGCAGAGGGAAACAAATACCCTTTCAGTCGGAAACATAAGAGCTAGAATGCTAAATAACTAATTTGTACAGTTTAAAAAATTAATTAAATTAATTATTTGTAAGAAATGCGTGTTGTTTAAAGGGTTACTATCATTGTTCGTTCTTATAGTTTAATCAAATTTTGATTTTGGTACTTACAGTTTCAAATCCTTGGATCTGGTCCCTATAGTTTCGGAAGATCGAGGTTAGTAATTTGCAAAGTTTAAAAAAATTAGTTAAATTAATTATTTATAAGGAATGTGTGCTGTTTTTTAAAATACACTTTTAATAGAGGTAATTTGTAGAAAATATTGTAAATTTTGGAGATAAAGTAAATTAAAGTCTTTCATTTAAAACTAAAACAAATCCTTTCACTAACTCTCTTGTTTAGGACGGAAATTATACCTAGTGTAACTCTGAGATTACAAGTTCAAGATAAAGATTTAAGCAAATTATGTATTGTGTATCAATTTAATTTCTTAAGCTCTGCTTGTATATGCAGGTAGTATATTTTGAATCTAAGTCTGAAACTCAACTTTTCTTGTTTGTGTTGTAAATTCTTACTAAACATATACTTCGAGTACTAAAAACAAGCAGGTGTATATATTCATACATATATGGAATGTCAACAGGAATTGTATCCTCATTATTGATACTTCTTTCCCTATACGTGATCTAAAATTAATGATTGTTCAATCTGAGAAGATCGTTTGTTGCCTAAATTTAAAAGCATTCAAATTAGAAGGAGCAGAATTTGCTTGAAACCTGAATTTTATGTTGATTCAAGTGATTTCTTTGTATACTTCACGAGCAGTAGAAACTTTTTACAGTAAACCTAGCTACATGAAAGCTTTAATTAGTACTTGTATATGAAAAAAAAATGCTAATAAAGGATACTTGAACATTCTTCGAATGATATTTTCCCCCCTTAATTGTTAGATCATACCAATCTGACAGCTAGATTACATATGAAGAGAACAAATATTGAGAAAACAGGCAAAGATAGATGAACCGTTTCCAATGTTATAATGCTTGGTTTGAACACATCATATGAAAAACAGAAGGTTTGGATATATACTTTACATTTTGCATTCTCCTATGCCCAAGACTCGAGGCTCAAACAACATACACAAACAATGATAGAACAACACACAAGAAAAGGCTAACTTCTAAATATACTAAAACCAAGTTAATATTTGACCATTATTGACTGTCACTCTACTTCTTGGATTATTTCCAAACCTTGCATCAGGCTTCTTGTAGGCGCGCTGGCCCTTTCTCTTGTTGACGTGCCTTCAGAATTAAAAGGATTAGGAGGTACTGGTAATTTGTCTCCTTCTCCTTCTAACATTTGAACCACTGCTTGCATTGATGGCCGATCCACAGGATGCCACTGAATGCACCATAGTCCCACTATTCCCAACTTTTTTGCAGTTTTAGCATCACCTTCTTCCTCAATATGAATCCTAACATCCTCCCTTTCTTCTAAAATATTATAGATCCATTCAGGATAGTAAATATGGGGAGCATTTTCTTTTGTGTCATGCGTAATTCTTCTTCCCCCTATTAATTCAAGTAGCAACATCCCGAAGCTATAAACATCTGCTTTGTGAGACACATTTCCAAAATTTCGAGAGAAGACCTCTGGAGCTATGTAACCCAAAGTTCCTCTAGCGTTAGTCATTGGCACTATGCTTTGATCTTTGGAACACAATTTAGCTAAACCAAAATCACATATTTTTGGAGTAAAGTCATCATCCAATAAAACATTGTGAGGTTTGATGTCAAAATGAAGTATGCGTTGCTCACATCCTTGATGAAGATACTCAATTCCTTTGGCTATGCCTAAAGCAATTTCATGGAGCTTTTTCCAACCAATGAAGTTTTGCCTATTATCTGGTGAATTTATGAAATTTTGCAATGAACCATTTGGAAAGTATTCATAAACCAGCGCTCTTCTAAAGCCATCAGCACAGAAGCCCATTAAGCGAATAATGTTGACGTGATGGATTTTGCCCATTGTTCCAACTTCAGTGACAAACTCTTCACCATTTCCTTCAGAATTAGTGAGCATCTTCACTGCAACTTTGAACTCAGATGAAATGTCTCCTTTGAACACAGTACCGAACGATCCTTCTCCTAACTTGACCTCAAATTGATTGGTAATCCTCTTGATTTCAGCATAAGAATATCTGGTGGGCTTGAGAGCTCTATAATCTGTAAGAAACTTTTCAATTATTGCTTGGCTTTCTTTTCTTGATTTGTAAGTGTTGCGAACATAAAGAATTACAACCAGCGTCACCACTAGAGGAAGTATTGATCCTGCATATGTGAGAGCTCGAATTTAGTTTCAAAATCTACAATTGGCCTTTAGGAGAAAATACCAATTTCAACTAGAGAGGCTAACCTGTAATTACAAATTTGTTTGATGAGCCTGCAAAAGAAATTAACATGATTGATCAACTTAGCATGTTAATATGAGAATTTAACCCAACTATGACTTACCATGTGAAGAATTCTGATGCTTTTCACGAGACAAGAAATGTATACGTATGTGATTTCTTGTGCTCATTAGAGGTGATTATCATATTCATGGATGCGTGTAATATTAAGGGTCGGTTTATGTAAAAAATATACATCTTGAAAAAGTAAGCAGGTTTTGATGCAAGAGATCAATATCACGTACCTTTGTGGCGAACCTTGAAACATGCAGTATCATTACTGGTACCACTATTCTTGAATCCACATCTTGCTCCTTTAGATTCACAATGTTCACACATTGGATGAGACCACATCAAATCAAGAGTGTCATCTTGAAGTTGAATAATCTCATATGGGATGGATGAGTTGAATATTTTGCTGCAAAATAACAAGGGAAATTCTCCGATATCATCCATAGAAGAAACAGCATATACTTGATAGCTAGAGCTGCTCAGACACGTTGAATATAATCCTTCATCTCTTGGTGATGAGCAATTGAAAAAGGTGTAGTCATCAGGGGGATACCAGCCGTTAATGAATTGGAAAGGGGAAGGAAGTAGAGTGAAGTTACGGACATGCCTTGAAAGGCAGCCAGAAGGATCATATAGCTGAATGGTTTGGGATTTGTAATCAATATGTTTGACATTGAGCTTGACTGATCCAGGAAGCTCAAGAACAGAATGATTGGCAGAAGAACATTGTAAATCAAAACCAGGATAGCCACATTGTTCTGGTTGGCGTCCTATTATTCGGAAAGGAAACCGGACAGTCAGGTTTCCACAGGTTGTTTCGGGTTCTGGACATCTATTCCAGCTTCCTACAGACTCTGAAAACCAAAGAATTAGAAACAAGCATACAGAGAAGAAGGAGTTTACAGGTGAAGTTTCCATGTCCTGGCTTCCCCCAAGTTGCAAGATGAGATGACAATGCAAGTTCATAATCTCGTCTCAAATGCGAAACCAAGGGATTTTTCCAAACAAGCGTAGCTTCCCCACGTTTTCCTTACGTGATATGGTCCTGCTGACGTCAATAAACTCTGACCTTTGTGAATTATAGGCAGTCCTGTCCAGCTGTCAAGTGTCAAGTTGAGAATAATTTCCGGGAAACCTCTTGATGATAAGAAACATATGGTGTGAATACACACACCTTGGTTAATTTGCTACAGTAGTGTTGTGCCCCGCTGTCTGTGTCAAAATAAAAATTTCTAGGCAACTTCTGTGTTATACGAAATATATGGTTGAAAGGAGTTTTATATTTCTCTCCGGAGTTGAGATTAGTAATTACTCTTCATCTTGAGATCATCATGATGAGGGACATGTGTTACTCTTCAGGAAAATTAATGGAGGCTCTGTTTCTGATAATGTTATTGTGCAGAACTTGCAAGGCATTGGATGGACACCAGAACTGTTCAAGTTCATGCGGAGATCACAACATTAGGAGCCCTTTTTGGCTAAAAGACTCTCCAGAGAAGTGTGGTGACCTCAGGTACAACCTATCATGCGAGCACAACCAACTGGTAATGTACTGGCAATCTGGGAAATACAGAGTTTTGTCCATTAATTATGAGAACCACACAATCCGAGTGAGGGATAATAATATTGTGGAGTTGGATTCATCTTCCCTTCCTGAGTATTCTTTAACACGCTACAACTTTAGCGAACGGGATCCATATACCTCCACAATTGAAGCAGGTTATGAAAATGGAACTTGGCTAACGTATGGGTTGAACCCAAATATGATGTTGATATTTGTAAGGTGTGAACGCCCTGTGGATTCCCCTGGGTTTGTGGACACAGCCCCTTGCTTCAGAACTTCAAGTGGCTCTTTATCTTCTTCTTCGTATTCGTATGTGAATGTTGGCAGCGAAACTCTGTGGGATTTGGGGTTAGACGAGGATTGTGGTATACAACTCATATATATCACGTCGAGGCTTGCTCCGAAGAACAGCCAGTCTTGGTCATGCACAGACATCCACAATATGCTTCTTGGTGGCTTTGAGCTTTATTGGCTCAACAGTCTCTGCCCCAACTCTAGTGCATATGTCGTCTTCCGAAATGGAAATAAGCAACCATTTTGTTATTCAGGTCAGTCCATTTATCGATTTAAGTCCATCCGTCAATTATATACTCTACAAATCTACATTACTGGAGCTTATTTCTTCATATCTTTAATTCATGAAAATTCCAAAATAAGTATTTGGATTTTGGAATTCCTTGAGGTAAGTCCATCATGCATTATGTACAGTAAGGTGTGCATGAACAAGGCTGGACAGGCAGAATTGAATCCCAGTCCGAAAAATGAATGAGCTATATTTTGTAGCCCGCTGTCCAATCTTCTCTGTGAAAAGCCTGAGTAATTTTGGGTTGGGTAATGATGGACTTGGCAAGTCGGGTCCCTGGGCCTACCATAGTATTAACATTAAACGAATAAAAATATAAGAGAGAGGATGAATAATAAGTGATTAAATAAAATAAAATTAGTAATGAGTATGAGATAATTTATATAAAAATATATATTTAATAGGGGTAGAAAAATAAAAAATAATTTAAATTTTGAGACAAATAAAAGAGTTGCTTATATTAAGTACTAGTTAAAAAAATAAAAGTTCTCTGTAAAAAAAAGTATTGGAAGAGTATTTAGCACTGTACAAAAAACCGGACCGGACCGGCCGGTTCGACCGGTTGAACCGGGAACGGCTAGTGGTCCGGTCTGGTTTGATGGTTGAATCGGGAAACCGGTTTGAAACTAGTTGAACCGGTTAAAACCGGTGGTTCAACCGGTTGGACCAATTTCTTTTTTTATAATTTTTTTTTTCTTTTGTTAGGGGAAAATTGGAAGTTGAAGAGAAAAATAGGTAAAGAAAGAACAAATCTAAAAAAAATGAAGAAGATAATGAAAAAATTTATTTAAAAAGATATAATAATTATAGAAAAGGAGATATCATTACATAAGTATAGGCATTATAACTCATACTAATAAATTTTAAGTATATTTTTTCTAAAAATTTTCATTTTTATCTATAGAAGTTTAAAAATATATTAATATATATTGCCACTAATAAATTATAATATTTTAATATGACCGGTTCAACTACCGGTTAGACCCCAATTGACCCATTAACCTTTAAACATGTACTGTGACCGATTCATTACCCAATCCGATTTTTCGTTCTTTGATATTTAGTTGACATTTATACATGTTCCTTGATATTTAGTTGACATTTATACATTAGTCCTCCCTACACCGGCCTCCAACCTCACGAATCACGATGACTCTACATTGTTTGATATTTTGATAGGAGGGCGTTGGGATGGATTATATCTTTTTTTTTGCCATAGGGGATGGATTATATCAAATAATGGGAAGGAGATTACTAATAACTCGTTTGATATACTTAAAAAAGACAGAGATAGTACTCTCAAGTGTTCTTAACCGAAGACATATTTATATAATTTGATTAAATTAAAAAACTTAATTAAATTAGTTAATACGACATATATTTTTTAAAACATCATATTATTTTCCCTAATCCCCTTCTTCCCTTCCCTCTTTGATGATTATTAAAAGAGCATTAATAAGGGTAAATTCAAAAAAAAATTCAAATTTAAAAAATATGTTTTATATTTAGTATCAAAACCAACTCCCCAAATATGTTCTGCATTAAGAATAGGAGGGAATAATATTTTTACCTTTTTTTTTCTTTTTTTGCCAACGACTAATATTTTTGCATTACTATGTTTACTGTGGTATAAATATGATAATAATGGAAAAAGATATAATATTTATAAACTAAATTCTCCTTAATAAAATATCATTTACTTTCAAAAATGAAATATTATTCAATTTTCGCTTAGTCATAAGGAATATATTATATGTTATATTTTTTCTCGGATATCATTTTATTGTTACGTTATTGCATTTTTTATTTTGCAATATTCTAACACATATCCCTACTAATACATTTGTTTGTCTGGTGTTGTTGGAGAAGGCATGAACAATTTTCAATGGATCCTTTGGACTATCTTGAGTATGTAACTTGACAACCCTTCTTTTTTTTTTTTTTTTTTTTTTTGCCAGCAACGACTTGACAACGTATTCCATGTGGCACTAACTAACTATTTTCACATTAATCATGGTATATACTTTCTCGCATGAGAAACTTATGTAAATATTTGTTTCCTCTGTTTTGCAGGGTGGATGACAGTCACGTCCATTCTGTTAGGTATCCCTTGACTTTGACAAACTTATCTAATTTTTAACGGTACAAGAGAAGAGAGTGCAATGACAAGCAAAACACAATATAATAGAAATTCATTACTAGTTTCAGTTAAAGAGCACGTTCTAATTATCTATGTTCTCTTACAAATTTTCATTAACAGCTATGTACACTGGAGCTAAATTTGTGTTGGGGGCTCCATTTGTCATTGCCCTGTTGATCTACAAATGGCGAAGAAGACATTTATCAATGTATGAGAGCATTGAAGATTTTCTGCAAAGCGACAACAAGTCAACAACAACATCATGCCTATAAGGTACTCCTACAGAGACATCAAGAAGATGACCAAAGGGTTTAAAGTAAGACTTGGGAAAGGAGGCTATGGCTCTGTTTTCAAAGGACAACTTCGAAGTGGTCGTGACGTGGCCGTCAAGATGTTGGATAAGGCTGAAGCCAATGGTCAAGACTTCATCAACGAAGTTGCTACACTTGGTAGAATCCACCATGTTAATGTGGTGCAGCTCATCGGCTACTGTGTAGAAGGATCAAAGCGTGCTCTTATTTATGAATTCATGCAAAATGGATCTCTTGACAAATACATTCTCTCTAAACATGTTGATGATAAAGAATCCTTGAATCTTCACCACCTGTATACCATCTCTCTTAAAGTGGCCCGTGGTATTGAATATCTTCACAAAGGGTGTGATATGCAAATTCTGCATTTTGATATAAAGCCGCACAACATCCTTCTCGATGACAACTTCATCCCAAAGGTTTCTGATTTTGGCCTTGCTAAACTCTATCCTACAAATGATAGCATTGTGTCTCTAACTGCAGCAAGAGGAACTATAGGATACATGGCTCCTGAGCTCTTCTACAAGAATGTAGGTGGAGTCTCCTATAAAGCTGATGTCTATAGCTTTGGGATGTTGCTAATGGAGATGGCCAGCAGAAGAAAGAATTTAAATGTGTTGGCCGAGCAATCAAGTCAATTTTATTTTCCATTTTGGGCTTATGATCAATTAAATGAAGGAAATGAAATCAGCATAGCAGACGCAACAGAGGAAGAGATGAAAGTGGCAAGGAAAATGATGGTCGTTGCGTTGTGGTGCATCCAAACCAAGCCTAGTGATCGTCCTTCAATGAACAAAGTTGTGGAGATGCTCGAGGGAGATGAGCAAGACTTAGAATTGCCTCAAAAGCCTTATCTATATCCACAAGATTTACCTGAAGCTAATGATGATAATCTTTCAAGTTCAACACAACGATCCAAGTCAAGTAATCATTCTTCAGTGAACAAAGCTATAGAGATGCTTGAAGGAGAAGAGCAAGAGTTAGTATTGCCTCAGAAGCCTTTTCTATACACACAAGATTCACCAACAATTGATGTTAGTGATCATTTATCTTCAACGCCTCCATCATCCTCTGATCCTTCTATGAATAATGCCAAAGAAACAACCTCATTTTTAACTAAAGAAGATGAGAGATCAATATAACATTGTAAAATATAAGTTCAGTATTGATTTTATTACAAGAGACTCTTAAATGTGAATAAAAAGTGGGGTTTGTATCAACATGAGAAATGGATGTTAGGCTTCCATTTTTTACGTCAGGGGATATATAAGGAAGAAGCATTTGTCTTTCAAGATAATTATGTTTTTGAGGAAGAGACATGCATGCCCTTGGAACTTGGAAGGGATTAAGATCCAAAGTATGTGCAAGCTTTACATGTAATGAATTATATATGTTGCTCTCTCAATTGGTAATTAATGTCAGGATCGATCTTTGTTTGGAGATTCATGCACCTTTTATAAGAAGCAAAAGGATTTGAACCCCTGGCTTCTATTGATAGTTGATCTATAGCATGATTTCAGATGCACTTAAGTAATAGTTTTCCTGGTTTTTATTTCTATTTGGCAATTTTAGCATCTTCTTCTT
Organism: Inga laurina; assembly: GCA_963855925.1. Lineage (NCBI taxonomy): Eukaryota > Viridiplantae > Streptophyta > Magnoliopsida > Fabales > Fabaceae > Inga > Inga laurina. The sequence continues at coordinate 4,968,605 of OY979710.1, forward strand.
CATCAATTTGAATTCTAACTTATTTTCTAACATTCTCCTCTCATGATCTTTGCCTCTGCAACCCTCCCCAAAAAACAAATATGGCTAGCAGATATAGCAGCATCATCTTCTTGTTAGTGAGATGCATTCAGAATGTTTAGATTTTATTTTTTTGTTGCGATGGTGCTCCTTGTGGTATACTTTTGCCAACATAAGACAATGTTTTTAGAACCACTAGGTATTAAATTGACCAAAGTACTGATTCAAGGTCAATGATTGGATCATGATCAAAGGCACTGTCGAACACTAAAGGTCGACACTTCTCTCAATAGAGATTTAAACTTTGATTCGTCATATTGTGAGAAACTTATCATTTCCACTAAATTCAATCTATATCATGGATGAAGTTATTTAATCTTCTTATTATTATGAAGGCCGAATTCTCATCTGGCGCTTATCCTTTTGCTTCCATCAAGCCCATTACACCGAGATAGTTTATGGTGAATTTTTTATTTTGGGATCTATCCTTCTGATTTTTGTGAGCCGTATAAATTATATATTATCTTCTATTTTTTTGGTCGAAAATATATTATCTTCTATTGATAAAACCTTTAACCGAAGGTATGGGCGATTATACGATTATAAAGGCATGTTTTGTTATCCAGGATCTAACTCTTCTCAATTTTTTTTAATAAAAATTATATAATATCTATTTTGATTATGAAAATTTATATAAGCTCTTTTAATTAAAATATATTTAAACATAATATTTATTTTCATTAAAATAATTTTTAAATAATAAATTATTAGCACTTGTTAAATAATATTATGTAACTTGTATTAAAATTATAAAATTTAATTTGAATTTACAATATGAATTATTCCCATATTTATTTTCATTAAAATAATTTTTAAATAATAAATTATTATAACTTTTTAAATAATATTATGTAACTTGTATTAAAATTATAAAATTTAATTTGAACTTACAATATGAATTAGAGAAAATTCTATAAAAAGACGGTTAAATTAATCAAATTCTAATTTAGGTTATTGAACTTAACAAATTATAATTAGGTTATGTGACACAATTAAGAATTTAGAAATTAGGCAAAATTATATCCATACCCCTTAGTTGATATATCCAGGAAATAAACTCAAAAAATGGACCTAGAAGCTAAAAAAAAAAAAAGGCATCAATGATGGTTATTATAAACCAACAATCCAAAGAATTCCCCGATTGGCACATATATAATTCTGTATTAGATTATTATTAAGAACAAAAGAGACAGTTTGGGATGAAGGGGAAGGCACACGTACTACACCATGTTCAAACCCCTTTGAATACGGTGCCCTGTTCTTGTTGGCTTGCGTTTCAATAAAAGCAAATTCAGCATCGAGTTTGTGAAATGTGGATGCAAGAATATCATAAGCTTCATCGGCGTCCTTTTTATTATATTAACAGAAGCTTTTGCTTCTAAATAGAATTTAGCAGTCCCACCCAGAACAATCCCAATCGCACCCCTGCACAAATAATTATTGGATATTTCTCTAATATCATAATCATCATAAGGAGGGAACAGCGTTACATAACGTAACTTAAACAGCTAATATTGTGAGAAGCCAAACTTCTGATTTTTTTTTTGTTTCTAGGTCAATTTTTTTTAGTTGACTGGATATATAAACTAAAGGGTATGGATATAATTTAACCCAATTTCTAAATCCCTAATTGTGTAATATAACCTAATTTATAATTTATTAAGTTTAGTGACCCAAATTAGAATTTGATTAATTCAACCATCTTTTTATAGGATTTTTCCTATGAATTATTCCCATGATAGTGTGGTTATTCTATTATATTATATAAATAATAAGCAATGTAATTGTAACTTACGTTATCCACATTATCTACTTCAAATTTTAAATAATGAAAAAAATCACATAATTTATATTATATCGTAGGACAAAAAATCACATATAACTGAAAATTTATGAGAATAGATAATTAAGAAAAAGGGTTAAGGAGTAGATTTATTAACAAAGTTTTAAGGAAGGAACGCCTGGCACAATTATATTTTAAAGGGGGCAAAAATACACATAAGGAATTAAAAGTGGAGCATCCAGCACAAAACCGTTAAAAGTGGAGCATCCAACACAAAACCGTTAAACTTAATGGTGCCAGTTACTCCTAACCTAAAACATAATTGTTAAAATTGCACCTTGTCCTTTATTATATGACGGTCATCATTTTTAACCATTAAGTATTCTTAAAGAATAAATAAGGATTTTTTTTTGTAAAAAACCGTCAAGTATTGTCAAATAATTTTTTTCAGAACCTCATCTCGTTATATTTGATATTTTACAAAAGTGACTGAGCGTTTTCATTCCCATGTACACTCATGTATTTTGAATGGAAGATAAGAGTGTTCATTCGTGGAGCAGGTCTAAGCCATAGCAACCATAATTCGAAACTCGTATCTAATCTAAATTGTCTTGAAAACTTTCGCTGAAGATTCAATTCTTCAGAGTTTCATTTGGCCCTTCATTTTGATGGGAGCAGTAAATTAAAATTGCGCCTGTTTTGAAAATTTTGGAAACTATTTTTTTTATCCAATTAATAATGGTATAATTGATATACGTATATTTTATAAGAACTTGAATTTAATTAAATCCGTTGCTAATAGTTGGCAAAAAGAAAAAAGAAAGAAAGAAAGAAAAATCCTCACCGATTAACAATTCATAAGTATTTTTGTAATTACTCTTTGGGATCTTTTTTATAAGTAACTTTCTCTCTTTTAGAGCTACAGATCCTTTTTATAAACAACTTTCTCTTTATGTCTCAAAATTTAAACTACTGTTTCCTTTTCTACCCCTATTAAATACATATATTTATATTAATTATCCTCAATCACCACTAATTTTCTTTTCATTTAATCATTTGTTACACATTCTCCCTCATATTTTATACTCATACTCTCTCATATTTGTTACTCATTCTCCCTCGTATGCTCATTTCATAAATAGGGGCACATTTGGAAGAAACATAACATTTTTAGCATATTTATTATTTTTAACTAATCTTGATCGTTGGTTTATTTTGTATAATAAAAATAAAAATTGCTTATAAAAAAGATTAGAGGGAGTTCATTTTATACTTTAATTGCCTCGCACTTGTGTGCAGAAATCTAACTCACCTATGTGTTTTTTCTCTCCTAAATGAAAATGAAGCAATCTAAACCATTAATTTTAATTAAAGCCATGTTCATTTTGAGCTGACTCATCATCTGCATGTTTTATTTGTTTCAATTGCTGGGAACAAATTTCCAACAAGAAGGGAAGATATTTATATATAAATTTGAGGATAAAATTATCAAACTAACGAGAGATGTTTGGGAATTCGGATAAATTAAGCAGATTTAAAAAAATAATATTTCAGTCCCAAATGCAAGAGGAATACTCCTCTAATCCAATATATGAGGCAGAGAGAGATTTTTTTTTATCCTATTTATAAGGTACCTCATTAAAGTTTTGATATGAATATACATTTTAACCCTTAATTTATTATTATATTGATTTTGGTTTCATTTAGTATATATTATATATATTAAATAGAGGTAGAGTTGAAAAGTTGTTAAATTTTATGACAGAGTTAATGAGATTTAAGGTTTTCCTTAGTCTGTGTGAAAAATATTAAAAGTGTCTTATAAATAAGATTAGAGGAGGATTATTATTGGTCATTATAGTTTGATCATATTTTGGTTTTGATATCTATAGTTTTATAAAAGTTAGGTAACTAATTTGCGAATTTTAAAAAATTAGTTAAGTTAATTATTCCTAAGAAATATATACTTGCTTTCGGAAGAATCCCAATTAAATCCTTTCAAAATACCTAAATTAAAATTTGGGTCTCCACTTTTAACAAATTCTAAATAAAGCTAAATTAGGAATTTATGAATATTGTTTGAAGACTAAAATGCCTTTGAGATGAGATTTAAAACAAATATATTTCTGATCTATTAAAATCAAATATACTTATACCTACATTCGCCACTCGTACAGCCCTCAACCCTGCCTCCCCTTCTCCTTTTCTAGCTCTGTTTGATTTTCTTCTAACCAGATCAATTCCAGCGTTCCCCCAAGAATATTTGAGTGTTTGAAATAGCTTAATTTCTAGGAAATAAGCACTTATTGCATAAGTCGAGATAAAACTCCTTTCATATACTTACCTCATATACTGTAAATCACGAATTATAAACACTTATAAATCAAAAATAAATTATTCCAAACCAATACTATATTGTCAACAACGTTGTTGTCTCTCTTTGTATATAGTCTGTATATATATGTTCATCCCTTTCATGCACTCCCTCTTTCTTTTCTTCCTTTCTTAATTTTATTCTTTTTCTCTCTCCCACGTCCTCCATCTCTCTCCTCTACTTCCTTTCTTGTCCTTTTCATTCTTTTCTCCTGCCTATAAATTATGACTCAATTGTATCGCTTCATCTCGCAAGTACGTGCAATTATTGTGGAGAAAACAAGGCAATTTAACAAAAGGGCCATCTTCATCGTAACGCAAACTTCTGTGGATTAAAGTCAACAAACAAAAAATAAAGCAATCACAGTTTTTTTTTACCATGAATATTAATCACAGTTTGCACTTTATGATAGTGGAATTTTTTTTTTTTTTTTATAGAAAAAATAGATGCCTGAAGCGTAGATCATAAAATAGACTCAATTCTCATTCTTTTAAATTCTTTATATGTTTAACAGGCAGTTAGCATTTCCCTTTGAAATTTTAGGTACAGATATATCTGATTTTAATAAATCAAAATATATTTATTTTAATCTTATATGAAGGGCATTCTAGTATTTTAACAACATTCATAGATCCTTAATTGGGCTTCTTGGCTTTATTATAAATTTATTAAAAGTGTAAACCTGAATTTAGATTTAGGTATTTTAATAGGATTTAATTAGGATTTTTCCTTTACTTTTTAAAATACCTTTTTAATTATTTGTATGGAAAACAGTTCGTCGGGAGAAACTCTTTTAATAGGTGCGATTAATTGAGATAATTTGGAGAAAAGATTGTAAATTTTGAAGATAAAGTAAACTAAGGTTTTACATTTAAAACTAGAGCAAACCCTTTTAACTCTTATATTTGGGACAAAAATAATACTACCCCTGGTCCTAAATATAATATAAAGTTGAATTTATTTGGATAGATTAAGGAAGCTAAATAAGTTATTTAATCAAATCACATGTTATGTATCTTTTGATTATATATTAGTTTATTAGTCAAAATAATTAATTTGGAGAAAAAAAATAAAAATAAAAATACTCTAAAATAATTTAATTAGCTTTCTTAATTTTTCTAAAAAAGTCAACTTTGTCTTATAATTAGGACTGGAGGGAGTACTTATAGTAAATTATGTATTATTGTTTTTTCTTCTCTTTCTCTTGCGCAAACTTCTAAAGCTCAGATTCCAACAGCTATTGCATTTCGACCAATCAATTTAGTTTCTTAACCCCTGCTGTACAAGCAGCTAGTATATTTTGAATCTAAGTCTGAAACTCAACTCTTCTTGTTTGTGTTATTCTTACTAAAAATGTACTTCGAGTACTAAAAACAAGCAAGCGCTTTTACCAACAAATTTTTTACTAAAAAAAAACAAGCATATATATATATATATATATATATATATATATATATTCAGACATATATGGAATGTCAACAGGAATATAATTGTATCCTCATTATTCTTTATATTGACACTTCTTTCCCTGTACGTGATCTAAATGTTAGTTCAATCTAAGAATATCGATATATATTGTTCCCTAAATCTAAAAATATTCAAATTAAATGAGCAGAATTTGCTTGAAACCTGTTTTTTATGTTGATTCAAGTGATTCCTTTTGTAACTTTATGAGCAGTAGAAACTTTTTACAGTAAACCTACATGAAAGCTTATTGGTATTTACGTATGAAAAAAAAAGCTACTAATTAAAGATCATACTTGAAAACTCTTCGAATTGGATATTTTCCCCCCTTAACTGATAGATCATACCAATCTGACAGCTAGATTACATATGTAGAGAACAAATATTGAGAGAACAGGCAGAGATGAACCATTTACAATGTTATTGGCGATAAATTTGACCATAAATTGCAATCATGCTTGGTTTGAACACATCATATGAAAAAAAGAAGGCTTAGATATATACTTAACATATTGCATTCTTCTATGCTCAAGTAGACACAATGCTAAAACAAAATACATAAACAATGACAGAACAACATACAACAAAAGGCAAAACTTCCAAATCTACCAAACCAGTTTATACTTAACCATTATTGACAGTCACTCTACTTTTTGGATTATTTCTAAACCTTGCATCAGACTTCTTGTAGGCACGCTGGCCCTTTTTCCTCTTGACGCAGAATTAAAAGGATTCAGAGGTATTGGCAATTTGTCTCCTTCTCCTTTTAGCATTTGAACAACTACTTGCAGTGATGGACGATCCACAGCATGCCACTATGATTCAACCATATTTTTATATGATATTTCATAACTGAATTGAGATCTTAATGCATTTTCTGGGGCATTACTGTAATATTAAGTATTAACAAGCTTGTGCTTCCCCGTGCGATACACGGGTGATGCTACTTAATGCAATCCATGGGTGATGTTACCTAATGCAATCATCGAAGATAAGTACACTTTGAAAATGTAAGCTTATGCAATTGAAGACGAATGAAACTAACATTTAAATTTGAGTGCAAATGGAAGAGAAGAACTAGAATAATTAGTTTCAAAAGGTATTATTTGTCTTCAGCAGAATATACTAAGTTGATTTTGGAAATTAACCTGTAATAACAAATTTGTTTGATGAACCTGCAAAAGAAATTAACATGATTGGTCAGCTACTATTTCTAAGTAGAGTCATGCCTAATCATTTGAAAAACACTAATGCTATGCACGAGAAAAGAAATGTAAATATACGTTCATGGACTACATTCTTGGACAAATGCTACACTGTCTGTTTATGTAAATGATATAAATTTCCATACAGATATATTGAAAAAGTAGAGCTAGTTTTAATGCAAGAGTTAAATATTACCTTTGTGACGAACCTCGAAACATGCAGTATCGTGATTGGTAGAACCATTCTTGAATCCACATGTTGTTTCATTCGATTCACAAAGTTCACACATTGGATGAGACCAATTCAAATGAAGAGTGTCTCGAAGCTGAATAATCTCATATGGGATGGATAGAATGTTAAACATTTTGAGGCAAAATAACAAGGGAAGTTCTCCAGTATTTTGATAAGATGGAACAACATATACTTGATGGGTAGAGCTGCTGAAGCTCGTTGAAAAAAATCCTCTCTGTTTCGGTGATGAGTAATTGAAAAGGATGTGGTTATCGACATACATTATAAATTGGAAAGGGGGAGGAAGAGTGAGGTTAAGGACATGCCTTAAAAGGCAGCCAGAAGGATCATATAACTGAATGGTTTGGGATTTGTAATCAATATGTTTGACTTTGAGCTTTACTAATCTAGGTAGCTCAAGAACAGCATGATTTGCAGAAAAACATTGTAAATCAAAACCAGGGTGGCCACACTATGATGGTTAACGCCCTATTACTAGGAAAGGAAACCGAACAGGCAGGTTTCCACAAGTAGTTTTAGGTTCTGGATAGCTATTCCAGCTTCCTACGGGCTTTGAAAACACAATAATCAGCAACAAGCATACAGAGAATGAGGTGTTTACAGGTGAAGTTTCCATGTTCTGGCTTCCCCCAAGTAGAAAGATGAGATCGATACCAAGCTCATTGTAGAATCACCAAATATCGACCACCAAAATTGAAAGAGAAGTCAGATCCACAATCATAGGCTAGATTAGATAATCAATCTTAATTTCCTTGATTGTATAGTATTGTGTTCGGACTCATCTCTGTGTGTGTGTGTGTGTGTATGTAATATGCTTGAATGAATATATGCAATTAAGTCTCCCTATTCTCTTCATGGTATCAAAGCGATAGGAGAGAATATTTGAGATTGTTAGGAACTAAAATTCGTACCCGTTTCCGTCAAGTGCTCTCTAAGTTCTCCACTGTCAGAACCAGTAATCAGTACCCATTAAGCTTGTCATCCAGCACCCTCTGTGTTCTCCATCTCTATCAGAACAACATCGGTTTCCTTTCACTCTGGCACCGGCATTAGCAAGCCAAGTCTCCTGCTCCAGCCATTGCTTCACCACCATCCACGGTGTGGCTCTGCCCCACCATATCGTGAGTCACAGTTGCGATCTCCATCCTATTTGACTCCCTCACCACCAATGAATTCTACACTTGTAGGATCATCGTTCACCTACTAGTCGTCGCCGTTCAACTTCACCAACACGGTCTTATCACTGGTCTTTGAAGAAAAGTAGAAATGATCGGAGAGCGAGGAGACCAGAACAAATAGCCACCAGAACCGGCGACATGTGACCCTCCTCCATAGTCACCCACAGCCGTGAACTCAAGAGGCGAAGTGGGAGCTGAAAATCATAAGGAGAGTGAATCTTCACCATTACATCCAATGTTGAGAGTGCACCGCCGAAGCTGCACTTCCTCCCATCACCTTCGGCTTACTCTCCTCTCCTATGTGCCGTAAGAGGCTTTACCTTCGACTGTGAAGCAATAGTCTCTTAGGGGAGAGAAGAAGGAAGAGGAAAGTGAGAAAGGGAACCCGAGGAAAGTGAGGAGGAAGAAGAAAAAGAAATTGAAAAAATGAAAAAAGAAAAAAGAAAAGAAAGGGACATGTGTCCTTGTGTTCTTATTTGCAAAAAAAAAAAAGGAAAGTATGTCTACCGTTTCATATGCCTCTTCGTCTATGCCTCGATCCAGTTCTCATGATATCTCTATTGTCCTTATTATTTCTAAGAAACTTATCAGCGACAATTATTGGGAATGGTCTCAATCTATGATTCTTGCTCTCGATGGCCAAGACAAACTTAAATATATAACGAAGAAGCACAAAAGCCCGCAACATATGAAACAAAGGAGTTTCAAAAATGGAAGTATGAGAATGCATTGGTATCTTCTTGGTTGATTAATGTGATGTCATCTTCCATTAAAAAAATTTATGTACCTTTCTTCATCCCGATAAAGTTGGGAAGCTCTCCGTGAGACATATAGTCTTGTGGGAAATAGATCCTGCATATTTGATGTTAAGAAAAAATTGTGGCAACTAGAATAAGACCATATGCCACTTGATGATTATTATCTCAAAAAATTAGTACTTTGGCAAGAGTTTGATGCCATACAAAATAAAACTTATGATTGCATAGCTGATGCTAAAGAAGATCGCAAAGCAAAAGAAGAGAGAGTATATGAGTTGCTAGCTAGTCTTAACATGGTTTATGATGATGTTCGGGCTCGGATTCTTTGTCAAGAGCCCTTGCCTTCTGTACGTGAAGTTTACACCATATTACGCAGTAAAGAGGACAGGCGCAAATCAATGCTTCAAAAATTGACTAATTCCACTGCTACTCCTAAGGCTTTAGCACTTACTGTTCGATCCATAAAACCAAAAGGTTCTAAAGGCCACCCATTCTGTGATCATTATAAGAAACAGGGGCACACTAAGGACACTTGCTAGAACCTCTATGGTAAACCTGCTAATTGGAAGCCGAAAAAAAGGGAAAGGAAGAAGTTATGTGGCTAAACTTCCAAGGAAAATCATTCCAAAGTGACTAGCTGCACAAAATCATGGAAATGTTGGTTATATTACAGACTACAAAGCCTATTCCCACAGTAGTTAGAAAAGGTAATTTCTTTCAAGCCTTGCTGTGATAAAAGAATTATGTACAGAGAATTATTGGATCGTTGACTCAGGTGTCTTGAATCATATGACTGATAATAAGGCTCTCTTCTCATCCTATACTCCTATTACTAAGGGAGTGACTATATGAATTATTGATGACTCTGAGTCTGTTGTAACTAGAATTGGTTCCATCAAAATATCAGCTACACTTACTCTTCACTCTATATTACATGTTCCAAAGTTGAAATATAATTTACTATCCGTGAGCAAGTTAGCTAATAATGAAAGTTGCCATGTTAACTTCTTTGCTACTCACTATATTTTTCAGGATCTGCTGACGGGGACAACGATTGGGAGCACAAAAGAGCTTGATGGTGTCTATTACCTTAATGAAAGTGGTCATCATCGAATTAACTCTTACAATAAGGTGTCTCTCCCTAGCACTAGTGACTTGGAGTTATGGCACAAAAGTTTAGGTCATCTGAAGTTAAATTACATGTCTCAAATGTTTCCATCCCTTATTTCTAATAAAATCACCTCTGATTTTCATTGTGATTCGTGTGAAAAGGCTAAGCACCATCGTACTTTATTTCAAAAAATTCCATACTAAAGATCAAAACCTTTTTCCATAATTCACAGTGACTTATGGGGACCATCCCGCACACCAGACCTATAAAAAACAAAATGGTTCATCACATTCATCGATAACCATACACGTGTTAGTTGTGTCTACTTGTTGAAGGATAAAATAGAGGTATATCAAACATTCCTTAACTTCTATAATATGATCCAAACCCAAATCCAAATCCTCCACGCCGACAATGGAACTGAATACTTCAATCAAACCTTGTCTACCTTCCTGACTGAAAATGGCATTGTTCATAAAAGTATTTGTCCCAATACACCTCAGCAAAATGGTATTGCCGAACAAAAGAATCGCCATATTCTTGAGACTGCGAGAGCCATCATGTTTAGTAGTAATGATCCTTAATATCATTGGGATGATGCTGTTCTTACTACCACATTCCTCATTAATAGAATGCCAAGCCAACTACTATCATACAAAACACCACTTCAACTCCTTCACAAATACTAGAACCTCTCATACCTCGAAAACACTCTGCCACTTCGGGTGTTTGGTTGCACGTCATACATTCACCTCCATCACACCAACAAACTTGATCCTAAAGCCCTTTGGTGTATCTTCCTTAGCTACTCTTATTCCTAAAAAGGATACAAGTGCTATGATCCAATTTCCAAACATTTATTTGTCACCTGTGACGTCACCTTCCTTGAAAATACACCCTATCATGCCTTTTCTGTAATTCAGGGGGGAGATGGTGAATTTCAGACAAAAGAAACACCAAAAAATGACCAAACAGTCACAATTTATATACCTACCTACACATAGCTACTCCTGATAACAACCTTGATATCCCTAATAATGTGCCAATTCTAAGGGGAGACACAAATATATGGGATAATATCTACATGCGATGACGCAAAAGAGGTAATGAGTCACAAGCTATTAAAACTCACCAGGAGTCGATACCAGAGGCAGGCCCGGGAGAAACAAAAGGTTATGATCTTGATCTTCCCATTGCAGTGCGAAAACAACCTAGATCAAACACTAGTTATCCCATTGAGAACTTTGTCTCTTATAATGTTGTTTCATCTAAGTACAATGCATTTATCTCTCATCTTAATAGAATTAGGATACCAGAAACGATTAATGAGGCCATGGCTATATCTAAGTGGAGACAAGCTGTCTTAGAAGATATGGAAGCTCTCAAGCGAAATAAGACATGGGATGTAGTAAATCTACCTCAAAGAAAAAAGTATGTTGGATGCAAATGGGTATTCACTCATAAGTACAGAGCAGATGGAACGCTCGAGATATATAAAGCTAGATTGGTTGCATAAGGTTTCACATAGAAATATAGGGAAGATTACACAGAAATGTTTGCTCTAGTAGCCAAGTTGAATTCCATCAGAATTCTATTATCTATTGCAGTAAATCTAGATTGGAATTTGCATCAACTCGATAGAAAAAATGCATTCCTCAATGGAGAACTCAAGGAAGAAGTGTATATGAAGTTACCTCTAGGTTCCTGAGAAAAAAAGCTAACCAAGTCTGCAAGTTAAAGAGATCGTTATATGGGTTAAAGCAATCTCCACGTGCTTGGTTTGATAGATTCACCTGGGTTCTGAAGAAACATGGGTACACTAAAGGGTAGAGAGACCATACTTTGTTTGTCAAATATCATAAGGGTAAGATGGTTGTTCTGGCTGTATATGTTGATGATATAATACTTACAGGAGATGACGGGATAGAGATCAATCAAATCAAAACAACCCTGGCACAAGAATTCCATATCAAAGATCTTGGAGAAATGAAGTTCTTTTTTGGGATAGAAGTTGCCCGATCCAAGAAAGGAATTTATATCTCTCAAAAGAAGTATATACTCGACCTTCTAAAGGAAACGGGTATGACATGTTGCAGACCAAGTGACACACCTATACAAATTAATAAAATAGATGAAGATGCAGATCTCGGTAAGGCAGTGAACTTAGGGAACTGTCAACGAATGGTAGGAAAACTAATATACATGTCTTATACCAGACCTAACATTGCATTTGTAGTAAGTGTGGTCAGCCAGCATTCTCATGATCCTAAACAAAAATGGTTGAATGAATAATCTACAAGATCCTTCGTTATTTGAAAGGATCACCGGGACGTGGCTTGCTATTTAAGAAAACTGACAAACAGATTGTAGAGTTATTTACAAATGCTGATTGGGCAGGCGATCAAGAAGACAGGAAATCCACATCTGGATATTGTACATATGTGTGGGGTAATTTGGTCACATAGAGAAGTAAAAAGCAAAGTGTAGTTGCGAGAAGCAATGTTGAAACTAAATACAAAGCTGTAGCACTGGGAATCTGTGAGGGCATATGGATAAAGCGTGTTCTTGAAGACTTGAGGAGGTCTCATTAAGGTCTATTGTGATAATATGACTACAATCAACATTGCTCATAATCCAGTTCAACATGATAGAACTAAACATGTCGAGATAGACAGACATTTTATAAGGGAAAAAGTTGATGAGGATATTGTTGATCTAAGGTATCTACCCTCTAAAGAACAGACCGTAGACACCCTTACTAAGGGACTGCCCAAGAACAGGTTTGAGTATCTGATTAGTAAGTTGAACTTAATTGATATCTATAATCCAACTTGAGAGGGAGTGTAGAATCACCAAATGTTGACCACCAAAATTGAAAGAGAAGTAAGATCCACAATCATAGGTTAGATAAGATAATCAATCTTAATTTCCTTGACTGTACAGTATTGTGTCGGGACTCATCTGTATATATATATATATATGTAATCTGCCTGAATGAATATATGCAATTGAGTCTCCCTATTCTCTTCACTCCTAATGTCATCTCAAATAAGAAACCAAGAGATTTTTCCAAAACAAGTATAACTTCCCAACGTTTTATCCTCAAATGATGTAACTGCTCCGTCAATGAACTCTGACCTGTGTGATGTCAAGTTGTCAAGCCGTCAACTTTGTTAATTTTTAACAGTGTGCTGCTAATCCGTCAGTGCCAGCAGAAAAATTTCTGGAAAACTTCGGTTACACAAAAATACATGGTTGAAAGGGCTTTTATATGTCTTTCCGGAGTTGAGATTACTAATTACTCCTCATTTAGTTCATCGCGATAAGGGACATGTGTTGCTCCTCAGGAAAATTACTGGTGGCCCTGTGTCTGATACTGTAATTCTGCAGAAATTGCAAGGCACTTGATGGACACCAGAACTGTTCTAGTTTGTGCGGAGTTCACAACATTAGCAGCCCTTTTCGGCTAAAAGACTCTCCAGAGAAATGTGGTGACTATAGGCATAACCTATATTGCGAGCAGAACCAATTGGTAATGTGCTGGGAATCTGGGAGGTGCAGTGTTTTGTCCATTAATTATGATAGCTACGCAATTCGAGTGAGGGATGCTAATATTGTGGAGTCAGATACATCTTCCCTTCCTGAGTATTCTTTAACACACTACAACTTTAGCCAAAGAGGCTCATATACCTCCTGGTATAGACTGAACACAAATACTATGATATATGTAAGGTGTGAACCCCCTGTGAATTCCCCTCAGTTTGTGGACCCAGCCCTTGCTTCAGCACTTCAAATGTCTCTGTAGCTTCTTCTTCTTCATTGTCGTCTTCGTATTCGTATGCATATGTTGGCAGCGGATATTTAAACGATGTGGGGTTAGAGGACGGTTGTCGTATAGAAATGATGTATATGACATCGTGGCCTGCTCTGAACAACAACCAGAACCAGTCTGCTTGGTCATGCACAGATATCCACAATAGGCTTCTTTATGGCTTTGAGCTTTCTTGGATCAACTCAGGTGAGTCCATTAATCGATTTAATTCCCTGTCAATTTAAAAAAAAAAAAAAAAACCTTCTCTCCCATGTTTTCACCATAACCACGCATTTTTTTTATTTTTTTTAAATAAATAATATTTGCTGTTTTTTTAGTTTATCTCGTAAACTATATCTCTTTATTTAAAGATGTCATTTTAATTTTTACACTTTCAACTATTTCATTTATCTATATCTTTTACAAACCATATCACTTTAATTTAGCATTAATATGTTCCCCAAATCGCTTGGCCCATTATAGTGTTCCTTGTGTATGTGAAAAAGTTATCCTCCATCACAAAGATATTATGATAAGCACGTTGACACTTGCATGTAGAAAAACTCATCTTATGTATTCTCCTTCCCTTATTTATTTCACTTTTTTCAATTTATAATTTTTTTCTTAATTTCTGAAGAAAAATCATATGAGGTTTTTTTTTTTTTTTTTTTGCCAACAAATCAACTAAATACTCATCATCAATAGTTCATAGCCAATATACACTTAATATTTTCTTAGTTATAAGGAATATATGTGTCATATTTTTTATTGGATATCATTTTTTGTTATTGAATTTTTTATTTTCAAATATTCTATCACATATATCGTTCTACTAATACATTTGTTTATCTGCAGTAATTGCAGAATACACTGGCATTCTTGTGAGTACCCTGAGTAAGGCATCTCATGACAACTTCTTACTCTTTTGTTGAAGCCTACATATATAGTACATGCTTGCAAGTTGCACTGCATCAAAAATAATCTCATAAAAAAGAGTGTCCTAAATTTCTATTTCTTCTATGTATAAATGTTATGAATATACACACTGTCAAGAATTTGTCTACATCAACCTTTTTACCCCTCACAAATGATTTTTATGGGCTATTCATTAATTACTATAATCTTTATTGAATGATAGTGTATTTTATTTTACAGGTTGTGAAGGAATAGCCAGTACCAAAAACTGACCTTCATACGAACATAAAAACTTGACAACCTATTCCATGTGGCACTTACCATTTTCACATTAATCATAGTATATACTTTCTCGCAAGAGAAACTGATATCAATTTTTGTTCCTCTGTTTTGCAGACATTACGGTATACACCTCCATTCTGTTAGGTATCCCTTGACTTTAACAAACTTATCTTATTTTTAACAGCACAAGAGTTGACAGTGCAATCACTGGCTAAACAATATAATAGAAATTTAATACTTGTTTCAGTTAAAGGGCATGTTCTAATTATCTATGTTCACTTTCAATTTTTCATCAACAGTTATGTATGCTGGAGCTAAATTTGTGTTGGGGACTCCATTTGTCATTGCCCTTTTGATCTATAAATGGCGAAGAAGACATTTATCAATGTATGAGAGCATTGAGGATTTCCTGCAAAGCGACAACAACAACATCATGCCTATAAGGTAATCCTACAAAGACATCAATAAGATGACCAAAGGGTTTAAAGTAAGACTTGGGAAAGGAGGCTATGGCTCCGTTTTTAGAGGACACCTTCGAAGCGGCCGTGACTTGGCTGTCAAGATGTTAGATAAGGCTAACGCCAATGGTCAGGATTTCATCAACGAAGTTGCTACACTTGGTAGAATCCACCATGTTAATGTTGTGCATCTCATTGGTTATTGTGTGGAAGGATCGAAGCGTGCTCTTATTTATAAATTCATGCAAAATGGATCTCTTGACAAATACATTCTCTCTAAACATGTTGATGATGAGCAATCCTTGAATATTCACCAATTGTATACCATTTCTCTTGGAGTAGCTTGTGGTATTGAATATCTTCACAAAGGATGTGAGATGCAAAATTCTGCATTTTGATATAAAGCCGCATAACATTCTTCTTGATGACAACTTCATTCCTAAGGCTTCTGATTTTGGCTTTGCTAAACTCTATCCTACGAATGATAGCATTGTGTCTCTTATAGCAGCAAAGGGAACTATAGGATACATTGCTCTTGAGCTCTTCTACAAGAATGTAGGTGGAGTCTCCTATAAGGCTGATGTCTATAGTTTTGCGATGTTATTAATGGAGATGGCCGGTAGAAGGAAGAATTTGAATGTGTTGGCCGAGCAATCAAGTCAATTTTATTTTCCATTTTGGGCTAATGACCAATTAAATGAAAGAAATGAAATTAGCATTGCGGATGCAACAGAGGAAGAGATGAAAGTGGCAAGGAAAATGATGATTGTTGTGTTGTAGTGCATTCAAACCAAGCCTAGCGTCCTTCAATGAAAAAGTTTGTGGAGATGCTTGAGGGAAATGAGCAAGATTTAGAATTGCCTCATCAAAAGCCTTCTTTTTATGTGCAAGATTTACCTGAAGTTGGCGATAATAATCATTCAAGTTCAATGATCATGTCATCTGAGCCTGGAGAATGTTCTTCAATTGACCAAATTGTGGAGATGCTTGAAGCAGAGAAGCAAAAGTTAGTATGGTCTCAGAAGCCTTTTCTTCGCACACAAGGTTCATCAACAACTGGTGTTAGTGATCATTTATGTTCAAAAACTCCATCCTCCGATCCTTCACTGAATAATCCTAAAGTAACAACCTCAGTTTTAACTAAACAAGATGAGAGATCAATATAACATTGTAAAATATGTTTTGAGTATTCATTTTATTACGAGAGACTCTTAAATATGAATAAGAAGTGGTTTGTATCAACACGAGAAACAGGTGTTAGGCTTCCATTTTTTACGTCATGGGATATATTAAGGAAGAAGCATTATTTGTCTTTCTGGATAATAATTTTTTTGTGGGAGAGACATCCATGTCCTCGGAAGGGATTAAGATCTCAGGGACACATATATTTAATGATCCAAAGCATGTGCACTTAAGTAAAAGGATTTGAACCACAAGCTTCTCTTGAAAGAAATCGTATAGTTGATCATGTCATGATTTTGGATGCACTTAAGTAATAGTTTTCCTGGTTTTATTTTTATTTGGCAATTTTAGCAGCAACTTTTTCATCAATCAGAATTCTAATTTCTTGTCTATCACTCTCCTCTCATGATCTTTGTTTCTGCAACCCTCCCCAAAAAAACAAATATGGCTAGCAAGTATATCAGCATCGTGTGCCAAGACTAACTTCTTATTAGTGAGATACAAGCTTTAATGAATCAAATTTGTACACCAAGCACTTACATGCTGATTTATTAATTGTTTCTTTAGATGTTGATGATCTTTTGGTGACAGGAAGCAACCTTGAGCAAGTTGATTTATTTAAGTATGAAATGCAGAAAGTCTTTGCAATGACATATCTTGGGGCTATTTCCTCTTTTCTGGGTATGGAGATAAAGCAAGATCAGCAGGGAATTTTTATTAATCAGAAAAAGCATACAAAAGACATGCTAAATAGATTTGGCATGGAGGGGTGTAAACCTATTGCTACTTCAATGAATCAAAAGGAGAAGCTGAGTAAGAATGATGCTGTAGAGAAGACTGAAGGAGGTACTTATAGAAGTCTTATTGGCCGTCTTATGTATTTGACTACAAGACCTAATATCAACTATGTTATCAGTGCTCCTTCAAAATTTTTGCATTATTTCACCAGAGAGGTTCAACAAAGTGGTGAAGTCAAACTGATTTATTGCAGAACACTTGATTAAGCAGCTGATTTTTTTTTTACTAACTAAAGCTTTATTGAGAGACAAAAGTGTGAAGCATTGAGGATGAAGCTAGGCATGTGCATCTACTGATGTAAGGAGAAGTGTTGAGATATGTCTCTTTAGCTGTTAATTAATTAGTTGTTGATTTATAGGAATATGTTATAATTTGAAATTTGAAAAATAAATTAGTAGAGTTTGTTGCTCCAATTAATCGGTCATGTATTTGTGATTTAGTGGGATTTTAATGATTAGCTTTCAGCTGCTGATTTAATGCGATATCAGCAGTTGCTTAATTTATTATTAACATCATTTAATATATTTAAATATCCTATGACAGATGAAATAACACGTGTCCTCATAAAATTATTATTCTGAGCGCCATCTTCTTATTTTTCTTTGAGAGTTTAATTTCTAAAACCTTCAAGTTTAGTTTGTAATATAAATTTAATTATCATAAATCCCTAATATTAAGGACTAAATGGGTGTTATGAGTCCATGTCTAAGTTAAATAGGCAAAGACTTTTGAGGGAATTACAATAAAGTCTCAAGGAATGAACATAATTGTTAAGAAGTTCCAATGATAAGTGAGGAGTATAAATGTATTATTATTAACTAGCATTGTTCATTACATGTTCTTCAAGGGTGTGTTTGGTTTGAGGGAAGGGGAGAAGGTGGTAAATGACCTTTTTAAGCAGGAGAAACTCAAAATTTATCCTCTTTCCTCCTTTAATCAGAGGATAAATTTTGGGTTCCTCTCACCCAAGAAAGTAATTTACCTCCTTCCCTTCCCTCCTCTCAAACTAAACACACCATAATTGTAATCCACTTTTGGATAATTATATCTCTTGACAACTCATTGTAATTCCCCCTAGACCTTTTGTGCATGATGCGATAATAATGTGATTAAAACAGAAGGAGACACATTGAGTGCTTATTGGATGATGACTTTTCCATCTCTTGGGCACCTTCGGTGAAGCTTCCTGCGTCAATTTCATTTGGAGCGACGTTTAAAATGGATATTGTTTTCCAGCGAGTTCATGTTTTCCGACGCCTATATAAAAATAACATATACATATATATATATATACAGTATTCAATAACATTATACCCTTTTTAGTCATTTTTCATCTCAACCTGCTTTTCAAATAATAATCCAAACAAGTTTCAGTTTGAAAAAAAATCATTTTTGTCACTGCCAAGCGAAACACAAATCACGTTAACAATCTGACGTTTGCAAAAGTCAGATTGAAAAAAAATCACTTCTACTACATTTAATCCAAACAGGCACTTATATTTAGGGCTGGAGGTAGTAGTTTAACATGTTAGATTTGTCCCAAATTACAATTTTTTAAACAAAATCTTACCCATAATTAAATAGTGTACTTTGTAATACTATAGATTTAATTATCATGAGTCTCTTCTCTAATTTCTCTTCGTTTAGTAAGGGATTATTTATAAAAAAAATAATTTAATCATGTAGACATCACATATATTTTAAATCATAAGAATTCTTTACTAAATGACATACTATATTAGCGCCAGAAGGAAGTAAATAATTGCAATTATGAGTCTTTGTATAAAATGAGAGTTGAAGTACGTACACTTTATTACAACCACAACTTGTAGCAACTCAAAAAAAAAAAATAAGTCGAAGTCTTGGAGTCTAAAAGGGGTGTTGTGAGTCGACGTCTAAATTAAGTTAATGGAGTTTGAAACTTTAGATATAGTGCTCGTTTGAAATAGCTTATTTTTGGATAATAAGTACTTATAAATTGTGATTCACAGTATATGAGGTAAGTATGTGAGAGGAGTTTTATCTCGACTTACATAATAAGGACTTATTATCCAAAAATAAGCCCAACCAAACACACATTGACCCTTTATGTATGATGTGATGTTAATGGGATTAAAACAACTGTACTGGAGGCCTATTGAGTGATCACTATTCCATCCCTTGGCCAACTTCTGTCAAGCTTCCTGGGTCAATTTCATTTGGAGCCATCACGAGTAAAATTGAGGTTGTTTTGAGTTTTGATAGCTCTTAAAGAGACCCGTGTGTCGTATATTGTATGCACAAAATCTAGACGGAAGGCCTGTAACCCAAGTGGAGATTTTTTCCAGAGATATTTTTTTTAATGAAGGGTGAATTATAAATTTTTTAAGAAAAAAAGTACACACACATATAAAATAATATTAAATACTCCCTCCGGTCCACAATATAGGACACCTTAATTAATTCACGGGAAATAAAAAATGATAGTTAAGTCAATTAATATATTATATAACGTAAGTTTTTTTTTCACTTTTACTCTTATTAAGAAAGATGTTTGAAAAATGGTAGAAAAAATCTTCTCAATTTGTAGTCCCTCTAATCTATATACCTTTTCAGGCTCATGAGGTTTGTTCAACTCCAAAAAGGCATTTACAGGGAGAGAGAGTGTCACTTTTTTTTTATTAAATGAGAGAGAAAACCATTTTACAAAAGTATTTGCATGGGAAATGATGGTTGTGAGGAGAGAGAAAAGCCACCATTTATCATTATAATTGCATTGCCATTTTTATTTTAGAGAGAGGGGATGTAATTAGTAGGCAAAGTTGGAAAATGAGTATTAATCACAAAGGTAAAAGCAGAAAAAATGCATTAATTAAACTACAGGTGCCTTATATTATGGACCATACATTTTTTCTACAAGCACATTATATTATAGACCAGAGAGAGCATCATTTATGAAGGGGATGATGATATCTATTGAAAGATGATAAAAAGGGGCGATAGTCAGTTGGGTAGTGTTGCTAAAACGTCAAGGACTCAAGGGCATCTAATAAATTAATTCATAATTAAATTAATTGACAGGATTAGGAACTCAAACCACTTCCTTCCATAATTTGCACCTATATGTAACACTTTCACTAGTCCTTTCAAGTACATCGATGGAGGGGTAAAAAACTTGTAACTTCTTGTACATGTAAATCATGATGGGAATAAGTTGATGACTGTAATTACAACATTTTGCGGTTCATAGAACTAACACCAATAGAGTTTTTTTAAAAAAAAAAGGGAAAAGTTTAACCAGGTCCCAATTATTAGACTTAATGACAACTAGGTCCCTCGAAATCATCAAATTACAATAAAGTCTCGAGAGACTTGTGTGCTGTTAATTTCAAACATGAAAGTATAATTTTGCCCCTATGTTAGTAATGATAAGTTTAGAGTCATCAATGAAAAGCTTAGAACATCCAATGACAACTCAGACAACAAGAAGTGACTATAGGAAATATTAATTCAAAAGGCAAATACAACTTATACATGTCGTTCCTCTCTTGCATCTTTCCTTATTGGTTGTGTATTGTCATCTGCATTCTCTCCTACATACATATGGCCATTTTGTCCATCGAATTTAATAAAATGCTTCTTGATCATCTACAAGGTCTACAAAGGTTGTTGCATCAAATGTTAGCGTGAATTTCAAAAAAATTCTGCTACTCTCTTTTCTAACAATTGATGCTACAATTGTTCTCAACTTCTCATACATAATACCTTTCTTTATGGCTATTGTTCTAACACTAACCCCACACGTTACAAATCATATTCTCCTCCATTTAAAAATTGTCCCCTCATATGCAAGAAACATAATATAAACTTTCTAGATGTACTCGTCATCTTTTCTGTCACTATGCAGAACAAAGTTGTTATTAACAACTACATGAGCAACATTAACTTTAGAGCATTATATTGACAACATGTTTTGAAATCACATAACAAGGGTTATAAACACATAAAGCTTCATTATTTCTATTTATCCATATCTAAGCACACAAAAAAGGGTACAATCTCTGCAACAGAAATTCATACCCTAGCACACACTTAAAGAAACAACAACATAAATCATAAAGATAGCATACAATTAACAATTATTGGATGTTCTAAACTTGTTATTGGTTGCTCTAAACTTATCATTACTAACAAAGAGCAAAATTGTGCTTTCATGTTTGGAAGTAATAGCACCCAAGTCCCTTAGGACTATACTGCAATTCGAAGATTTCAAAAAAAAACCTAATTACCATTAAGTCTGTTAATCGGGAAGAGGTTGCAATTTCCCCCCCAAAAAAAAATTGTAGCTCAAGTAAAAATTTTAAATCATCATTCTCTTTTGAGATTAGCAGCTTCAGTTATGACCTTTTTTTAACACAAAACTACTCCATCTAGTCTTTTTATAAGCAAATTTTCTTCTGATTGCACAAAATGAATTGGGGGTTAGGATTAGTTAAAAATAATAAATATGTCAAAATTGTCATACTTCTTCCAAATATGCACATATTTATGAAAAGAATAGAGGAGAGAGAATGAGTAAAAAATATGAGTGAAAATAAGTGCTAAATGATTAAATGAAAGAGAATTGGTGTTGAGTGGGGGATAATAAATATAAAGATATGTATTTGATAGGGGTAGAAAAACAGTTTAAATCTTGAGATACAAGAAAAAAGTTACTTATATTAAGAATCAACCCCAAAAAAAAAAAAAGTTAGGGCCTGTTTGGTTCAATCCTATTACATCCTACAGTGCAATGCAATGCGATGCAATATTAATTACAGAGGTAGCGTTTGGTTTGATTTTTAGCAACGTGCAATGAGTTAATATTTTAGCAATTATTTAAAATTAATATATTACACAAAATCTATTTTACTCTTAATATAATCTTTGTAGAAAAAATAAGAGTCGGCGGCGGTAGGAATAGAAGAGGAGGAGGTAGTGGGAGGCGGCAATGATGGGGTGGCGGTAGAGGAGGAGGCGGTGGTGGTGGCGGCGGGCATGTGACAATGGCGGCGGCAGGGGAGAAGGTGGAGAAGGTAGTGTGTGGTGGTGGTGGTGATGGGAGGGTGGCGGTGGCGGAGGCGGTGGTAGTGGTGGCAGGTGGAGGTGACGGCAGTGGAGGAGGAGGTAGTGGCAGTGATAGTAAGTGAAACAAAGATATGAGAAACTAAAGGGTAAATTTTTAACTTTTTTTAACCATACAATGAGATGGTAATGGGGATTTATTGGGGAGGTATGAATGAGGATTACCAATTTTTTGGTCATCATTATCATGATAAATACTATTACCATGCTAAAAAGCAACCAAACACTCTTATCTTGATAATACAATAATGATTATCATTATATACATGGGATTAAAACAAATAAACCCTTGCTTATAAAAAAAGATGGCATAATCCACAGTCAAATAGCTTCAATTTTGTAGTAGCGTTTCAGTGCTTAATTTTCCGTTCGAGAAAAGAATAACAGTAAAAAAATTGTTTGGATTCCAATGTGCATTAATGTATCTTGAATGAAAGATAAGATTGTCCCTTTCGTTGAGCAGGCCTAATCCATAGCAGCCACGGAATCGAAATTCGCATCTGATCTAAATTGCCTTGGAAACTTTCGCTGAGCTTCAATTTTTCATTGAGTTTCATTTGGCTCTTTATTTTGATGGGACCAGTAAATAAAAATTGCCCTTGTTTTAAAAAGTTTGGAAACTAAAAAAAATTGATCCAATTAATAATGATATAATTGATATACGTATAATATTTTATAAGAACTTGAATTTAATTAAATCCGTTGCTAATAGTTACGTTGACCAAAAAAATCCGTTGCTAAGATAAAAATCTCATTGATTGACAATTTATAAGTATGTTTGTAAATACATTTTGAACTTTGATTGCCTCACACTTATATGTGCCGAAATCTAACTCACCTATGTGAATTTTCTCTCCTAAATGACGAGTGACTAATGAATGTCGGGGTAAGAGTGTCTTGTGTATATATTATTTCTGTTAAACTAAATAATTAACATTCAAAATTAATTTTTTTAAAGGTCAGGGCAACAATGCAACATTTTTAAATTTCTGGAGCCATATTGAGATCAAAACACTTCAAAGACAATATTGAAATTGTTTAAATAATTTTGTAGCAGATTTACACCTTAATCCTAGAATAATGTTAAATATCATTTTTGAAGGGGAAGATGATATCTATTGAAAGATAATTTTATAAAAAAGAAAAAGAAAAAAGAGCGTTATGCATTAGCCTTCTTCAATCCCTAATCGTGTGATATTCCGTTTGGTAGTGTTGTTAAAACGTTAAGGGACACCTAAATTAACCTATAGTAAAATCAATTGATAGGATTAGGAACTCATAGCCCTCGCTTCCTTAATTTGCACCTATATGGAACACTTTCATTAGGCCTCTTGAGTACGTTCATGCCAAAAAAAAAAAGAAAAACTTGTACTCCCTCATGTTTTATTTATATAAGCTCAATAATTAAATTACGCGGTTTAAATAAGTAGTTAAAATTAATTAATATGTCTAAAATAAACTTGTTTTTTTAAGTATGACTTTTACTTTTAATGGGAAAAATAAGAAAAAGAAATAGGGTGAATATAAGTATGACCAATATTTTAATTAATATAATATAAATAATTAATGAGGGGTAAAAATAGAGAATAATCATTATTAAATGTTCAGACAATTCTTATCGGATCCTTATAAAAAAGATTAAGACAATTCAAATTTTAGATTCGTATAAAAATCATAAAAGGGAGAAACTTGTTATTCATGTCAAACATGACGGAAATAAGTTGACGACTGTGATTACAACATTTTGCGGTTCATAGAACTAACAACAATATAAATTATCAACAAAAAAAAAAAAAAGAACTAACAACAATAGAGCACTAAAAAAATTGTAGCTCAAGTACAAATTTTGAATCATCATTCTATTTTGAGATTGGCAGCTTCAGTTATGACCTTTTTCCACACAAAACTAATACACAGTCAAATTGATGGTACTCCCTCCAATTCATAATCTAGGGCATTTTTAAAAGAATAACTCGCTTTAAAATATAAGTCATTTGTAAGATAATTATTGCATATTCATTTTTTCAGTTTTATCGTTATAATTAATGCTCATTCCCAATTTTACTCAGTCATTAAATTTTTAAACACATTTTTCAATAAAAATAAAAGTAGAATTTTTTTTTTTAATTTATGACATATTTAATAAGTTAATTGACACTTTTTATTCTTTATAAATTAGTTAGAGTGCTTTATATCATAAAACGGAGGGAAGAGTTTCAATTTCGTAGTAGCGTTTCATCAGTGCCTAATTTTCCCTTCGAGAGAAGAAACTTTCCGCCTACAAAATAAAAGCTAGACTAGTAATTAATTATGTTACGGGTCCTCTTTTCCGTCTACACACAGTTTTGGGTCTTCCCTAGCATGCAGACCAAAAGTGATTGATCGTTTTGATTCCAATGTGCATTAATGTATTTTGAATGGAAAATAAGATTGTTCCTTTCGTTGAACAGATCCAAGCCATAGCAACCACAGATTCGAAATTCGTATCTAATCTAAATTGTCTTGGAAACTTTCGCTGAAGCTTCAATCCTTCATTGAGTTTCATTTGGCTCCTTATTTTGAAGGGACCAGTAAATTAAAATTGCGCTTGTTTTTAAAATTTTGGAAACTCAAAAAATTGATCCAACTAATAATGATATAATTGAAATATATTATTTTACATGAACTTGAATTTAATTTAATCCGTTGCTAATATAATTAAAAATCTCATTGCCTTGCATTTATTGGTGCCGAAATCTAACTCATCTACGTGTTTTTTTTCTCTCCTAAATGGAAAAATAGCCATCTAAACCATTTTAATTAAAGCCTTGCTCATTTTTAGCTGACTCATCATCTTCATGTTTTACGTGTTTTAATTGCTGGGAACAAATCTCCAATAAGAAGGGGAGATATTTATGAATTTGAGGATAAAATTATTAAACTAAGGAGAGATGTTTGGGATTTCTGATAAAGCAGAGGGAAACAAATACTCTCAGTCGGAAACATAAGAGCTAGAATGCTAAATAACTAATTTGTACTGTTTAAAAAATTAATTAAATTAATTATTTGTAAGAAATGCATGTTGTTTAAAAGGTTAATATCATTGTTGGTTCTTATAATTTAATCAAATTTTAATTTTGGTACTTATAGTTTCAAATCCTTGGATTTAATCCCTATAGTTTTGGAAGATGGAGGTTAGTAATTTGCAAAGCTTAAAAAAATTAGTTAAATTAATTATTTATAAGAAATGTCTGCTGTTTTGTAAAATACACTTTTAATAGAGGTAATTTCGAGAAAATACTGTAAATTTTGGGGACAAAGTAAATTAACGTCTTTCATTTAAAACTAAAACAAATCCTTTCACTAACTCTCATGTTAAGGACGGAAATTATACCTAGTGTAACTCTGAGATTACAAGCGCAAGATAAAGATTTAAGCAAATTATGTACTGTGTATCAATTTGATTTCTTAAGCTCTGCTGTATATGCAGGTAGTATATTTTGAATCTAAGTCTGAAACTCAACTTTTCTTGTGTTGTGAATTCTTACTAAACATATACATCGAGTACTAAAAACAAGCAGGTATATATATTCATACATGTATGGAATGTCAACAGGAATTGTATCCTCATTATTGATACTTCTTTCCCTATAGGTGATCTAAAATTAATGTTAGTTCAATATGAGAAGATCGATTGTTGCCTAAATTTAAAAACATTCAAATTAGAAGGGGCAGAATTTGCTTGAAACCTGATTTTTTTTGTTGATTTAAGTGATTTCTTTGTATACTTCACGAGCAGTAGAAACTTTTTACAGTAAACCTAGCTACATGAAAGCTTTAATTGGTATTTATATATGAAAAAAAATGCTAATAAAGGATGCTTATACATTCTTCGAATGATATCCCCCCTCCCCCCAACACAATTGTTAGACCATATACCAATCTGACAGCTAGATTACATATGAAGAAAACAAATATTGAGAAAACAGGTAAAGATGAACCGTTTCCAATGCTATAATGCTTGGTTTGAACACATCATATGAAAATAAGAAGGCTTAGATATATACTTTACATTTTGCATTCTTCTATGCCCACGACACGAGACTCAAACAACATACACAAACAAAGATAGAATAACACACAACAAAAGGCTAACTTCTAAATATACTAAAACCAAGTTAATATTTGACCATTATTGACTGTCACTCTATTTCTTGGATTATTTCTAAGCCTTGCATCAACCTTCTTGTAGGTGCGCTGGCCCTTTTTCTTGTTGACGTGCCTTCAGAATTAAAAGGATTAGGAGGTACTGGTAATTTGTCTCCTTCTCCTTCTAACATTTGAACCACTGCTTGCATTGATGGTCGATCCACAGGATGCCACTGAATGCACCATAGTCCCACTATTCCCAACTTTTTTGCAATTTTAGCATCACCTTCTTCCTCAATATGAATCCTAACATCCTCCCTTTCTTCTAAAATATTATAGATCCATTCAGGATAGTAAATGTGGGGAGCATTTTCTTTTGTGTCATGCGTAATTCTTCTTCCCCCTATTAATTCAAGTAGCAACATCCCAAAGCTATAAACATCTGCTTTGTGAGACACATTTCCAAAATTTCGAGAGAAAACCTCTGGAGCTATGTAACCCAAAGTTCCTGTAGCGTTAGTCATTGACACTATGCTTTGATCTTTGGAACACAATTTAGCCAAACCAAAATCACATATTTTTGGAGTGAAGTCATTATCCAATAAAACATTGTGAGGTTTGATGTCAAAATGTAGTATGCGTTGCTCACACCCTTGATGAAGATACTCAATTCCTTTGGCTATGCCCAGAGCAATTTCATGGAGCTTTTTCCAACCAATGAAGTTCTGCCTATTATCTGGTGAATTTATGAAATTTTGCAGTGAACCATTCGGAAAGTATTCATAAACCAGCGCTCTTCTAAAGCCATCAGCACAGAAGCCCATTAAGCGAATAATGTTGATGTGATGGATTTTGCCCATTGTTCCAACTTCAGTGACGAACTCTTCGCCATTTCCTTCAGAATTAGTGAGCATCTTCACTGCAACTTTGAACTCAGATGAAATGTCTCCTTTGAACACAGTACCGAACGATCCTTCTCCTAACTTGACTTCAAATTGATTGGTAATCCTCTTGATTTCAGCATAAGAATATCTGGTGGGCTTGCGAGCTCTATAATCTTTCAGGAACTTTTCGATTATTGCTTGGCTTTCTTTTCTTGATTCGTAAGTGTTGCGAACATAATGAATTACAACCAGCGTCACCACTAGAAGCAGTATTGATCCTGCATATGTGAGAGCTCGAATTTAGTTTCAAAATCTACAATTGGCCTTTAGGAGAAAATACAAATTTCAACTAGAAGGCTAACCTGTAATTACAAATATTTTTGTTGAGCCTGCAAAAGAAATTAACATGATTGATCAACTTAGCATGTTCATACGAGAATTTAACCCAACTATGACTTACCATGTGAAGAATTCTGATGCTTTTCACGAGACAAGAAATGTATAAGTATGTGATTTCGTGTGCTCATTAGAGGTGATTATCATATTCATGGATGCATGTAATATTAAGGGTCAGTTTATCTAAATGATATACATCTTGAAAAATAGGCAGGTTGTGATGCAAGAGATCAATATTACGTACCTTTGTGGCGAACCTTGAAACATACAGTATCATTACTGGTATTACTGTTCTTGATGAATCCACATCTTCCTTCTTTTGATTCACAATGTTTACACATTGGATTAGACCACATCAAGTGAAGAGTGTCATCATGATGTTCAATAATCTCATATGGGATGGAAGAAATGTTGAATATTTTGATGCAAAATAACAAGGGATATTCTGCGATATAGGCCATATTGGCGCCAGAAGAAATGGCATATACTTGATACGTAGAGCTGCTCAGACACGTTGAATATAATCCTCCATCTCTTGGTGATGAGCAATTGAAAAAGGTGAAATCATCCAGATCCCTGTCTGTTATGAATTGGAAAGGGGAAGGAAGTAGACTGAGGTTACGGACATGCAAAAAAAGGCAGCCAGAAGGATCATATAAGTGAATGGTTTGGGATTTGTAATCAATAAGTTTGACATTGAGCTTGAGTGATCCAGGAAGCTCAAGAACAGAATGATTGGCAGAAGAACATTGTAAATCAAAACCAGGATAGCCACATTGTTCTGGTTGGCGTCCTATTATTCGGAAAGGAAACCGGACAGTCAGGTTTCCACAGGTTGTTTCGGGTTCTGGACAGCTATTCCAGCTTCCTACAGACTCTGAAAACCAAAGAATTAGAAACAAGCATACAGAGAAGGAGGAGTTTACAGGTGAAGTTTCCATGTCCTGGCTTCCCCCAAGTAGCAAGATGAGATGACAATGAAAGTTCATAATCTTATCTCAAATGCGAAACCAAGAGTTTTTTCCAAACAAACGTAGCTTCCCCACGTTTTCCTTACGTGACATGGACCTGCTTACGTCAACAAACTCCGATCGCGACCTTTGTGAATTATTGGCAGTCCTATCAAGCTGTCAAGTGTTAGCTTGAGAATAATTTCTGGGAAACCTCTCGATGATAAGAAACATATGGTGTGAATACACACCTTGGTTAATTTGCTCCGATAGTGCCGTGCCTCGCTGTCTGTGTCAAAAGAAAAATTTCTAGGCAACCTGTTGGTTATACGAAATAAATGGTTGGGAGTTTCATATTTCTCTCCGGAGTTGAGATTAGTAATTACTCTTCATCTTGAGATCATCATGATGAGGGACATGTGTTACTCTTCAGGAAAATTAATGGGGGCTCTGTTTCTAATAATGTTATTGTGCAGAACTTGCAAGGCATTGGATGGACAGAACTGTTCTAGTTTGTGCGGATATCACAACATTTGGAGCCCTTTTCGGCTAAAAGACTCTCCAGAGCAGTGTGGTGATCACAGGTACAACCTATCATGCGAGCACAACCAACTGGTAATGTACTGGCAATCTGGGAAATACAGAGTTTTGTCCATTAATTATGAGAACCACACAATCCGAGTGAGGGATTATAATATTGAGGAGTTGGATTCATCTTCCCTTCCTGAGTATTCTTTAACACGCTACAACTTTAGCACATGGGATCCATATACCTCCACAATAGCACGTTATGAAAATGGACCTTGGCTAACGTATAGATTGAGCGCTTCGCTTCAGAACCCAAATATGATGATGATATTTGTAAGGTGTGAACGCCCTGTGGATTCCCCTGGGTTTGTGGACACAGCCCCTTGCTTCGGAACTTCAAATGGCTCTGTATCTTCTTCTTCTTCGTATTCCTATGTGAATGTTGGCAGCGAAACTCTGGGGGATTTGGGGTTAGACGACGATTGTGGTATACAACTCATATATGTGACGTCGAGGCTTGCTCCGAAGAACAGCCAGTCTTGGTCATGCACAGACATCCACAATATGCTTCTTGGTGGCTTTGAGCTTTATTGGCTCAACAGTCTCTGCCCCAACTCTGAAGAATATGTCCTCTTCGGAAATGGATATAAGTGTTATTCAGGTCAGTCCATTTATCGATTTAAGTCCATCCGTCAATTATATACTCTACAAATCTACATAACTGGAGCTTATTTCTTCATTTTTTATCTTTAATTCATGAAAATTCCAAAATAAGTATTTGGATTTTTTTGGAATTCCTTGAGGTAAGTCCATCATGCATTATGTACAGTAAGGTGTGCATGAACAAGGCTGGTAGAATCCCAGCCCAAAGAATGAATGAGCTATATTTTGCAGCTTGCTGTCTGATCTTCTCTATGAAAAACTTGAGTAATTTTGGGTTGGGTAAGGATGGACTTGGCAAGTCGGGTCCCTAAGCCTACCCTAGTATTAACATTAAACGAATAAAAATATAAGAGAGAGGATGAATAGTAAATGATTAAATGAAATAGAATTAGTAATGAGTATGAAATAATTAATATAAAAAAATACATTTAATAGGGATAAAAAAATAGTTTAAATTTTGAGACAAACGAAAGAGTTGCTTATATTAAGTACTAGTTAAAAAAATAAAAGTTCCCTGTAAAAAAGTATTGGAAGAGTATTTAGTTGACATTTATACATTAGTCCTCCCTACACCGGCCTCCAACCTCACGAATCACGATGACTCTACATTGTTTGATAGGAGTGCTTTGGGATGGATTATATCAAATAATGGGAATGAGATTACTAATAACTCGTTTGATATACTTAAAAAAGACAGAGGCAGTACTCTCAAGTGTTCTTAACCTAATACATATTTATATAATTTGATTAAATTAAAAAAATTAATTAAATTAGTTAATATTATATATATATTCTTAACCTAATTCCCTTCTTTCCTTCCCTATTTAATTATTATTGAAAGAGCATTAATAAGGGTAAGTTAAAAAAAAATCAAATTTAAAAAATATGTTTTATATTTAGTATCAAAACCAACTCCCCAAATATGTTCTGCATTAAGAATCGGAGGGAGTAATATTTTTACCTTTTTTTTTTTTTTTTTGCCAACGAGTAATATTTTTGCATTACTATGTTTACTGTGGTATAAATATGATAATGATGGAAAAAGATATAATATTTATAAACTAAGTTCTCCTTAACAAAATATCATTTACTTTCAAAAATGAAATATTATTCAATTTTCGCTTAGTCATAAGGAATATATCATATGTTATATTTTTTCTTGGATATCATTTTATTGTTACATTATTGCATTTTTTTTTATTTTACAGTATTCTAACACATATCCCTACTAATACATTTGTTTGTCTGGTGTTGTTGGAGAAGGCATGAACCATTTTCAATGGATCCTTCGGATTATCTTCGGTAAGTAACAACTTGACAACCCTTCTTCTTTTTTTTTTTTTGCCAGCAACGACTTGACAACCAATTCCATGTGGCACTAACTAACTATTTTCACATTAATCATGGTACTTCCTTCGGTCCTAATTATAAGATAAAATTGACTTTTTTAGAGAAATTAAGGAAGCTAATTAAATTACTTTAGAGTATTTTTATTTTTATTTTTTTTTCCAAACTAATTAGTTTGACTAATAAACTAACATATAATATAAGGATACATAACATATGATATGATTAAGTAACATATTTAGCTTTCTTAATCTTTTTAAAAAAAGTTAACTTTATCTTGTAATTAGGATCGGAAGTAGTATATACTTTCTCGCATGAGAAACTTATGTCTATGTTTGTTTCCTCTGTTTTGCAGGCATTATGGTATCCACCTCCATTCTGTTAGGTATCCCTTGACTTTAACAAACTCATCTAATTTTTAACAGTACAAGAGTAGAAAGTGCAATGACAAGCAAAACACAATATAATAGAAATTCAATACTAGTTTCAGTTAAAGAGCACGTTCTAATTATCTAAGTTCTCTTTCAAATTTTCATCAACAGCTATGTATACTGGAGCTAAATTTGTGTTAGGGGCTCCATTTGTCATTGCCCTTTTGATCTATAAGTGGCGAAGAAGGCACTTATCGATGTACGAGAGCATTGAAGATTTTCTGCAAAGCGACAACAACAACATCATGCCTATAAGGTACTCCTACAGAGACATCAAGAAGATGACCAAAGGCTTTAAAGTAAGACTTGGGAAAGGAGGCTATGGCTCTGTTTTCAAAGGACAACTTCGAAGTGGTCGTGACGTGGCTGTCAAGATGTTGGATAAGGCTGAAGCCAATGGTCAAGATTTCATCAACGAAGTTGCTACACTTGGTAGAATCCACCATGTTAATGTGGTGCAGCTCATCGGCTACTGCGTAGAAGGATTAAAGCGTGCTCTTATTTATGAATTCATGCAAAATGGATCTCTTGACAAATACATTCTCTCTAAACATGTTGATGATAAAGAATCCTTGAATCTTCACCAACTGTATACCATCTCTCTTAAAGTGGCCCGTGGTATTGAATATCTTCACAAAGGGTGTGATATGCAAATTCTGCATTTTGATATAAAGCCGCACAACATCCTTCTCGATGACAACTTCATCCCAAAGGTTTCTGACTTTGGCCTTGCTAAACTCTATCCTACAAATGATAGCATTGTGTCTCTAACTGCAGCAAGAGGAACTATAGGATACATGGCTCCTGAGATCTTCTACAAGAATGTAGGTGGAGTCTCCTATAAAGCTGATGTCTATAGCTTTGGGATGTTGCTAATGGAGATGGCCGGTAGAAGGAAGAATTTAAATGTGTTGGCCGAGCAATCAAGTCAATTTTATTTTCCATTTTGGGCTTATGATCAATTAAATGAAGGAAATGAAATTAGCATAGCGGATGCAACAGAGGAAGAGATGAAAGTGGCAAGGAAAATGATGATCGTGGCATTGTGGTGCATTCAAACCAAGCCTAGCGATCGCCCTTCAATGACAAAAGTTGTGGAGATGCTTGAGGGCGATGAGCAAAACTTAGAATTGCCTCATCAAAAGCCTTCTTTTTCTGTGCAAGATTTACCTGAAGTTGACGATAATAATCATTCAAGTTCAATGATCACGTCATCTGAGCCTGGAGAATGTTCTTCAATTAACCAAATTGTAGAGATGCTTGAAGAAGAGGAGCAAGAGTTAGTATTGCCTCAGAAGCCTTTTCTATACACACAAGATTCACCAACAATTGATGTTAGTGATCATTTATCTTCAACGCCTCCATCATCCTCTGATCCTTCTATGAATAATGCTAAAGAAACAGCCTCATTTTTAACGAAAGAAGATGAGAGATCAATATAACATTGTAAAATATTAGTTCAGTATTGATTTTATTACAAGAGAGTCTTAAATATGAATAAGAAGTGGGGTTTGTATCAACATGAGAAATGGATGTTAGGCTTCATTTTTTACGTCAGGGGATATATAAGGAAGAAGCATTTGTCTTTCTAGATAATTATGTTTTTGAGGAAGAGACATGCATGTCCTTGGAACTTGGAAGGGATTCAGATCCAAAGTATGTGCAAGCTTTACATGTAATGGATTATATATGTTGCTCTCTCCATTGGTAATTAATGTCAGGATCGATCTTTGTTTGTAGATTCATGCACCTTATATAAGAAGCAAAAGGATTTGAACCCCTGGCTTCTATTGATAGTTGATCTATAGCATGATTTCGGATGCACTTGAGTAATAGTTTTTATTTCTATTTGGCAATTTTAGCATCTTCTTCTTCATCAATTTGAATTCTAACTTATTGTCTAACATTCTCCTCTCATGATCTTTGCCTCTGCAACCCTCCCCAAAAAACAAATATGGCTAGCAGATATAGCAGCATCATCTTCTTGTTAGTGAGATTCATTCAGAATGTTTAGATTTTTTTTTTTTGGTTGCGATGGAGCTCCTTGTGGTATACTTTTGCCTGCGTAAGACAATGTTTTTAGAACCAGACTCGGCATTAAATTGACCAAAGCACTGATTTAAGGACAATGATCAGATCATGGTCAAAGCTATTGTCGTACACTAAAGGTCGACACTTCTTTCAACAGAGATTTAAACTTTGATTCTTCATTTTATGAGAAACTTGTCATTTCCACTAAACTCAATCCTCTATGTATCCGTTTGGGATAGTTTATTTTTTATTTATAAGTGCTTATAAATCGTGATTTACGGTATATAAGGTAAGTATGTGAGAGGAGTTTTATCTCGACTTACGTAATAAGAACTTATTATCATAAAATAAGTGATACCAAACACAGACTATATATCATGTTATTATGAAGGCCCAATTCTCATATGGCGGCTTATTCGGCGCCTATCCTTTTGCTTCCACCAAGCCCATTACACCAAAATAGATTATGGTGAATTTTTTATTTTGGGATCTATCCTTCTGATTTTGTGAGCCGTATAAATTATATATTATCTTCTATTTTTTCGGTCGAAAATATATTATCTTCTATTGATAAAACCTTTAACCGAAGATATGGGCGATTATACGATTATAAAGGCATGTTTTGTTATCCAGGATCTAACTCTTCTCAATTTTTTTTATAAAAATTATATAATATCTATTTTGATTATGAAAATTTATATAAGCTCTTTTAATTAAAATTTATTCAAAAATAATATTTATTTTCATTAAAATAATTTTTAAATAATAAATTATTAGCACTTTTTAAATAATATTATGTAACTTGTATTAAAATTATAAAATTTAATTTGAATTTACAATATGAATTAGGGAAAATCCTATAAAAAAGTGGTTGAATTAATTAAATTCTAATTTAGGTTACTGAACTTAACAAATTATAATTAGGTTATATGACATAATTAGAAATGTAAAAATTGGGCCAAATTATATCCATGCCCCTTAGCTGATATGTCCAGGCAACTCAAAAAATGGACCTAGCTAGAACCAAAAAAAAAGGCATCAATGATGGTTATTATAAGCCAACAATCCAAAGAATTGCCCGATTGGCACATATATAATTCTGTATTAGATTATTATTAAGAACAAAAGAGACAGTTTGGGATGAAGGGGAAGGCACACGTATTACACCATATTCAAACCCCTTTGAATACGGTGCCCTGTTCTTGTTGGCTTGCGTTTCAATAAAAGCAAATTCAGCATCGAATTTGTGAAATGTGGATGCAAGAATATCATAAGCTTCATCGTCGTCCTTTTTATTATATTAACAGAAGCTTTTGCTTCTAAATAGAATTTAGCAGTCCCACCCAGAACAATCCCACTCGCACCCCTGCGCAAATAATTATTGGATATTTCTCTAATATCATCATCATCATAAGGAGGGAACAGCGTTACATAACGTAACTTACACAGCTAACATTGTGAGAAGCCAAACTTCTGATTTTTTTTTTTTTGTTTATAGGTCAATTTTTTTTAGTTGACTGGATATATAAACTAAAGGGCATGGATATAATTTAACCCAATTTCTAAATCCCTAATTGTGTAATATAACCTAATTTATGATTTATTAAGTTTAGTGACCCAAATTAGAATTTGATTAATTCAACCATCTTTTTATAAGATTTTTCCTATCAATTATTCCCATAATAGTGTGGTTATTCTATTATATTATATAAATAATAAGCAATGTAATTGTAACTTACGTTATCCACATTATCTACTTCAAATTTTAAATAATGAAAAAAATCACATAATTTATATTATATCGTAAGACAAAAAATCACATATAACTGAAAATTTATGAGAACAAATAATTAAGAAAAAGAGTTAAGGAGTGGATTTATTAACAAAGTTTTAAAGAAGGAACGCTTGACACAATTATGTTTTAAAGGGAGCAAAAATACACATAAGGAATTAAAAGTGGAGCATCAAGTACAAAATCGTTAAAAGTGGAGTATCTAACATAAAACCATTAAACTTAATGGTGCCAGTTACTCCTAACCTAAAACATAATTGTTAAAATTGCACATTGGCCTTTCTTATATGACGGTCATCATTTTTAACCATTAAGTATTCTTAAAGAATAAATAAGGATTTTTTTTTATAAAAAACCGTCAAGTATTATCAAATAATTTTTTTCAGATCCTCATCTCGTTATATTTGATATTTTACAAAAGTGACTGAGCGTTTTCATTCCCATGTACACTCATGTATTTTGAATGGAAGATAAGAGTGTTCATTCGTGGAGCAGGTCTAAGCCATAGCAACCATAATTCGAAACTCGTATCTAATCTAAGTTGTCTTGAAAACTTTCGCTGAAGATTCAATTCTTCAGAGAATCATTTGGCCCTTTATTTTGATGCGAGCAGTAAATTAAAATTGCGCCTGTTTTGAAAATTTTGGAAACTAATTTTTTTTTATCCAATTAATAATGGTATAATTGACATACGTATATTTTATAAGAACTTGAATTTAATTAAATCCGTTGCTAATAGTTGGCAAAAAGAAAAAAGAAAGAAAGAAAGAAAAATCCTCACCGATTGACAATTCATAAATATTTTTGTAATTACTCCTTCAGATCTTTTTTATAAGTAACTTTCTCTCTTTTAGAGCTG
The DNA here is from genome assembly GCA_963855925.1 of Inga laurina. NCBI lineage: Eukaryota > Viridiplantae > Streptophyta > Magnoliopsida > Fabales > Fabaceae > Inga > Inga laurina. The sequence goes on from OY979710.1 coordinate 5,005,367, forward strand.
TAGGTTCTTTTTATAAACAACTTTCTCTTTATGTCTCAAAATTTAAACTACTTTTTCCTTTTCTACCCCTATTAAATATATATATTTATATTAATTATCCTCAATCAGCACTAATTCTCTTTTCATTTAATCATTTGTTACACATTTTCCCTCATATTTTATACTCATACTCTCTCATATTTGTTACCCATTCTCCCTCGTATGCTCATTTCATAAATAGGGGCACATTTAGAAGAAACATGACATTTTTAGCATATTTATTATTTTTAACTAATCTTGATCGCTGGTTTATTTTGTACAATAAAAATAAAAGTTACTTATAAAAAAGACCGGAGGGAGTACATTTTATACTTTAATTGCCTCGCACTTATGTGCAGAAATCTAACTCACCTATGTGTTTTTTCTCTCCTAAATGAAAATGAAGCAATCTAAACCATTAATTTTAATTAAAGCCATGTTCATTTTGAGCTGACTCATCATCTGCATGTTTTATTTTTTTTCAATTTCTGGGAACAAATTTCCAACAAGAAGGGAAGATATTTATATATAAATTTGAGGATAAAATTATCAAACTAACGAGAAATGTTTGGGAATTCGGATAAATTAAGCAGATTTAAACAAATAATATTTCAGTCCCAAATGCAAGAGGAATACTCCTCTAATCCAATATATGAGGCAGAGAGAGAATTTTTTTTATCCTATTTATAAGATACCTCATTAAAGTTTTGAGATGAATATACAATTTAACCTTTAATTTATTATTATATTGATTTTGGTTTCATTTAGTATATATTATATATATTAAATAGATGTAGAGTTGAAAAGTTGTTAAGTTTTATGGCAGAGTTAATGAGATTTAAAGTTTTCCTTAGTCTGTGTGGAAAATATTAAAAGTATTTTATAAATAAGATTAGAGGAGTATTATTATTGGTCATTATAGTTTGATCATATTTTAGTTTTCATACCTATAGTTTTATAAAAGTTAGGTAACTAATTTATAAATTTTAAAAAATTAGTTAAGTTAATTATTCCTAAGAAACATATACTTGCCTTTGGAAGTATCCCAATTAAATCCTTTCAAAATATCTAAATTAAAATTTGTGTCTCCACTTTTAACAAATTCTTAATAAAGCTAAATTAGAAATTTATGAATATTATTTGAAGACTAAAATGCCTTTGAGATGATATTTAAAACAAATATATTTCTGATGTATTAAAATCAAATATACTTATACCTATATTCACCACTCGTACAGCCCCCAACGCTGCCTCCCCTTCTCCTTTTCTAGCTCTCTTTGATTTTCGTCTAACCAGATCAATTCCAGCGTTCCCCCCAGAATATTTGAGTGTTTGAAATAACTTATGTGTGTGTTTGGTATTGCTTATTGCGGGTCAATAAGCACTTATTACGTAAGTTGATACAAAATTCCTCTCATATACTTACCTCGTATACCGTAAATCACGATTTATAAGCATTTATTGCTTAAAAATAAACTATCCCAAACACACACTATTTCTAGGAAATAATCACTTATTACGTAAGTCGAAACAAAACTCCTCTCACATACTTATCTCGTATACTGTAAATCACGAATTATAAGTACTTAAAAATAAAAAATAAACTATTCCAGACCAATACTATATTTTCAACAACGTTGTTGTCTCTCTTTGTATATAGTCTGTATATATATGTTCATCCCTTTCATGCACTCCCTCTTTCTTTTCTGCCTTTCTTACTTTTATTCTTTTTCTCTCTCCCACGGCCTCCATCTCTCTCCTCTACTTCCTTTCTTATCCTTTTCATTCTTTTCTCCTGCCTATAAATTATGACTCAATTGTATCGCTTCATCTCGCAAGTACGTGCATTTATTGTGGAGAAAACAAGGCAATTTAACAAAAGGGCCATCTTCATCGTAACGCAAACTTCTGTGGATTAAAGTCAACAAACAAAAAATAAAGCAATCACAGTTTTTTTTTACCATGAATATCAATCACAGTTTGCACTTTATGATAGTGGAATGTTTTTTTTTTAATAGAAAAAATAGATGCCTGAAGCGTAGATCATAAAATAGACTCAATTCTCATTCTTTTAAATTCTTTATATGTTTAACAGGCAGTTAGCATTTCCCTTTGAAATTTTAGGTGCAGATATATCTGATTTTAATAAATAATAATATATTTATTTTAATCTTATATGAAGGGCATTCTAGTATTTTAACAACAATCATAGATCCTTAATTGGGCTTCTTGGCTTTAATATAAATTTATTAAAAGTGTAAGCCTGAATTTAGATTTAGGTATTTTAATAGGATTTAATTAGGATTTTCCCTTTGCTTTTTAAAATACTTTTTTAATTATTTGTATGGAAAACAGTTCGTCGGGAGAAACTCTTTTAATAGGTGCGATTAATTGAGATAATTTGGAGAAAAGATTGTAAATTTTGAAGATAAAGTAAACTAAGGTTTTACATTTAAAACTAGAGCAAACCCTTTTAACTCTTATATTTGGGACAAAAATAATAGTACCTCTGGTTCTAAATATAAGATAAAGTTGAATTTATTTGGAGAGATTAAGGAAGCTAAATAAGTTACTTAATCACATCACATATTATGTATCTTTTGATTATATATTAATTTATTAGTCAAACTAATTAATTTGGAGAAAAAAATAAAAATATAAATAATCTAAAATAATTTAATTAGTTTTTTTAATTTCTCTAAAAAAGTCAACTTTATCTTATAATTAGGACCGGAAGGAGTACTTATAGTAAATTATGTATTGTTTTTTCTTCTCTTTCTCTTGCGCAAACTTCTAAAGCTCAGATTCCAACAGCTATTGCATTTCGAACTATCAATTTAGTTTCTTAACCCCTGCTGTACAAGCAGCTAGTATATTTTGAATCTAAGTCTGAAACTCAACTCTTCTTGTTCGTGTTATTCTTACTAAAAATGTACTTCGAGTACTAAAAACAAGCAAACGCTTTTACCAAAAAATTTTTTACTAAAAACAAACAAGCATATATATATATATATATATATATTCAGACATATATGGAATGTCAACAGGAATATAACTGTATCCTCATTATTCTTTATATTGACACTTCTTTCCCTATACATGATCTAAATGTTAGTTCAATCTAAGAATATCGATATATATTGTTCCCTAAATCTAAAAATATTCAAATTAAATGAGCAGAATTTGCTTGAAACCTGTTTTTTATGTTGATTCAAGTGATTTCTTTTGTAACTTTATGAGCAGTAGAAACTTTTTACAGTAAACCTACATGAAAGCTTAGTGGTATTTACGTATGAAAAAAAAGCTACTAATTAAAGATCATACTTGAAAACTCTTCGAATTGGATATTTTCCCCCCTTAACTGATAGATCATACCAATCTGACAGCTAGATTACATATGTAGAGAAAAAATATTGAGAGAACAGGCAGAGATGAACCATTTACAATGTTATTGGCGATAAATTTGACCATAAATTGTAATCATGCTTGGTTTGAACACATCATATGAAAAAAAGAAGGCTTAGATATATACTTCACATATTGCATTCTTCTATGCTCAAGTAGACACAATGCTAAAACAAAATACATAAACAATGACAGAACAACATACAACAAAAGGAAAAACTTCCAAATCTACCAAACTAGTTTATACTTAACCATTATTGACAGTCACTCTACTTTTTGGATTATTTCTAAACCTTGCATCAGACTTCTTGTAGGCACGCTGGGCCTTTTTCCTCTTGACGCAGAATTAAAAGGATTCAGAGGTATTGGCAATTTGTCTCCTTCTCCTTTTAGCATTTGAACAACTACTTGCAGTGATGGACGATCTACAGCATGCCACTGTGATTCAACAATATTTTTATATGATATTTCATAACTGAATTGAGATTTTAATGCATTTTCTGGGGCATTACTGTATTATTAAGTATTAACAAGCTTGTGCTTCCCTTTGTGATACATGGGTGATGCTACTTAATGCAATCCATGGGTGATGTTACCTAATGCAATCATCGAAGATAAGTACACTTGGAAAATATAAGCTTATGCAATTGAAGACAAATGAAACTAACATTTAAATTTGAGTGCAAATGGAAGAGTAGAAAATATTAAAAATGAAACCCAATTCATGTTACACAACAATGTTGTCGAATTGATGAATACTACATATTAGAAATTAAACATGAACAATGTCTCACAACAACACCCTAACATGGATAGGTACTACATATTACAGAAGAAACCTCAATAATGTTACATATCAATGTCCTCTCATCGATTAACATTCCTAAATATTTCTTTGTACACAACATTCCTTGTTATGTTCTTACTGCTACTACCATTATCATCCACGACAATCTTTAAACCATCCATCATTTTCACCCTGGATAATGCAACATATAACTGATCATATGTGAAGACTGGTTTACAAAGATATAAACCAACATGGCAAAGAGATTGTCCTTGACTTTTGTTGATAGTCATGGCAAATGAAAGAGTTATAGGGAACTGTCTCCGCTGCATGCCAAAAGGCCACCTGCTTTCAAAAGGATTCATATTCATCTTATGAATGAGGACATTTTCATTTGGATGCGAACCATTTAAAGTAATGGCCTCAATGACGGTCTTCCGTAACTGAGTTATACGAAACCGTGTTCCATTGCATAATCCACGAGATTGATCAATATTCCTCAACAACATTATAGGCGCTCCTACTTTCAATGTTAGCGTATGTTGAGGCATACAGGAGCATGTAATTTTGTTAAGAAATTCAGGGGTGTAAAGGTTGTCAAAACTATCACTGTCTTCACTTGACTTACAAATTGAGTCACAACTGAGGAATTCATATGACTCTCCAGGCAATATGGAACACATGTGCTCATTTATGTGATTCACCATTTCAATTGTTGGAGCCAGGATAGCTCTATCATTGAAGTATTCGTTGGAGTAGAGATTGTCCAAGAGGTTGATGTATGTTGATTCAACGATTGAATGAATTGGATGTTGATACCTTGAAATTAACAATTCACTAGGTATTTCAATTTTAGCAACACCATCATGTGAGTCTCCTAATTTGCCATCACCAATGTCTAATAACCATTTTGAGAACCATTCCAACCTTTCATGATCAGTCCCTGAAGCTGAAGAGGTCAACCGCATATTCTTGGTCAACTGGAAAATGATGCAGTGATCCCATAAATATGAAGAGTTGATGCATGCATTGACAATAGTGCCTCTTGTTCCTTTTAGTATAACTGGTAATATCTGACAAAAATCACCTCCTATAATTATGCACTTTCCGCCAAACGGTCTATCACAATGCATGATGTCCCTAAGGCTACTATCAAATGCTTCAACACAAAAACGTTGAACCATAGGTGCTTCATCCCATATAATTAGTTTTGTGCATGTGATGAGATTTGCTAAAGGAGAGTTTTGCTTGATTGAACACATTGAGGAATCATTAATTTGAATTGGAATCGCAAACCTGGAATGCGCTGTTCTACCAGATGGTAATAATGTTGCTACAATTCCACTTGATGCAAATTTGTAGCGACAAGCTACTCGCCAAGGGGCGCGATAGATTGGCAACATTTTTTGTAGCGGTTAAGTATAAAAAACCGCTACAAATATGGCGCACATTTCCCACCAAAACTTGTAGCGGTAAAATTGTAGCGGTTACTAAATGATAACCGCTACAAAGTTACCGCTACTTGGTACGACCAAAACGCGCCAACAGTGTAGCTGTTATTTGTAGCGGTTTAACCAATTAAACCACTATGAAATTCAAAAGGTCACCTATTTGTAGCGGTTATAAAGTTATAACCGCTATATAATTTCAGACGTCATAAAATTTGTAGCGGTTTTATACTATAACCGCTACAGAACTTCAAACATTTTTGTAATTTGTAGCAGTTATTATAGAACCGCTACAAAGTTTAGCTGCCCTAGCTTATTGGTAGCGGTTGGTGTAGTGGTTATTTCAAGAACGGCTACAAAACCGCCACTATATAAAGCCGCCGCCCCCCTTCACTTTTCCGTTTTGCCATTTTGTTTCCTGAAATTTCTTTGAGTGTTTTCTTTTAGATTTGAGCGTTCAGACATCTGTGGAAGAGTTTTTGCTGCAATATTTCTCATTAGTTGTACTTGAGGTATGGAGACAATACGTATTTTATTTGTATGATATTTTTGCATAATAATGTGACTAAATTTTTTTTTTTTGAATTTTTGTAGTTGATATGGCTTCAAGACAGGATAGGGGAAGGAGCCCAAGGTCCCCAGACCGAGTTTTGTGGGGTGGTAGCAGTAGAGCAGGGGGCAGCGGTAGGGGGCAGCGAGGAGGGGGTGCGACCGCGGCATTTCAGCCCATCCCCCCATAGGAGTCGGCCCTACCACAGGCACCTCAGACGATCCCACAGGAGACGACCGCACCAGAGGTGCCTGATTTGGGGGAGGGAGATATCAGCGTCGAGGACTATGACGCGAACAAGGACTTCGACATTCCAATTGGGATCAGAGAGATGGAGCAGTTCTTCGATGAGGAGGAGGTGTGGGAGCATAACAACCCACGAGGGTTGTCTTCGCGGTCTATTGAGTTTGAGGTGCGGGTTTAAGGTAAATAATTTTTTTTATTTAATAAATTATTTATTTAAATTCAAAATGTTAAATTTGAATTACAATTTATCTAATGTGCGGTAAATTGTGCAAATGAGCAGGGGAATGTGTCCACGGGGAGGCTGGACATGGCTGGTTTGAACGGCATGAACTCCCCACTACGAGTTGTAATGTCGAGGAATAAAGGCACGGACCAGCCTATCGACAATGGGGGTCACCTGTTCAACCGCTTCCTGAATGACCTAGGCTCGAATTGAATGCGGTTCCCCCTTCACTTCAGGACGTGGAGGCACGTTTCGAAGGGACCGAAGGGCCTAGCTTGGGAGAAGGTGGTGTAGGTAATTAATAGTATTTAATTAATATTTTTTGTAATAAATTTTATTTAATTAATATTTTTTAATAGGAGTTTTGTAATTATTGATATTTAAATAATTTTTTTGCAGTTGCGGTTTGCCGATCGGGCCAACCGGAAGAGGTACGCCATGATGAAGATGGGTGACGGCTGGAAGAACAGGAGGAAATGTCTCTTCCACAGTATGGATAAGGATGGGACGATGCCTCTGGAGCAGTTGATCGAGAGCGTCCCGGACGGCATCCCACTGAATGACTGGGTGAGTTTTGTCTAGATCAAGAGGAGCGCTGAGGGGTAGGTAATATATTTATTAGATTATTTATATATAATTTTCTAATTGTTAATTATTAAATTATAATTTAAATTTAATTAATTTTAATTTTAAATTTATTAATTTTAATTTTTTTATAATTTTTTAATACATTTAATTTTTTTTTTCAGTCGCTTTCTCAAAGGAACACTAGGTGCCGTGGGCAGAAGACGATCCACCACACAGCAGGATCAAAGACCTTTGCTGTCACTTACAACGAGCTTGTAACTTTTCATAATATCACTGACTTTTAGCTAGTTATTTCATAATACTAATTGAATTTTGTAATTGTTTTAGGAGAGGAAGGAACAGTAGGAGAACCATAAGACGAACTATAGGGAGTTGTACGCTATCACACATAGACACCATGACGGGACACTGACATCTCAGCAGGAAGAGGTGGCCATTGTAAGTAATTTCATTATTATAATTTTTATAAAACCAACTTAATAATTAAAAATTCTAATAAGTAATTGTTTCATAAAATGGCAAGAACGGATGCAGCAGTCGTAGGCTGAGTTGTGAGAGACCCAGGCCGAGGAGTCACAGGGGTTAATGGACCTGACGGCTCCTTTGAAGGTGGGTCTGGGTCAGGCTGAGCACCCCGGACACGTGCGGGGGATGGGGGATAGGCACCAGACCTAGCATGGTCTACGGCAAGAGCGCTGCCTCTGAGGCTGGCAGCTCTAGAAGGGTCAGACGTCCGAGGGACTAGTCTGTTGAGCAGCTGCGGTTAGATTTGGAGTGAACACAGGCTGCAGTGGCTCAACAGCAGCAGCAGATGCAGCAATAGGTTGATTTGATCTATGCTCAACAGATATAGTAGCGTGATAGCTCAAACAACATGCTCGAGTGGTCGTGAAGTCGCTTGTTCCAGGACAAGCAGTATCTACAGGTTCCACCTGTCTCGGTTCGTCGTCCAGACTACTACTCCTCCTCCTCCTGCTGATGATGATGGTGCGATTAACTCTGCCTAGCGCCCTAATCCAGTAGTACCTGAGGGAGCACCAGATAATCAGCCTCCAGCTACTTAGTTCAGGATATATTTATTTTTTTCTTGTTGAAATATTTATAAATAAATATATGTAATTTTTTTTTTCAGAACTTAGATTCTTATTGCATTTACCATAGTTATATTTATATTCTTAGACTGCGTTGTTGAATTTGTGAATTAATGGCAACAGTGTTATTTATATTTCTAAAACTAAAAAACTAAATATATATATATATATATATATTTGTAGCGGTTATACTATAAAACTGCTACAAATATAATAAAATTATATTTGAATATAATAAAATTATATTTGTAGCGGTTAATATGAATAATCGCTACAAATATATATATTAGTAGCGGTTAATACAAGAACCGCTACAATTGTAATTTTATTATATTTGTAGCAGTTTTATAATATAACCGCTACAAATATATATATATATATATTTAGTTTTTGAAATATAGTTCCATATTTGTAGCGGTTAATACAAAAACTGCTACAAATGTAAAGACATGTGCACTACAAAATTCAAAATTGAATTGTTGATTTTTTGTAGTGGTTATATAAATAACCGCTACAAATACTTAACTTTTAAATTTTGAATTTCCCCCTACTTTGTGCAAATTTGTAGCGGTTACTTATGTATAACCGCTACAAATGTATATTAGTAGTGGTTTTTCTTATAACCGCTACAAGTTTAAAACTAATTCTTCAATTTGATTTCCAACGGCTTGAAAATTAGTAGCGGTTTTATACATATAACCACTACAAATGTTTAGCATCGTAGCGGTTACTGTATCTGTTATGAACCGTTACAAAATATTAAATGTTGGAAATTCAGAATATAAGGTTCCAAGCACTCGTCATTCTCTATTCACTCATCTTCTTCACTATACTTTCTTCTCTCTCACTAGTAGCTATAGATAAGTCATGGATCAGGTTGCCACGTAATTCTCCAGAATATTTGTACGGATTAAACAATTTCTTGGATTTCACATTCACTCACGCCAGCTGTAACGGCAAGATCGTCTGTCCGTGTGGAGATGCAAGTTCAAGAAGTGGCATGCACGAAATATTGTTAAGGAACATTTTCTTCTGAAGCCTTTCCCGGAGGACTATACGTTCTGGGCAGTTCATGGTGAGAAGGCTGGCATTAGATATGATGATGCTCTTCCTCAAAGTTCTCAAGTAAGCGTTCAACTAGATGAAGATGATCCTGTGAATGATGCTGTGTGTGATGCATTTGGATTTCAAGGCGAGCACTTCAACGAAGAAGTGCATGGTTCTGAGCCGGTGTTCATGAAGAATGAAGCAGCTCAGGATTTTTTTAGCTTGATGGATGAAGCAGATCGTCCTTTATATCAAGGTTGTCAAAAATATTCTAAATTATCTTTCTTGATCAAATTCTATCATATCAAGTGCTTGTGTGAAATCACAAATAAGAGAATGTCGATGTTGCTCGAATTATTACAAGATGCATTCCCTGATTCTGAGATTTCCACAACATTCTACGAAGCCAAGAAGATTATGAACAGGTTGGGGTTGAACTATCAAAAGATTGATGCATGCCCCAACGATTGTATGCTATATTGGGAAGACGAATCCAGCAGGGAAACTTGTAAGAGATGCCACACATCAAGGTACAAGACAATTCAAAAGGGGAAAAAGCAAAAGAAACCTGCAAAGATTCTCATGTACTTCCCTTTGAAACCTCGTCTACAAAGATTATTTATGTCGTCTAAAACTGCGGAGCACATGAGGTGGCATGCCGTTGATAAGAATGAAGACGGTAAATGAAGACATCCCCGGGATGCAGATGCTTGGAAAACGTTTGACAACGACTTTCTAGATTTCGCGACTAACCCCAGAAATGTTCGGCTTGCGTTAGTGACCGACGGTTTCAATCCTTTCAGGAATCTTAGCACAAGTTACAGTATTTAGCCGGTCGTTTTAGTTCCCTACAACTTACCCCCTGGATATGTATGAAACAAAGCTCCTTCATTATGTCTTTGATCATTCCAGGCAAAAAGACACCGGGCAATGACATCGATGTGTATCTCCAATAGCTTATTGCGGAATTGCTTGATCTGTGGAATGTTGGTATGGAGACGTATGACGCTTACGGGAAGAGTTTGTTCAACTTGCGTGCAGCCTTGATATTGACGATTAGTGACTTTCCTGACCTTAGCACATTATCTGGTTGGAATGTGCATACTGGGTTGGCGTGTCCAGCTTGCAATTTTGACACTGACGAATTCGCCTTCCCCATAGCCGAAAGTGGTGCTTTATGGGGCATCGGAGGTTTCTCGATGGAAGGCATAAGTTCATATTGCAATGGAATCACTTCAATGGAAAACCAGAAAAAAGAGGACCACCTTAAACTTTGTCCGGTACAGTATCTTATAGTAGCTTGAGCATGTTGACTTCGAGTTTGGAAAAAGCGATGATTAGCACAAACTCGCCAAAAGATGCACAGGACTTCGACGCCTCAGCAGTGGAAGAAGATAAGTATTTTATTCACTCTTCCATATTGGAGATCTAATTTACTTCGCCACAGTTTTGATGTCATGCATATTGAAAATAAGGTTTGCGATAATGTGCTATATATGCTGCCTAACGAACCCGACAAGACAAAAGATCACCTTCAAGCGAGGAAAGATTTACGCGCCATGGGAGTTCGTGAAGATGCTTGACCAGATGAGAATGAAAAATTTCAGCTAGTAAAGTTTACCCTCACAAAACCGAACAAGGAAGTCTTCCTCACGACGTTAAAGAAATTAAAAGTTCCTGATGGGTATTCAAGCAACATTTCTTGATGTGTTGACTTGCAGGCTCGAAAGGTTGCTGGCCTGAAGAGTCATGACTCACATGTTCTTATGCAACAGTTACTTCTTCTGGCTATAAAGAATGCACTTCCTCTTTATGTTTCCATCATTTTGATGGAACTTTGTTCTTTCTTTCGGAAGTTGTATTTTAAGGTTTTGATCGTTGAGGAGCTTGATCAGCTGCAGTCCAAAATTATTCTTACGCTTTGTCACTTGGAGATGATCTTTCATCTATCCTTTTTTACTGTAATGGTTCACCTTACAGTCCACCTCGTTCATGAAATAAAGCTCGCTGGCCCAGTACAATATCGATGGATGTATCCGATTGAGAGGTACTCATTTTAAATATGTGCTTCATTGTTAGTTCTTATGTTTGCTAGTCATCCTTTTTAGCATTTAGTATCAATTTTCTCTTTTTTACTTCATAGGTTCCTTGGGAAATTAAAATCTTACGTAAGGAATAAGGCGTGGCCAGAAGGTTCTATAGCTGAAGGCTATATAGGGGATGATGTGCTGTATTTTTGTTTAAGGTACTTTGATGACCTTAAGACAACTTTCAACCGCCCACCTCGTGTTGACGATTGTCTTGAACATGCGCCAACATTAAGAGAATTTATCCCTCGTGTTGATAAACTAGTTGGAGGAACTGAGAACTTCAAACTAATGGCAACTGAGAAGTTGCAAGCACAAAGACATGTCTTGATTAATTGCACTCAAGTTGAACCTTTAATACAGTAAGAATTGTACACTCACATGTTATTCTATATCTTTTGTAACATTTTTCACTTTCATTTCACTATCGCCTTTCCATTATTAATTGCAGGGAATTCAGAAGTCATGTTAAGCGTTAACTCAGGATCCGTACACAAACATCCTCGGAAGTTGACAAAAAGGTTAGTGCTGGGCAAACGGGCCGGCCCGGCCCTGCAGGGCCGGCCCGTGACGGGCTCGGGCCTAAACGGGCCGGCCCGTTTAGGCCCGTGAAGGAATCCGTACCCTTTTAAGGCGGCCCGGCCCGTTTAAGTTAGGCCCGCGGGCCGGCCCGCGGGCTTTTGGCCCGTTTATATATATTTTTTTTGCAATTCCTTTTTTTTTTCTTATTATCATAAAGACTAAAATACCTAATTTAAAACATAAATATCATCAACACTAATTTAAAATATAAATATTATCCAAGTTTAATAGAACACAAACACTAAAACTTAAGTCCAAACCATAATTAATGTTCATAACCAATTAAATAAGTTCACAGCCACAATCAAACAAGCCTACAAGCTTCAAATGTCAGTAATAATATAACACCTGATTTGGATTTTGGCGTATACATGCAAAAAAAGAAAAAAGAAAATCAAAGAAGAGAAGCTTCAAATGATGTCTGAATCAATGTGAGAGCATTTTTTATATGAGGGTTAGGTTAGGTTAACTCTACCTCTGACCAATACTTACTACCCATTGTCTTGTTGCCATTAAAAAAAAAAAAAGTTAAACGGGCCTAAAAGGGCCGGCCCTCAGGGCTTCAGGGCCGGCCCTTGACGGGCTCGGGCCTAAACGGGCTGGCCCTTTTAGGCCCGCTTCCATTTTCAGCCTCCAAATCATAGGCCCGGCCCTTGACGGGCTCGGGCCTAAACGGGCCGGCCCGACGGGCTCGGCCCGAATTCCCGGCTCTAAAAAAGGTCCACAGAGAATTCTCGACCTGATTTGCACGCAGAATACTAAATGACCACAACCTACACTCACCAGATTTTAGAGCTCTAGCAATCGGCCCTCTTGATCATGCAAAAAGGTTTACAGCATACAATGTCAATAGTTTTAAGTTTTGCATGGTTTCACGGGATCAAGGATTGCAAACTCAAAATTCGGGTGTTTATGGCACATTTGGGACAAGGAGTTATGCGAATAGCAGTGACGCTAACATGCAGTTCGAAGGCATCCCTTACTATGGAAAGCTTTTTGATGTGGTCGAACTTAATTATCAAGGTCGTTTCATCGTGACGCTGTTCAAGTATTTGTGGGAAAATACCACTACTTCTCGGGGACTGACAACTACAACTTAGGGATCACATTAGTCAATTTCTCACGGCCAATTCATATTGGTATTTCTCAAGATGATGAGTCGTATATTCTTGCTTCAGAGGCACATCAGATTTATTATGTCGAGGACGAGAGGCACAGGGATTGGCACATGGTCGTTCATTTAAAGCCACGAGACCTTTACGACATGGGTGAAGGCGATAACATCGCCTACAAGAGTGAGCCATTTCAGCCAGCCGATTTTGAAAACTACTTCCCTGAAGGCTATGACAATTTACCTTTACTGTGATGCATTTTTTTAAGTCCACATCATTTAAATTAAATTTTTTAAATTTAATAATACATCACTAACAATAATGTTTCTACAAAATTTTTGTAGGGATGGCGAGGATGAGTGATCAAATTTAAATTATGTTTTTGTCTTTAAAAAAGACTAAAATATATATATATAATAAAATAATATTTGTAGCGGTTTTTGAACCGCTACTAATTAAAAATCGCTACAAAATGGATACATTAACCGCTACAAATGCTACGAGGATCCCTATAAATACCCCTACCATATCTCATTTCAAACACTCCCCCATTTTTTTTCACCTTACCCTTCTTTCATTTTCTCTCATTTACAAATTTTTTTGAATGAGTTGAGGAGCTTAACAATACGATCAAATATGGTAACAAGTTTTTTAATTTTTCATTTCAATACTTCTTTCCTTCGCATAAAATTTATTCTCACCATTTTTTTTCCAGATATTTTAGAGCTTTATCTCATTTTCATCTATTTTTCATACACAATTACATTGTAGTAGACAACATAATAGTTCCTTATTACCTACGTATTCTTAATAATATTATCAATACAATTTTTATACTTATCCAACTAAATTAAATTATTCCTTATAATTTATAAATGAGCTAAACTATTGAATAATAAGTTAATTAAATTAGTTAAACTACTAAAAAAAATAAACTATTTAATTTAATATCAAAAAAACAGAAATAAATGATTGTATTTTTTAAAAAAAATTTCTTAATTTTTGTAGCGGTTATTAAGCCGTTACTAATTAACGTGCCTTTTCCAAACTGAAATTAATTTTTTTGCACGAATTTTGAATTTTGATGAAATTAGTAGCGGTTGATAAACCACTACAAAAGAGGAAAAAAAATTTCATTTTTCTTTTCCCACCTTGAAAATTTTCTTTTTGATATTTGTAGCGGTGGGATTGAACCGCTACAAATAAAGTAACGGTTATTTTGCTTGAGTAACGGTTTTATATAACCACTACAAATTCGCTTGTAACTTACGATTTAGTAGCGATTTTATAAACCGCTACTAATGTTTCTTATAGCGGTTAAAATCGTTACTAATAACCATTTTTAACCACTACTAAATCACATTTTTTTTTTATAATTGAGGGACCTGGATCCACAGCTTTGATAAGAACGATTGATGTATTAGGTTTATCTCCGGCGAGGAAAACTGTTGTGAGGAAAAATGAAGAGAAAAAATGTATTAGGTTAAACCATCTTCCCATTCACAGCGAGGAAAAATGCCAAAACGCGACTGACGCATCTTCGACGGAGATAAACCATATATTCCTTTCAGGAAAAATGTGTCGGCAAGCTATTAAAGCCATATATTCCTCTGGTGTGTCGGCACCTATTAAAGCATTTTCCCATTCTTTATTAAAGCATTTTCCCATTCATCAATCTAATTGAAAATTAAGAGAGAAGCCCAATAGCGTATAAATGAAGCAAGATGCCCTATAACTCAACTGATGGTCTTATAATAATGTCAAAAAAAAGTCCCCTTTTAGCTTTTAAGTGATATGGTCTTCAAAGTTTTCTTGACTGAGCCGGTTAGATGCCCAATAACACCCTATCCACCCATTAAAGCCACATGGTTGAATATTTAATTAATTTAGAGGCTTGTCCCAGCTTAGCTACAGTATTTTGTGAGTGTAGTCAAGGATAAGCCGTATAAGTTGTGGCTCAAGAGATGGGATATTTTATTTTTATTGATATTGATGATTTGAGTAAAAGAAATTTGCATTGAATTTAGGGTAAATAAGGATAAAATATCATAATTTGTTAATTATTCATGCAAATGATTTCTTAAGCTTTTGATGTTATATCGTGCTTAGTTTTGCATTTCAGTTGTTTTGAGAAGAAATTGGCAATTTTGATAGTCATAATCAATATTTTGAAGACTGGGAAAATTACAGAAAAGGTCGCTATAATTGGTGAAAAATACAAGTGAATGGGAATATGGACTGGGAAAGATCACAGAAAAGGACCCAAACGTTTCAAATATTACATTTATTCCCACAAAATTTTCAGATATTTGCACTATCATCCCTCACCAGAAGTTTTAAGAATTTCAGAATGGTCACTGGACCCATCAGATTTTCATGCAGACACAGTTTTTCCATCACGTGAACTTTTTTTTTGATCAATTCCATCACGTGAACTTTGATTTAAAGAACATATCAAAATCATCATCACCTTCACTTCCTTTCTTCTACCTACAGACACAGTCCCGACACAATTTGGTGGAGAGAGCGGTGGATTTTGAGAGGGAGCCAAGCATCATCATCATCCCACCATCTTCTTCCGTCATCATCATCATCTCAACAACCATCTTCTCCCTTTTTCCTTCTTTAAAAACTGATCACAGTATCATATCACATACACGACCTTCTTCTTTTTCCTCTTTCTTCCTCCTTTTCTTGGGGTCGCTGGCGGCCTTCTCCATCACCACCATCGCTGCCAGCGACCTCTCTTCATCCTCTTCTTCATTCCCAATTTTCCGGCGAGAGTTCATATTTTCCAGCGACCACCCGTGAGAGCTTGAGAGGAGAATAGGGAGGAAGAAGCTACCACCACCGGTGTCCTTTCTATCCACCGTCGGTCTTCCTCATAGCCACCACCTACGTCATTGGAAGAAAATATAGCGACCGGTCACCAACTTCTCCGGCCCCAACTCCGGCAACCTCCATCTTCAACCTCCCTTCACCTTCCTCCGTCTCCACCGTCTTCATCAACCTTCTTCACCCCTTAGTCCATTGCTTTCTCCATCGTAACTCACTGTCAGTACCACCACTGACTTCCAGGCCACCTCAATCTGTTCTAAAACCAATTTCCGGCGAGACTCATCATCACTGTCATAAGCTTTATGCGCCGTTAGCCTCACCATCGTTGAGCACCACCTCCGCCGTTGTCCTTCTCTCTGTGAAATCCGTCAAGGCCATGAGTTTTCAGCAAGTTCATAAGCTTTCCGGCGACTTGTTTCAATTTCTGGCTAGTCTTTGAATTTCCCGGCCTCTATTTCCGATGAGCTTATGAATTTTCCGGACACCACAAGAAATTTCAAAGTTTAATAAGGGGAGTTTATTTTGTTCAATTTAATTTCTATTTGAACCTTTAAGTTTGTATTATTTTTGTGGATTGAATTTGTGTGATTGGATTTTTAGTTGTTGAATTTATATATATGTATATATTTTCTTATGATTTGAATTAATTTGAGTGGCATGTTTATGCATTTTAAGAGTAGAGGAAATAATTGCATGAATTTAATAAAATACCAAAAATAATAGTTTAGCTTTTAATTGAATTGTATTTTATTTTATTTATTTATTTCAACAAAAAAAAAAAATCAATTTCCCCTTGTTTTATTGCATTTGCATGACATTTAGATTATCTATGATTCAATAAAAGGCTTCTCGAGAAGAGAGACGACCTGAGTATTACACTGTACTATAATTATTGGATTTATTATTTTGCATTTGACCTCGAGACGCAAAGATATGGTCAAATCAATGGCGTCATTGCCGGTGAGCTAAGTAATTGACTCCCTAGGTAATCTAATTGTCAAATTCATTTTTTGACAAGGGGTAATCTAATTGTCACAATCATTCTTGCATGCACTTTGGTTATTTTCCTGCAATCTCTAAAAAATATTTAAAAGTCAAACAAAAAATTCAAAAAAAATTTGTGATTGGTTTCTTTACTTTAAAAAAAATCAGGAAAAAAAAAGTTGCATTATTGTTTGTGCATTTAGGTAGCTTGCATAGTATTCTTGTATGTCTTGACTTGGTAGCTTCTGTGTGGTATTATTGCATTAAATTTGATATGATTTTGAGCTTACTTGTTTGAATTCACCATGTTTCGAAGTTAATTCTTACATTTCTTTTGCATAAACTTGATTTATGGCTGAAACCAAGTGTTATACATTTGGAAATTATTTGGAGTTTCATTGAAATTCGGTTACACCTTCTTTTTGAAGCTTGCATAGCATTTGGAAATTATGATCTTTGGCTTCCTATTGGGTGTAATGAATTTTAGCCAAATTCCATCGTTTTGGCCACTTTTCGAATTTTTCTTTATTTTCTTGAATTTTTCCAGATTTTTCATTATATTAGTTTTTGAGTTTTCTTTTTGGATTTTTCTTTATTTCTAGTTTGTTTTCTTCTATTTGATACTTGTGATTCATTGGGATTGTATTATATTGAATTTTTATGGCTTAGTTTAACAATAATCAAGATTTATCCTTTCAATCTCATGCTTTTGTAGGAGACTCGATCGGAAAGAAAGAGGCTATCTCTGAAAGCATCCATTACATGCAACAAACAATACGGCTTCTTCAAGTTAAATTGGGATGTCAAGATAGAAATCCAATTGGTCAAGAATGCCATGGTCCATTCCACCCTCCATACCATACACCCTACCATCAATCTTCATTCCAACTTAATCACCCACCACACCCACCTTATAGATCATACCCTGAGCCTTCTCTGGCACCATATAACCCATATTGTAAACCTCCTCCTTCATTTCATCTCACTTCCAACTTAGGTCATCCACCTCATGAACCATTTAAGCCTAGCTCCTATTCCACAATGCCAAGAACATCAATCCCAACACTCTAATTAATCCTCAACCTTCCGGACTCGATACCTTCCTCACTTTGCCATATATGGTTGCCCAAACCTTTACCCTAAAAAGAAAGTATGACCAACTAAAGGTTCGGCATCAACACTTATTCAGGGTCAAGGATGCTCTTAGACTCTCTAAGGAAATAGAGCAGGAGAAAGACTGAAGGAGAAGAAGGAGCTCCATGGTTTAATAACTCCAATGATGATGGGAAAGCCGAAGCTCAAGAACAGCCACATGCCACTTCACAAGTAGAAATTTCTAATCCTTCGGTGGCTATTCCCAAACAGGCACAAGAAGTGAAGCAAGTACAAAAGAGCGTTGAAGAGTCTTCTTTACCATTTGGAAATGATCCTATCCTAATAGAGGTAGACTTTCCTACTACTTTAACTAATGAAGCAATTAATCAATTGAGTGACGATGAGGTGGATGAAGAAATAATTGTTGAATCCCCTCAAATATTTGAAAATGTGATTGATCAAACCATTAGTTCTAGTAGTAGTGATTCAAATGTACTTATTGATCCACGTGCTCCTACTTCTTTGTCTGATGCTTTAACTGTTGAAAATGCTTCTCTTCATAGTGACAAGGATGATTATGATAAATTGAATGCAACATTTTCATGTTCTTATGTGACATATCATATATGTGTAGATTGTTATCATGACAAATGCCACTTACTTGTTGAGTTCTGAAAGAAATCATTTAGTGAAGTGGTTGATTCTACTATTAATCTTAATGCATGATAAGTAAAATATTTACATATTTATTTTCCCTTATATGATGATTTTATGGACGATATTTGAGCTTAATATAATATATTTTGGTGTAAAATAAATAGTATTTAAAAAATAAATAAACAAAAATATGGAAAAAGGTTAGTACTGTAGCGTGGGTCACTATTCACGATAGAAATCACTATTCAGGATAGAAGTGACTATTGTAGCGGATGGAAGTTGCAGCAGCAACGGAAGCACTGTAGCAAATGCGCTTTTTAATATTCATGACGGAATCACTGTAGCAAACGGAAGTGATTGTAATGGATGGAAGAACTGTAGCAGGAGACAAAACACTGTAGCAGTCGTGGAAAAACGCGTAAGTCTATTGAGAAGTCATTGTTCATGTGTGAAAAGAAGCACTGTAAAATTAAATAGTGGCAAAACACACGTAACAAGTTTTTGGCACTATTTAATTGTATAGTGCTTCTTTTCACACATGAACAATGACTTCTCAGCATACTTACCCATTTTTCCATGACTGCTACAGTGTTTTGTCGCCTGCTACAGTTCTTCCATCCGCTACAGTGACTTCTGTTTGCTACAGTGATTCCTGTCATGAATAGTAAAAAAAGCGTTTGCTACAGTGCTTCCGTTTAGTAACTTCCGTCCGCTATAATAGTCACTTCTGTCTTGAATAGTGATTTCCATTGTGAATAGTGACCCATGTTACAGTACTGACCTTTTTTTCATATTTTTGTTTGTTTATTTATTTTTTAAATACTATTTATTTTACACCCAAATATATTATATTAAGCTCAAATATCGTCCATAAAATCATCATAAAAGGGAAAATAAAAATGTAAATAGTTTACTTATCAAATTCCCCCATACTTAGCTCTTGGACGTCCTCGGACAAGGAATAACTAATAAGTGCTTACAACAAAATCAGAAGTGTCAAGTCATAAGCAATAACACAATTAAAAAAATAAAGAGATCATAGTATTTATAAATCAACGAAAATATAAATTGGTAACTTTAATTGAAAACGAATAAACTGAGTTCGTAAATGTAACTCATTCTCTCAAGTGTTTAAGGGTAAGTGTTTCGCTCAAATTCAACAAAAAAATTGTACTACCATAGGCTTGCTAAAAATCTCAATCTCCACTATCTAATTCATATGCATAATTCAAATCAAAAGGACTTATTAAGGGTTGTAATGGGATTAAGGTAAAAGGAATGTAAAACATGGTATGAAAGGCTGCATTTAAGAGATTTAATAGAAAAATTGAAAAATGGGCTACTTATAAATTTATCTCATCACAACAACTCACAATTCAAATACTTAATATATATATATTTTCTCTCTCTTTTTTTTCTATCTTTTTTTAAATTTTTTTTCTTTTTGCATAAAACTCTGCAACTCTAAGTTGATGTTATATACACCCCCATACTTGTCAAAAGCCCATTTCACAAGAATTTCAAATGCAGTGCTAATCTTTCGAATTAGGTAAAAGCACTTGATATATCATTAAAGCACATATTAATGGGTTTAGAAAAAAAATAGTGAATTAGGCTCAAAAGGGCTTAACAATGATATAATTGCAAGGTTAGCTATTTGGCTCTAGCTAAAGAAAATGAATGCCTTTATCATTTTTGAATGTGCATGTAAATGTAATTTCAACCAGATTTAAAGTAAGTTCTAGAGTGACAACTTAATAGGTGAATATCACACATGAGAGAAATAATCATTATAGGTTATAAAGCTCATGGTTAAAGGCTTTCAAACTCAGCTCATTTAATCTCAAAATTTATCACCAATTTCAACAATCAGTTGTTCATTCATGCTATGAAATCTCAAAATTCAATTGATCGATTCTTAAAACTTATATACTTCTTAAATCAATTATAAAGCACTTGAACAAGATGATTTTTTTTTTGGACTTTTTTTAAAGAAGGGACAAAAAATACAACTAATAAAATGCGTCTCAGGAGTTAAGATTAACTCCTTACTCTTCCATTTTTTTCCGCATCTCATGCATCTAATGGTTTTACTAACTAAATATGAAAAAAAATTTCTCTCCCCCAACCTAAATCAGACATTGTCCCAATGTCTTCTAGAGCTTAAAGAAAGTTTTTTTAAACATAAACACACAATAAAGTAAAACCAAGAGATTAAGGAAAGTTACAACCGAAGAGTGGTATCTGGGTTCTGCTTCTAACTGCTATCTGAAGATTACTCACCTATTTGCTTGACAAGTAGATTTGGTTTAGGCTCATAGGTTTGTAGTTGATCGAGCAGCTGATCAGCAGTTGGTGCAGCAATTATAGAGTGACGAGTCGCTTGGGGTATGAATCCTGTTTCCACAGCATGATCAAAAAAACATAACAAATTATCATAAAAACCATTAACATTTAAAAATCCTAATGGCTTTTTGTGATAGTTCAACTTAGCCCAATATACAACACTAGAGATCCCATCCAACATCTACAAACCACTGAGTAAAGCAATAAAAACTTGAGCATGGTAGAACATTTATCCCATACATTCAGGCAAGCTTGAAACCTGCAACTCTTGTCTGAAGGAAAAGATGTGGTCTTCCAACTCCTTCACCCTTACACTCAAACCCTTGCTTCCATTCATGGATGCAGAAATGACCACACTTCCCCTTAGGCCCTGGATGCCTCCCCCATATACAAAATTGATCTTTCTAGCGGTTAATGCACTTCCAAGTTCGTTTGCTGCTATTATAAACTATATCCTTACCCATATCAGTTTCACCAAAAATGCAGATAGATGTAAATCTACATCTTTGTATGATACCCTTTTTCTTTTCTTTTCTCTCAGACCATTTGTGCTTACAAGTAGAAGACTGCATATTTACAAGTGGAAATGTGCATATTTACAAATGAAAGAGTACATATATATAACACTAAAGCAGCGACAACAAAATCATATAAATCACGCATTTTTCAAAAAATATTGAAAAACTTCTAACACGAATGACCGGCGTAATTTTCGTGAAGAAAAAGAGGAAAGAAAGTCAAAAGTTACTGAGAAGATAAGACATAATAGACAAAAGCTATTGAAAAGATAAGATAGATTAGGCAAAAGCTACAGAAAAGATAAGACGATTAGACAAAAGCATGATTATGTATAGTACTTGTGATTTTGGCTCACATCTTCCTCTGGTTTTACGTCTAGTAACGGCTTAAACGATTTCTATAAATTGAAGATTGGCTTCCCATCCAGTTTTCTTATAAACTGGCAAATAGAATCTTTTAACGTCAGATTCCCAAGACAATAGCGCACTTTTTCTCTATTGAATATGTCTGCTAAATTAAGAAAATATGATGAACATCACCACTCGGATGTGGCTCAAGAGTTTGAATGATATTATCCAGTGACTCCTTATTCAGTCCATCCTTTATAAATTTAATTTTATCTTCTCGATTTATAGAAACCATACCTTTACTCCTACAACGCTGATCACAATTCCACCTTGCACATTTATGGCAGACATTCATCCTTTTAGCTCTTTTCTTTTTGGAATAAGAACTTCTTCCTATTCCTGGTAAAATTTTAACAAATGATTTATAAATCTCACCTACTAAACGTACCTTAGCTTCAATGATCTAGCATATGTCCACAGGAAGGCCTAAATGCTTGAATATCTTCATCCTTTCAAGTCAACTGCTATAGATCTTCCTGAGCACATCTTTGAGAAGAGTGGGGAACATGTTCTTAAGCTTTACAAGAGATTCCTTCATGGTAACTTAAAATGAAAATGATGAAAACTAAAATCTCAACGTGGTGCAATGTGTTTTGCTGAGTAAGAAAAATGAGAGAGTAGGAAAGAATTTTTGAGAAAGTAAGAAAGAAATGAATGAGTAGAAAAGAAATGAGTGAGTAAGAAAGAAGTTTTGGGTTGCCTCCTAAATAGCCGCCCTTCTTTAACGTCTTTAGCTAGACAAAGACCAAACCAATTTTTTTTTTAATTTTTAATTTAATTTTTTATATTTTTTTCATTTTTTTAATTGTAACTACTAAAGTGAAATACATCATCAGGGGCTACCAGAAGTCCTACAAAATCATAAAAAAAACATCCAACCAAACCTTGGGCTGCCTCCTAAGCAGCACTAAATTTATAGTCTTCAGCCAAACTTCCCAAACAAACTACTAATCAAAAGTATCAAACACCATGATTACCTTATCTTCATTTCTTTTCAAGCAATAATGTTTCAGACACAAGAAATGATCATTCAAAGTAATTAATTGTACTTCTTCAATCATAGACAATTTTAGAGTACAATTATTTACTGAATTCAAATAAAGCACAACATGCATGTATTTGCAAACAGATTTAGGAGTTTTCAAAATTTTAGAGCATCCCACAAAATCCACTTGACTCTCATCAGTAAGAGTCAACACTTCAATAGGAGAGACATGAACAACAGCTTTTGGAACATCCACATTAGTTTCAACATCAAAGTCACAAAGATTAGGCTCCACATCCGGAACCTTAATTGGACATTCATTGTTCTCTCCAAAAGTGATTTCAAGTTCCTTATCACATACCACAAGAGCTAAGGTTTCATTCAATTCCACCTCCTTAACTTCCTCACAATAATCATCATAAACACAAGAAGTGGTCATCATGCTCAAAGAATTATTTTGCCTCATAGTCTCAAGTGACAAAGCAATTTGACTCACATATATTCCAATATTTTGAACACTTGACCCAACACTAGTGACAATTTCCTTTTGCTCTCTAATAAATCTCTCTGTTGATTCCACAAACTCCTCATCTAATTTTTCTAAATCAGATTTTTCCTTATACTCAAAAGTGTGTTCTCCAATATATGGATAAGAGTAGAAAGGAGGATTAGGACAATACCTGACATATAGATCCAAAAACTCTTGTTGCTCTAAAATTCCACCAGGATAAAAGGAATGATAAAAACAATTTTGGTTCACATTGAAATCATCTCTCATATAATGACAAGTATTGCTATATGGACAATGCTTATAAGAATGACACTCTCCACAATAAGCACAAGAAAAACAATTATAAGGAGAAGAATTTTCAATCCAACCAGCATTTATATTTTCTTGTATCATTCCATCCACATGTATTCTAGAAAAAGAATCAAGATATGACAAGTTATCACTGATTAAACCAAATGAATGCAGTGAATAATCCATTTTTTTAAAAAATTTGATTTTTTTTGAAATTTTTACATGAAAACTAAATTAGTATTAAAATTACTTGGTATTGATATTAATGACAATAATCCCCGGCAACGGTGCCAAAAACTTGTTACGAGTTTAAATGATCTATGAAATAGTGCAAGTGTATACTTGCACTATTTCATAGATCATCTAAACTCGTAACAATGTACCTCCTTGTACTACTGATGATTGGAAGCATGACATTTGTGAAAATGTTGAAGCTTGTATGGATGATGTGAGTGTAAAAGACCATAGCCTCGATAATGATTTTTCTCTTAAATCCAATGAATTTCATGATAGTATCATACGGGTGTAACACCCTAAATTTTGACTAAGGGCTAATGAGAATTATTGAGAATGTAAATGTGGATTAAGTTGAAATTCTTATGTGTTTTATGGCAATATTAATTAATATGCCAAAACTAAAAGAGAAATTAAAAGAATGGAATTATTGGCTTTAAGTTGGTGATTAATGGAGAAATTAATTATTATCTAAGAGGAAAAGAGATGTGTGATTAAATGGAAAATGGATGGATTAGAGAAGCTAATTGGTGACTTAGTGTATGAGAGCCAATATGAAGAAGACACTTGGCAAGCTCACATGTAAAGAGATTTATGGAAAAGTCAAATGCAATTTTAAAGTATATTTTCTCTTTCTTCTTCCCTCTCATTTTTTTGGTTGACATGGGAGGCATGGGGAAGGATGATCATCATTTCATCTTCTTCAACTCTCATCTCTCTCATCTTCTCTCTATCTCTCTCTCATAAGCCATTGTTGTCCATAGGGGAAGAAGAAGAGCTTGAAAAGGTAAGAAGAATGATCTCTAATGCTCAACTTCCATTCATTAAAGTTGTTCCTTGAGTTAAGAGCTTCATTTTGGTGGTTATAGTTCCTCCTTTGGTGTTGGTTTGAGCTCTCAAGGAATTTTGGAGGTTTGAGAATCAAGAAGTCCTTTTAGAAAAGTTGAAGAGGTAAGTGAAACCTATCTATCCATTTAAGTTTTGTGCTATTTGGATTAGTTTTGAATTTTTGGGAATTTATTGCCTATTTTCGAAAATAAGAACCATTGAACATTTGGCATGTTATTGGTATGGAAATGGTATATTTGGAATGTATATGGATAGATATGATTGATTGGGGATTGAATGATTGAGTTTAGTGATTTTAGAAATTTAGTGTTTAATGTTGCCCAAGACCAAAGCATGATAATGGAGTAGGAATTTGGTTGTTTTAATGGTTTTATTGGATTCCTTGAGTGATTTTGTGTGGGGATAGCTTTGGTTGAGGTTTTGGGTCCATTGGAAGCTCTTAGGAAAATTTTGGGAAAGACTGTCAGTGTTTCTGTGTTTTCGGGTTTCTGATGCATATCACTCGAGTGAGGGGGTATTACTCGAGTGAGTCAGTGAAATTCTGCAGTGCACTTCTGTAAAATGGGCAAGGGTGTTGCCTCACTTGTGAGTTGGTGGGTTCTCACTCGAGTGAGCTTCCTCTCACTCGAGTGGTGGTGTATTTGACACCAAGAACTTGCCTCTCAGGTTAACACTCACGGTTAAAGAGCAAGAGTGCGTTCTGGCACTCGTGGTAATTCAATCTCCACCCAAGTGAGAAGTCACATGCTCGAGTGCTTCTTCCCTCTGAAAACTCCCATTGCTCTCAGGTTCTCACTTCCTGGGCTTCACTCTCTAGTGCTTGAGTGAAGCATTTGGCTATCACTCGAGTGAGGTCTTGTGTGCTCGAGTGTCTCTGTCTCTGATAACGTTCTTGCGCTCTCGGGCGCTCACTCGCTATCCTTTACTCTCTAATACCCGAGTGAAGACCGTACTATCACTCGAGTGAAATAGTGAAAAATATCAGTGTTTGTGCTTCCAAAAGGGGATCCCTGGGGTAATTCTTCCAACCCTTTAGTGCTTTTATTAGAGGCATATATGAGTACTTAAGAGACAGTAATGATAACCAATTTAAGCATTGTGAAGATATTGAGTATTGGACTAAGTGGTAACGCATCGTCCTTAATTATGACTTTAGGATTTGATATCTGCCTGGAGGGTAGAAGGCCTGTGCCTGCTCAAGAACAGAAAGACCAAGGTAGTAACACTTTATCCTATATCATGTATATTACATTACTTGTTTGCATTAGTCATTGAATACAGATAAGTGAGGGGACGTAGTGAAGCCGGCCTTGAATACAGATACAGTGAGGGGACGTGGTGAAAGCCTGGCCTTGAATACAAGTACAGTAAGGGAACATGGCGTAAGCCCAGTCTCGAATACAAGTACAGTTGAGAGGACGTGGCTTAAGCCCGACCTTGTATAAAGTGAAGGGGATGTGGCAGTGTGCCCGGCCTCGAATATTGATTGCTGCATTGTGATGTATGCTTACTTGCTTTGTTTATATGCATCATATACGTAAACTGTTGTTACTGGGATTCTTTTGAATCTCATTCTTTCCAAATAACATTTTTAGACAAGGCAAGTGGATCGAGAAGCAAGCAAGTGATAAGGGCGATTAGGACTTCCGGTGGTAGTCTTAGTTACAATTTTTTTTTTGTTTTTGATTGGTTATCATTTTGGACAATGTATATATTGATTTGACCATAGAATTGTAGTTTTTGTGTAATCCCTGATATGGGAAACTGAGATGGGTAATGATGCCCTGTGCAAACTCTTGGATTAATGTTATTGTCTCGGGTAAATGTCAGGAATTTTGCTGATACTCTAATATTGTATATGTGACAAACCGAACAGGCCAATTGTTTTTATAAATGAATGAATGGAGATCTATTTATACATGTGTTGTAAAATTTTTTAATTACCTCTGATCTCTTATTTCATTATTAAACGCATTTAAACGCTAATCTCGGCCGTTATTGTGACGGGGGTTACATTTGTGATATCAGAGTAGTTTTCCTGGCATTTGTTGGAATTGTTAGAATAGTTACGTTAGTTTGTTGCCTGAGTGTTAGATGATTGGTGATTATGGATTGTACACACATGAATATTTCTGTTATTGATTGGTATATAAGAGTTTAAGGAATATGTGTATACTCTTATTGTGATTTTTGACTGGGTAAACCATTTGTAGACTGAAAAGAAACAATGGCTCCCACTAGAGTCAGAAGTCCTGACCCATAGGTAGAAGAGATCAACGAAAATCCATTTGACCCAATGCGGGAGCTGATGGATTTAGTAAGAGAGCAAAGAGATATGATCGTTGAACTGAGGGAAGAGCTCAGAGAAGAAAGGGCCAAGAGAAATGAGGAGAAGGTCCAGTCTACCTACGAGGAGACACGAGAAAAGACCCGACCAGAAGAGATAGCTGAGGGGTCCAATTGGTCCCGAGAGACCCCATCTCTCACGGTGCCCAATCAAGAGTCGCAAAGGGTACCTGTCCGAGAGGGTAGAGACCTACAATTTTGGGTTTCTAAATTCTGTAAGCACATGCCTCCAGTGTTCAAAGGAAGATTCGACCCTCAAGCATCGGAGGATTGGTTGATGAGGTTGGAGAAAATTTTTGAGGTACCTGAGTATTCATCCGAGGTTAAGGCCAAACTAGAAATCTACAGCTAGAAGGGGATGCAGATTGATGGTGGAGAAACATTGCCATGTCTATGTGGGCCTGGAATGTGCCAGTGACTTAGGAAGTGTTCCAGAGGGAATTCAATGACAAGTACTTCCTTAAGTTCGTGAGAATTGAGGAGTCAGAATTTCTGGCAATAAAGCAAGGCGACAATGAGACATTTGACGATTACCTATCCTGGTTCATTCGTCTATCCCGATATTCCTTATACCTCTGACAAATGGATGACGAGGAGTAGAGTTCTGACATGTTAATCCTGGGTTTGAGGCGTGAGTTAAAGAAGAGGTTGGCCACCCACCAGTTTGATAAATTCAACAAAGCGGTTGAAGAGTGTCGTATTATTGAGAACAACTTGAGGGATATTAACCCAAGTAAGGGTGGTAGTCGCGGTGATACTAGTAAGGGAAGCTCATCCCAGAAATGTAAGAACCAAGGGTTCTCATCCAAAAGCGGCGATAAGAAGCCATACCATTCTGGGGATCGTGAGAACCAAAAATACTCATCACAGTGGGTATGTCCTCGGTGCAAGAAAGCACATGCTGGTAGGAATTGTGAGGGGCAATGGGTATGCTTCATATGCAAGTAGCCCGGACATCTTGCCAGAGATTGCTAAGGGCAACCAGTAGAGTCAAGGCCCAAAAGTCGCGAGAGTATTCACTATGACTTATGAAGAAGCAAGGAAATCTCCCAAATTGATCTAAGGTAATATTCTTCTAAATGGTAGTGTATTACAAACTGTATTTGATTCTGGTGCTAGTCATTCGTTCATAGCCTATGATTGTGTAAAGCGCCTAGGATTACATGTTCATAAACTGCCATTTGATCTTGTTGTGTCAACACCTATGGGTGCTAAGACCGTGACTGCGGAAGCTTGTCTAAATAGTGTTATTACTTTCGAAAGGTTTGAGTCTACCATTGACTTGATTTTTCTACCACTCTATCAACTAGAGATTATTCTGGGTATTGATTGGTTGACTGCAAATAATGTCATGTTGGATTGTGGGAATAGGAAAATAGTCTATCCTACTCCTCGGAGGGATGTTAATGTAGAGAATAGTTTGGATTTTCTCTCGACAGCTAAGGCTGAGGAGTGTTTGAAAAGGGGATGCCAAGGATATATAGTGTTTTTCTCTATTCAGAGAGAGTTAAATGAAGCCCTTGAGAGTATCTCGGTAGTAAGAGAATTCCCTGAGGTATTTTCTGATGATCTCAGCGGATTGCCTCTGGAAAAGGAAGTGGAATTTCCAATTGAAATAATACCTGGAGCTGGATCCATATCTAAGGCCCCATACAGAATGGCCCCTAATGAAATGACGAAATTGAAGAAACATATTGAAGACTTGCTTGAGAAAGGGTTTATCCGACCCAATGTGTCGCCATGGGGAGCTCTGGTGTTGTTTGTGAAAAGGAAGGATGGGAGTTTGTGGTTGTGTATCGATTATAGAGAACTTAACAAGGTAACTATTAAGAACAAATACCCTCTCCCGAGAATCGATAACCTGTTAGATCAATTGTACGGTTCGTGTGTATTCTCTAAGATTGATCTAAGGTCAGGATATCATCAGTTATGTGTGAAGGAAGTGAATATTCTAAAGACTACTTTCTGAACGAGATATGGGCACTATGAATTCCTTGTGATGCCCTTTGGGTTGACTAATGCACTGGTAGTATTCATGGATTATATGAATCGCATCTTCTGACCATATCTTGATCAATTTGTGATAGTGTCCATTGATGATATATTGATTTACTCTAAGAGTAATGAAGAGCACGAACGGCATTTGAAAATTTTATTGAGAATATTGGGAGAAAAGCAACTCTACGCCAAGCTGAGCAAATGTGAGTTTTGGCTTTCGGAAGTGAAGTTCCTTGGCCATGTTATCTCACGAGAAGGGGTCTCGGTGGATCCCAGTAAGGTGGAAGCAGTACTTTACTAGAAGAGGGCAGAACTGTTTTTGAGATCCGTAGTTTTCTGGGTCTTACTGGTTATTATCGGAGGTTCATTCAAAACTTCTCACGGATTGCATTGTCGATGACCAAGGTCACGAGAAAGGATTAACCGTTTTTGTGGGATGACAGATGTGAACAGAGTTTCACGGAGCTGAAGGAGAGATTGACTATGGCACAAGTATTGATTATACCTGATCCTTATGAGACTTACGTCGTGTACAATGATGCGAGTAAGCAGGGGTTAGGGTGTGTCCTGATGCAGCAGGGACATCTGGTGGCCTATGCCTCTCGACAGCTCAAACCGTATGAAATGAATTACTCCACTCATGATCTGGAGCTTGTGGCAATAGTGTTTGCATTAAAGATTTGGCGTCATTACCTGTACAGTGTGACAGTGGAATTGTACTACGACCACAAGAGTCTCCAATACTTGTATGATAAAAAAGAATTGAATATGAAACAGCGCCGGTGGATGGAGTTGCTGAAAGATTATAACCTGGAGGTCAAATATAATCTGGGTAAAGCTAATATCGTTGTGGATGCTTTGAGTCGGAAGACGGTGCTTGTGGCAATGATGATAATCAAAGAAAGGAAATTGACAGAGGATTTTTGGGATTTCAATCTCTCGAATAGTATCCTATATGCCAATTATGGCATTGTCCAAGGGGAAAATGACCTGAGGATGGAAATTGAAGAGGCTCAAAGGCATGATGAGAGAGCCCAGTCCATCCGAGCTATGATTGAGCAAGGAGGGACTCAGGATTATGATTTATCGCCTTGTGGGCTGATTTGTTACCAGAAGAGAATCTATGTTCCACTGAAGGCGGATTTGAGACAGAGGACTCTAAATAAGGCTCATAAGAGTCAGTATACTCTTTACCCCGGTATGACTAAGATGTATCACAGTCTGAGATCGATGTACTGGTGGCCAGGTTTGAAGAGTTATGTGACAAAGTATATGGCGCGGTGTCTTACCTGTCAGAAGGTGAAGATTGAACACCAGAAACCACCAGGATTGCTTCAGAGTCCAGAAATTCCAGAATGGAAGTGGGAGAGTATGACCATGGATTTAGTGGTGGGTCTGCCCAGGATCAAGAACTATAATGCGATCTGGTTGATTGTTGATCAACTCACAAAGTCACCATACTTCATACCGATTAATGCTAGATATTCTCCGGATAGGTTAGTGAAAATCTACATCAAAGAGATTATGAGACTCTATGGTACACCGAAGAACATCATCTCCGATAGAGATCCTCGATTTACTTTAAGATTCTGGAGGGCTCTGCATGAAGCTTGGGTACACAGTTGAGGTTTAGTAGGGCCTACCATCCTCAAATAGACGAACAGTTGGAAAGGACCATTCAAATGCTAGAAGATATATTGAGAGCGTGTGTCCTAGACTTCAAAAGGAAATGGGATTATTACCTTCCACTTGCCGAGTTTGCTTACAACAATAGTTATCACGAGAGCATTCAAATGGCTCCGTATGAGGCATTGTATGGAAGGAAGTATCAGTCACCATTGTGCTGGACAGAATTGTCTGAGAGGAAGATGTATGGCCCAGACCTCATTGATCATACTTCAGAGAAGATTAAAACTATCAGAAAGAGGCTCCTTGCATAGAGTCGACAGAAGAGCTATGTTGATAAAAGGAGAAGACCTCTAGAGTTTGAAGTGGGGGATCATGTTTTCCTCAAAGTATCTCTGGTCATAGGCATCGAAAGGGCGATCAAACAGAGGAAACTGAGCCCGAGGTACATTAGTCCATTTGAGATTCTGCCACGAATCAGACCTGTAGCATACCGGATAGCCCTACCCCCAAATTTGAGTTGATTTCATGACGTGTTTCAGGTCTTGCAGCTCAAGAAGTACCAACCAGACCCTGAACATATCATAAAGTATGAAGAGATTGAATTGCAAGATAACTTCACGTATACAGTTGAGCTAGAAAGAATCATCGATCAAGAAGAGCGGCGGCTTAAACATCGAAGCTTATCGTTGTGAAGGTGGTCTGGAAGGGAATGTCCCACAGGGAAGCGACTTGGAAAGCAGAAGCAGACATGAAGAAAAGATTTCCTGAATTTATGCCTAGTGATGTGTAATCAATTTTGAGGGCAAAATTTATTGAACGGGGGGAGAATTGTAACACCTCAAATTTTGACTAAGGGCTAATAAGAATTATTGAGAATGTAATTATGGATTAAGTCGAAATTCTTATGTGTTTTATGGCAATATTAATTAATATGCTAAAAATAAAGGAGAAATTAAAAGAATGGAATTATTGGCTTTAAGTTGGTGATTAATGGGGAAATTAATTACTATCTAAGAGGAAATGAGATGTGTGATTAAATGGAAAATGGATGGATTAGAGAAGCTAATTGGTGACTTAGTGTGTGAGAGCCAATAGGAAGAAGACACTTGGCAAGCTCACATGTAAAGAGATTTGTGGAAAAGTCAAATGCAATTTTAAAGTATATTTTCTCTTTCTTCTTCCCTCTCATTTTTTCGGCTGACATGGGAGGCATGGGGAAGGATGATTATCATTTCATCTTCTTCAACTCTCATCTCTCTCATCTTCTCTCTATTTCTCTCTCATAAGCCATTGTTGTCCATAGGGGAAGAAGAAGAGCTTGAAAAGGTAAGAAGAATGATCTCTAATGCTCAACTTCCATTCATTAAAGTTGTTCCTTGAGTTAAGAGCTTCATTTTGGTGGTTATAGTTCCTCCTTTGGTGTTAGTTTGAGCTCTCAAGGAATTTTGGAGGTTTGAGAATCAAGAAGTCCTTTTAGAAAAGTTGAAGAGGTAAGTGAAACCTATCTATCCATTTAAGTTTTGTGCTATTTGGATTAGTTTTGAATTTTTGGGAATTTATTGCCTATTTTCGAAAATAAGAGCCATTGGGCATTTGGCATGTTATTGGTATGGAAATGGTATATTTGGAATGTATATGGATAGATATGATTGATTGGGGATTGAATGATTGAGTTTAGTGATTTTGGAAATTTAGTGTTTAATGTTGCCCAAGACCAAAGCATGATAATGGAGTAGGAATTTGGTTGTTTTAATGGTTTTATTGGATTCCTTGAGTGATTTTGTGTGGGGATAGCTTTGGTTGAGGTTTTGGGTCTATTGGAAGCTCTTAGGAAAATTTTGGGAAAGACTGTCAGTGTTTCTGCGTTTTCGGGTTTCTGATGCATATCACTCGAGTGAGGGGGTATTACTCGAGTGAGTCAGTGAAATTCTTCGTTTTACCTTTAGTTTCTGTAGTGCACTTCTGTGAAATGGGCAAGGGTGTTGCCTCAGTTGTGAGTGTGGTGGGTTCTCACTCGAGTGAGCTTCCTCTCACTCGAGTGGTGGTGTATTTGATACCCAGAACTTGCCTCTCAGGTTAACACTCGAGGTTAATGAGCAAGAGTGCATTCTGGCACTCGTGGTAATTCAATCTCCACCCAAGTGAGAAGTCACATGCTCGAGTGCTTCTTCCCTCTGAAAACTCCCATTGCTCTCAGGTTCTCACTTCCTGGGCTTCACTCTCTAGTGCTCGAGTGAAGCATTTGGCTATCACTCGAGTGAGGTCTTATGTGCTTGAGTGTCTCTGTCTCTGATAACGTTCTTGCGCTCTTGGGGGCTCACTCGCTATCCTTCACTCTCTAATACTTGAGTAAAGACCGTACCATCACTCGAGTAAGGCTGTCTTCACTCGAGTGAAACAGTGAAAAATATCAGTGTTTGTGCTTCCAAAAGGGGTTTCCTGGGGTAATTCTTCCAACCCTTTAGTGCTTTTATTAGAGGCATATATGAGTACTTAAGAGACAGTAATGATAACCAATTTAAGCATTGTGAAGATATTGAGTATTTGACTAAGTGGTAACGCATCGTCCTTAATTATGACTTTAGGATTTGATATCTTCCTGGAGCGTAGAAGGTCTGTGCCTGCTCAAAAACGGAAAGACTAAGGTAGTAACACTTTACCTATATCATGTATATTACATTGCTTGTTTTCATTAGTCATTGAATACAGATACAGTGAGGAGACGTGGTGAAAGCCCGGCCTTGAATACGTAAGGGAATGTGGCGTAAGCCCAGTCTCGAATACAGGTACAGTTGAGAGGACGTGGCGTAAGCCTGACCTTGTATACAGTGAAGGGGACATGGCAGTGTGGCCAGCCTCGAATATTGATTGCTACATTGTGATGTATGCTTACTTGCTTTTTTTATATACATCATATATATAAACTGTTGCAACTAGGATTCTTTTGAATCTCATTCTTTCCAAATAGCATTTTTAGACAGGGCAAGTGGATTGAGAAGCAAGCAAGTGGATAAGGGCGATTAGGACTGCCGGTGGTAGTCTTAGCTACGATTTTTCTTTAATTGGTTATCATTTTGGACAATGTATATATTGATTTGACCATATAATTGTAGTTTTTGTGTAATCCCCGATATGGGAAACTGAGATGGGTAATGATGCCTTATGCAAACTCTTGGATTAATGTTATTATCGCAGGTGAATGTCAGAAATTTTGATGATACTCTGATATTATCTATGTGACAAACCGAACAGGCTAATTGTTTTTATAAATGAATGAATGGAGATCTATTTATACATGTGTTGTAAAAGTTTTTAATTAACTCTAATCTCTCATTTCATTATTAAACACATTTAAACACTAATCACGGCGGTTATTGTGACGGGGGTTACAACGAGAATATTCAAATACTTTGATTGTTAATTTTACAAATGAAAATGAATCTTTTCATATGATTCTTCTTGTGATTTGCCACCTGATATAGAAAAGGAAAATGATTCTTTTGAAAATTCAAAAACTTTTAATGGCAATGACTTGAAAAATTCTCTTTCTTCTTCCACTCTTTTGTCTGCCATATCTTGTGATTACAATGATGATGTGGTATATCCCAACACTAAGTTGGATTTTGCATCTTGCACTTTGCAAAAACAAGAGGATTTTCAAAGGTTGATTGATTGTTTCACTCCTACTGATAGGAGTGTCATTGATTTCCTTGGATGTGATAGTTATTTGGAGAGTTTGAAACTTCATGTGCCTTTATTTCACTTGAAATCTCTCTTTGTTTCTATTTTGGATAGGATACTGCTTCTGGCTTGTCTACTTTGCAGGCACATTCTTGGAAAGATCATTGGAGGTACCAACATACACCGTACACTCTTGGACCTCTTTGGATTGATCCCAAGCCACCTTTACCAAGGAAATTACATACAGGAGAAGTTGTTTTCAACGGCAAATGCATGATTATCATCGAGGATGAGAACTTCTCCTTTAAGTGACTCAAGTTATTTTAACACAGGTTGCCTCTTTTGTTACTTGTTTTCTTCCGAAATCTTATGATTCTTTGAGCTTAATTGTTGTATGAAGAAGATAAGTGTGGGGGAAGGACACAATTCAGTAAAAAAGTAAAAGTCGTGTTGTTTGCAAGTACAATAAGAACTTCCTTTATTTGCTTTGAATCTTTTTCGCCACTACCACACTTAATTACCATTGTGTCTTAAATTTCAACTTGCTTTAAACATTGAGGACAATGTGTTGATTAAGTGTGGGGGAAGGAAATACATTTGGAATCCCAAATGTTATTTTTAAATGAGAAAATGCCTTAAACTAGAGATTTTTCAAAAAATTTCATTTTTTTTGAATGACTTGCTTTGATGCATGAACTAAGTGGTAAAGGGGCGCATTTGCTACTTTAGAATTGTAAATTGCAGGAAATTCTTTGAACTTTCATGAGATATAGTGTTTTAGCAATTTTTTAAAACCATATTTTGCTTTTCAAGCGAATGGGAAAAGAAATGAACCTACAATTGGATTCTTACTTACT
The DNA here is from genome assembly GCA_963855925.1 of Inga laurina. NCBI lineage: Eukaryota > Viridiplantae > Streptophyta > Magnoliopsida > Fabales > Fabaceae > Inga > Inga laurina. Next base: position 5,040,778 of record OY979710.1, read on the forward strand.
CCTTGTTTTAAAAAAAAAGTAAAAAAAAAAAATTTATATAGTTTGAAAAAAAGAAGTTTATGTATCATTAGTGCATTGAAGAGTTGAGTATTATTATAATTGAGTACAATGTTTTGATTAATTATATTGGTAAGGTTAGCACTTGGAATATTTAAGTAGATGTTTTGTGGTTAGCTTCTTATGCAATTGATTATATTAGGAGTATTGGAGAAAAACCATGTTGAAAGATTATTTGAGCTTTGAATTCTTTCTATGTGTGCATGTTCACTTTATTTTTCACCTTCTAGAATTTGTTTCTATTCTTTTTTGAAACAACATTTGCATTAGTGTGATGGAAATGAAAGAGGCATTCAATTTTAAACCCTTTCACCCAAACACAAACCCTCATTCATCACCATTAGCTTATCCCTTTAAACCATTCCTATATTGTATGCATGTCATTTATTCATAGTGTTCATGGTATTCTAAAATAAAAGTGAATTGCCAATAAAAAGTTAAATAGAAGAAGAAGAAGAAGAAGAAGAAGAAGAAGAAGAAGAAGAAAGTGAATAAAAAAATATAAAGTTTGAAATAATAAAAAAGAGTATGTTAAAAAAAGTTTATAGTTTGAAAAAAAAAAAGTAAAAAAAAATCATGAATAAAATAAAAATATATAAAAAAATTTTTTGGCAAACGTTTGTCAAGTATTTAGTTACTATGAACCTATTCAATAATTTGGACTTGCATATCAACCATTTTTTTCTCAATACATCTAGCCTCCATCCATTATTGTAGCACCCGAAATTTGGAAAACAAAGAGCCGCCACCAAAATTTTAAAAAAGGATAATTTTGAAAACTTCTTTTAAAAATGAAAATGGTCTACAAAAATCATTTAGGGTTCAGGAGTTGTTTGTGTATGGAGAAGGTGTTAGGTACCCCACAACACCCATTCATAAGAATGGTTACCCTAAGTTAGTTATTTAAAAATAAATATGGCCTTTAATCTTATGATAATTACCTAAATGAAAAATATTTACAAAAAAAAATAAAATGAACATTAAAGAAAAATGGAACATTTATTTACCAAAAATAATAAAAAATATATTTATTTTCAAAATCGGACTTGACCTAGGAAGAAAACCTAGGGCCTACGTACCCTTTAGAGGGATCAAAACCCACGTAGTTCGTTAGGGGTAGAAATGCATGTAACTTTGTTGGCATTTTTTAGAAAAAAATGTTTATTTAATTTATTTGAGAAAAATAATTTTTGTTTGGTTTGTGTTTTTTATTTTAAAAAAAACATTTTTTTAATTATCTCATATGAAACCAAATTCATTTATTTTAAAAAAGTAACTTTTTTTATTATTTTGAAACTTTTTATTTGAAAAAGAGAGAGAGTAAAGAAAAGAAAGAAGAGTTCATCAAGCCAACAAGGAATCGCATTCTCATCATATCATTCATTGTAGAAAGTCCAAAAAGACAAGAAAATAAATAAAGACATGGTGAGAGTGTATATCTTTTATGCTTTGAACCCCGCTACAATAAGATATAGGATGATAGAACCACATAATAAACAAGAGGCAAGTATAATCAAATTACCCATATTTATTAAGCCTGACACCTAGCACATTTAGAAGACAAGGCAGCACGTACCTCTTGATCTCAAACACAAACACGTCCAGCGATGTTAATGACATCCGTACAAGTGGCTCAATGATGGAGTAGCTAGGTTATTCACGTCCAGCAATGTAATATCATATGTTAAAGTAGGTGTGGTGATTCATGCAATTTTTTTTAACAGAAAGATGATTCATGCAGATAAACACAAACAGAAGAATAATCATAAAAGAGCATACAGGAGGGAGAATTAGTCAAACACACAATTTGTAAAAGTGGCTGGACATTATCACAAGTAAAAGAAGAGCATGCGAATAAAGAGCATTGAGCGAAATAAAATTGCCTCTTATGTCAACTACCCTTTAGTATGAGAATTATGTATGAGTAATGAAATGAGAAAATAAAATTAGCTCTCTACCTTGCCTCCTTGCTCTCCCAAAATTCTTGTGTTTTTTGCTTCAACCCTTGCAGTCCTATTTACAGTCTCAAGGTAGGGTTTTCTTTATAAATGCTCCTTCTTTTTTTGAATTTTCATTTTTGATTTTTTTTTTTTGTATTTTATGTTAAGAACTACCTAACTTGACCCAATCACCATCAATGGAGATTTTTTTTTAATTTTTGTTTTTTCTTTGTTTTGTATTTTCTATTAATAAAACTTTCTAGCTTCACCTAATCACCATCAGTGGAGATCTTTTTTTGGTTTTTAATTTTTTTATTATTATCCCCACAAGTAGTTTCCAAATTTAAACCTATCAACATAAATGAGATTTTTTTTATTTTTTATTTATCATTTTTTTAATTTATTATTTTCCCTTAATAAATGACAATGCCAATTTGGACACTAATAATCATCAATGAGGAGGTTTATTTTAATTTTCATTTTTTATTTTTTCCCTTTTAATGATGATTGCCAATTTGGACAATGATAATCATCAATAGGAGGATTTTCTTATTTTCTTTTTTTTTTCTTTCAACTAAGATTGCCAATTTGGACACCAATCATCATCAATTTTTTTTTAATTTTTTAGTGGGGCCCGGACAAAATAAGGTGTTCATAGTTGTCCCTCTTTACTTGTTTCATAGCTAAGAAAAGTGAGATTCTCGTCTATAAAGCAAGTAAAGATAAGAACACATATTTTGTCTGGCCAAAGAATAAGGTGCCCCCTTAGAACCAAAGAGGGTTTAAACAAAATACAGTGCCCATCCCCTCTTTACTTGGTTCATAGGGGAGAAGAACGCAGGTGGAGATAGATGATTACCTGAAGTGGAAGTGAAGCGCCTAGTTACATAGAACTTTAGTGGGGCGTAAAAGAATTGTGACAGCTGGTACAGAGTGCCTGGTGATACAGGGCTTTGAAAGAATAGTGCCTGCTATTACAGGGCTTCAAAAGAATTTTGTCAATCGTTACTGGGCTTAAAGGGTGCCTGCCGATACATGGCTTTGAAAGAATAGTGTCTGTCATTACAGGGCTTTAAAAGAATTATGACAGCCGTTTCTAGGCTTAAAGGGTGTCTGTTGATATAGGGCTTTGAGAGGGTGCCAGTGTTACTGAGCTTTAAAAGAATTGTGCCAGCCACTACTAGGCTTTGGGGGTGCCTGCAAGTACAGGGCTTTAAAAGAATTGTGCCAAGCGTTATTAGGCTTTTAAAGAATTGTGACAGCCGTTACTGGGCTTTAAGAGTACCTGTCGATATAGGGCTTTGAAAGAATAGCGCCTACCGTTACAGGGCTTTAAAATAATTGTGCCAATCGTTACTAGGCTTTGAGGGTGCCTGCCGGTACATGGCTTTGGAAGGGTGCCAGCTGTTACTAGGCTTTGAGGGTGCCTACCGATACAGGGCTTTGAAAAGGGTGCTAGCCGTTACGGAGCTTTGAGGGTGCCTGCCGGTGGTGCCAGCCGATACTGGGCTTTAAGGGTGCCTACCAGTATAGGGCTTTGAAAAGGGTGATAGCCGTTACTGAGCTTTGAGGGTGCCTGCCGGTGGTACTAGCTAGTACTGAGCTTTGAGGGTGCTTGCCGTTATAGGGCTTTGAAAAGGGTGCCAGCCATTACTAGGTTTTGAAAGAGTACCAGCCGTTACTGGGCTTTGAGGGTGCCTGTCGATATAAGCCTTTGAAAGGGTGCCAACCATTACTGGGCTTTGAGGGTTCTTGCCGATACAGGGCTTTGAAAAGGGTGCCAGCCATTATTGGGCTTTGAAGGTACCTGCTGGTACAGGGCTTTAAAAGGGTGCCATAAACATGTGATGCCCCTTGCAGTAGTGCTTATGAAGATGATGACATTGATAATAATGATGATAATGATGATGAAATCCTAATGATGATTATGAATAAAATGATAATACTAATGATGATGATAATAATGATAGTAGTGATGATGATGATGTTATGGTGATGTTGATAATAGAGGTGATGACATGTTAATGAGAATGAGTGTAATAATGGTAGTGTTAAAGAATAGCCTGGTAGGTGATATTACTCCTTCTTCTTCCAGGTGCCTAACTAGAACCCCCTTACTCACACAATCTTGTCGGATGTATGAAGATGTGTATAATGAGATTCACATAGATGCCACAACCTAGAATCCTCAGTTTAGATTGTGTCCCTTTGTCAACTATTTGACCCCTCAACAAAAATTCTAGTTAAGACCTTCGCTAATGATCCTGAAATTACACAAGTTAAATGAGAGTAGAGGACACCATGTATAACATCATGAGTGTTTATCCAGACAAAAGTTGTGCTTTCATTAAAAAGAGTTACCCTTATACAAATCATGACACAAAGTTTGACATGCGATTTAATGGAAGGGAAAGATATACTAAGAATGAAGATTTATTTAAAGGAAATGATCTTCCAATATTCAAGTGGATGCATAATGATGAGCACATATTGGTGTAGATGTGATGCTATTAGGAGGCCCTTCACTTTCAGTTGCGTGTAGTTCCCCTGATGGTGCCTTGCTTAATTACCAGAGATATGCACTTTTCGATGAATGAATACGGAGTCTTCCCAATAAACAAAATAAAGAGAGTCATGGGGCTAGGACTGATAACCTTCTTTGATATTTGTTTAACTTGCCCTTTCGGGTTTTTAACTCAACGAGCTCCTAATTTTGTGCTCTAATTTTTGCCTAAGCCGCCCTTTCGGGTTTTCAACTTAGCGAGCCCTCTTTTTTTTTTGCTCTAACTTTTGCCTAAGCTGCCCTTTAAGGTTTTCAACTTAACGAGCCCCTTTTTTTCTCTAACTTTTTCTTAAGCCACCCTTTTAGGTTTTCAACTTAGTGAGCTTTTTTTTTACGCATAGTATTTCTTTACAGCATCTGAATTGATTGGTCTTGGTAAATCTTGGCCATATATGTTTTTCAATATCAATGCCCCTCTAGAGAAAGCCTGCTTAAGAACATATGGGCCTTCATAATTCAGAGCCCATTTACCTCTGTCATCTTCTTGATTTGGCAGGATCTTCTTGAGAACTAGGTCTCCTACTTTAAACCCCCTAGGTCACAGTTTCTTATTAAAAGTCCTTGCCACTTGTGATTGATATAACTGCCCATGACACATTTCTGTGAGCCTCTTTTCTTCAATTATATTTAATTGTTCAAACTGAAAGTGTATCCATTCACTTTCATCTAGGTCTAATTCAGCCAAAATTCTCAGGGATGGTATTTCCACTTCAATTGAAGTGATAGCCTCCATGCCATAAACTAAAAAGTAAGGGGTTGCCCTAGTTGAAGTATGCATAGTGGTACGGTATCTGTTAACTTATACAAATCGATCACATTCTAGCACATTTTCTTCTCTTTTCACTCACTTTTGGGTATAAATTTTGCATATAAAGAGAGTATTCAAGGAAATGTGATAGAACAAAAGAAAAGTCAAACTTTTGCTAAATTATGAGTTAAATGCATATAGCTATGATTATTTTTGAAAGTTAAAGTGTTCATGAAGACCTCCTCTTTGTAGGTGGAAGAAGACAAGTCATAAAAGCTCTCAAAAATCAAAGAAAGCTCATAGGCTAGGAGGAAGTTACTGTGTTGTTGGAGATCTGGACTTTCTGTGCAATATGCTTCAGCACTTGGCACTTGGTTGAAGCCAACGAAGGGCAGAATTCTCTGTGTCATATGCTTCAGCATACCATAGTGTGCTGACACACACGACAGACAGTACAACCATGTGTTTTACTTGTTGAAACACATGTGGAGGGTTTTGAAGGAAGGGTTAGGCCGAAAATTGGGTATTCTAAACTTTGGAGGCTATCTTGGAGGCTTGCTCTGCTAGGGTTTAGAGTTGGAGGTGGAGATTGAGCTAGAAATTGAAGATTTGAAGAGATCTAAGCTTTTCCTTTTGGTTTTTCCTCTCCATCTGCTATTATTTCCTCATGTTCTGTTATTTTTCTGGTTTATCCCCATTTTCTCATTGGTTGTATGAACATGTGTAGCTAGATCTTTGATGTTAGGATTATTTTGAACCCTTGTATGGATTAAGTACTCATTTCCCTTTTATATTTGTGATTAATGATTAGATTATGCTGATTTTACTCTTTGCTTAATGCTTCTTGTTGATTGGCCACTAATGAGATTGTTGGGTTCACTTGATAGATGCCTGAGAGGGCTAAATTAAGTGTAGAACTTGAGTTTAATGGCGCCACAGCTTATTTTCTCATGGGTTAGGTTCACTTGATTATGCTGATTACCAGCGGCACATCTTCTTTTAGTGGCGTCCAGATATGTAACACTTCTCTAGTGCCACAACTTTGCTTTTTTGTAGTAGTGCATGGAGATACAAGACTATGTATTAGAGTCGGAGGTGCATTAGCTTTATTGGCGTATATCTGGCACTTATGACACTTTCTAACATAATTGATACAATCCTTTTCTATAGTTATCCAGTAGTAACCAGACCTTTAAGCTTGTTTAGTTAATAAGTGGTCATTTGCATGTGTAAAGCATATGCCTTCATGGATCTCTACCATAATCTTGTGCGCCTCCCTCATGTCTACACAGCGAAGCAATGCCCCATCAAAGCTCCTCTTATACAGGACGTTATTACTAATAAAAAAGCCCATGGCCATTCACCGGATGGTCTTCTTTTCATTGTGTGTTGCATCTGGAAGGTAAGTACCATGTTCCATATACATCTTGATACTATGGTACCAAGGTTGCTCGTCGTGCTCTCTTCCAATATTGAAGCAAAATGCTGGCAAACTTCTAGTCTCCATCTGCATTAGCTAAACTTGGACCCCATAATAGAGTTGGATCATAGCTGCTAAAGTAGCTAAAGTGTCAGTGAAGCGATTCTTTTCTCTGGCTATGTGATGGAAATTGATTAGTTCAAAATTTTTGATAAACTCTATCAAATACTCTTGATAAAGGATCAACTTTGGGTCTTTGGTACGCCATTCTCCAGTTACTTGATAAATTATAAGTGCTGAGTCACCATAAACTTTTAGGTTTTTTATTCCAAGATCTATGGCAGCTAGGAGACCATTAATACAAGCTGCATATTCTTCCATGTTATTGGTGCAGTCGAACCTTAGCTTTATAGCAATAGGACATTGCTTTCCATCTAGGGATATGATTACTGCCCTTACACCATTGCCATGCATATTTGCTGCCCCATCAAAATACATCTTCTACTCCTTAGATTTGTTTTCCTCAATTGGATCCTCTATAGCACATATATCTTCATCTAGGAATTTGAAATCCAGTGGCTGGCATTCATCTTGGGGTTTTCCACTAAGTGGTCGGCTATCATACCACCCTTGACGGATTTTTGAGTGACGTATCTTATATCATATTCAACAATATTACCTGCCACTTAGAGACTCCTCCAACTACATGTGGGCTTTCAAAGATGTACTTGAGTGGGTCTACTCTAGAAATTAACCAAGTGGTGTAATAAAGCATGTATTGCCTCAACCTCCTTATAGCCCAAAATAAACCACAACAAGTTCGCTCGATCATCTGGTAATGTAACTCACAATCATTAAACTTCTTGCTTAATTAATAGATCACTTGTTCTCTTCGCTTAGATGCATCATGTTGCCCCAGCATGGCTCTGTTCGCCGTTTAGCTTCTGCAAGCGCACGGGTTGCAAGTAATAATTTAGTGAGTAAACGAGTGTCGATCCACAAGGACTATGATGAAAGTGAGTTAATTATTGTAACTATGTTCTTAACTAGGTTGAATGAAATCATTTGAAATTGAGTATGTCAATTAAGGAAATTTAATAAAAAACAATAAGGTAAAACAAAGGTGATTGTAAAGTTGATTCCTTTTCAAGGTTTAAAGGCTTAGGATTACTTCTTCCTCATTGTATTTCATGAAACTATGCAATTGATTCACTTATGCTAATTGTGTGAGTCCATATGCTAGTCAAAGATTCTAAGATCATCAATCAAGCTCTCTCAAGTCAAGATTGATTTTTAATCTTCATTAACAATATTCAATCTCTTGTCTATCATTAATGAAAATCATCTTTCCCAAAGCAATTCTTCATTAGACTATGCTAGGTTGTTAGATATATCTCTATTCTAACAACAAACCATCCATTCAATCCTTAAACTTCAAGTCTAGCATGATTTTTCTCAAGTTCTACAACCAAAATAGCTCTCTCAAGCATCATTCAATTGAACCAAACTAATCATGTGGTGATCAAGCACAAGATAGTAATTAAGCATGGAGAAAAATCAGCATATATTCTTAACAACTAGCAAAAGCAAGAAAATATAGTAATTCTAATCCATACAATGAGTATAAGTAATTCTAAATGAGAGTTTTAGCTACTCATAATCAATACAAACCAAAAATTCAACATAAAACTCATAACCATATCAGCAAATGGGAAGATAAGAGGAGAAAAACCAGAAAAAGAGAAGAAAATCTTGAATTTCTCCCAGAATCTCCTCCAAGAAGCACCAAAATCCTCCTCAAGCTCTCCAAGAAGCCTCCTTGTGGTTCTTGAGCTCTTCCTTGTGTAGAATGTCTCAATTTCGGTGCCCCAATTAGGTTAAAAACACAGCTGAAGCTTCACTTTTTCAAAACGCACAGTTGCAGTATCGCAACTTTACTTTCGCTTCGCTATAGCGAACCCACAGCGTACGCGGTTAGAAGGGCCTATTTTTTGTGTTTTCACTTTTGCTTCGCTATAGCGAACCCACAGCGTACACGGTCAGAAGGGCCTATTTTTTATGTGTTTTCACTTTTGCTTCGCTGTGGCATAGCAAAAGCAACCGGGGCACCTTCAAGCTACTTTGATCTTCCTTTTTGGCTTTTGTTCTTCTTTTCTCCACCTCCAAGGATCCATATAAGCTTCCATTTCTTATCATCCTCCTCCTACAAAGAGAAGGATTTTATGAGCTTTCCAACTTTCTTTAATTTAATCTAAAATCCTATACATTTAGCTCAAAATTTGCACTTTTCAAAAGTATTTTCAACACATCACATTTTCCTTCATATGTATAAATTTTATGCACAATTTTAGTTTAAAACCACAAATATATGAGAAAAATGTGATGAAATACAAGAATTTCCAGAGAATAATAGGCTTCCATGGAGTTTGGTCGTATTGTCAAATACAAAATTAAAGGTCGTCCTGGTGCAGGAGGAACCAAAATTAGGGGATTTAGCAAATAATCCTTAATTCTATCAAATGCCTACTAGCAATCTTCATCCCACTTCCTTATGCAGTTCTTCTTTAAAAGCTTGAATATCGGCTCACAAGTTGCAATCTGGTTGTCAATTAATCATGCAATATAATTCAATCGCTCCAAAAAGCTTCAAACTTCTTTTTCTGTTTGAGGAGGGGGTATTTCCCGTATTGCTTTTACTTTGTCAAGATCTACTGTAATCCCTTATTGACTTACAATGAACCCCAACAATTTACCAGATAAAGCCCCAAAGACACACTTGTTAGGATTTAGTCGTAGCTTGTACTTGCGTAGCCTTTCAAATAGCTTCCTTAGCACCACAATATGGCTTTCTCCCTCTTAAGATTTAGCTACCATATCATCCACGTATACTTCAAGTTCTTCAAGCATCATATCATGGAAGAATGCCACCATGGCACATTGATAAGTTGCCCCTACATTCTTTAGCCCGAATGGCATGACGCGGCAACAATAAGTGCCCCATTACGTAATAAATGTGGTTTTTTCTTTGTCCTCTTCATCCATAAGGATTTGGTTATACCCTGAGTACCCATCCCTGAATGAGTACCTATAGCTACGGGCCGTATTATCAACTAGGACATCAATATGAGGCAATAGAAAATCATCTTTTGGGCTTGCTTTTTTCAGATCTCGATAATCAACACACATTTAAATTCTGCCATCCTTCTTTAGGACAAGAACAACATTTGTTATCCATTGTGGGTATTTAGCTACTTCCAGGAAACCCGCTTATAATTGCTTCATCACCTCATCTCGAACCACTAAGGACATATAGGAAGTAAGCCTTCTCAATTTCTGCTTTTTAGCCTTGGTGTTTGGGAATAAGGGAATCTTGTGAGAGACAATCCCTGGATCAAGGCGTGGCATGTCTTGATAGGACCATGTGAACACATCCATGAATTCTTTGAAGAGTTCAACTATTTTCTCTCTTTCGGGGTTATCTACTATCTTTAGTTCTCTCTTTTCTTCCTCTGTACCCATATTTATTACTTGAATTACATCTTCACGTGGGCACATTCTATTGTCGTCGGATTTGAGGATTTTTTTTGTATACTTGAATGATCTCATCATCATCACACTCGTAACCAGGCATATCAATGGCAACAAGCAAATCATTATTCAGGGACTCAGAAACCTTTGCATTGGATAAAAGTTCTGAGGAAATTGATTTCCTGGGGGGCAAAAAATGAACAACGAATGAATAGAAGGAAGGAAAAAAAGGATGAATGGATATAAATAAGTGAATTTTATTCGCATATCATTCTTTATTCATGATTCATATAAGAGCGCGCCTAAAGGCATATACAAAACATAAAAGGATAAATTTTAGCTAGGCATGTTACTCTAAAATAATAGAATTAAAGGTGTCTTCAAACTCCCAATTTTCCAGAGCTCTTCCAGAATTGTAATATCCCGATTTGTGATTAGGACTGATAACTCTGATAATCATTGTAATTAGTGTAATTAAGCACTATTATGATTAATGTAATGTAAATTTTGGGAATAAATACATGTGGTATTTAAGATCAATGGTTGTGATTCCTTGACCGTGGGTCGGAATCCTATGTGTTGTGATTTGGTGAGCTCATAAGGGAGTGAGTGGATGATGACATGTGGCAAGAGGGTGGCCATTGGATGAGGTCACTAGAAGAAAAAATAACACTTTTTCTCTTTTCTCTCTCTCTCTTTCGGTTGTGTGTGGGAGGGGAAAAGAAAACATCTCCATCATCATCTTCCTTCCATTTCTCTCTCTCTCGTTTCTCTCTCCTTCCTCCATTTCTGGCGCTGGACAAGCAAGTGAGAAGGGAAGAAAAGCTTTAATCTTGGTAAGTTGTGATTCTCCTTTGCTCCAATCCTCTTCTCTAATATTGTTCATCTCAATGAGAGCTACATTGTGATGATTGTAGAGCCTTGAATGGTGTTGAGTGGGATTTTGGCCGAAATTGAAAGTTGAGGAATCAAGGTTCTGAATTGGGCAAAGAGAAGAGGTAGGCATTTAGAGCATTTTGGTATATTGTTTGTGATTTTTGGCTAAGTTTAGTCAAATCTGGAATTTTTGCCCTAAATATGCCTATTTCTGGAAATGTGAGGATCATTATGATTGATGATTGAAAATGATGTATTTTGGAGATATATAATCATTTGATATGGTTTGGAATGTTAAAAAGATGTTAAGGGGGAAATTAGACATTGTGTATCTTAGAGACCTTAAGGAATGATTGTGGTCAAATGGGTTTTTGGAGTGTTTTAGAGTTGCCATTGTGTTCCCTGGTTAGTGCTTATTGTGTATGAGCATTGGGAAGAGGTTGGGAAACCTTTGGGAGTGAATTTGACCATCTGGAGTTTCTGGTTTTTGGCTGCGTTTTGGGTCTCTGATGCACATCACTCGAGCAGAGGAAGAACGTGCTCGAGTGATATGCAAGTCTTTCCCTGTTGTGCTTCGAGTTACCTGGGTTTTTCGGGTTGTGCTCGCGAGCATTGCCTTGTGCTCGAGTGAGCGAAGAACATGCTCGAAGTGAGCATGGTTCTGCTCGAGTGAAGAAGCAAGTCCGGAGTTGAGGTTGCTTTCGGGACCTCACTCGTTGATTGATGCCATGAGTGTGCTCTGACACTCGCGAGCATAGCTGTTTCACTCGAAGCACTGAGGGTCGTGCTCGAGTGAGATGGTGCTTCAGGTGAGAGTTGTGCTTTCGGGTTGATGCTCGCGGGAAAGTTGCACGAGTGTGCTTTCTCACTCGCGGGTGTGGGGTGTGTGCTCGAGCACTGGGGGTCGTGCTCGAGTGAGCCTGTGCCTCGGGTGAGGGTGGTGCTCTCGGGTAGTCACTCGCAGCGTGTGCTCGCGGGTGCTCGAGAGAGGCTTTTGGCCTTGTGCTCGAAGTAAGGTCGGCGTGCTTGAGTGAGCCAGTTCCTGGAAGTGCCCTCTGTGCTCTCGGGTGCTCACTCGCAGTCTCACTTTCTCTTGTGCTCGGGTGCTGTCCGTACCAATGCTCGAGTGAGAGCATCTGTGCTCGAGTGATGTCCGTACTTGTGCTCGAGTGAGAGCATTTGTGCTCGAGTGAGACTGTCAAAAACCAGTGTTTTGCCTTCGAGTAAGGGGTCTTTTGGGTAGGTTCTTCCAACCCTTTAGGCATATGTTTAGGCCTATTTTAGTCACCTAATGAGTCCTAAATGATAACCAACTTAGAGAATTATTGAAATATACATTGGAAAAGAGATTGATTGGTTGTCCCTAATTGATATAGGATTTGACATCTATCGTCCTCGTGAGGCTAAGGTGCCAGAGCCAGTCCGGAAGGATACAGGTAGTGACTCTTTCTTTATGCCTTGTGTGATACATTGTATGTATATTATGTCATTGTTTTGAAATGAATATCGTATGCTGCAAGTTTTGTGAAAACTGTGGAAGCACCTCTATACCAATAGTCGCTGAGTCGCTAACAACGGTTCGGGTGAAGGTCGTATGCCTTCCCGGCGGTAAAAGGGGATGAGGTTAGGGTGTGATATATGTGTATATGTGGGCCGAAGGGCTAATTGTGAGCCGAAAGGCTATTTATGAAGGCCGACGGGCCATTTGTGAAAGCCGAAAGGCTATATTGAGCCGTGTGGCTATTTGTATGCACTGCCACTCCAATAGTCCCTGAGTCGCTAACAACGGTTCGGGTCAAGGTCGTATGCCTTCCCGGCGGTAAAAGGGGATGAGGGTGGAGTGACTTGTGTTGCTGTATGAAATGATTGGTGTGCATATTCTGTGATTGCATGTGGTATGAAATTGTAGTTACTACTGGGATTCTTTAGAATCTCACCCCTTCCATATGACTAACCTTTTCAGACAGGGCGAGTGGCTCGAAAGGGAAGCGGACAACCCGGAGTAGTTAGGCTTACTTCAAAAAAATCTAAGTGGTAGTTGGTTATCGTAGTTTTGGATGTGGGATTGACAATTGTATATAAGAATGTAAATGATTATTTTGGTGGTGTAATCCCCTTGTTGGGAAATATTAAACCCAAGTTATATGTATTAACCCGGGGTTTGCCGGGATTTTGGTTTCCGCACTTTGATATTTATTATGTACTCTGATTTCTCTGATAGTTATATCCGCACGTGAATGTGAGACCAAGGGTTAATTACGTTTTGAAATTGATTTCGAAATGCCCCATCTCTTGGATGCGGGATTATAAATTATGATTTTATCTTATTGGTCTCTAATTCACTTAAATTTCGTAATTCGGATGTAATTACGGTGAGGGGGTTACAAGAATCATCAACTGAAATACACGTGCAGGTCTTTTTGCCTATTGTTTAAACCATTACAACAGTCAGCTTCTTTTGCACTTTAGAGGATATCAAGAATGTCTTCTTTATATGGGGGATTTCAAAGTGCTTATCCTCCCTCTCTATCTTTAAGGTTGCTTGCTCTTTCAACTATCTTTCCAATGGTGGCTCATATCCTAACCCTTGGTGCTTGTGATTCTCTTACAGATTTATGGGGGATTTGATGCCTTGGAGGTGAGTACCCAATCCTCTGCCATGCTTAAACTCATTCTTCTCCATTATCTTTGTTACTATAGAGTTGATATTTTTATATCCCTTAGGTCCTTCAACTTCAAAGCCTTAGAAAACCATTCCTTCCTCGTGCTCGGTAGCCTTAATGTATGGAAGAGAACTCAGCTTGCTCACCATGATTTCTTCTTCACCCTTGATTATCACTATCTTCCCGCTATCAATGAACTTTACCTTTTGGTTCAAGGTAGAAGGTACTGCCCTAATTGAGTATATCTATGGCCTCCCAACAGTATAGAGTAGGATGGGTCAATATTCATAAGTTGAAAGTCAACTGCGAATGAAGTTGGTCCAATCTGCAAAGGAAAACGGACCGTTCCCAACATGCCTCTCTGAGTACCATCAAACCCTCTAACCACCATGTTACTCTTTTCAACCTCTGATGCCTCTACTGATAATTGCTCAAATGGAGATAATGGTAAACATTTAACACTGATCCTCCATCTATCAACACTTTAACTATAATGAACCCTTTACACTTTAAGAAAATATAGAGGGCTTTATACTGATTAACAGCTGATTGAACAACTTCTTCTCTTGAAAATGAGATGGTAGAGAACATCCTCGCCATATTCATAATGCTTGCCACCTTCTCTGGGGTCACACTGGACTGCACATATACTTCATCTAGGGCCTTCTATATCACATGACATGCTATTCAAAAATCAAGATCAAAGAGAGAATTGAGATCTTGGCAGGATTTTTATTCAATTGGTCTACTATGCTATATTCACTTTGTTTTATGATTTGAAGGAATTCTGCATCTTTATTTTTCATGTCTTTTAGACCAGAACTTGATAGAATATCAATATTGGCTTGTTTTCCCTTGTTTTACAATCTGATATTTTACGACAAATAAGCTTTCCCTCTTCGTGTTACTCCCGTTGGGTGAACTATTGTTTCGTTGCTGGCCTCGACTTCCATTACTTGCCCTGAAGGATTCTCAACAATACCTTTATAACTCCATAGTATGGCGTGATTACTCAGATATGGAAAAGGGGCCAGTACCTTAATGGTCACTGAAGGCTGTTGCAATGGTGTCAAGATGGTGAAAGAAACAACATTAGAATTTCTTTTTTCATATGGTTCCTTAACGACAAGCTCGACATGCCTTTTTTCCACCATGCCTACTTCTTTCTCTTCTTGAGGTGTATAACCTGCTGCCTTTAAACAAGCATAAATATCTTCTCTTTCTAGCAAAGAATTATTAGAGAACTCAATTTCATCAATAACATTTACTTGGTTTTCATAGCTTGGAAGAGGATTGATGTTGATAGCAGAGTTGTCGTTCCTCTTTAATTGAATGTGATTAGAATCAATTAAGTCTAATAAATTCCTCTTGAATGTTGCACAGTCCTCTATTGAGTGTCCCGGGGCGCCCATATGGTATTCACATCAGACATTAGATTCATACCAAGCGGGAATATTGGTTGAAGCTATTTGTAAGTACGTGGCCCTAACAACTAAGATTCTAAAATTTGGCGATATAGCTCAGTATTTGTCATGCCAAAATCTGGCCACTGGCAATTATCTTATTGCTGCCAATTCCTTTGTCCTCCAGCTTGACCTTGCCTATTTTGTGTCGAATTATTTTTTGTCTGTTGAAACCCATCATTAATACTGCTTTGATGTATTACTTGGGGTTGTCTAGTGGTTTGGATGAAGCTAACATCGCCTTCCTTCTTCTTCCCGTTGTTCCCTTTCTTGATGCTGCTCTTGCTTTGAAGAATCCTACCATCACATAAGTCAGCATCAATTTGCTCACCAATCTTAATCAAACTAGAAAAATTAGTGACATGCGTCCCAACCATGTATCTATAGTAAGGTTCTTGTAAAGCACGAGTGAAATAAGAACTGAGCTCAAATGATATAAGGGGAGGTTGAACTTGTGCTGTGACCATCCTCCATCTTTGGGTATAATCTTTGAAAGCTTCAGTAACTTTCTTTCTCATTGACTTCAATTGTTCCCTGGTAAGGGTATTGTCAAGATTGAACCTGTATTGTTTCATGAATACATTAGTCAAATCTCTCCATTTCTTGATCTTTGTCTGATCAAGTTGCATGTACCATTCTAGTGCTGGCCCTTTCAAGCTCTCACGGAAGAAGAGTAGCAAAAAATTTTCGTCTTGTGACCATACAAGCATCTTGGTGCAATAGGCCTTAAGATGGTATATCGGATTCCTGTGCTGTTGTACTTATCAAAGTCCGACATCTTGAATTTCTTGGGAATCGAGACATGTGATACCAAGCATAAATATTTTAAATCAAGTGAACCCCAAGTGTTTGGTCCTTTGAGGGCTTTTAGTTGGTCTTTTACTTCACCTAACTCTTCCTTCCATCCCTTCTTTTTAGCTAATGGGGAGGAAATGTTGAAAGTGTATGTTGAATCTTTACCTAGTTGTTCCTCCTTAGTGCTCGAAATTTGAGGATTCTATTTACTCTGAGGCTCATCTGTTGTTTTTTCTTTCTCGCCATTTTCTGGTATACTTGTCTTAGCATTTTTCAATGGATAAGATGTTCCTAACTCTTTCTCATTATTCTGGTCTTGAATAGCTATAGTCAAGGTGGAAATCATTTCTTTCAGATTTTCTATTTGTGCCTCCATATGAGACATCTGATGATTCATATTAGATTCAGCTTCACCAGGATTGGCTGCCATCTGACGACTACATAAGCGCGTGTTGTATGAGTGCGTAGGGTGTAGCTGGTTAGGACATTTAGACTGAGGAATATTGTATCACCTGCTTAAGAAGGAACAAAATATCATTAGTTTATTTAAACTTACAATTTCAAGCGGGCATAGCGAGTCATCACGATGTATTGGCATAAAGGTCTTCTAGAACAAGTATCCTCTAGGTTCCTCAGGGAATCTATTATTCCACAGAGAGAACTAGAGTTGATTATTAAATAGGAGGGACCTTGAGTCCCATCCTAGCCAAGATCTTTTCATTTAGTGAGTGTTTAGTCGGCACATAGTCTTCTGGAACTAGTGTCTTCTAGCCTCCTCAGGGAATGCATTATTCTACAAGGAGAATTGAAGTTGATCATTAGATAAAGGGGACCTTGAATCCCACCCTAGCCCAAGATCTTGTTATTGATCGTAGTGATAAGTATGCAAAAACAATGATAGTAAAAGGAGCGAGATATGCTTTTATTCGTTAATATCAGAATTTAGTTACAAGTTTGAGTTCATCTACTATTTGATTACATAAGTTGAAAAATTCAACAATCTCTGCTGGTAGATTCAAAGGAATAATCACGCCTTCAGCGCGCTTGAATGTGCTAGCAAATTATGGGATCTTGGTGTTAGGAAAGTTGATTAAGTTACCACACCTCTTTACCCATTCTTCTGTCATAACAACTTGTCTGTGGTAGAGGAGTTCCGAGTTGGCTAAAACTTTTGTTTTATGATTTAGCTTGTCCACAAGGCTCTGGATGGTTTCAGCGCTACTGACCCTTACAGTAACCAATTTACCCTTATTATTTTCTAAGAGTTGAGAAAGAATATCAACTTCCCCTTGCAATTTCTTAAGAGAGGCATTGTCTTATAGTTTCTCTTCGAACAACTCTTTTGTTGTAGTCATCTTCAATAGTCAAACTCTATTGTTCTTTATTTTCTTGTCGCTCTCTTGCATAGCCCTTTTTAAGCTTTTGTTTTCTTCTTCCAGCTTCATGATCCTTAAGCGTTCTTCTAAATCTCTTCTCTTTCTCTTTTCTGTCAGTGTTTCTTGAAGGGATGCACATTTTTCTTCTAGCTAACTCATCTTTCTCTTATTTTGTGATTCCATCACAGACAGCTCCTCCAGCACCTTTTCTCTTATTTCCAGGCGCCTTTCCAACTCTTTGTTTACTTCTTGGGCATTATTTTCTAACAAAGGATCTTGGGGAGAATAAGATGGATTGGCTCCTTTAATTCTGTCCTTGAGCCAGTCCTTATAGCCCAGAGTTGCACCTATTTCTCTTTTCCCCAGCTTAGCTTTTCCCTTGTATGCTATCTTGCTCCAAGCTTCTTTGATTTCTCCACAGAAGTCCTTCCCACTATCTTCTTCGTACGAGAAGTGTATGGCTTGCACTTCTTCCTGAAAGGGAACTTTTTATCGAAATGCTAATTGCCTTAATGCTAAAGAAGGGTTGTAGTTAATACATCTTCTTGGTCCTATGAGAAGCACATTAGAAAAGTCCCCGTGGGGATGAATAATCTCTTCATCCTCCCACCATTCTATTTTCCATAAGAGATAATCTTCTGTTAACCATGAGAACTCCTTCCTCCAATCATTTTTATTTAATTGAAGATGATTGAAAGCCATAAGTGGATTAGTAAACTTGTCATGCCTTTCCCAAAAGTACTTCTTTTTCCCATACACGTGACTTAGCATCCATACCTCAAGTAATGCAAGACAGCATTTTATTCAACCTTCCTTCTTTAGGTGGCACTGAGATAATGACATGTAGGTCTCTGCTAAAATTACGGGCACCAGGTTAATTTGGTAATGTTCGACCAATTGAAAGACATTGATGGCTCTCAAGTCGATTATTCTTACTGATGAAGGAAAGAGGATCATGCATAATAGTGAAGGCAAATATCCTAAAAAAATTCTCCCAATCTTTACTTTCTGCTAATCTTGCTAAGCAAGCTTCCACTGTAGTCCTTTTAATCCCCTTGACTTGTCAGGTGCCTACAATCGGTACTTCTTCTATGTGAACCCCTAACAGCTTCGCTATTCCTCCCTGAGAAGGAAGCCAGCCTGGATAATGGTAGATCTTATCACTCCTCTTAATTGGCATCCTAAGGATTTCCCCGTATTCTTCAAGGGTTGGGGCTAGTTAAAAATCAGAGAAAGTGAAGCATCTTAAAGAGGCATCCCAATTCTGGCCCAATTCTATAATAGCCTCATTATGCACAAGTACATGTAATAAATCAATGATATTTCCATACTTTTTCATGAAGCCCAATTTGACTGAACCTTGAATGTAGTGACTTAATCGAATTAGGCCCTCAAGTAGTTCTTCTCCTACAGTTAGTCTGATGCCCTTCCCTCTATATACCTTTCCTGTAGGAACTTGATTTAAACTTGGTTTTTGTGCCATTTAACCTTTATGCCAAATTTTCAGTTGTTGGATAACTCGCTTGCCCTTTATTAAAGAAAAGAGAAGGAGGAGTCAGAAAAGTATTTCCAAATGCATGATATGCAGATGATTACATGTGCTTTCTAGCCTTGATATAGGTGATGGACATTGACAAAAAGAACTTCACCTCCTCAAGAGATCCAATACCCCATAGGGAGGATGAAGTGCCCATTAACTTGCGAACGGCCCAAGATATTACGTGGCTAAGGGTTTTGTTAAATATTTATTATGTCCAAGGCCCATATCAAATGAAGCTAAATGCCAAGGGATGGTGCAATGATACCTCATGAGACATGAAAGAGTGATGACTTATACTTCAAGTTTTGATATGGGTGATAGACATTAAGAAAAAAAACTTCACCTCCTCAAGAGATCTATTACCTTTTAGGGAAAATGAAGTGCCCATTAACTTGCGAATGGCCCAAGCCATCATGAGGTTAAGGATTTTAAAAATGATGATTATGTCCAAGGCCCATATCAAATGAATGATATAATGATACCTCATGAGTCTTAAAGGATTATCTCTCATTGAGATGTTTTATAACATGATTGATGGTCTTTTAGGGTCATAGACCCTTAGACTAAGGTTGGCTATCTAATGCATACACCATCCTTATGATGTATCTTTATGTGAAGTGATACTAGATACATACTTAAGTGAAGCGACAATTAGTCACTTGATCCTAGGGGTTTCATTGATTATGCATGGATGACAATAATGATTATCAACAATAAATAAATATATGCCTTCCAGTGTCCTATTTTAGGAATGGCCTTAGGTTGGTGCTATCTATCCTAAGAAAGGCAGGAACTAATTAATTGGGTAGGTCGATAATTTCCACTAATAGGTGCAATGGTTTCAAGGTGGTTCTAATTCTCAATGATAAAGGTCTCCTAACTGGCCCCATCATAAAGATGAAGACCCCATTTGATGAAATTGAGCTTCAAGGGGTTTTAAAAACCCCACAGGGATCAACCTTACCAAATGAGTAGCAGCTAGGATGAAGTCTTCACAGTAATCTCAGAGGATTCTTAAAACCCCATAGGAAGACTGCTAGAAACTTCTACTCACCTAAAAAACTCAGACCCGGGTATAGGGCCCAAAATGTGTGTGAGGAGAACAGTGTATGTGTTTAGTGTGTGTGGAGAGAATACCAACATATGGGCCTAGGTTCTACCTAACCCTCATTTGCTAAGCAGATCACAAGATAGATAGAAAAGAGAAAAAGAAAAAAAGAAACAATAGATGAATAAGGAATTTAATAAATAAAAACAAATATTCACAAAACAAAACAAAAAAAGAAAAAGAAAAAAGGGTAATTAAAATAAAATTAAGGCCATATTATTTTTAAACACTTAACTTAAATGGGCTTGACTCTCAAACCTTCCCCAGCGGAGTCGCCAAGCTGTAGCGCTTAAAATTTAGAAAACAAGGAGCAGCCACCAAAATTTTAAAAAAGGATAATTTTGGAAACCTCTTTTGAAAATGAAACTGGTCCACAAAAACTATTTAAGATTCGGGAGTCGTTTGTATATGGGGAAGGTGTTAGGCACCCCACAACACCCATTCATAAGAATGATTACCTTAAGTTAGTTATTTAAAAATAAATATAGCCTTTAATCTTATGATAATTACCCAAATGAAAAAATATTTACAAAAACAAATAAAATGAAAATTAAAGAAAAAGGGAAAATTTATTTTTCTAAAAAAGGAAAAATATATTTATTTTCAAAATTGGACTTGACTTAGGAAAAAAACCTGAGGCCTACGTACCCTTTAGAGGGATCAAAGCCCACGTAGTTCGTTAGGGGTAGAAATGCGTGTCATTATGTTGGTGTTTTTTAGAAAAAAATGTTTATTTGAGAAAAATATTTTTTGTTTGGTTTGTGTTTTTTATTTTTTAAAAAAAACATTTTTTTAATTATCTCATATGAAACCAAATTCATTTATTTTAAAAAAGGATCTTTTTTTATTATTATTTTGAAACTTTTTATTTGCAAAAGAGAGAGAGAAAAGAAAAGAAAAAAAAAGGAAAAGAAAGAAGAGTTCATCAAGCCAACAAGGAATCACATTCTCATCATATCATTCATTGTAGAAATCCAAAAGGACAAGAAAATAAATAAAGACATGGTGAGAGTGTGTATCTTTTATGCTTTGAACCCCGCTACAACAAAAGATAGGATGACAGAATCACATAATAAACAAGAGGCAAGTACAATTACATTACCTATATTTATTAAGCATGACACCTAGCACATTTAGAAGACAAGGCAGCACGTACCTCTTGATCTCAAACACAAACACGTCCAGCGATGTTAATGTCATTCGTACAAGTGGCTTAATGAATAGAGTAGCTAGGCGATTCACGTCCACAATGTAATATCATATGTTAAAGTAGGTGGGGTGATTCATGCAGTTTTTTTTAACAGAACGGTGATTCATGCAGATAAACACAAAGAGAAGAATAGTCATAAAAGAGCATACATGAGGGAGAATTAGTCAAACACACAATTTTTACCAGTGGTTGAACATTATCACAAGTAAAAGAAGAGCATGCGAATAAAGAGCATTGAGCGAAATAAAATTGCCTCTTATGTCAACTACCCTTCAATATGAGAATTATGTATAAGTAATGAAATGAATTAGCTCTCTACCTTGCCTCCTTGCTCTCCCAAAATTCTTATGTTTTTTACTTTAACCCTTGCACTCCTATTTATAGTTTCAAGGTAAGGTTTTCTTCATAAATGCTCCTTCTTTTTTTGAATTTTCATTTTTGATTTTATTTTTTATATTTTATGTTAAGAAATACCTAACTTGACCCAATCACCATCAATGGAGATTTTTTTTTTAATTTTTTTTTTTGTACTTTCTATTAATAAAACTTCCTAGCTTGACCTAATCACCATCAGTGGAGACCTTTTTTCATTTTAAATTTTTTTATTATTCTCCCCACAAGTAGTTTTCTAATTTAAACTTATCAACATAAATGAGATTTTTTTTTATTTTTTATTTTTTTTAATTTATTATTTTCCCTTAATGAATGACAATGCCAATTTGGACACTAATCATCATCACTGAGGGGGTTTATTTAATTTTTGTTTTTTTTTATTTTTTCCATTTTAATGATGATTGCCAATTTAGACACCGATCATCATCAATAGGAGGATTTTTTTTTCTTATTTTCTTATTTTATTTTTTTTTTACAATGATGATTGCCAATTTGGACACCAATCATCATCAATTATTGTTTTAATTTTTGAGTGGGACCAGGACAAAATAGGGTGTTCACAATTATTACAAGCCTTTTAAGTTCTCTTGATTCATTGCATTATTTACTATTAACAGTGGAGAAATTAGAGTCGTTACAAGCCTATGGTAAGATGTTGATTAAGTGAATTAGAGTGAAATTATCTCAGTAAGGTGATATGAGTGAAACATAAATAATTTGAGAGTTTCTTGTGCTTCATTCTAATATTTTGGATTATGTAGTTAACTAATTTCTTTGCATTACTTGACTATTGCTAATGTTGACTTGAGAAATTTGATTAATTGATCCGTTGCCTTCTAATTATGAAATTGCTCATCTCTCAAATGCATTAGTGATTTCTGTCAATACCCATTTCCATTTCGATAATCGAAGAGTAATAAAGATGGAATTCAATGGGCATATAGAAAAGTACAATTATACTGATAAAAATATTTGTTTACAATCCCAACGTCGTTCGTCAACGAAAAACAGAAAAAACAGCGGAAACTTAATATTTACAAATTTCGCCAAAATATCACAAAATAGACTAATTATGACCACGATCTTGTCCTCGCCTCGAGACACGTGCCGCTCACTTTCCGCCGTCTACATCTTTTCCCTTAGACCCACTGGTACCCACTGAGATGTTTATTAAAAATAGGGTGAGATTCCAGAGAATCCCAATAGAAACATGCTATCGTTCATAGAGAATGCGAAAAGTAAATATAATATATGCCATGTATGCACCAATTAGTGAACATTATAAATATATCATTTGCATGTATACATGGGTAGGGCCCAGCCCCACTATCACCGGTTGGGTTTTCACCAACTCAGTGTAAATGCCTCTGACACTTCTAGCCCCTCTCTGGGCAAATCGTGTTAATTAATAAAGCACATTTACAAACATTGGCATCCACACAATCATATAACTATGGTATAATGTATGAAGGATAATGTCCCTACCTCAATGCTTTATAATCCTCTATTTAATGGTGTCTCATAAAACGTGTTGTCTCGGGGTCGGACTCGGTCCTAAAATATTAAATGTACCAAAAATAGGTCATAACCTATCCAAGTATCATTTTAGACTCTTCCATAGTGTTTATTGAGCTAGAGATTGGTGGATCATTAAATTTCCTTTCTAATTCCCTCCTTTCGGTAGGGTTTTTCACAAATTCTTTCAAAACTTCATTCCTTCCCTGGTCTCAGTATCATATTTCGAATGTAATTACATCACACGGAATATCACATTCATATAAATATCAAAGTGCACACAATATCATCCCGGAAACTCCCGGGTTCATACCTTTACATAAAATTCATAGGGCACATTCGCCTTTTACAATTTCTCAAACAGGGATTACACAAATTCTCATTCCAAATACATATCCGAATATGAATCCAAACATATACAACTCTAAATACATCCAAATCAAATACAATTGTCCTAACTAGCAATGATAACCAACTATCAAACTCAAATATCCCAAAAGGAAGTCCTCGCCGCCCCTGAATGCTTGCTCCAATCTCGATTGTCTACAATTATCCCAACTGTCTAAAATGTTGGTAGGGGAGGGTGAGATTCGAGAGAATCCCAGTAGGAAACAGATACCAATATGCATGCAAGATAAGTATTAAATGCATGACATGCTTGCATCATAATAACACATGCTCACATAATGACATATCCGCGTGCTCAATGTTTCAACAACATACTCATGGCCATAGCATAAATAGAAACAGAGCTTCAGTCATTCATATATGTTTCACATAATCAAGCAAAGTAATAACATGCATCATTACACAACACAAATATCAAATACATGCAGAAGAGGTAAGTTCCCTACACTTGTTCTTTCCATGTATGCTCCAGCATCGCTTACTCACAATCAGGCGAATATCGAACCACGTTCAAGGGATATTGAACCCTATAAACCAAATCAAGGACATAGGGTCATTCTTTATTCCAAATCTTCAACTTCATAACACTTAAAGTTGGTTACCATTCATGAACTTTAGGTGGCTAATCAAAGCCTAAACATATGCCTAAAGGCTTGGGAAAACACTTGACCAAAGACCATCTTTGGAAGTCCAAAATGTCATTTTTGGGGGTTGGCCGTGGCCCACAAATCCACTGGCAGCTGCCAAAAACAGGTCAGAAACATTTGGGCAGCGGCCAAGAAAATCCTGTTTCTTGGCTGAACTTCCAAAAATCATAACTAATTCCACAAAAATAGAAATGAGGTGATTCCAAAGCCAAATGAAATATATTTAAGTCCTCTTTACTATAAAAATATTTTCCATTACTATAAATCACCACACAATTCCAGAATTACACAAATTTGATCACTGCCCCAAAACAGAGTCCATTTTTGACCTCAAACTTTGGACAATCATATCTCTGAACTCCCAAAACGAAATGGCACAAATTATATGTTCATTTTGAATCTTGGGATGTGAAGTTTAATACTAGAAAGTTTCATAATTTTCAAACATCATTTGCCCAGTCAAAACATCCACACAAGCAGACTGCCCAGAACAGAGTTTCAAAACATAGAATTCAAGATGTTGCATCTCTGCTTCCAATGGTCCCATTTTCATACCAAAAATCATTCCCACATAAATTTTCACAAGCAAATCCATTGGAAACACCAACTCAACCAAATTCACATTATATTGACATGTTTTCTCAATGGCACAATGTAATATCCCAACTTTTGATTAAGGGCAAATCATGATTATTGTGGATAATTATGAATTTAATTTGAATTATTATGTGTTTTATGGCAATATTGATTAATATGTCATAATTATTGAAAAATTGGAAGAATGGAATTATTGGTCATGAGTTGGTAATTAAGGGAGAAATTAATTACTAACTAAGAGAAAATGGGATGTGTGATTAAAATGGCTAATGGAGATATTAAAGTAGCTAATTGGTGACTTAATTAGTGTAAGCCAATAGCAAGTTGACATGTGGAAAAAAGTGTGTAAAAGTCAAAAGGGAATAAAGAAGCTTATTTTCTCTCTCTTCTTCCCTTGTATTCGGCTGGAGGTATGGGGGAGTACTATTGTTTCTTCTTCCTCACACTCCATCTCACCATCTCTCTCTCATCAGCCATTTTTGCAGCAAAAGGAGGAAGAAGAAAGCTTGAAAAAGGTAAGGAAAATGATCTCTATTGCTCAAACTCCCTTCATTAAAGTTAATCCTTGAGTTAAGAGCTACACTTCTATGGTTGTAGCTTGTCCATTGGTTGTGGTTTGTGATCACACGAAATTTTGGAAAGTAGTGAATCAAGAACTCTCTTTGGAGAAGTTGATAAGGTGAGTGAGACCTATCTATCTATCTAAGTTTCATACCATTTGAAATAGTTTGAATATTCTGGAATTTTGATCTCATTTTCGAAAATGAGGGCCATTGGGAGTTTGGTATGTGTTTGATATGGAATTTTTATGTTTGGAATGCATTTTGGATAGATAGAATTGATTGGGTTTGAAATTGTTAAGTTTGGAGATTTTGAGAGTTTGGTGTTTAATGTTACCCAAAAACAAAGCATGATAATGGAATAGGATTTTGGTGATTTTGACATTTCCATTGGATTCCTTGAGTGATTTTGTGTGGGAATAAGCTTGGTTGTTGATTTTGGATTCATTTGGATCACTTGGGAAAAGTTGGAAATCTGTCTTGTTTGAGCTCTGTTTTTTTCTGTCAGTTTGAATGAGCGTTTTGAATGACCAAATGGTATTGGAAAGTTATGAAACTTTCCAGTATTAAAGTTCACATCCCAAGATTCAAAATGGACATATATTTTGTGTCATTTCGTTTAGTATTCTGTGAGATATGGTTGTCCAAAGTTTGGGATTGAAACAGAACTCTGTTTTGGAGTAGTGTTTAGTTTTTGGTGATTCTGTATTTGTGTAGTGATTTCCAGTGATGGGCCATATTTTTCCTTGAAATAGGACTTATATACCTTTCATTTGGCTTTGGAATCACCTCGTTTCAATTTTTTTAGGATTAGTTATGAATTTTGGAAGTTCAGCCAAGAATCAGGGGATTTCTTGGCCGCGGCCCAAACCTTTCTGGCCTGATTCTGGCCACGGCCCATGAGTGGCTGGCCGCGGCCAATGGCCTTTTGACCATATTTTGGCCGCGGCCCAAGGAAGGGCTGGCCGCGGCCAACCCCTGTGTTCCAGCACTTTGAGTTTTCGAAAGGAGACCCCTAACCTATTGTTTCCCAACCTTTTAGGGCTTCTATTAGAGGCATTTGTGGCCTCTTAAGGGTCAATTATGATAACCAAATTTAAGTGTTTCAAGTTAATTAAGTGTTGGAATAGAATATAGCTCTTCGTCCCTAATAATGATTCTAGGATACGATATTTGCCCTAGGCGGGAGAGACCGGTGCCAGAGTACGCCCGGAAGGATCAAGGTAGTGACTCTTCTCTCATATTATGTATGATGTTTTGGCATGCATAACTTATCGTTGAATTTGTGAAATGTGTGCCATGGTCCATTACGGCATGAGCAAGTCAGCGTGAGCCGTGTAGGGATTGACGGTGGTCATCTCTAGGTCGGCCGTTGAACTGCCGTCGTAATCGACATGGATATTGTGAATCCGACCCGTAGGGCGACGTTTGTGAATCCAGCCGTGGGCTGTGTGTATCTTTCCTGTATGGCTTGTGTATGAAATGCATTATATGAATCCCAGCTGTGGTGAAATGTATTGTGTGGATTGCTGTGATACAATTCAGCGTGAGCAATCGTAAGGGATGACATGTATCATACTAACCATTGCCATTGTAACTGCCGTTGTAGTTGCTTGTTGTGGATAATGATTTGCTTACATGCATTATTATTGTACATTATATGATTGATTTGACACTATGGGGATTCCTTAGAATCTCACTCTCCCAAAAACCATGTTTTAGACAGGGCAGAAGGATCAAAGGGAAAGCGGGCGACGAAGAGCGAATAGAGTTCCGATTTAGAAGTATATTTTGGGTTATTGGTTATCATGTATATCAATTGGATGTTTTTGGGAAACAATTGTGTATATTAGGATTGGTGGTATAGTTTTGTGTAATCCCCAAGTTAAGCGTAATGAATTGTGGGCTTTGTGCCTTTGTAAAACCCTTATTAATGAATGGAACCTGAGTGTGTCGGGAATTTGCTTATACTCTGATATTTGTGAATGAAATCAACTTGTACAGGCCATTTAGTATTGAAATGTGAATATGATACCGTCATGAACAGGTTTTGTAAAAGTTTTTGTAAGCCATGATTTTGGGAAGTTTGATTTTGTTTAAGTCCCAAAATCATTTAAGGTCTCTAATTCTTCATCAATTACGTGTTTATGAACTAAATCTCGGCCTTAATCGAGAAGGGGGTTACACACAACATGTCACCCAATGTCAAAATCCAATACACCACATTGCAATCCTCTCCAACCAAAGTTCCAAACAAATATCAACAGTCACAAAACACAACAAAAGACCATTTGCAACACACTACACAATGCAATTCCTCCATTTCAAAATCACATAAAATCAGGGCAAAATTCAAAATTCACAAAGCTCATCAATAAATCACAAAACTTGGATCAAAAGGCTTAAAATACTCACATCTTCCTCTTTCCCAAACCAATTCCTTGATTCTCCATCTTTCCACGTTTCCTCAAGCTATCAAACACCTCCTTTCAAAAATCTAAAACCATAGAGATGAAGCTCTCATCAACATTATCAAGATTAATGAAGAGGATTTAAGCATTAGAAGACATTACACAAGCCAAAACTCACCTTGTTTCTTTCTCTTTCCTCCTTGCCATGGACGAACATGGAGTTTGAAGAGAGAGAGAGATATGAGTTGAAGATGATGAAGATGGCTGCATTTTTGGGATGCCAAAACCGACTAAATAGAAAGGAGAGGAGAGAGGGAATGTTTGAAATCTTGACTCAAGATCCAAGGTCTAAATTGTGCCAAGTGTCACCCTCTTGCTCCATCAACCATGAGTTCACATAGGCACACTCACACATGATTCCACCCCTTTTGATCTATCACAAATCAATCTCAACCATTGATCTTGAAGTTATCAATGAGTTTTCTCTTCGGTAATTGACCAATTGATCGGTAACTTTACCGTTTTGCCCCTGATTGTGGCAATTCCTCTTAAATCAACACCAAATTCATTTTCTCATTCATTTACACCATACATACGCCCTCCCCCTTATTTTTATTCAATTTAGATGTTAATCCATAATTGAACTCAAATACAAGGTTTGGGCACGAATCACAACATATACAAATCACATTCGAATCTCAAATCACATCATATTCTCCAAAAGGGTTATTTATCACTAACCACATCAACTTTTGGAGTCATTATCTCTTAATCACAATTTGGGATCTTGCTAAACCGAGGATTAGCATTCCACTTATCGCAGGCTTATTTCCTAGCCTTAAGTCTCAGAATTCGAGGTATTACAACCTCCGCCGTTGTCCTTCTCTCTGTGAAATCCGTCAAGACCATGAGTTTTCAGCAAGCTCATAAGCTTTCTGGTGATTTGTTTCAATTTTTCATGAGTCTTTGAATTTTTCGTCCCCCATTTCCGGCGAGCTTATGAATTTTCCGACGACCATAAGAAATTTCAGAGTTTAATAAGGGGAGTTTATATTATTCAATTTAATTTCTATTTGAACCTTTGAGTTGTTTTTAGTTGTTGAATTTATATGTATGTATATATTTTCTTATGATTTGAATCAATTTGATTGACATGCTTGTGCATTTTAAGAGTAGAGGAAATAATTACATGAATTTAATAAAATACCAAAAATAATAGTTTAGCTTTTAATTAAATTGTATTTTCTTTTATTTATTTATTTTCAACAAAAGAAAATAAAAATCAATTTCCCCTTGTTTTATTGCATTTGCATGATATTTAGATTATCTATGATTCAAATAAAGGCTCCTCAGAAGAGAGACGACCTAAGTATTGCACTGTACTGCAATTCTTGGATTTAATATTCTATATTTGACCACGAGACGCAAAGACATGGTCAAATCACACTGGATGCAGCACATCCTATTATTCCCAATTTTCTTGCAATTCTAGCATTCTCTTCTTCCTCTATATGAATCCTTACATCCTCCTTTTTCTTCTAATAAATTATAGATCCACTCGGGATAATAAATGTGGGGATCATTTTCTTTTGTGTCATATGTGATCTTTCTTCCCCCTATTACATCAAATAGCAACATTCCAAAACTATAAATATCTGCTTTATGAGACACATTTCCAAAATTTTGAGAGAAGACTTCTAGATCAATGTATCCTAAAATTCCTCTAGCATTAGTCATTGATACTATGCTTTGATCTTTGGAATACAATTTAGCCAAACCAAAATCACATATTTTTGGAGTAAAGTCACTATCCAATAAGACATTGTGAGGTTTGATGTCAAAATGAAGTATGCGTTGTTCGCACCCTTGATTAAGGTACTCAATTCCTTTGGCTACCTCTAAGCAATTTCATGAAGCTTTTTCCAACCAATAAAGTTTTCCCTATTATCTGATGAATTTATGAAATTTTGTAAGGAGCCATTTGGAAAGTATTCATAAACTAGCGCTCATCTAAAGCCATCAACCCAAAAGCCCACTAAGCGAATAATGTTGACATGGTGGATTTTACCCATTGTTCCAACTGCAGTAATGAACTCTTCACCATTACGTTCAGAATTAGTGAGGATCTTCACTGCAACTTTGAAGTTAGATGAAGTGTTTCCTTTGAACACGGTAGCAAAAGATCCTTCCCCTAACTTGACTTCAAATTGATTGGTAATTCTCTTGATTTCAACATAAGAATATTTGGTGGGCTTGAGAGCTCTATAATCTTTCAGAAACTTCTCAATTATGGCTTGGCTTTCTTTCCGTGATTTATAATAGTTATGGATATAAAGAATTGCAACAAGAATACTCACCACCAGAAGTGAGCGGATGATTGATCCTGCACATATAAGAACTCGAATAATTAGTTTCAAAAGGTATTATTTGTCTTTAACAGAATATACTAAGTTGATTTTGGAAATTAACCTGTAATTACAAATTTGTTTGATGAACCTGTAAAAGAAATTAACATGATTGGCCAGCTACTATTTCTAAGTAGAGTCATGCCTAATCATTTGAAAAACACTAATGCTATACACAAGAAAAGAAATGTAAATATACGTTCATGGACTACATTCTTGGACAAATGCTACACTATCAGTTTATGTAAATGATATAAATTGCCATACAGATATATTGAAAAAGTAGAGCTAGTTTTAATGCAAGAGTTAAATATTACCTTTGTGACGAACCTTGAAACATGCAGTATCGTGATTGGTAGAACTATTCTTGAATCCACATATTGTTTCATTCGATTCACAAAGTTCACACATTGGATGAAACCAATTCAAATGAAGAGTGTCTCGAAGCTGAATAATCTCATATGGGATGAACAGAATGTTAAACATTTTGAGGCAAAATAACAAGGGAAGTTCTCCAGTATTTTTATAAGATGGAACAACATATACTTGATGGGTAGAGCTACTGAAGCACGTTGAAAAAAATCCTCTCTGTTTCGGTGATGAGGAATTGAAAAGGATGTGGTTATCGACAAACATTATAAATTGAAAAGGGGGAGGAAGAGTGAGGTTAGGGACATGCCTTAAAAGGCAGCCAGAAGGATCATATAACTGAATGGTTTGGGATTTGTAATCAATACGTTTGACTTTGAGCTTTACTAATCCAAGTAGCTCAAGAACAGCATGATTTGCAGAAGAACATTGTAAATCAAAACCAGGGTAGCCACACTGTGATGGTTAGTACCCTATTACTAGGAAAGGAAACTGAACAGGAAGGTTTCCACAAGTAGTTTCAGGTTCTGGACAGCTATTCCAGCTTCCTACAGGCTCTGAAAACATAATAATCAGCAACAAGCATACAACGAATGAGGTGTTTACAGGTGAAGTTTCCATGTTCTGGCTTCCCCCAGTAGAAAGATGAGATCGATAATAAGCTCCTTGTAGAATCACCAAATTTTGACCACCGAAATTGAAAGAGAAGTCAAATCCACTATCATAGGCGAGATTAGATAATCAATCTTAATTTCCTTGATTGTACAGTATTGTGTTGGGACTCATATGTATGTGTATATATAAATATATGTAATCTGCTTGAATGAATATATGCAATTAAGTCTCCCTATTCTCTTCATGGTATCAAAGTGATAGGAGAGAATATTTGAGATGATTAAGAACTAAAATTCGTACCCATTTTTGTCAAGCGCTCTCTGAGTTCTCCACTGTCAGAACCAGTAATCAACACCCGTTAAGCTTGTCATCCAGCACCCTCTGTGTTCTCCGTCTCTATTAGAACCAGCATCCGTTGCCTTTCACTCCGACATTGGCATTAGCAAGCCAAGTCTCCTGCTCCAGCCATTGCTTCACCACCATCCACGGTGTGGCTCTGTACCACCATATCGTGAGTCACAATCACGATCTCCAGCCCATTCGACTCCCTCACCACCAACGAATTCTATACTTGTAGGATCATCGTTCACCTACTAGCAATCACCGTTCAACTTCACCAACACGGCCTTATCACTGGTCTTTGAAGAAAAGTACAAATGATCTAAGAGCGAGGAGACCAGAACAAATAGCCACCAGAACCGACGACATGCGACCCTCCTCTATAGTCACCCACAGCCGTGAACTCAAGAGGCGAAGTAGGAGCTAAAAATCGTAAGGAGAGTGAATCTTCACTGTTACATCCAATGTTGAGAAGGCACCACTGAAGCTGCACTTCCTCCCATCACCTTCGGCACACTCTCCTCTCCTGTGTGCCGTAAGAGGCCTCACCTTCGACTGTGAAGCAATAGTCTCTCAGGGGAGAGAAGAAGGAAGAGGAAAGTGAGACAGGGAACCTAAGAAAAGTGAGCAGGAAGAAGAAAAAGAAATTGAAAAATGAAAAAATAAAAAATAAAAAAATAAAAATAAAAGAAAGGGACACGTGTCCTTGTGTTCTTATTTGCAAAAAAAAAAAGGAAAGTATGTCTACCGTTTCAGACGCCTCTTCGTCTATGCCTCGATCCGGTTCTCATGATATCTCTATTGTCCTTATTATTTATAAGAAACTTATCAGCGACAATTATTGGGAATGGTCTCAATCTATGATTCTTGCTCTCGATGGCCAGGACAAACTTAAATATATAACGGAGAAGCACAAAAGCCCACAACATCTGAAACAAAAAAGTTTCAAAAATGGAAGTCTGAGAATGCATTGGTATCTTCTTGGTTGATTAATGTGATGTCATCTTCCATTAAAAAAATTTATGTGCCTTTCTTCAGCCCGGTAAATTTGGGAAGCTCTGCGTGAGACATATAGTCCTGTGGGAAATAAATCCTGCATATTTGATGTTAAGAAAAAATTGTGGCAACTAAAACAAGACCACATGCCACTTGATGATTATTATCTCAAAAAATCAGTACTTTGGCAAGAGTTTGATGCCCTACAAAATAAAACTTATCATTGCAGAGCTGATACTAAAGAAGATCGCAAAGCAAAAGAAGAAGAGAGAGTATATGAGTTTCTAGCTGGTCTTAACATGGTTTATGATGATGTTGGGGCTCGGATTCTTTGTCAAGAGCCCTTACCTTCTGTACGTGAAGTTTACACCATATTGCGCAGTGAAGAGGACAGGCGCAAATCAATGCTTCAGAAAATTACTAATTCCACTGCTACTCCTAAGGCTTTAGCACTTACTATTCGATCCATAGAACCAAAAGGTTCTAAAGGCCACCCATTCTGTGATTATTATAAGAAACAGGGGCACACTAAGGACACTTGCTGGAACCTCCATGGTAAACCTGCTGATTGGAAGCCAAAAAAGGGAAAGGAAGAGGTTATGTGGCTGAAACTTCCAAGGAATCATTCCAAAGTAACCAGCTGCATAAAATCATGGAAATGTTGGCCACATTATAGACTATAAAGCCTACTGCCACAGTAGTCAGAAGAGGTAATTTCTTTCAAACCTTGCTGTGATAAAAGAATTATGTATAGAAAATTGTTGGATCGTTGACTCAGGTGCCTTGGATCATATGACTGACAATAAGGCTCTCTTCTCATCCTATACTCCTATCACCAAGGGAGTGACTGTGTGAATTTCTGATGACTCTGAGTCTGTTTTAACTAGAATTGGTTCAATCAAAATATCAGCTACACTTACTCTTCACTCTGTATTACATGTTCCAAAGTTGAAATATAATTTACTATCCGTGAGCAAGTTAGCTAATAATGAAAGTTGCCATGTTAACTTCTTTGCTACTCACTATATTTTTCAGGATCTGCTGACGAGGATGACGATTGGGAGCGTAAAAGAGTTGATGGTCTCTATTACCTTAATGAAAGTGGTTGTCATCAAATTAACTCTTACAATAAGGTGTCTCTCCCTAGCACTAGTGACTTGGAGTTATGGCACAAACGTTTAGGTCATCTGAAGTTAAATTATATGTCTCAAATGTTTCCATCCCTTATTTCTAATAAAATCACCTCTGATTTTCATTGTGATTCATGTGAAAAGGCTAAGCATCATCGTACTTCATTTCAAAAAATGCCATACCAAGGATCAAAACCTTTTTCCATAATTCACAGTGACTTATGGGGACCATTCCGCACTCCAGACTTATCAAAAACAAAATGGTTCATCACATTCATCGATAACCATACACGTGTCAATTGTGTCTACTTGTTGAAGGATAAAACATAGGTATATCAAACATTCCTTAACTTCTATAATATGATCCAAACCCAAATCCAGATCCTCCACACCGACAATGGAACTGAATACTTCAATCAAACCTTGTCTACCTTCCTGACCAAAAATGGCATTGTTCACAAAAGCATTTGTCCCAATACACCTCAGCAAAATGGTATCGCTGAACGAAAGAATCGCCATATTCTTGAGACTGCCAGAGCCATCATGTTTAGTAGTAATGATCCTAAATATCATTAGAAAGATGTTGTTCTTACTGCCACATTCCTCATTAATAGAATGCCAAGCTGACTACTATCTTACAAACACCACTTCAACTCCTTCACAAATACTAGAACCTCCCATGCCTCAAAAATACTCTGCCACTTCGGGTGTTTAGTTGCACATCATACATTCACCTCCATCACACCAACAAACTTGATCCTAAAGCCCTTTAGTGTATCTTCCTTAGCTACTCTCATTCCCAAAAAGGATACAAGTGTTATGATTCGGTTCCAAACATTTATTTGTCACCTATGATGTCACCTTCCTTGAAAATACACCTTATTATGCCTTGTCTGTAATTCAGGGGGAGAGAGATGGTAAATTTCAGACAAAAGAAACACCAAAAAATGACCAAACAGTCACAATTTATATACCTACCCACACAGAACTACTCCTGATAAATACCTTGATATCCTTGATAATGTGCCAATTCCAAGGGGAGACACAAATATATGGGATAATACCTACATGAGACGACATAAAAGAGGTAATGAGCCACAAGTTATTAACACTCACCAGGATTCGATACCAGAGGCAAGTCCGGGAGAAACAAAAGGTTCTGATCTTGAACTTCCCATTACAGTGCAAAAACAACCTAGATCAAACACTAGATATCCTATTGAGAACTTTGTCTCTTATAATGTTATTTCATCTAAGTACAATGCATTTATCTCTCATCTTGATAGAATTAGGATACCAGAAATGATTAATGAGGTCATGGCTATATCTGAGTGGAGACAAGCTGTCTTAGAAGATATGGAAGCTCTCAAGCGAAATAAGACATGGGATGTAGTAAATCTACCTCAAAGAAAAAAGTCTGTTGGATGCAAATTGTAATACCCCGAATTTTGAGACTTGAGCTTAGAGAATAAGACTGGATTAAGTGGACTGTTAAGCCCTGGTTTAGTAGGATCCCAAATTGGATTAAGAAATATGAAAATGAGTTTGAAGGTGATTCCAAGGGAATTGCCATAATCAGGGGCAAAACGATAAAGTTGCCGACCAATTGGTCAGTTGCCGAAGAGGAAACTCATTGGTAACTTCAAGATCAATGGTTAGGATTTATTTGTGCAATAGATCAAGGGGCGGAATCCCATGTATATATGTGTATGTGAGCTCATGGGAGGTGGGTCAAGATGGTGGCACTTGGCAAATTGTGGACCCTTGGATCTTGGTCAAACTTTCAAACCATTCCCTCTCTCCTCTTTCCCTCAAATCAGTTTTTGTGTGTGTGTGAGGCCCAAAAACTGTTTCTCTTCATCATCATCACCATCTCTTATCTCTCTCTACTTCCTCCATTTTGGTTGAGCTTGAGGGAGGAAAGAGAAAGTGAAAAGGTGAGATTTGGTTAGCTTCTTGTCCTCTTTAGCTTAAATCATCTTCTTTAAAGTTGTTCATAGTGATGAGAGCTTCATTGCTATGGTTTTAAATTTAGGAAAGAAGGTGATTTGAGAGCTTGTGTGATTTGGAATAATGAAGAATCAAGGATTAGCTTTGAGAAAGAGGAAGAGGTGAGTGATATCTCCCTTTTGATCTATATATTGTGATTGTTTGATAAGTTTTGTGATTTGCATTTTTTGCCCTAATTTGGTATAATTGATGAATGGATGATTTGAATGTGGTATTGTGGTTAAAATGGTGTCATAGTGTGTTTTGATTTGAAACTTTGGAAGTAAAGTTAGTGAAATTTGGGTAATGTGTGTGTTAAGTGTGACCATAGGGGAAAAATGTTACTGTGATAGGATTTTGGATGTTTTGAGGTTTTCATTGTGTTCCTTGTGTGAAGTTATGTGGGAATAGCCTTGTGTTAGAGTTTGGGAACCATTGGAGACATATTGGTTAAGTTTGGGAGAATTTTGGTTTTCTGCATTTTTCTGGGTTCTGATAAGCATCACTCGAGTGCGCCTGGTCCTCACTCGAGTGCAGCGTGGCATCTTCCCATTTCCCTTCTGTTTTGGTCACACTTGCATGTAGAGGTTGTGAGAGTGCATTGGTTTACTCGCTAGTGATGAGAGTTATCACTCTAGTGCACCCTGTGTCACTCGAGTGAGCATGCATTTTGGCATTGGAGCCGCATCTCGGGTTATCGCTCGTGGGCAATTTGGCAAGAGTGTGAATGTGCACTCGCAAGTGTTGGGCTATCACTCAAGTGGGGGTCTTTGTGCTCGAGTGTACTTTTGACTCTGGGATTTCTGTGCTCTCGGGTAAGCACTTTTGGAGCTTCACTCGGTAGGACTCGGGTGCTTGAGGAGGTATCACTCAGGTGTTGAGGTTATCACTCGAGTGAGGTCATCTTCACTCAAGTGCTACAGTCAAAAAGGGGATTTTGAGGATTCAAAATATGGTCTTTAGTCAAGTATTTCCCAACCCTTTAGGCATGTGTGTAGGCTTTGAGTAGCCACCTAAAGGTCATGAATGATAACCAACTTAAGTGTCTAAAAGTTAAAGAAGTGGAAAAGGGATTAACAATATGTCCTTGTTTTGGTTATAGGATTTGGTGTTCGCCCTGATCGTGAGCAGCCGGAGCTGGAGCTTAGAGGGTAGGGAACATATCTCTCCTGCATATATTTGATATCTGTGTTAGTGTGTTGGTGCATGTCTTAGCTTTGCATGATTATGTGTAATTTGAAGCTATGTTTCAATTTATGCTATGGCCATTAGTATATTGTTCAAAGCATTGAGCTTACAAATTGTCATTGTGTTAGCATGAGTTATGTGATGCAAGCATGTCATGCATTAAACATTTATCATACATGCATATTGATATTATTTACCTAATGAGATTCTCTAGAATCTCACCCTCCCCTACTAACCTTTCAGACAGGGTAGTGGATCGAGGATGGAGCATACAGCCAAGGGCGATAAGGACTCCTTCGGGTTGTCATTCTGGTAGTTGGTTATCATCCTAGATGGGATATTTGTAT
The DNA here is from genome assembly GCA_963855925.1 of Inga laurina. NCBI lineage: Eukaryota > Viridiplantae > Streptophyta > Magnoliopsida > Fabales > Fabaceae > Inga > Inga laurina. The sequence goes on from OY979710.1 coordinate 5,077,974, forward strand.
TTGGATTTAGTTGTGTATATGTGGATGAGGATTTGATTATCTATATGAGAAAGATTTGTGTAATCCCCATATGAGGGCTTGTATGGGCGATTGTGCCCTGTAAGGCTTTGATTAATATATGGAACCCGGGTTTGGCCGGGAATTGTTTTGCGTACTCTGATATATTTAAATGTGATTTATCTTCGTGTAGTAATTGTATTCGGAATGTGAATGTGAGATTAGGTTATAAATGATTTCGAAAGGTATTTGTGAAAAACCCATCTAGTAGATGGGTTAGTAAATGTTATTTGATTGTTATTGGTCTCTATTTCACTTTAATTGTGTAATCTGGATATAATTATGGCAGGGGGGTTACACAAATGGGTATTCACTCATAAGTACAGAGCAGATGGAACACTCGAGAAATACAAAGCTAGATTGGTTGCACAAGGTTTCATATAGAAATATGGGGAAGATTGCATAGAAACGTTTGCTCCGGTAGCCAAGTTGAATTCCATCAGAATTCTATTATCTATTGCAGTAAATCTAGATTGGAATTTGCATCAACTCGATGGAAAAAATGCTTTCCTTAATGGAGAACTCAAGGAAGAAGTGTATATGAAGTTACCTCTAGGGTTCCCGAGAAAAAAAGCTAACCAAGTCTGCAAGTTAAAGAGATCGTTATATGGGTTAAAGCAATCTCCGCATGTTTAGTTAGACAGATTCACCTGGGTTCTGAAGAAACATGGGTATACTAAAGGGCAGAGAGACCATACTTTGTTTGTCAAATATCATAAGGGTAAGATGGTTGTTCTGGCTGTATATGTTGATGATATAATACTTACAGGAGATGAGGGGATAGAGATCAATCAAATCAAAACAACCCTGGCACGAGAATTCTAGATCAAAGATCTTGGAGAAATGAAGTTCTTTCTTGGGATAGAAGTTGCCCGATCCAAGAAAGAAATTTATATCTCTCAAAGGAAGTATATACTCGATCTTCTAAAGGAAACGGGTATGACAGGTTGCAGACCGAGTAACACACCTATACAAATTGATAAAATAGATGAAGATGCAGATCTTGGTAAGGCAGTGGACTTAGGGAACTATCAACAGATGGTAGGCAAACTAATATACCTGTCTTATATCACACTTGACATTGCATTTGCAGTAAGTGTGGTTAGCCAGCATTCTCATGATCCTAAACAAAAATGTTTGAATGAAGTCTACAGGATCTTTCATTATTTGAAAGGATCACCGGGACGTGGCTTGCTATTTAAAAAAAATGACAAACAGATTGTAGAGTTATTTACAGATGCTGATTGGGCAGGCAATCAAGAAGACAGGAAATCCACATCTGGATATTGTACATATGTGTGGGGTAATTTGGTCACATGGAGAAGTAAAAAGCAAAGTGTAGTTGCGAGAAGCAGTACTGAAGCTAAATACAGAGCTGTAGCACTGGGAATCTGTGAGGGCATATGGATAAAGCGTATTCTTGAAGACTTAAGGAGGTTTAATCAAGGTCTATTGTGATAATATGACTACAATCAACATTGCTCATAATCCAGTTCAACATGATAGAACTAAAAATGTCAAGATAGACAGACATTTTATAAGGGAAAAAGTTGATGAGGATATTGTTGATCTAAGATATATACCCTCTAAAGAACAGACCGCAGACACCCTCACTAAGGGACTGCCCAAGAACAGGTTTGAGTATCTGATTAGCAAGTTGAACTTAATTGATATCTATAGTCCAACTTGAAGGGGAGTGTAGAATCACCAAATGTTGACCACCAAAATTGAAAGAGAAGTAAGATCCACAATCATAGGCGAGATAAGATAATCAGTCTTAATTTCCTTGACTGTACAGTATTGTGTCGGGACTCATATTCGTGTGTGTGTGTGTGTGTGTATATATATATATATATATGTAATCTGCCTGAATGAATATATGCAATTGAGTCTCCCTATTCTCTTCACTCCTAATGTCATCTCAAATAAGAAACCAAGAGATTTTTCCAAAACAAGTGTAACTTCCCAACGTTTTATCCTCATATGATGTAACTGCTCCGTCAATAAACTCTGACCTGTGTGATGTCAAGTTGTCAAGCCGTCAACTTTGTTAATTTTTAACAGTGTGCTGCTAATCCGTCAGTGCCAACAGAAAAATTTCTGGAAAACTTCGGTTACACAAAAATGCATGGTCGAAAGGGCTTTTATATGTCTTTCCGGAGTTGAGATTACTAATTACTCCTCATTTAGTTCATCGCGATAAGGGACATGTGTTGCTCCTCAGGAAAATTACTGGTGGCCCTGTGTCTGATACTGTAATTCTGCAGAAATTGCAAGGCACTTGATGGACACCAGAACTGTTCTAGTTTGTGTGGAGTTCACAACATTAGCAGCCCTTTTCGGCTAAAAGACTCTCCAGAGAAATGTGGTGACTATAGGCATAACCTATATTGCGAGCAGAACCAATTGGTAATGTGCTGGGAATCTGGGAGGTGGTGTGTTTTGTCCATTTATTATGATAGCTACGCAATTCGATTGAGGGATGCTAATATTGTGGAGTCAGATACATCTTCCCTTCCTGATTATTCTTTAACACACTACAACTTTAGCCAAAGAGGCTCATATACCTCCTGGTATGGACTGAACACGAATACTATGATATATATGTAAGGTGTGAACCCCCTGTGAATTCCCCTCAGTTTGTGGACCCAGCCCTTGCTTCAGCACTTCAAATGTCCCTGTAGCTTCTTCTTCTTCATTGTCGTCTTCGTATTCGTATGCCTATGTTGGCAGCGGATATTTAAACGATGTGGGGTTAGAGGACAGTTGTCGTATAGAAATGATGTATATGACATCGTGGCCTGCTCTGAACAACAACCAGAACCAGTCTGCTTGGTCATGCACAGACATCCACAATATGCTTCTTTATGGCTTTGAGCTTTCTTGGATCAACTCAGGTGAGTCCATTAATCGATTTAATTCCCTGTCAATTTAAAAAAAAAAAAAAAAAAAAAACCTTCTCTCCCATGTTTCCACCATAACCACGCATTTTTTTTTCTTTTTTTTAAATAAATAATATTTGCTGTTTTTTTAGTTTATCTCGTAAACTATATTTCTTTATTTAAAAATGTCATTTTAATTTTTACACTTTCAACTATTTCATTTATCTATATCTCTTACAAACTATATCACTTTAATTTAGCATTAATATGTTCCCCAAATCGCTTGACCCATTACAGTGTTCCTTGTGTATGTGAAAAAGTTATCCTCCATCACAAAGATATTATGATAAGCACGCTGACACTTGCATGTAGAAAAACTCATCTTATGTATTCTCCTCTTATTTATTTCACTTTTATCAATTTATAATTTTTTTCTTAATTTCTGAAGAAAAATCATATGAGGTTTTTTTTCTTTTTTGCCAACAAATCAACTAAATACTAATCATCAATAGTTCACAACCAATTTACACTTAATATTTTCTTAGTTATAAGGAATATATGTGTCATATTTTTTATTGGATATCATTTTTTGTTATTGAATTTTTTATTTTCAAATATTCTATCACATATATCGTCCTACTAATACATTTGTTTATCTGCAGTAATTGCAGAATACAGTGGTATTCTTGTGAGTACCCTGAGTAAGGCATCTCATGACAACAACTTACTCTTTTGTTGAAGCCTACATACATAGTACATGCTTGCAAGTTGCACTGCATCAAAAATAATCTCATAAAAAAGAGTGTCATAAATTTCTATTTCTTCTATGTATAAATGTTATGAATATACACACTGTCAAGAATTTGTCTACATCAACCTTTTTACCCCTCACAAATGATTTTTATGGGCTATTCATTAATTACTATAATCTTTATTGAATGATAGTGTATTTTATTTTACAGGTTGTGAAGGAATAGCCAGTACCAAAAACTGACCTTCATACGAACATAAAAACTTGACAACCTATTCCATGTGGCACTTACCATTTTCACATTAATCATAGTATATACTTTCTCGCAAGAGAAACTGATATCAATTTTTGTTTCCTCTGTTTTGCAGACATTACGGTATACACCTCCATTCTGTTAGGTATCCCTTGACTTTTAACAAACTTATTTTTAACAGCACAAGAGTTGACAGTGCAATCACTGGCTAAACAATATAATAGAAATTTAATACTTGTTTAAGTTAAAGGGCATGTTCTAATTATCTATGTTCACTTTCAATTTTTCATGAACAGCTATGTATGCTGGAGCTAAATTTGTGTTGGGGACTCCATTTGTCATTGCCCTTTTGATCTATAAATGGCGAAGAAGACATTTATCAATGTATGAGAGCATTGAGGATTTCCTGCAAAGCGACAACAACATCATCATGCCTATAAGGTAATCCTACAAAGACATCAATAAGATGACCAAAGGGTTTAAAGTAAGACTTGGGAAAGGAGGCTATGGCTCCGTTTTTAGAGGACACCTTCGAAGCGGCCGTGACTTGGCTGTCAAGATGTTAGATAAGGCTAACGCCAATGGTCAGGATTTCATCAACGAAGTTGCTACACTTGGTAGAATCCACCATGTTAATGTTGTGCATCTCATCGGTTATTGTGTGGAAGGATCGAAGCATGCTCTTATTTATAAATTCATGCAAAATGGATCTCTTGACAAATACATTCTCTCTAAACATGTTGATGATGAGCAATCCTTGAATCTTCACCAATTGTATACCATTTCTCTTGGAGTAGCTTGTGGTATTGAATATCTTCACAAAGGATGTGAGATGCAAAATTCTGCATTTTGATATAAAGCCGCACAACATTCTTCTTGATGACAACTTCATTCCTAAGGCTTCTGATTTTGGCTTTGAGCTATAGGATACATGGCTCTTGAGCTCTTCTACAAGAATGTAGGTGGAGTGTCCTATAAGGCTGATGTCTATAGCTTTGGGATGTTATTAATAGAGATGGCCGGTAGAAGGAAGAATTTGAATGTGTTGGCCGAGCAATCAAGTCAATTTTATTTTCCATTTTGGGCTTATGATCAATTAAATGAAAGAAATGAAATTTGCATTGCGGATGCAACAGAGGAAGAGATGAAAGTGGCAAGGAAAATGATGATTGTTGCGTTGTGGTGCAGTCAAACCAAGCCTAGCGTCCTTCAATGAAAAAAGTTGTGGAGATGCTTGAGGGCAATGAGCAAGATTTAGAATTGCCTCATCAAAAGCCTTCTTTTTATGTGCAAGATTTACCTGAAGTTGGCGATAATAATCATTCAAGTTCAATGATCATGTCATCTGAGCCTGGAGAATGTTCTTCAATTGACCAAATTGTGGAGATGCTTGAAGCAGAGAAGCAAGAGTTAGTATGGGCTCAGAAGCCTTTTCTTCGCACACAAGGTTCACCAACAATTGGTGTTAGTGATCATTTATGTTCAAAGCCTCCATCCTCCGATCCTTCACTGAATAATCCTAAAGTAACAACCTCAGTTTTAACTAAACAAGATGAGAGATCAATATAACATTGTAAAATATGTTTTGAGTATTCATTTTATTACGAGAAACTCTTAAATATGAATAAGAAGTGGTTTGTATCAACATGAGAAACGGGTGTTAGGCTTCCATTTTTTACGTCATGGGATATATTAAGGAAGAAGCATTATTTGTCTTTCTGGATAATAATTTTTTTGTGGAAGAGACATCCATGTCCTCGGAAGGGATTAAGATCTCAGGGACACATATATTTAATGATCCAAAGCATGTGCACTTAAGTAAAAGGATTTGAACCACAAGCTTCTATTGAAAGAAATCGTATATTTGATCATGTCATGATTTTGGATGCACTTAAGTAATAGTTTTCCTGGTTTTATTTTTATTTGGCAATTTTAGCAACTTCTTCATCAATCAGAATTCTAATTTCTTGTCTATCACTCTCCTCTCATGATCTTTGCCTCTGCAACCCTCCCCAAAAAAACAAATATGGCTAGCAAGTATATCAGCATCGTGTGCCAAGACTAACTTCTTATTAGTGAGATACAAGCTTTAATGAATCAACTTTGTACACCAAGCACTTACATGCTGATTTATTAGTTGTTTCTTTAGATGTTGATGATCTTTTGGTGACAGGAAGCAACATTGAGCAAGTTGATTTATTTAAGTATGAAATGCAGAAAGTCTTTGCAATGACATATCTTGGGGCTATTTCCTCTTTTCTGGGTATGGAGATAAAGCAAGATCAGCAGGGAATTTTCATTAATCAGAAAAAGCATACAAAAGACATGCTAAATAGATTTGGCATGGAGGGGTGTAAACCTATTGCTACTCCAATGAATCAAAAGGAGAAGCTGAGTAAGAATGATGCTGTAGAGAAGACTGAAGAAGGTACTTATAGAAGTCTTATTGGCCGTCTTATGTATTTGACTACAAGACCTAATATCAACTATGTTGTCAATGCTCCTTCAAGATTTTTGCATTATGCTACAGTAAATCATTACAAGGCCCCTCAGAGTGTCCTAAGATATATTAAAGGAACTCTTGATTATGGTATTTAGTATAAACGTAATAAGTGTTCAAATTGGAAGGATGTTCTGTTGGCCAAAAAAAAAAATGGAAGTATGTTCTGATTTAGATTGGGGAGGATCTTTGGAATATGAAGAGCACCTCATGATATTGTTTTACTTTGAGTTCTAGGGTATTTTCTTAGGGTTCAACGAAGCCAGAACTGGTAGCTCAATCAATTGCAGAAGCAGAATTTATAGCTGCGAATGCAGTTGTTGAGCAAGCTCTTTGGCTAAGTTATATTAAGCATTTTCAATATTAAGTTATATTTCACCAGAGGGGTTCAACAAAGTGGTGAAGTCAAACTGATTTATTGCAGAACACTTGATTAAGCAGCTGATTTTTTTTTTTTTTTACTAACTAAGCTTTATTGAGAGACAAAAGTGTGAAGCATTGAGGATGAAGCTAGGCATGTGCATCTACTGATGTAAGGAGAAGTGTTGAGATATGTCTCTTTAGCTGTTAATTAATTAGTTGTTGATTTGTAGGAATATGTTACAATTTGAAATTTGAAAAAGAAATTAGTAGAGTTTGTTGCTCCAATTAATCGGTCATGTATTTGTGATTTAGTGGGATTTTAATGGTTAGCTTTCAGCTGCTGATTTTATGCGATATCAGCAGTTGCTTAATTTATTATTAACATCATTGAATATATTTAAATATCCTATGACAGATGAAATAACACGTGTCCTCATAAAATTATTATTCTGTGCGCCATCTTCTTATTTTTCTTTGAGAGTTTAATTTCTAAAACCTTCAAGTTTAGTTTGTAATATAAATTTAATTATCATAAATCCCTAATATTAAGGACTGAATGGGTGTTATGAGTCCATGTCTAAGTTAAATAGGCAAAGACTTTTGAGGGAATTACAATAAAGTCTCAAGGAATGAATATAATTGTTAAGAAGTTCCAATGATAAGTGAGGAGTATAAATGTATTATTATTACCTAACATTATTCATTACGTGTTCCTCAAAAGTGTGTTTGATTTGAGGGGAGGGGAGAAGGTGGTAAATGACCTTTTTAAGCGGGAGAAACCCAAAAATTATCCTCTCTCCCCCTTTAATGAGGGGGTAAATTTTGGTTTCCTCTCACCCAAAAAAGTAATTTACCTCCTTCCCTCCCCTCCTCTCAAACCAAACACACCATAATTGTTATCCACTTTTGGATAATTATATCTCTTGACAACTCATTGTAATCCCCCCTTAGACCTTTTGTGCAAGATGCGATAATAATGTGATTAAAACAGAAGGAGACACATTGAGTGCTTATTGGATGATGACTTTTCCATCTCTTGGGCACCTTCGGTGAAGCTTCCTGCGTCAATTTCATTTGGAGCGACGTCTAAAATAGAGATTGTTTTCCAGCGAGTTCATGTTTTCCGACGGCTGTATAAAAATAACATATACATATATATATATATATATATATTATTCAATAACATTATGCCCTTTTTAGTCATTTTTTATCTCAACATGCTTTTCAAATAATAATCCAAACAAGTTTCAGTTTGGAAAAAAGTCACTTCTGTACCGCCAAACCAAACATAAATCACATTTACAATCTGACGTTTATCCTATTTTAAGTTTGTAAAAGTCAGATTGAAAAAAAAAAATCACTTCTACTACCTTTAATCTAAATGGGCACTTATATATAGGGCTAAAGGTAATAGTTTAACATGTTAGATTTGTCCCAAATTACAATTTTTTAAACAAAATCTTACCCATAATTAAATAGTGTACTTTGTAATACTATAGATTTAATTATCATGAGTCTCTTCTCTAATTTCTCTTCGTTTAGTAAGGGATTATTTATAAAAAAATAATTTAATCATGTAGACATCACATATATTTTAAATCATAAGAATTCTTTACTAAATGACATACTATATTAGCGCCAGAAGGAAGTAAATAATTGCAATTATGAGTCTTAATTTGTATAAAATGAGAGTTGAAGTACGTACACTTTATTACAACCACAACTTGTAGCAACTCAAAAAAAATAAGTCGAAGTCTTGGAGTCTAAAATGGGTGTTGTGAGTCGACGTCTAAATTAAGTTAATGGAGTTTGAGACTTTAGACATAAACTTTTTATGTATGATGTGATGTTAATGGGATTAAAACAACTGTACTGGAGGCCTATTGAGTGATCACTATTCCATCCCTTGGCCAACTTCTGTCAAGCTCCCTGGGTCAATTTCATTTGGAGCCATCCGAGTAAAATTGAGGTTGTTTTGAGTTTTGATAGCTCTTAAAGAGACCCGTGTGTCGTATATTGTATGCACAAAATCTAGACGGAAGGCCTGTAACCCAAGTGGAGATTTTTTCCAGAGATAATTTTTTTAATGGAGGGTGAATTATAAATTTTTTAAGAAAAAAGTACACACACATATAAAATAATATTAAATACTCCCTCCGATCCACAATATAGGACACCTTAATTAATTTACGGGAAATAAGAAATGATAGTTAAGTCATTTAATATATTATAAAATGTAAGTTTTTTTCACTTTTACCCTTGTTGATAAAGATGTTTGAAAAATGGTAAAAAAAAATCTTCCCAATTTGTAGTCCCTCTCATCTATATTTCTTTTCAGTCTCATGAGGTTTGTTTATCTCCAAAAAGGCATTTACGGGGAGAGAGAGTGTCACTTTTTTTTAATTAAATGAGAGAGAAAACCATTTTACAAAAGTATTTGCATGGGAAATTATGGTTGCGGGGAGAGAGAAAAGCCACCATTTATCATTGTAATTGCATTGCCATTTTTATTTTAGAGAAAGGGGATGTAATTAGTGGGTAAAGTTGAAAAATGAGTATTTATCACAGGAGTAAAAGCGGAAAAAAAATGCATTAATTAAACTGTAAGTGCCTTATACTATGGACCATACATTTCTTCTACAAATACCTTATATTATAGATCAGAGAGAGCATCATTTATGAAGGGGGATGATGATATCTATTGAAAGATGATAAAAAGGAGCCATACTCAGTTGGGTAGTGTTGCTAAAACGTCAAGGACTCAAGGGCATCTAATAAATTAATTCATAATTAAATTAATTGATAGGATTAGGAACTCATACCACTTCCTTCCATAATTTGCACCAATATGTAACATTTTCATTAGTCCTATCAAGTACGTCGAGGGGGGAAAAAAACTTGTAACTTCTTGTTCATGTAAATCATGATGGGAATAAGTTGATGACAGTAATTACAACATTTTGCAGTTCATAGAACCAACATCAATAGAGTTTAAAAAAAAAAAAAGGGAAAATTCTAACCAGGTCCCAATTATCAGACTAAATGACAACTAGATCCCTCGAAATCATCAAATTACAATAAAGTCTCAAGAGACCTGTGTGCTGTTAATTTCAAACATGAAAGTACAATTTTGCCCCTATGTTAGTAATGACAAGTTTAGAGCCATCAATGAAAAGTTTAGAACATCCAATGACAACTTACACAACAAGAAGTGACTATAGGAAATTAGTTCAAATAGCAAATACAACTTATACATGTTGTTCCTCTATTGCATCTTTCCTTATTGGTTGTGTATTGTTATCTGCATTCTCTCCTACATATATATGATCATTTTGTCCATTGAATTTAATAAAATGCTTATTGATCATCTACAAGATCTACAAAGGTTGTTGCATCAAAGGTTAGCGTGAATTTCATAAAAATTTTGCTACTCTCTTTTCTAATAATTGATGCTACAATTGTTCTCAACTTCTCATACGTAGTACCTTTCTTTATTGTTATTGTTCTAACACTAACCCCACATATTACAAATCATATTCTCCTCCATTTAAAAATTGTCCCCTCATATGCAAGAAACATAATATAAACTTTTTGGACGTACTCATCATCTTTTCTGTCACTATGCAGAACAAAGTTGTTATTAACAACTACATGAGCAACATTAACTTTAGAGCATTATATTGACAACATATTTTGAAATCACATAACAAGGGTTATAAACACATAAAGCTTCATCATTTCTATTTATCCATGTTTAAACACACAAAAAAGGGCACAATCTCCGCAACAAAAATTCATACCCTAGCATACACTTAAAGAAACAACAACATAGATAATAAAGGCAGTATACAATTAACAATCATTGGATGTTCTAATCTTGTTATTCATTGCTTTAAACTTATCATCACTAACAGGGAGCAAAATTGAACTTTCATGTTTGGAAGTAACAGCAACCAAGTCCCTTGGAACTACACTACAATTCAATGATTTCGAAAAACCTAATTGCCATTAAGTCTGTTAATCGGGAAGAGGTTGCAATTTCCCCCCAAAAAATATTGTAGCTCAAGTAAAAATTTTGAATCATCATTTTCTTTTGAGATTAGCAGCTTCAGTTATGACCTTTTTTTCACACAAAACTGCTCTATCTAATCCTTTTTATAAGCAATTTTTCTTCTAATTGCGCAAAATGAATTGGGGGTCAGGATTAGTAAAAAACAATAAATGTGTTAAAAATGTCATACTTATTCTAAATATGCCGATATTTATGAAAAGAACATAGGAGAAAGAATGAGTAAAAAATATGAGAGAAGTAATAAATGATTAAAAGATGAAAGAGAATTGGTGTTGAGTGGGGGATAATTAATATAATGATATGTATTTGATAGGGGTAGAAAATTAGTTTAAATCTTGAAATATAAGAAAAAAGTTACTTATATTAAGAATCAATCCAAAAAAAGAAAGTTAGGATCCGTTTGGTTCAATCCCATTACATCCTGCAGTGCAGTGCAATGCGATGTAATATTAATTACAGAGGTGGCTTTTGGTTTAATTTTTAAACAATGTGCAATGAGTTAATATTTTAGCAATTATTTAAAATTAATATATCACACAAAATCTATTTTACCCTTAATATAATCTTTATAAAAAAAATGGTTAAGAGTAGGCGGCGTGATATATCCCGATTTTATCATAATATTTAATATTATATTTAGGGATTTTATTATTAATTTTTGGGTTAAATAACATTTATTATGATTAAATTGAATTAAAGATGATTGTGTGAAAATAAATCTTCAAAGGATATATTTGTAATAATCTTGTAATTACTTTTTAAAATTTGAATTTTGAATAAAGATATTACAAGATATTGATATGAATTGTAGATCACATTGGAAAAGGAGGAGCTAAGGGACTAAAAAATAAAGATGTATAAGGACTGAAACAGAAAATAAGATTCTACGTATGGCTCCAAGAGAATTCTGACAGGAAAAGGGAAATTTTCTGTAATATTAGCTGTCACTTTCAGGAGGAAAGATATCAGAAACAATTACAGAAAAAGAATCCGAAATTAAACAATATCATTTGGGTCCCAAAATACGCACATCACCGTGGAACTGATTCATTTGGCCATCAGAGGATATTACAGAACAGTACCATGAATTGTATAAATGACATTTTGGTCCAAAATGTCGCAAATGCCACTGTAACTGAATCTTTTGGCAGATAATTCTTGGAGATCTGATTTGAAGATATTCCCGCAAGATTCTACCGCAAATGGAGGGATTTTACCTATATTTCAAATCTTAAAAATAAAATTAAAAAAAAAGGAGATAATTATGGGCACCTTAAATCAGATCTGAGATTAAAGAAGAGAGGAGACACGCACAGTGGCGGAGGGGGGACGCACGAGAACGAGGACGAGCCGCAGAAGAGACCTTCACAGCGAGCACAGCAGCAGACGAGATTTTCACGCAGACGCTGAGAGAGGGAGAGAAGAGACTTAATCACCAAGCTTCACCAACAATTTCATCTTCTTCTCCTTCCCTTATCTCAATTCAATGGATTCTTGGAGCATTTAAAAAGTTGCAGCTGTGATGAATTTTATGATAAGAGGTTAAATTTCTTCTTGCTTCTTGGTGATGGAAGATTGGTTTGAGCTCCAGAGATACATTCAGGAGAGTTAATTGTTTTAATTTTTTTATTTAATTATGTAACGAATTTCCTGAGTTAGGATTTTATATTATATGGTTAATTTACTGAGATTGCGAGTTGTTTATCTTAGTCACTGAACAATTGTGATTTAGATTGGTTTATGTGATTTGAGATGTAAATTTTTATATTTCCTTTTGGTTTAATGTGGTTGTCTATTCATTCATAGTTTGAATGAATATTATGACTACTTAGATCTTGTTTGAATATTTTAGTTGAATGTTCATTGTATAGAGGAATAAGTTGTATGAATTCAATCCTAAATTGCACACTAAGTGGTATTTAATAGTGTATTAAGAGGTAATTATCTAGCTAGAGTTCTAGGGGTAATCACTAATTAATATAACTAGACTTAGCGAGTTGTTAAGGTTTAATTTTTGACTTAGTGAGTAGTTTAACTCCCAATTTAATTTGAGCAAGAATAACCTATATTCCATTTTTCCAAGAAGCATTCATTATCAATTTATTTAAATCACAATTTCATTAATTATTTCAACAATTTCTCAAAAATCCAAAAAAAAATAGTAGTTTAGGTTATTTTCCATTATTAAAAAGAAAAAAAATCAATTTAAAACCCATCTAAATATTTTTTATCACTTAGTTAGATTAGGAATTAACTAAAAGGCTCCTTAAGAGAATACAACCCGAGTTGTGCCCTTCACTACATAATTTGATTTATTTTGATTTAACCTGAGGCGACTAAAGGCTTTAAATCACGGCGGCAGGGATGGAGGAGGAGGAGGTAGTGGAGGCGGCAACGATGGGGGTGGCAGCAGAGAAAGGAGGTAGTGTGTGGGGGTGGTTGGCGGGGGGCAAAGGTGGCAGCAGAGGAGGTGGTGGTGGTGGTGGCGGGTCGTGGCGGCGGGTGGAGGTGACAGCGGTGGAGGAGAAGGTAGTGGCGGTGATAATTGTGGCATGATGTGATAATAAGTAAAATGAGATAAGTGAAATAAAGACTTGATAAACTAAAGGGTAAATTGGACTTTTTTAACTATACTATAGGATGATAATGGGGATTCATTGGGAGAGGTATGAATGAAGATTACCAATTTTTTTGTCATCATTACTATGGTAAACACTATTACCATGTTAAAAAGCAACCAAACACTCTTATCTTGATAATGCAATCATGATTATTATTATAGACATACAATGGGGTTGAATCAAACCAGCTCTTACTTATAAAAAAAAGATGGCATAATACACGGTCAAATAGCTTCAATTTTGTAGTAGCGTTTCAGTGCTTAATTTTCCGTTCGAGAAATCATCGATAACAGTAAAAAAATTGTCCGCCTACAAAATGAATGCTAGACTAGTAATTAATTATGTGAGGGGTCATTTTCTTGATGATTTTTCCATCCACACACTTTTTCCTCATCGCTAGCAGACCAAAAATGATTGATCGTTTGGATTCCAATGTGCATTAATGTATTTTTAATGGAAGATAAGATTGTCCCTTTCGTTGAGCAGGTCTAACCCATAGCAGCCACGGCATCAAAATTCGCATCTAATCTAATTTGTCTTGGAAACTTTCGCTGAAGCTTCAATTTTTCATTGAGTTTCATTTGGCTCTTTATTTTGATGGGACCAGTAAATAAAAATTGCCCTTGTTTTAAAAAAATTGGAAACTAAAAAAAAAATTGATCCAATTAATGATGATATAATTGATATACGTATAATATTTTATAAGAACTTGAATTTAATTAAATCCGTTGCTACTAGTTGGCCAAAAAAATCCGTTGCTAAGATAAAAATCTCATTGATTGACAATTTATAAGTATGTCTGTAAAGACATTTTGAACTTTGATTGCCTCGCACTTATATTTGCCGAAATCTAACTCACCTATGTGGATTTTCTCTTCTCAATGATGAGGTGGTGTATGGATTAATGAGTGTAAGGTAAGAGTGTCATGTTTATATATTATTTCAGTTAAACTAAACAATTAACATATTCAAAACTAATTTTATTAATGGTCAGAGTAATATTACAATATTTTTAAATTTCTGGAGCCATATTGAGATCAAAAAACTTCGAAGACAACATTGAAATTTTTTAAATACTTTTATAGTAGATGTGCACCTTAACCATTAGAATAATGTTAAATATCATTTCTGGAGGGGAAGATGATATCTATTGAAAGATAATTTTATTACAAAAAAGAGCGTTATGCATTAGCCTTCTTCAATCCCTAATCGTGTGACATTCCGTTTGGTAGTGTTGTTAAAACGTTAGGAGACACCTAAATTAATCTATAATAAAATCAATTGATAGGATTAGGAACTCATAGCCCTCGCTTCCTTAATTTGCACCTATATGTAACACTTTCATTAGGCCTTTTGAGTACGTCCATGCCAAAAAAAGAAAAACCTGTACTCCCTCGTATCTTATTTATATGAGTTCGATAACTGAATTACGAGGTTCAAGAAAGTAATTAAAATTAATTAAAAATCATTAGTATGTTTAAAATAAGCTTATTTTTTCAAGTATGACTTTTACTTATAATGGAAAAAGTAAAAAAGAGAAATAGGGTAAATATAAGTATGACCAATATTTTAATTATTGCAATACATATAATTAAAGATGGGGGGAAATATAAAACAATCATCGTTAAATATTTAGACCATTTTTGTCAACTCTTTATAAAAAAGACTAAGACAATTCAAATTTTAGATTCGTATAAAATCATAAAAGGGAGAAACTTGTTATTCATGTCAAACATGTCGGGAATAAGTTGATGACTGTAATTACAACATTTTGCGGTTCATAGGATTAACAACAATATAAATTATCAACAAAAAAAAAAACAAAACAGAGCTAACAACAATAGAGCATTAAAAAAATTGTAGCTCAAGTATAAATTTTGAATCATCATTCTATTTTGAGATTAGCAGCTTCAGTTATGACCTTTTTCCACACAAAACTAATACACAGCCAAATTGATGGTACTCATTCTAATTCACAATATAGGGCGTTTTTAAAAGCATAACTCACTCCAAAATATAAATCATTTATAAAATAATAATTAATGCGTGCTCAATTTTTTAGTTTTATCCTTGTAATTAATGTTCATTCTTAATTTTGCTCAGACATTAAATTTTTAAACACATTTTTCAACAAAAGTAAAAGTAGAAAAAAGTTTTAATTTATGACATATTTAATAAGTTAATTGTTACTTCTTATTTTTTATAAATTAGTTAAAATATCTTATATTATGGAGCGAAGGAAAGAATTTCAACAATTTTGTAGTAACGTTGCATGGGTGCCTAATTTTCCCTTCGAGAGAAGAAACTTTCCATCTACAAAATAAAAGCTATACTAGTAATTAATTATGTTACGGGCCCTATTTTCAATCTACACACACTTTTGGGTCATCGCTACTCGCTAGCATCCAGACCAAAGGCGATTGATCGTTTTGATTCCAATGTGCATTAATGTATTTTGAATGGAAACTAACATTGTTCCTTTCGTTGAACAGGTCTTAGCCATAGCAACCACAGATTCGAAATTCCTATCTAATCTAAATTATCTTGGAAACTTAGTTATTTCCAATAAGAGGATAAATTTATTAAACTAAGGAGAGATGTTTGGGATTTCTGATAAAGCAGAGAGAAACAAATACTCTTTCAGTCGGAAACATAAGAGCTAGAAAGCTAGATAACTAATTTGTCCAGTTTAAAAAATTAGTTAAATTAATTATTTATAAGAAATGCTTGTTGTTTAAAAGGTTAATATTATTGTTGGTCCTTATAGTTTAATCAAATTTTGATTTTGATACTTGTAATTTCAAATCCTTGGTTTTGATCCCTATAATTTTAGAAGATCGAGGTTAGTAATTTACAAAGTTTAAAAAAATTAGTTAAGTTAATTATTTGTAAAAAAAAATATGTGCTGTTTTTTGAAATACACTTTTAATAGAGGTAATTTAGAGAAAATATTGTAAATTTTGGAGATAAAGTAAATTAAGGTCTTTCATTTAAAACTAAAACAAATCCTTTCACTAACTCTTATATTTAGGAAGGAAACTATAGCTAGTTTAACTCTGAGATTACGAGTTCAAAATAAAGATTTAAGCAAATTATGTATTGTGTATCAATTTAAATTTCTTAAGCTCTGCTGTATATGCAGGGAGTATATTTTCAATCTAAATCTGAAACTCAACTTTTCTTGTTTGTGTTGTAAATTCTTACTAAACATATACTTCGAGTACTAAAAACAAGCAGGTATATATATTCATACATATATGGAATGTCAACAGGAATTGTATCCTCATTATTGATACTTCTTTCCCTATATGTGATCTAAAATTAATGTTAGTTCAATCTGAGAAGATCGTTTGTTGCCTAAATTTAAAAACATTCAAATTAGAAAGGACCAGAATTTGCTTGAAACCTGATTTTTATGTTGATTCAAGTGATTTCTTTGTATACTTCACGAGCAGTAGAAACTTTTTACAGTAAACCTAGCTACATGAAAGCTTTAATTGGTACTTGAATATGGAAAAAAAATTGCTAATAAAGGATACTTGGACATTCTTCGAATGATATTTTTCCCGCTTAATTGTTAGATCATAGCAATCTGACAGCTATATTACATATGAAGAGAACAAACATTGAGAAAACAGGTAAAGATGAACCGTTTCCAATGTTATAATGCTTGGTTTGAACACATCATATGAAAAACAGAAAGCTTGGATATATACTTTACATTTTGCATTCTCCTATGCCCAAGACACGAGGCTCAAACAACATACACAAACAATGATAGAACAACACACAACAAAAGGCAAACTTCTTAATATACTAAAACCAAGCTAATTTTTTACCATTATTAACTGTCACTCTACTTCTTGGATTATTTCCAAACCTTGCATCAGGCTTCTTGTAGGTGCGCTGGCCCGTTTTCTTGTTGACGTGCCTTCAGAATTAAAAGGATTAGGAGGTACTGGTAATTTGTCTCCTTCTCCTTCTAACATTTGAACCACTGCTTGTATTGATGGTCGATCCACAGGATGCCACTGAATGCACCATAGTCCCACTATTCCCAACTTTTTTGCAATTTTAGCATCACCTTCTTCCTTAATATGAATCCTAACATCCTCCCTTTCTTCTAAAATATTATAGATCCATTCAGGATAGTAAATGTGGGGAGCATTTTCTTTTGTGTCATGTGTAATTCTTCTTCCCCCTATTAATTCAAGTAGCAACATCCCGAAACTATAAACATCTGCTTTGTGAGACACATTTCCAAAATTTCGAGAGAAGACCTCTGGAGCTATGTAACCCAAAGTTCCTCTAGCGTTAGTCATTGACACTATGCTTTGATCTTTGGAACACAATTTAGCCAAACCAAAATCACATATTTTTGGAGTAAAGTCATTATCCAATAAAACATTGTGAGGTTTGATGTCAAAATGAAGTATACGTTGCTCACATCCTTGATGAAGATACTCAATTCCTTTGGCTATGCCTAAAGCAATTTCATGGAGCTTTTTCCAACCAATGAAGTTTTGCCTATTATCTGGTGAATTTATGAATTTTTGCAATGAACCATTTGGAAAGTATTCATAAACCAGCGCTCTTCTAAAGCCATCAGCACAGAAGCCCATTAAGCGAATAATGTTGACGTGATGGATTTTGCCCATTGTTCCAACTTCAGTAACAAACTCTTCGCCATTTCCTTCAGAATTAGTGAGCATCTTCACTGCAACTTTGAACTCAGATGAAATGTCTCCTTTGAACACAGTACCGAACGATCCTTCTCCTAACTTGACTTCAAATTGATTGGTAATCCTCTTGATTTCAGCATAAGAATATATGGTGGGCTTGAGAGCTCTATAATCTTTAAGGAACTTTTCAATTATTGCTTGGCTTTCTTTTCTTGATTTGTAAGTGTTGCGAACATAAAGAATTACAACCAGTGTCACCACTAGAAGAAGTATTGATCCTGCATATGTGAGAGCTCGAATTTAGTTTCAAAATCTACAATTGGCCTTTAGGAGAAAATACCAATTTCAACTAGAAGGCTAACCTGTAATTACAAATTTGTTTGATGAGCCTGCAAAAGAAATTAACATGATTGATCAACTTAGCATGCTAATATGAGAATTTAACCCAACTATGACTTACCATGTGAAGAATTCTGATCTTTTCACGAGACAAGAAATGTATACGTATGTGATTTCTTGTGCTCATTAGAGGTGATTATCATATTCATGGATGCATGTAATATTAAGGGTCGGTTTATGTAAAAAATATACAACTTGAAAAAGTAAGCAGGTTTTGATGCAAGAGATCAATATCACGTACCTTTGTGGCGAACCTTGAAACATGCAGTATCATTACTGGTATCACTATTCTTGAATCCACATCTTGCTCCTTTAGATTCACAATGTTCACACATTGGATGATACCACATCAAATCAAGAGTGTCATCATGAAGTTGAATAATCTCATATGGGATGGATGAGTTGAATATTTTGCTGCAAAATAACAAGGGAAATTCTCCGATATCATCCATAGAAGAAACAGCATATACTTGATAGCTAGAGCTGCTCAGACACGTTGAATATCCTTCATCTCTTGGTGATGAGCAATTGAAAAAGGTATAGTCAGAGAGATACCAGGCGTTTATGAATTGGAAAGGGGAAGGAAGTAGAGTGAGGTTACGGACATGCCTTGAAAGGCAGCCAGAAGGATCATAAAGCTGAATGGTTTGGGATTTGTAATCAATATGTTTGACATTGAGCTTGACTGATCCAGGAAGCTCAAGAACAGAATGATTGGCAGAAGAACATTGTAAATCAAAACCAGGATAGCCACATTGTTCTGGTTGGCGTCCTATTATTCGGAAAGGAAACCGGATAGTCAGGTTTCCACAGGTTGTTTCGGGTTCTGGACAGCTATTCCAGCTTCCTACAGACTCTGAAAACCAAAGAATTAGAAACAAGCATACAGAGAAGAAGGAGTTTACAGGTGAAGTTTCCATGTCCTGGCTTCCCCCAAGTAGCAAGATGAGATGACAATGCAAGTTCATAATCTTATCTCAAATGCGAAACCAAGAGATTTTTCCAAACAAGTGTAGCTTCCCCACATTTTCCTTTCGTGATATGGACCAGCTTAAGTCAATAAACTCTGACCTTTGTGAATTATTGGCAGTCCTGTCAAGCTGTCAAGTGTCAGCTTGAGAATAATTTCTGGGAAACCTCTCGATGATAAGAAACGTATGGTGTGAATAAACACCTTGGTTAATTTGCTACGGTAGTGCCGTGCCTCGCTGTCTGTGTCAAAAGAAAAATTTCTAGGCAACTTGTTGGTTATACGAAATAAATGGTTGAAAGGAGTTTTATATTTCTCTCCGGAGTTGAGATTAGTAATTACTCTTCATCTTGAGATCATCATGATGAGGGACATGTGTTACTCTTTAGGAAAATTAATGGAGGCTCTGTTTCTGATAATGTTATTGTGCAGAACTTGCAAGGCATTGGATGGACACCAGAACTGTTCAAGTTCATGCGGAACTCACAACATTAGGAGCCCTTTTAGGCTAAAAGACTCTCCAGAGAAGTGTGGTGACCTCAGGTACAACCTATCATGCGAGCGCAACCAACTGGTAATGTACTGGCAATCTGGGAAATACAGAGTTTTGTCCATTAATTATGAGAACCACACAATCCGAGTGAGGGACGCTAATATTGTGGAGTTGGATTCATCTTCCCTTCCTGAGTATTCTTTAAGGCGCTACAACTTTAGCCAACGGGATCCATATACCTCCACAATTGAAGCACGTTATGAAAATGGAACTTGGCTAACGCATGGATTGAGCCCAAATATGATGATGATATTTGTAAGGTGTGAACGCCCTGTGGATTCCCCTGGGTTTGTGGACACAGCCCCTTGCTTCAGAACTTCAAGTGGCTCTGTATCTTCTTCTTCTTCGTATTCGTATGTGAATGTTGGCAGCGAAACTCTGTGGGATTTGGGGTTAGACGAGGATTGTGGTATACAACTCATATATATCACGTCGAGGCTTGCTCCGAAGAACAGCCAGTCTTGGTCATGCACAGACATCCACAATATGCTCCTTGGTGGCTTTGAGCTTTATTGGCTCAACAGTCTCTGCCCCAACTCTGGTGCATATGTCCTCTTCCGAAATGGAAATAAGCAACCATTTTGTTATTCAGGTCAGTCCATTTATCGATTTAAGTCCATCCGTCAATTATATACTCCACAAATCTACATAACTGGAGCTTATTTCTTCATTTTTTATCTTTACTTCATGAAAATTCCAAAATAAGTATTTGGATTTTGGAATTCCTTGAGGTAAGTCCATCATGCATTATGTACAGTAAGATGTGCATGAACAAGGCTGGACAGGCAGAATTCCAGCCCAAAGAATGAATGAGCTATATTTTGCAGCCTATTGTCCGATCTTCTCTATGAAAAACTTGAGTAATTTTGGGTTGGGTAAGGATGGACTTGATAAGTCTGGTCCCTAAGCCTACCCTAGTATTAACATTAAACGAATAAAAATATAAGAGAGAGGATGAGTAGTAAATAATTAAATGAAATAAAATTAATAATGAGTATGAGATAATTAATATAAAAATATATATTTAATAGGGGTAAAAAAAATAGTTTAAATTTTGAGACGAACAAAAGAATTGCTTATATTAAATACTAGTTAAAAAAAATAAAAGTTCCCTGTAAAAAAGTATTGGAAGAGTATTTAGTTGACATTTATACATTAGTCCTCCCTACACCGGCCTCCAACCTCACGAATCACGATGACTCTACATTGTTTGATAGGAGTGCGTTGGGATGGATTATATCAAATAATGGGAACGAGATTACTAATAACTCGTTTGATATGCTTAAAAAAGATAGAGATACTACTCTCAACTGTTCTTAATCTAAGATATATTTATATAATTTGATTAAATTAAAAAAATTAATTAAATTAGTTAATACGACATATATTTTTTAAAACATCCTATTATTTTGCTTAATCCCCTTCTTCCCTTCCCTCTTTGATTATTATTGAAAGAGTATTAATAAGGGTAACTTCGAAAAAAAAAAATTCAAATTTAAAAAATATGTTTTATATTTAGTATCAAAACTAACTCCCCAAATATGTTCTGCATTAAGAATCGGAGGGAGTAATATTTTTACCTTTTTTTTTTAACCAACGAGTAATATTTTTGCATTACTATGTTTACTGTGGTATAAATATGATAATGATGGAAAAAGATATAATATTTATAAACTAAACTCTCCTTAACAAAATATCATTTACTTTAAAAAATGAAATATTATTCAATTTTCGCTTAGTCATAAGGAATATATTATATGTTATATTTTTTCTTGGATATCATTTTATTGTTACGTTATTGCATTTTTTTTATTTTACAGTATTCTAACACATATCCCTACTAATACATTTGTTTGTCTGGTGTTGTAGGAGAAGGCATGAACAATTTTCAATGGATCCTTTGGATTATCTTCAGTTTCGGTATGTAACAACTTGACAACCCTTCTTTTTTTTTTTTCTTTTTTTTTTCTTTTTTCTTTTTTGCCAGCAACGACTTGACAACGTATATACTTTCTCGCATGAGAAACTTATGTCAATGTTTGTTTCCTCTGTTTTGCATAGGGGATGACATTCACGTCCATTCTGTTAGGTATCCCTTGACTTTGACAAACTTATCTAATTTTTAACGGTACAAGAGAAGAGAGTGCAATGACAAGCAAAACACAATATAATAGAAATTCAATACTAGTTTCAGTTAAAGAGCACGTTCTAATTATCTATGTTCTCTTCCAAATTTTCATTAACAGCTATTATGTATACTGGAGCTAAATTTGTGTTGGGGGCTCCATTTGTCATTGCCCTGTTGATCTACAAATGGCGAAGAAGACATTTATCAATGTATGAGAGCATTGAAGATTTTCTGCAAAGCGACAACAACAACATCATGCCTATAAGGTACTCCTACAGAGACATCAAGAAGATGACCAAAGGGTTTAAAGTAAGACTTGGGAAAGGAGGCTATGGCTCTGTTTTCAAAGGACAACTTCGGAGTGGTCGTGACGTGGCCGTCAAGATATTGGATAAGGCTGAAGCCAATGGTCAAGACTTCATCAACGAAGTTGCTACACTTGGTAGAATCCACCATGTTAATGTGGTGCAGCTCATCGGCTACTGTGTAGAAGGATCAAAGCGTGCTCTTATTTTTGAATTCATGCAAAATGGATCTCTTGACAAATACATTCTCTCTAAACATGTTGATGATAAAGAATCCTTGAATCTTCACCAACTGTATACCATCTCTCTCAAAGTGGCCCGTGGTATTGAATATCTTCACAAAGGGTGTGATATGCAAATTTAGCATTTTGATATAAAGCCGCACAACATCCTTCTCGATGACAACTTCAGCCCAAAGGTTTCTGATTTTGGCCTTGCTAAACTCTATCCTACAAATGATAGCATTCTGTCTCTAACTGCAGCAAGAGGAACTATAGGATACATGGCTCCTGAGCTCTTCTACAAGAATGTAGGTGGAGTCTCCTATAAAGCTGATGTCTATAGCTTTGGGATGTTGCTAATGGAGATGGCCGGCAGAAGAAAGAATTTAAATGTGTTGGCCGAGCAATCAAGTCAATTTTATTTTCCATTTTGGGCTTATGATCAATTAAATGAAGGAAATGAAATCAGCATAGCAGACGCAACAGAGGAAGAGATGAAAGTGGCAAGGAAAATGATGGTCGTTGCGTTGTGGTGCATCCAAACCTAGCCTAGTGATCGTCCTTCAATGAACAAAGTTGTGGAGATGCTCGAGGGAGATGAGCAAGACTTAGAATTGCCTCAAAAGCCTTATCTATATCCACAAGATTTACCTGAAGCTAATGATGATAATCTTTCAAGTTCAACACAACGATCCAAGTCAAATAATCATTCTTCAGTGAACAAAGCTATAGAGATGCTTGAAGGAGAAGAGCAAGAGTTAGTATTGCCTCAGAAGCCTTTTCTATACGCACAAGATTCACCAACAATTGATGTTAGTGATCATTTATCTTCAACGCCTCCATCATCCTCTGATCCTTCTACGAATAATGCCAAAGAAACGACCTCATTTTTAACTAAAGAAGATGAGAGATCAATATAACATTGTAAAATATAATTTCAGTACTGATTTTATTACAAGAGACTCTTAAATATGAATAAAAGAGTGGGGCTTGTATCAACATGAGAAATGGATGTTAGGCTTCCATTTTTTAAGTCAGGGGATATACAAGGAAGAAGCATTTGTCTTTCAAGATAATTATGTTTTTGAGGAAGAGACATGCATGTCCTTGGAACTTGGAAGGGATTAAGATCCAAAGTATGTGCAAGCTTTACATGTAATGGATTACATATGTTGCTCTATCAATTGGTAATTAATGTCAGGATCGATCTTTGTTTGGAGATTCATGCACCTTTTATAAGAAGCAAAAGGATTTGAACCCCTGGCTTCTATTGATAGTTGATCTATAGCATGATTTCAGATGCACTTAAGTAATAGTTTTCCTGGTTTTTATTTCTATTTGGCAATTTTAGCATCTGCTTCTTCATCAATTTGAATTCTAACTTATTGTCTAACATTCTCCTGTCATGATCTTTGCCTCTGCAACCCTCCCCAAAAAACAAATATGGCTAGCAGATATAGCAGCATCATCTTCTTGTTAGTGAGATGCATTCAGAATGTTTAGATTTTTTTTTTTTTGTTGCGATGGTAGGTGCTCCTTGTGGTATACTTTTGCCAGCATAAGACAATGTTTTCAGAACCAGATTGGGTATTAAATTGACCAAAGCACTGATTCAAGGACAACGATCAGATCATGGTCAAAGCTACTGTGGTACACTAAAGGTCGACACTTCTTTCAACAGAGATTTAAACTTTGATTCTTCATTTTATGAGAAACTTGTCATTTCCACTAAAGTCAATCCTTTATGTGCCCGTTTGGGATAGCTTATTTTTTATTTATAAGTGCTTATAAATTGTGATTTATGGTATACAAGGTAAGTATGTGAGAGGAGTTTTATCTCAACTTACGTAATAAGGACTTATTACCCTAAAATAAATGATATCAAACACAGGCTATATATCATGTTATTATGAAGGCCCAATTCTCATATGGCGGCTTATTCGGCGCCTATCCTTTTGCTTCCGCCAAGCCCATTACACCAAAATAGATTATGGTGAATTTTTTATTTTGGGATCTATCCTTCTGATTTTTGTGAGCCGTATAAATTATATATTATCTTCTATTTTTTTGGTCGAAAATATATTATCTTCTGTTGATAAAACCTTTAACCGAAGATACGGGCGATTATACGATTATAAAGGCATGTTTTGTTATCCAGGATCTAACTCTTCTCAATTTTTTTTTATAAAAATTATATAATATCTATTTTGATTATGAAAATTTATATAAGATCTTTTAATTAAAATATATTCAAACATAATATTTATTTTCATTAAAATAATTTTTAAATAATAAATTATTAGCACTTTTTAAATAATATTATGTAACTTGTATTAAAATTATAAAATTTAATTTGAATTTACAATATGAATTAGGGAAAATCCTATAAAAAAGCAGTTGAATTAATTAAATTCTAATTTGGGTTACTGAACTTAACAAATTATAATTAGGTTATTTGACACAATTAGGAATTTAGAAATTAGGCTAAATTATATCTATGCCCCTTAGTTGATATATCCAGGAAACTCAAAAAATGGACCTAGCTAGAAGCTAAAAAAAAAAAAAAAAGGCATCAATGATGGTTATTATAAACCAACAATCCAAAGAATTCCCCGATTGGCACATATATAATTCTGTATTAGATTATTATTAAGAACAAAAGAGACAGTTTGGGATGAAGGGGAAGGCACACGTACTACACCATGTTCAAACCCCTTTGAATACGGTGCCCTGTTCTTGTTGGCTTGCGTTTCAATAAAAGCAAATTCAGCATCGAGTTTGTGAAATGTGGATGCAAGAATATCATAAGCTTCATCGTCGTCCTTTTTATTATATTAACAGAAGCTTTTGCTTCTAAATAGAATTTAGCAGTCCCACCCAGAACAATCCCAATCGCACCCCTGCACAAATAATTATTGGATATTTCTCTAATATCATCATCATCATAAGGAGGGAACAGCGTTACATAACGTAACTTACACAGCTAATATTGTGAGAAGCCAAACTTCTGATTTTTTTTTTTTTTTGTTTTTAGGTCAATTTTTTTTAGTTGACTGGATATATAAACTAAAGGGCATGGATATAATTTAACCCAATTTCTAAATCCCTAATTGTGTAATATAACCTAATTTATGATTTATTAAGTTTAGTGACCCAAATTAGAATTTGATTAATTCAACCATCTTTTTATTGGATTTTTCCTATGAATTATTCCCATAATAGTGTGGTTATTCTATTATATTATATAAATAATAAGCAATGTAATTGTAACTTACGTTATCCACATTATCTACTTCAAATTTTAAATAATGAAAAAAATCACATAATTTATATTATATCGTAGGACAAAAAATCACATATAACTGAAAATTTATGAGAACAGATAATTAAGAAAAAGAGTTAAGGAGTGGATTTATTAACAAAGTTTTAAAGAACGAACGCTTGACACAATTATGTTTTAAAGGGAGCAAAAATACACATAAGGAATTAAAAGTGGAGCATCAAGTACAAAATCGTTAAAAGTGGAGTATCTAATACAAAACCATTAAACTTAATGGTGCCAGTTACTCCTAACCTAAAACATAATTGTTAAAATTGCACATTGGCCTTTCTTATATGACGGTCATCATTTTTAACCATTAAGTATTCTTAAAGAATAAATAAGGATTTTTTTTTTTTTTTTTTATAAAAAACCGTCAAGTATTGTCAAATAATTTTTTTCAGATCCTCATCTCGTTATATTTGATATTTTACAAAAGTGACTGAGCGTTTTCATTCCCATGTACACTCATGTATTTTGAATGGAAGATAAGAGTGTTCATTCGTGGAGCAGGTCTAAGCCATAGCAACCATAATTCGAAACTCGTATCTAATCTAAGTTGTCTTGAAAACTTTCGCTGAAGATTCAATTCTTCAGAGAATCATTTGGCCCTTTATTTTGATGCGAGCAGTAAATTAAAATTGCGCCTGTTTTGAAAATTTTGGAAACTAATTTTTTTTGATCCAATTAATAATGGTATAATTGACATACGTATATTTTATAAGAACTTGAATTTAATTAAATCCGTTGCTAATAGTTGGCAAAAAGAAAAAAGAAAGAAAGAAAGAAAAATCCTCACCGATTGACAATTCATAAGTATTTTTGTAATTACTCCTTCAGATCTTTTTTATAAGTAACTTTCTCTCTTTTAGAGCTATAGGTTCTTTTTATAAACAACTTTCTCTTTATGTCTCAAAATTTAAACTACTTTTTCCTTTTCTACCCCTATTAAATATATATATTTATATTAATTATCCTCAATCAGCACTAATTCTCTTTTCATTTAATCATTTGTTACACATTTTTCCTCATATTTTATACTCATACTCTCTCATATTTGTTACCCATTCTCCCTCGTATGCTCATTTCATAAATAGGGGCACATTTAGAAGAAACATGACATTTTTAGCATATTTATTATTTTTAACTAATCTTGATCACTGGTTTATTTTGTACAATAAAAATAAAAGTTACTTATAAAAAAGACTGGAGGGAGTACATTTTATATTTTAATTGCCTCGCACTTATGTGCAGAAATCTAACTCACCTATGAGTTTTTTCTCTCCTAAATGAAAATGAAGCAATCTAAACCATTAATTTTAATTAAAGCCATGTTCATTTTGAGCTGACTCATCATCTGCATGTTTTATTTTTTTTCAATTTCTGGGAACAAATTTCCAACAAGAAGGGAAGATATTTATATATAAATTTGAGGATAAAATTATCAAACTAACGAGAAATGTTTGGGAATTCGGATAAATTAAGCAGATTTAAACAAATAATATTTCAGTCCCAAATGCAAGAGGAATACTCCTCTAATCCAATATATGAGGCAGAGAGAGAATTTTTTTTATCCTATTTATAAGATACCTCATTAAAGTTTTGAGATGAATATACAATTTAACCTTTAATTTATTATTATATTGATTTTGGTTTCATTTATTATATATTATATATATTAAATAGATGTAGAGTTGAAAAGTTGTTAAGTTTTATGGCAGAGTTAATGAGATTTAAAGTTTTCCTTAGTCTGTGTGGAAAATATTAAAAATATTTTATAAATAAGATTAGAGGAGTATTATTATTGGTCATTATAGTTTGATCATATTTTGGTTTTCATACCTATAGTTTTATAAAAGTTAGGTAACTAATTTATAAATTTTAAAAAATTAGTTAAGTTAATTATTCTTAAGAAATATATACTTGCGTTTGGAAGAATCCCAATTAAATCCTTTCAAAATATCTAAATTAAAATTTGGGTCTCCACTTTTAACAAATTCTTAATAAAGCTAAATTAGAAATTTATAAATATTATTTGAAGACTAAAATGCCTTTGAGATGATATTTAAAACAAATATATTTCTGATGTATTAAAATCAAATATACTTATACCTACATTCGCCACTCGTACAGCCCTCAACGCTGCCTCCCCTTCTCCTTTTCTAGCTCTCTTTGATTTTCGTCTAATCAGATCAATTCCAGCGTTCCCACCCAGAATATATTGTCAGCAACGTTGTTGTCTCTCTTTGTATATATTCTGTATATATATGTTCATCCCTTTCATGAACTCCCTCTTTCTTTTCTTCCTTTCTTAATTTTATTCTTTTTCTCTCTCCCACGTCCTCCATCTCTCTCCTCTGCTTCCTTTCTTGTCCTTTTCATTCTTTTCTCCTGCCTATAAATTATGACTCAATTGTATCGCTTCATCTCTCAAGTACGTGCAATTATTGTGGAGAAAACAAGGCAATTTAACAAAAGGGCCATCTTCATCGTAACGCAAACTTCTGTGGATTAAAGTCAACAAACGAAAAATAAAGCAATCACACTTTTTTTTTTACCATGAATATCAATCACAGTTTGCACTTTATGATAGTGGAATTTTTTTTATAGAAAAAATAGATGCCTGAAGCGTAGATCATAAAATAGACTCAATTCTCATTCTTTTAAATTCTTTATATGCTTAACAGGCAGTTAGCATTTCCCTTTGAAATTTTAGGTGCAGATATATCTGAGTTTAATAAATAAAAATATATTTATTTTAATCTTATATGAAGGGCATTCTAGTATTTTAACAACATTCATAGATCCTTAATTGGGCTTCTTGGCTTTATTATAAATTTATTAAAAGTGTAAGCCTGAATTTAGATTTAGGTATTTTAATAGGATTTAATTAGGAATTTTCCTTTGCTTTTTAAAATACCTTTTTAATTATTTGTATGGAAAACAGTTCGTCGGGAGAAACTCTTTTAATAGGTGCGATTAATTGAGATAATTTGGAGAAAAGTTGTAAATTTTGAAGATAAAGTAAACTAAGGTTTTACATTTAAAACTAGAGCAAACCCTTTTAACTCTTATATTTGGGACAAAAATAATACTATCCCCGGTCTTAAATATAAGATAAAATTAAATTTATTTGGAGAGATTAAGGAAGTTAAATAAGTTATTTAGCATGTGTTCGGCACACCCAAAAAAAGTGATTATTAGCCCAAACCATGATTTTGTCTTCTGGCCTACCGATCACCTAAAAAAAATTGACAATTTCGTTTTTTTTTCCAAACTGAGGTTTTGATTAAAAAAAGCTATTATCTCCATAAGCTATTTCGAACCACTTTTGAGTCAGAAAATTCAGACTATGGGTCCCACGCCACTGACACTCTATTTTTTTTTATTTTCTTGCTATGTGGGCCCCACTGACTCTTTCTTATTGGCTCATTTTCACTGTGGGTCTCACTCATAGACACTCTCTCCCTCCTTTTTATTTTTCCGTTTTCCTCTCTGTTACTTTGTTTTTTTTTAAAAGATTTTAAAATTTTAATACTCCATCTTATTTTTAATATAAGATCTATTTATCTAATTTAATTATATTAGAAAAACTAATAAAGTTAATTAACATTACATATAAACAAATTTATTTCATTTTTGGTATTAATTATAAAATTTACTGTTAAATAATGGGTTAAGATGCATCATTTTTAATACCGTTAGGGATTTTCTTTTTTATAATTTAATGTCGTTAGATAAAATTTAACGGTTTTGTTAAATTTACATCCTTTTTAATTGTTCATTATTATTTTTCATATTCCAAAACTTATTTGTATCAGACACCCATCAGGAAAACTTTGGCTGTTAAATTTGGACCTTAACCCCTTAAATAATACATAAAATATAATCTTATCCTTTATATGTAATTATCATAAAAGTTAATGTCCTTTTTAGTCATTTAACTATGAAAAAAGCTATTCTGATCAAATCATCCAAACATTCTCATTTTATCAAAATCACTTTTTTCCATAATCTATTATCTTCATAATCTATTCTCCAAAATCTATTCTCTCTAGAATCTATTCTCCAAAAGCTAATAAGAACACACCCTTAATCATATCACATGTTATGTATCTTTTGATTATATATTAGTTTATATATTAGTTTATTAGTCAAACTAATTAATTTGGAGAAAAAATAAAAATAAAAATACTCTAAAATAATTTAATTAGCTTTCTTAATTTCTCTAAAAAAATCAAATTTATCTTATAATTAGGACCGGAGGGAGTACTTATAGTAAATTATGTATTGTTTTTTCTTCTCTTTCTCTTGCGCAAACTTCTAAAGCTCAGATTCCAACAGCTATTGCATTTCGAACTATCAATTTAGTTTCTTAACCCCTGCTGTACAAGCAGCTAGTATATTTTGAATCTAAGTCTGAAACTCAACTCTTCTTGTTTGTGTTATTCTTACTAAAAATGTACTTCGAGTACTAAAAACAAGCAAGCGCTTTTACCAAAAACTGTTTTACTAAAAACAAACAAGCATATATATATATATATTCAGACATATATGGAATGTCAACAGGAATATAATTGTATCCTCATTATTCTTTATATTGACACTTCTTTCCCTATACGTGATCTAAATGTTAGTTCAATCTAAGAATATCGATATATATTGTTCCCTAAATCTAAAAATATTCAAATTAAATGAGCAGAATTTGCTTGAAACCTGTTTTTTATGTTGATTCAAGTGATTTCTTTTGTAACTTTATGAGCAGTAGAAACTTTTTACAGCAAACCTACATGAAAGCTTAGTGGTATTTACGTATGAAAAAAAAGCTACTAATTAAAGATAATACTTGAAAACTCTTCGAATTGGAGATTTTCCCCCCTTAACTGATAGATCATACCAATCTGATAGCTAGATTACATATGTGGAGAACAAATATTGAGAGAACAGGCAGAGATGAACCATTTACAATGTTATTAGCGATAAATTTGACCATAAATTGCAATCATGCTTGGTTTGAACACATCATATGAAAAAAAGAAGGCTTAGATATATACTTAACATATTGCATTCTTCTATGCTCAAGTAGACACAATGCTAAAACAAAATACATAAACAATGACAGAACAACATACAACAAAAGGCAAAACTTCCAAATCTACCAAACCAGTTTATACTTAACCATTATTGATAGTCACTCTACTTTTTGGATTATTTCTAAACCTTGCATCAGACATCTTGTAGGTACGCTGGCCCTTTTTCCTCTTGACGTGCCATCAGAATTAAAAGGATTCAGAGGTATTGGCAATTTGTCTCCTTCT
This sequence comes from Inga laurina, assembly GCA_963855925.1. NCBI lineage: Eukaryota > Viridiplantae > Streptophyta > Magnoliopsida > Fabales > Fabaceae > Inga > Inga laurina. The sequence continues at coordinate 5,109,368 of OY979710.1, forward strand.
CCTTCTAGCATTTGAACAACTACTTGCAGTGATGGACGATCCACAGCATGCCACTGTGATTCAACCATATTTTATATGATATTTCATAACTGAATTGAGATCTTAATGGGAATTACTATATTATTAAGTATTAACAAGCTTGTGCTTCCCCGTGCGATACACGAGTGATGCTACTTAATGCAATCCATGGGTGATGTTACCTAATGCAATCATCGAAGATAAGTACACTTGGAAAATGTCAGCTTATGCAATTGAAGACAAATGAAACTAACATTTAAATTTGAGTGCAAATGGAAGAGTAGAAAATATTAAAAATGAAACCCAATTCATGTTACACAACAATGTTGTCGAATTGATGAATACTACATATTAGAAATTAAACATGAACAATGTCTCACAACAACACCCTAACATGGATAGGTACTACATATTACAGAAGAAACCTCAATAATGTTACATATCAATGTCCTCTCATCGATTAACATTCCTAAATATTTCTTTGTACACAACATTCCTTGTTGTGTTCTTACTGCTACTACCATTATCATCCACGACAATCTTTAAACCATCCATTATATTCACCCTGGATAATGCAACATATAACTGACCATGTGTGAAGACTACTGGTTTACAAAGATATAAACCAACATGGCAAAGAGATTGTCCTTGACTTTTGTTGATAGTCATGGCAAATGAAAGAGTTATAGGGAACTGTCTCCACTGCATGCGAAAAGGCCACTTGCTTTCAAAAGGATTCATATTCATCCTATGAATGAGGGCCTTTTCATTTGGATGTGAACCATTTAAAGTAATAGCCTCAATGATGGTCTTCCGTAACTGAGTTATACGAAACTGTGTTCCATTGCATTATCCATGAGATTGATCAATATTCCTCAACAACACTATAGATGCTCCTACTTTCAATGTTAGCTTATGTTGAGGCATACATGAGCATGTAATTTTGTTAAGAAATTCAGGGATGTAAAGGTTGTCAAAACTATCACTGTCTTCACTTGACTTACAAACTGAGTCACAACTGAGGAATTCATATGACTCTCCAGGCAATATGGAACACATGTGCTCATTTATGTGATTCACCATTTCAATTGTTGGAGCCAAGATAGCTCTATCATTGAAGTATTCATTGGAGTAGATATTGTCCAAGATGTTGATGTATGTTGATTCAACGATTGCATGAATTGGATCTTGATACCCTGAAATTAACAATTCACTAGGTATTTCAATTTCAGCAACACCATCATGTGAGTCTCCTATTTTTCCATCACCAATGTCTAATAACCATTTTGAGAACCATTCCAACCTTTCATGATCAGTCCCTGATGTTGAAGAGGTCAACCGCATATTCTTGGTCAACTGGAAAATGATGTAGTGATCCCATAAATATGAAGAGTTGATGCATGCATTGACAATAGTGCCTCTTGTTCCTTTTAGTATAACTGGTAATATCTGACAAAAATCACCTCCCATAATTATGCACTTTCCGCCAAATGGTCTATCACAATGCATGATATCCCTAAGGCTCCTATCAAATGCTTCAACACAAAAACGTTGAACCATAGGTGCTTCATCCCATATAATTAGTTTTGTGCATGTAATGAGATTTGCTAAAGGGGAGTTTTGCTTGATTGAACACATTGAGGACTCATTAATTTGAATTGGAATTGCAAACCTGGAATGCGCTATTCTACCAAATGGTAATAATGTTGCTGCAATTCCACCTGATGCAACTGTGAGCACAATTTGTCCTTCTGCACGAAGTGATGAGGTCAATGCATTCCACAAAAATGTCTTCCTAGTTCCACCATAACCATAAACAAAGAAGAACCCTCCTTCATCTTTTTTTAAAGATGAAATCACCTTGGTGAAAATTTGTTTCTGCTCCAAATTGAGTGAGTGTTGAAGTTTGTTTGCTTCAATTTGTAATGCATCTTTGTCATAACTTAACTCTTGCAATATAAGTTGGTTTGATACATCTATTGGCGGCAATTCTTCCAGTAATGGCACGGCAGGGAAGTCAAGTAGACTCTTTCCATTTTTCCATAACAATGAATCTATGTCTTTCAATGCAACATGTTCTTTATCATATTGAGATATATTGACATCTACATTTTAGAACATATAAATTAGTAAAGTTCATTGTATATGAAGAGTGAGTATAGTAAAAGGCAGAATAGGCGAACTTACTTGAAGACATGGGATCACTGCGAGGGATGTATAGCACATCTTCAGAAAGTAGTTGTGAGGTCTCTTTCCAAACAAAATTAGGGCGCTGTAGAGAAAAACACAGTAACATGCTAACAAATAGTTTCCTTAATGAATAACCCAATGCCCAAATAGATGCTTCTTTGATAGCTCAGATGTATTCATGATCATTATTTAATAACCCACGTGCAAAACATGCGTCTTTGAAAGTTTTGTGAATGACACCATCAACTATTTTGATTTCATTGAGTGATCGTGGACCTTTTACTTGGGTTAGTAGCACACATAGGTAATACAATTCTCCTGATGATGGTGATACATGTGTTATTCTGCCAACGGAATAGCCTTTCTTTCTTTGTTTCCATGCCCTTTTGTTCCTTTGATAGACATAATGCTTTAGAAATTCAATATATGTCAAAGTCCTAGCAAACGCATCAGTCTTGTTTTTTCCATCCAAGTAAGAAATTGTGATTCACAAACTCTAGGTTTGTCCAACAACTCAGAGACATCAACATGATTGGAATAAATGACATATTGTTGATTTGGAAGATGAAAGCTCAATCTTTCAATAGATGGATTCCTATGATGAATGTTAAATCCAAATATATGCCATGAACCCTCACATACAGATATATATATATATATATCTATAATTATAATATTGTTAAATTTCATCAAGAATGACTTTACCATTTTCATTAGTGACACCATCAAAAATTGCAGCCACAACTCTATCATTTTCTTTGCTGATATACTTAAATAAGTATTTTATAGCAGTGGAGTGATTGCATTTTTTGATATTGATATGTGCATGAAACTTCTGTAATAACAAAGCATTGTTTGGGACAACATATCTATTATCTAAAGGGATACCTTTCACTTTAATTGTTCTGCGATCATCCCTATGTCTGTATGTTGGATACCCATCTTGATCAATAGTTGTATTTTTATTGAACTTCTTTGGAAAATACTTACTGCACTTTTGATTCTTTATGCATGGTGACCTTATATGACTTGTGCTGCAAGGTCAATGAAGCATGAACTGCCTAACCAACTTATATATAAGAGGAGAAGTGTTCTTGTCAGGTATTTCTGCACATATGAAGTTGTCAATTGCTTCTGGGTCTTTTATCTTATCCTTTGGATCAAGGAACAACAATATGTGGGCATGAGGAAGTCCTCTCTTTTGAAACTCTATAGTGTATATGTCTGTGAAAATGAAATCAATATGGAAAGTATGCATTAGAAAATGTGCAGTAATCATTAAAGCTATATTGATATAATAAGAAATTATAAAAGAACGTCATTAAAATCAATTTAATCAGATATAAAAAGAGTTTATCTAACTTACACGGATGGTTCCAAAATTTTTTTCCTCCTTTATAGTCTTCATCAAACGATCTAACTTGATCTTGAATACCCTAGCCAATATATCAAGACGATCACATGGTTTGATTGAGTGCTTGGGACAAAATCTTTTAACTTCCGGCTAGGCAGGATTGTAAGTAAAAGTTAAGAAAAGATCAGGATAACCTTCTGATCTGCATATTGCCATAACATCTTGGTAATTTTGCGTCATATATCTTGCTCCTCCTGTGAATGATGAAGGCAAGATAATCCTCTTACCTATGGCAGCACCATTTGTTTCTCCACTTAAGACAGCATCAGATAATCCTTGATACAAATCAACCCTGAGTTCCTTTTGGTGTGTTCTGACCCAAAGTAATCTTTGAGATTCTATCATAGTGTAACCATCCACGATGAATTGCTGTAGTAACCTTGATGCATGCAAAAGTGTAGATGTTTCATGTAATCTTGTCATCAATCTGTAGCTAAAAAACTCTCACATGCTTAGCCTTTTATTGGTCTTGGTAGTACTAAGTATTTCTTCCCTATGCTCAATATCATCTCTATAACCATCTTCGCCAAATGGAAAAATGATAGGGTATTGAAGTGGAAGGTAAGATGCATGCAATTCCTTTATTCTTTGTGGTTTTCCTGAATGCTTCTCTACAATGATGTCTCTTATATTACATGTCATATCTAGATCACCGACAACTAATGCTGCAACTTCAAAAGTAGTAGGCAGATTGTAAGTGCGACCATCATTTTGTCTTGTGCTGATCAAGCATAATTTCAATGTAGGAGGGTTAGGAATTTTTAGCATGGATGATGCGATGCGGTATTGCTTCATAAATGGGTTGACTTCATCCAACTGTTGCCTTATCTGATCAACTATAACAGGATCAATTGTAGATTGTTGATTGAATTTGCTGCAAGAATTTTAGTATAATCATTATTACTACATTAACCAAACAATAGTAGCAATTTCATATATGCATAACTTATGTTGACATACCTAACTCCCGAAATTCTGTTGGAGACTTCATTGTTAGTGTCAAATATGTAAAGCTTTGAAAAAACAGGTCTTGAACCTTCTGGTGGTAATAAGCTGCCAATATTGTGATAATTCATTCCTGACATGACAAATGAGTAAGGTCTGCTTCCAATATTCTTTGAATGATCTATCTTGCCTCCCATTGATGTAAATGAGAATATGTTGTTGTATTGCCTTATATTCTCATAGAACACTACTACAAAAAGGTTGAAAGGTGGCGCATATTTTGTGGCACTTCTTTAAAGAAGTGCCACAGCTGCCTTTTTTTTCTTTTTCTTTTTCTATTTTTTTTTAATTTTGGGTACCAACTGTGGCGCCTGGTGGACCAGATGCCATAGCTGGTAGGCCCAACTGTGGCGCCTGCCAAGGCAGACGCCACAATTGGGTGCATCTTACCAGCTGTGGCACCTGATGCTGGTTGTATAATAAATAAATAAAAAAAAATTTACCAGCTGTGGCGCTAGCTGGTTGTATAATAAATAAAGAAATAAAAATTTACTAGCTGTGGGCCTAGAAAACCAGGCGCCACAGCTTCTTCTATATTAATAAAAAAAAGAAGGCTAGCTGCCTCGTGCCTTTATGGTTCTAAAGCCTTGTAGTTTTAGGCGCAGGTATTCCCAAAAAAAAAAAATGGACCAGCTGTGGCACCTGGAAATCTAGGCGCCACAGCTGGTTCTATTAAATAAAAAAAAATTTGGCACATGTATTCAAAAATAAAAAAAATTAGAAAGGGACCAGCTGTGGCGCTTGAAAATCCAAGCGCCCCAGCTGGTCTATTTAATATCAATGGCGCATGCATTCCCACAAAAAAAAAAGGGACCAGCTGTGGCGCCTGGAAATCCAGGCGCCACAGCTGGTTCTATTAAATAAAAAAAAAGTTTGTCAAATGTTCAGCTTATATAAATTTTTTTTTTACCTTTTTAATGGATTACACTATCCACTTCCCACCAATCACAATTCTCCCGGCTCCCACTCTTATGTTTTTTCCCCTTCCCGCGCAGTGGCCTCTTTCCTTTTCTTTTAATTTATTTTGACTCATCCCACTTTAATTATTCCCTCCTCTCTCACATTCCCTTTTCATCTACACTACAGCTTCTTGCAGTGGACGACCGTCGCCCCCTGACTCCATTTCCTATCAACTTCACACTTAAAAACATACCCACATGCACACACGTCTTCATCATCGAATCTATTTCTTTGTTTTGTTTCAACTGCCATCCCCACTCCTCCTCCTCCTCACTCAAGATTGCGACACCAACGGGCAACGTGGTCCCCCACTCCACTGCACTGATCAATTAAGCTTGTAAGTTCAATGTGCTTCTTCCTTTTTTTTTAATTGGCATATAATTTCTGCAATTTTTTTATTTCAAATTGATATCTATGTTTTAATCTGTGTTTAAAAAGTGGAGAATATATATAATATTTCAAAAGAAGTTATCCAAAAAAATAATATTTCAAAAGAAAAGAAAAACCAAAAGTGGACCATGTCTCGTGATGCCTTTAGCATGTTGATAAAAGATATCTTTACATATCCGGAGTACTTGATTTCAGATTAGGCTTAAGCAATTTTAACATTTTTTGCCTGAAAAAATTTTTAATTTCAAAAAATCTTTTTTTAGTAATTTAAAAGAAAATAGTCTAGTCCATATGCATGATTAAGAAAAATATAATATTTGTATCATAATATAAGTTTCTTTAGCTTAACTTTTTTGCCAATAGTTTCTAGTTTAACACTGGCCTCAATATCTTCAATTTTGAAAATAAATCTGGAAAATTAATATTATTTTGTAAATTAAAATAAAAAAATTTCTTTAGCTAAATTTTTAAATTTTTTTTAAAAAAATTACCCTCCTGTGGTGCTTGTTGGAGGAAGTGCCACAGGAGGGGGGTCTCCTGTGGCGCTTGTTAAAGGAAGTGCCACAGGAGGGTTTTTTTAAAAAAAAAAATTTAAATGCTGTGGTGCTTTCAAGCGCCACAGCTTCTTTTAGTGGCGTTCAGATATGTGACACTTCTCTAGCGCCATAGCTAATGCAAGTATAAGCGCCACAACTTTACTTTTTTGTAGTAGTGGAAGCTCCTTGATTGTATTGATTCCTTATTGAAAAATAAATTCTCAAACAATGGAGGAGGCTTTTTCATAGGTGGGAAAACTACCTTGCCTTTCAGACAACAAAGAGAGTGTGCATTGGCTGTGGTTCAGTTTCTGTCCTTCACACTTTGTTCATTAACCCAAAGTAACGCCCCATAATCTTTGCATTTATATATAGGATCTCCTTCATCTATATATCCTATGACAATGTTTAAAAGATAATTATGCGTTGATTGAGTTAGCTAACATAGAAACACTGACATACATAAAGAAATTAAATTTGTTCAAATAACCATATTAATTACCTTCAAATTCATTTGTGTCGTGTGTTACTTCATTAGGCTCAACATAATTAGTGGGGGAGTGATCATACGAAACCTGTACATCTTCATCTACAATTTAATCAGGAATATTAATGAGAATAAATAAATGATACAAACAGCTTCATGTGCAATTTTACCAAATTTTATGTCAATTTCTTTACCTTCAAATGCATTAAGGGGAACATTCTGTATTTCATTATCATCACTATCATTAAGATCAAATTGAAAGTCAATGTTCCTATAATACATTTCTTGGGGTGAGCCTTCAATGGAAGATATAAAGTATATTAGTTCATGAACTGTGAAAAAAATGGAAAATAATATCTAAACCAAAGAAACAAATGAAGTCTATCTTATGAAATCACTAATATCTATACATCTGTAACGAAATGCGTGGACAATAAAAATTGCATTTTTAGTAAAAGATGTTAATTACCTGATTCAATTACATGCCCTGCCTAAATTGAAGGTGCTATATTGCTTGACATGGTGGAGCCCTCACTAAAACCATTTTGTATGCTACAGACAGATTTGTTCATTGTCATAATAAACCACATCATTTGTATTGCAGTATAATACTTACACATGATTGTTGGAAAACATTTTCACTTTAAATTTATTATTAAAATATAGAAAATGGAATATTTAAGTCATCGATTATTATTTTTGGTTTTACAGTTGAATAGAAAGACTTACACATGCTAAAAGTTTTCGAGTGAAATTGTTAACTGTAAATCGAATATTGCTTAAATGGATTTTTTGGAGTGGAAAAACATTTGGCAACTAAATTTTTTTATTTACAAACATAATGATATTGGTGTGCTTAAAATGTAAATATTGACCAAGTTAAGAACTTCAATTTATTAATGAATAATAACTGCTAAAATATATAGAGCAACATTAAAACTTTGGTCAAATGCTACATAATATATACAAAGCAACATTAAAACTTTGTGAACTTCACAGATGGAACTACAGAATACCGTTAATGGAATCAAACAATATGCCAAAATATATACAAAGCGACATTACAACTTTCGTCAAATGTTAAGTGCTAAGATTTTGTCATACTATATTTACTTGAGAGAGAAGGTATTGCCTCATTTGCAGCTGGTGAAGGAGAGTTTCCATTTGCAATATTTTGTGGACTCACCAGAGCTTCATTCTCTGTCATATTAGAAACTTATCATTCCTTATGGCTTATAATTTAGTCCTTCTTAATAGAAGTTTTTAATACTTGTGTTCTTAAAGTGAACATCAAGAATAACTAACCTTTAAAATCACTTTGGCAGATCTGAACCTTTGACTTATACGTGTTAAGGGCTGTTTCCTTTTTTGATGTTGCGAGTCCTCTGATAAACATGATAAAAAGAACAGACTTCTCAAGCTCATATAAATGACTGGTGTTGCTATTTAAGAGATATAACTATAATGAATGTTTTTGGACAAACTTAGTAAATGTATTAATAGTTACACTATAGAGCTTTATGGATCTGTACCACCTTCAAAACGATTCTCTAGGTTGGAAGCAACATTGGTTATATCTTGTAAATGAGTTCATCTTTGTCTCTGTTTTTGTGTTGTTTTGGTATTTTGTGGTGAAAAGACCGAACTTGGTTGCGTGTTTGGATTACCGCTTTGTTCATGGGTTTGTACTTTAAGCAACATTGCAAATAAGACGAAAAATGTATCAGCTTAAACGTGTATGAATATAGCGGGGAACGAACAAATGAATATTGTCACAAATATATATACTTACATGGATACAGATTGGCTGAAACATCTGGTTCCACTGTAGCACCTTCATTTTCTTTCATATGGCGCTCTGGATCTGGAATACTACATTTGAATAGGAAGAAGACATTCTTTCTACAACCTATATGAATCCTCCATAATGTCTTGTAAAGATGTGTAATTTATAACATTTGAAAGAATGATGTCTTCTGCTATATGGGAGGAGAGAGATGCTCTATATTGTCTTTTGTCATGCAAAGGCAAAATGTAACATCCTTATTTTTAGAATATAGTTATAATTTAAAGATAATTATGGATTTAGTAGTAACTTTTTTTTTAAAAAATAATAATATAATAATAATAATATAAAAATATATATATATATAACTGTGGGTGCCAATTTGGCCCCACAGTTGAAAAATGAGGGAGGCACTTTCGGTGCCTCCGCTCATTCATAATTGGCGCCTTATGGCGCTAATTATTAGAGGTGGAGGAGGGAGGTATTATAAATACCCCCTCTCCCTTCTCACTTCAGGCAGATCGTCTGCGTGAAGTGATTGTGCAGAAGGCGTATGGTGTATGGTGTGATATTGATAAGAGTATTTTCACATATTTGGGGATCAATAAGGTACTCAAATTCTTTTCTGATCACAACTCTTCTTTTGTGAAAATTTTGTAAATAAGTTTCTCTTTCTTATGATAGTAATTTTGTGTGGATTAGAGAAAATTTTAAGATTAGGATTTTGGACAAATTTGAGTTTTGTTAATATAAGGCTATAGGAATATAGAGGAGGATTAATGGTTAATTTTAATCAGGTTACTTTTGTTATGTAGTTGGTATATAATTTTATAATGAATTTTCTATATAATTAATCAAAGAATAATTATATATTAGGCTCTTTATCTGATTAAATTTGGATTAAATAATTTATTTGGTTTGTTGAAGGTATTATAGAAATTCTAATCGGTTTAGTTTGGTAAATTTTGTTGTATAAGAAATTATAAATTATAATTTGATATTAAGAATTAGATTTTTTATATGATTTTAATTATGTGGGAGTTTCAAATATTGTTTAATAATTAGACTATATTCATATAAATTAGAAAAAGAGATTTAGTTATTTTAGAAGGTTGATATTGATGATTATATAATAATAGATATGTTAAAGGTGAAACTTTAATTTATAAAAACTAAGTGGTTGACGAGAGAGAATGATATAGAGGTTGTTTAAGAATTGTTAAGGAAGTTAGAATATTTAAGGATAATAATAGTAGAGGAAAATTGGAGATGAATTGTGTAAATTATTTATTTTAGTATTGCTTGGGGTTAATTGTTACTTAAATTGATAATGTAGAGTTTTCTTGGGATCGGTGATTGTTCGTATTTGGTACTCAAGTTAAAGTTAAGCTTGGAATTGAGGTAACCATGGTTAATTTATTTTATATGCTTGTTTTGGAATGTAAGGTGTTTTCTAAACCTTACTTTTATCTATACCACTTGTATGTGTTTTGAAAGATTATGTGTATGTTTGAATATGAACCTAGTTTAGTGAAGCAGTGTATTTTCAAAATTGTATATATGAGCATAGATATTATTAAAATTGTTACTGTTGTGATGGTTATGATGTTTGAGATGGAATATTGTAGAAGATATAATAATTTGTATATGTTTCGAGAATTATATTGATATATTGTTTTTTTGTTATGGGATATGATGGGTTGTGTGGAAGAGATATGGTGAAACTGTGCCCATCGACTCTCTCATTCCTGGCCCAGATTTTGAGTTGAGTGTTTTGAGCGGACAACTCCCTGTTACGGTATATTGGTGGTGGCATGGGAGGGGCAGTATTCTTGAAGTGACTAGCCAACCTTTGGTCGGGTATACTAGCATTGATAGGCTGTACCACGTCCAGAAGCTATAAGGAGGAGCAGGATGGATGAGTGGGGATGATTCTGATTGTTGAACATATTATATGAAATTTAATTATTGAGAATATTATTAATATTATATTAGTTAAAGCTGCTTCACTGACTTACAATCTTTTCCTGCATATTTTGTAAATTAATTTTTGGTTACTGAGACTTTATGTCTCACCCCGTCATTATAAATATTTTTCAGGCGAGACCTCTAATTTGGCTAGAGGCCAAGGGGAGCAACCAGAGGCATAGACGCTGAGAATCCTGTAGGCCTCTTGTGGTATTGGTGTTGTATTATTCTCTATATTGCCATTATATGACATATTATGTTTTTGGAGATACCATATTTACTGTTTGGATAATTGTTTTAATGAATATCTTTGTAGTAGGTTTGTGGGCGAGTTTGTGCCTTGAACTCTGATATGTTTTAAAAATGAAATTGTTTTCGATTATCACTGGTTAACCAAATTTTGTAAAATTATTAAGGTTAATTGTTGTTCGGAGAAAGGGTCGTTTCACAAAACGACATTAGGATATAATGAAAGAAAGTTGGCTGATGAAAGGAAGGTATGCACTATGGGCTTGGGCCATTAAGTCATACACACTTAAAAAATTTAAAGAAATGTCTTATTCGCTGCAAAGTATCTAAGATACTCCCTGTGGTTAAAGTGTTTTGTCTGCACTTTTCAACTATAGACATAGCTTTTGTCCTTATTAGTTTTGTCTGCATCATAATAGGTTGCAGGTTATGCGGATTGGGACAAAAGTTTATAGGCGCTGATCCTACAAACAAAAGAGAAGGGTTTTGACTTTGCTGTTGATGAGTTCCCGTCACAGAAAATGTTGCTCATAAAAATTAAGTAAACGATGGGCTGAGGCTTGCATACCAGTCCAAAAGAAAAATAAACATGAATAGGCCCTATTCTTTGTGGATTTACACTTTAGTATGAAAGTAATATTTGTGGCCAACTATGAAAATAAACGATATATATATGACCAAAACCCAAAAGTGATATATTTATGGCTTTAGTATTTTACTAATAAGCTACAGGCTTTAATATTTGTGGCTTTAGTATTATACTAATAATCATAAATTGTACTTTCATATATGACCAAAACCCAAACGTGATATATGGCTTATTATATTTTTGTGCTCAAATATATGGCTTTATTATATTCAGGTCAACACACACACACACACACACACACACACACACACACACACACACACGGCTTATTATCTCATAAAATAATTAATAAACATTAATTTTGACCAAAGTGTAATTATTATTTTAATAACAGCCATTACTTAAAGTTTCAAGTATGGCCATAATTTTTTAAAAGCGAGAGATAGAGGAAGGATAAAAATCTACTTAGTGATACTAATATAATTAGAAAGGTAAACTGTATAGAGAACACAAATGATCATATATAATTCATTTTTGTTTCTTTGGATACATTTCAAAACCCTATGAATTTAGACGTTATAAGCAATTTGGACACAAAGGAAAATGCTGGCCATTTAAAATAAATAGAAACAATACTGTATTTAATTAAAAACATAAAGTCAGATAACAATCTACTAAAACAAAACACATAGTTTAGAGAACACAGAAGATTAAAAATGCCATAGAAGAACCTAAAATCGCAGTAATTAAAATTACATTACAAATAACAATAACATCCTAATACATTGTTCACTACTTCTTGCTTTATCACCTTCACAGCTCTTTCATCAGCAGCCACTTGAGAAGCAGTTGCAGAGTCATCTTTAACAACATTCCTCTTGTTAGTAATTCTTCTTTTTCCCTTAACAGGAGCAGGGATGACATGTTGAGAAAGTTCAGCTATAGTGCAATCTTCAAGAGGTGTTATGTGTGGAGAAATAGCTTCAGCCACATCTTCAACATCATCCTTACCAGTGTTGGTCATCTCTACAACTGACTGAACCTCACTACTGCCTTCTGGATTATTCTGCTATTTTAGACACGAATAATCTGATTAGTACAATATAAATGCACATAACAAACCCCAATATGAAAGTAATATAAAATAAAGGAAAACATTCAACCACTACAGATTATTTATTAGAAGTCTGAAACATAAAAATGAGCATTTAAGAAGTTTAAACCTCAGCATTTGCCTCATTGAATTGGTTCAAAAGATCCTCGAATATTGTGTATTGGCTCACACTGATGCTAGAAATTGGATGCTTCTTGTTGTACTCGTTCATTTTTAGCTTAAGCAGGACATTCTTTCCTACTTTAAGATCTAACTCATCAGGAAAGTCATACTCACGGTTGACCTGCCAATAACAACTGAACACCATTAGTCTTTAAGTTACAGGGTAAAGTACATAAGCTTATATGTACACTGATTTAACCTCTTTCAGTATGAGCTTGAGTTCTGTTGCTGTCTTGTTAACCAATTCAACAGCAAGCTTATCCTAAAAAATTACAAAAGCTACCCCTGTCTTATCTCTGACAAGATAATGAATTTTGAGCCTAGTATCTATGCAATCAGACATAATATTATCAATGTAGTTTAAAAATTCATAAAGTCAGAACAAATGATAGTCACTAAGTTCTATTTATACTTTGGTTCAATGGAATCAAGGACTTTCTTGCAAAGGGGACAAATCACTGTAGGCTCATCTGTTTTGGCCTTTGTACCATACTTGGCGCAACCATCATAATTCTATCCATGTCTTGTCTCAAGTTTATGAATGTCATAGTTGATTACAAAAAAATCTCCCTATAAAACGTGAAGCAGAAGGAAGTTAACATTTATCAAAATTCATAAAGCAAATAGAGAACAAAACAAAAACATGTCTACTTATAATGGGTTGATCAGCTATTTGAGAGATTGTCATTTTGTTCTGCATGTGTAAAGAAAGCCTATTTGATAGCTGGTTGGTTTGTGAAGGAATGGGTTGAGAGAGTGCAACCATAACAAGGGAATTGCCATCTTTTGCACTACATAATCAATCAATGTGAGAGTGCATAAGTGAAAATATTAATGTGCCTTATAGGGAAAAAAATTTCAACATAACATGTAACTACCTTTCTATGAAATTCTTAACCTCTTTGATGGGAGGATTAAAAAATGCCCTTGTAGCATTAAAGGAGCTACACACTTGTGTGTTACCTGCAGTGAGTCATAGTTATAATGATCCTATCACTACAAAAAAACTGGGTATTAGAGACGGAATTTAGCGACGGAAATTCCGTCGCTAATAATTTTAGCGACGGAATTTCCGTCGCTAATTCCGTCGCTAATCTGTTAGCGACGGATTAGCGACGAAAAATGGTCCGTCCCTAAAAAGGCCGTTACTAATTCCATTAGCGACGGAATTTTCAATTCCGTCGCTAACTTAGAGACGGATTAGCGACGGAATTTCCGTCGCTAATTTAGAGACGGATTAGCGACGGAAATTCCGTCTCTAATTTAGAGACGGATTAGCGACGGAAAGTCCGTCTCTAATTTAGAGACGGATTAGCGACGGAAATTCCGTCGCTAATTTAGACACGGATTAGCGACGGAAATTCCGTCTCTAATTTAGAGACGGATTAGCGACGGAAATTCCGTCTCTAATTTAGAGACGGATTAGTGACGGAAATTCCGTCTCTAATTTGTGACGAAAATTCCGTCTCTGATGACAAATTCCGTCGCTAATTTTTGAGACGATTAATAACGGAAATTCCATCACTAATTTTTGAAACGGATTAGCGACGGAATTTCCGTCTCTAATCCGTCACAAACAAAAAAAAATAATTTCATTATTAATTTTTGAAACGGATTAGCGACGGAATTTCCATCTCTAATTTGTCCAAAATTAGCATCGATTTCCGCCTCTAATACATCACAAAATTAAAAAAATGAATTAATTTCATTATTAATTTCTGAAATAGATTCTGTCACTAATCCATTGCAAAGTGAAATTTTTTTTAAAAAAAAAATTTGTAACAGAATTTCCATCATAAATCCGTCTCTAAGCTTTTTTAATTCTCTCCAATTATTATTTTTTTTGGTTATTTTGAATTTAACGATAAGTCAACATTAATAACCTATAATAGTTAAAGAACTGAAAGTGAAATTAAATTGATTGCAAATAAAATCAAATTCAAACCAAGTTCTAAAATGATAATAAATTAACTACAAAACAAAAGTACTGAAGTAAAAATGTATATAATATATCAAACAAACCACACAAATATTTCAAACACCATCACTATCATCTTCTTCCATATAAGAATCTTCTTCTTCTTGTTCTTCTTCATCCTCTTGTTCTTCTTCATCTTCTTGACCAACCATGGCATTTGTTGTCATATGTACTTCTTCATTCTGAATTTCAAAATCTCATTGGTTATTCATCATAAAGACAAAGTTACATGGTAAAATGCAATTGTTGAATGGTAAGAACAGTATCAATATTTATCAAGAAATATCAATGTTATTCCTTGCAAAAACGACAAGAGTTTTATTTAAAATAGAACGTTGAGTTCAATTATTTTCTTTTCATGCCACAATATTTCTAAACTAAGACAAATGTTATTATTTAGGAGTATGACTCTTGCAAAAAGAGATGCAATGCACATGACACTTGATATAAAGAGATATTAAATCAGAGTTACACAGAACACACATGGCACAACTTAATTAAAACCAACAATATCATACAATTTCAACAAAATCCAGAGAGCCAGTAAAAATAACTAAATAACCTTTTGATCTTGTCAATAAAAGCACAGCAACACTGAAATCAAGATTAATTCTTTCAAATAACCCAAGAATGCAAGATTTTTTTTTTTTGGTTATAAGGATCAAGTTAAACCAAAAAGACATGACATGAGACAACATAAGAAGTTTTAGAATTTCCAAGAAAATTTACAGTTTATTGATGAAAAATTCATTGACAAGAAAGAAATAGTGCATAAGAACAAAATAAGAAGTTTCATTTCAAAGACAAAGTACAAGTAAAACAAACTCTAAACCCAAAAAAAAAGAGATAAAATTATGCAAAGGCACTCTACAATCCTCTGCATGTCCAACATTAGCTGCTTAACTTAAAACCCTAACAAGTTAGTGAAACTTTTAAGTTTTTTGGCAATGAATGATGTTGGTACATAAATATGCACTCATGCAACTAACAAGATTCATAACACGGACACCTCCAGCTGTAAGATACCAGAAACAATGGCTGAAAGCTTAAATCAATACACACATTTCTTAGTTTTAAAGACATATGTAATGAACATGGAAGAGGATACATACTTGATCATAACCTCATCTGCCACCTCTTTAAGATTGACTTTTCTCAATTGATTTTTAACCACATATGCTGCATTTTTCCGGCAATATGGCTTTCCACAACCACAATCATTCAGGTACAAAATTACACGCCTGTCAATTGCCTCATCCTTAAAGCCTACCTTACAAACCAATATTTCCTGAACACAAAATGTACAAATATAAAATCAGAGAAAAGAAATTCATCTGAAAATAAAAAACAGGTAGCATCATTAGAAAAACATATAAATTACCTTCATCAACTTATCAATGGCAAACTCAATTTTTTAGTCAATCAAGTTACCAAGACCCGACTTCAAAATAAAATTAATAATTGGTTTCTTTACATCTTGAATACACTTTTCCAATTGCTGCTGCACCAATTCATTGTAGATTGACCTCAGTTGTTTCAGCAAAATATCTTGTCTGCCAATGCTCCTTTTAGTTTGAAAACTAAAACACTTTGCAATACCTTGTGAAAAAATTCCCATCATCATATCAAGAATGTAGAGATGCCCTATTCATATCATAATACAGAAGCTATAACCCATTCAAGTCAAATACTAGACATTAGGCCAGAAAAATTCAAATATTTAATCCAACAAACAGATTTAGTAGCCAATCACCTAACAGATTCTCCCTATTCATATCAGCAAGGATTGCATAAAAGCTTCATTGGATATAGTAGCCAATCACCTAACAGATTTAGTTGACTTAATTGATGTAAAATAATTAAGCACAAATCATGACAGGAACACAATACAAAGGCAAACAGATTTTTAATGGAAAATAACAAAAACCTCTCTTCATTTATGTTCTTCAATATGTTCTCTATACAACTATGCTGGTGAATGAGCTTCAAAGCAGTCTTGCCACCAATACCTGCAGAGCACGTCAGTTATATATTAGAAGCATATGCATGATGAGCTTAAATGGGAAAAAAAAATCTGAACTCAGCCTCTACTAGTCTCAAAACACAAATGGATATTTTGGGCACTTCGAATGCTTCCACAATAATCACACCCAGAAAGAATACATAAGTCAATAAACTGATCCATAGTAATAGAAAGCAATTTCAAATCTAGCATTCACTATATGAGCACTTTTCAGCAAACGTAATTGAGAAGTGAACTTCAGTTACTACAAAGACACACAATGCAAAGTAATAAGAAATCATAATTTCAGTAGACCAACAATAATATGCAATTCAAAGTGGGTCCCGAAGCAATGCATGAACCAAAATTTGACCAAGTGTAGTTTCAATTGCTAAAACCAGTTTATGCAGCAAATTTCAGCTAATTCTACTATGCACAATTAGAAAACAGTCTTCTTTAAACAAACCAATAACTAATAACCAGACTTGAAGCCAAAGAGATCACCAGAAAGTAAGAAAATGATCAAGTAATTTGAGTCTAAAATGATATGAACAATATTATTTGGTCCATATTCCCCAAGTGTCAGCCAAAATTCAATGAATGGCAACGCTCACACAAAAATGAAACTGAGAATGCTATCAGTCCACCCCAAAACCCATAAATTCAGTCCTTTAAAAAATTTTCAGGTATAGTGGAGTACAATTCCCAAATCTTATTCTCAAACAAATTTTGAGAAAAATCAGAATTGGAAGACTGAAAAGTTGAATCACCATGAGATTTTTCAATAGGAGATGATGTAATAGAATCCCGATCATCCATTGAACCTGTAATTTTGAGAAAAATCAGAATTGGAAGACTGGCAACCAGAAGAAATCCATATAATGAACATGTAAATAACATAAATATACAGGGGTCAATAAACTCTGCAAAATTTCAAGGATAAATATTCGGTTGCAGAGAGTTCAACTTATTATAGGGTTAAAGAAAGAGTAGTTTAAAAAGAAAATGGCATCGTAACAGTGAAAATCTGATGGAAGAAGTTGTGACTCGGAGGGATTGCTAGCCATAGAAAAAACAAAAGATGATTTTCTTAAGACCTGCGGAGGAAAAAGAAAATCCTGATTATCATAATTTATATCACTCAACAAATGACAAGTAATGCAGCATTGTTTTTTCAATTAGTAGCTTAGCACTTTGAAAAAATGATACAACAAGTAGCTGACATTAAGCTTTTCTAATATAGGATGATAGCAAGCAACAGGAAGCAGATAATGAGGACTATATTGTGCATAACAAAAATCAATCAGGCAAATCAAGTACTCATATCAACTAAGTCAAACTCATAATCCATTGTTCAGACTAAGGAACAATGACAATGAAAGAGAACCAGACCTCATCGTTAGCAAAAATAAAAGAAACAGACCTCACAGTTGAGCTTATTTTATTTAATAATTATCAAATAGCTAATCTAGATCTAAACTAGTTCAGAAGGACGAAAATATTACAGATACAAAAAGCTAGGATGAAAATATTACTGATACAAAAAGCAACAATAGAACCCAAAACACCACATTCTTCATAAAGAAAGTTAAACAGCCAATAAAGATTACCTGCAATTAAAGATTAGCAAGCAGAAATCAGAAATAATAGTGGCATACAAATACAATGACTTAACAAGAAGTTTAGCTTCTTTTAACCTT
This sequence comes from Inga laurina, assembly GCA_963855925.1. NCBI lineage: Eukaryota > Viridiplantae > Streptophyta > Magnoliopsida > Fabales > Fabaceae > Inga > Inga laurina. Next base: position 5,127,916 of record OY979710.1, read on the forward strand.
TCCAAGTCCGTTTTCAGGCAGACATCAATGCGAGTGACGTGGTAAGTTTTTTTTATCTATGTTCGTTTTTTAATAGACGTACAAAGTCGCTTTCCATATCCTTTTTTGTAAAAACTCATAAGCAATCAGAAGTTGGAAAAAACTCAGGAAAAAGAGAAAATCAGCACTAAAATCTGAATGAGATAGGAATTATTTCTGGACTTCAACATCCTGATCTTGTCAGGAAAAAGAGAAAATCAGCACTAAAATCTGAAAAAAAAAATCATAACCTGGAAGTGTCGTGGACTGGAGAGATTGAGATGAGGAGCCGTGGACTGGAGAGATTGAGAGACGACGAGGAGCGCCAGAGCCCAGAGTGAGCACTGAGCAGCAGCTGCCTGGAAGTGTCGATCTGTCGAGCTTGTTCGCGGTTGAGGACTCGCGGCTAGGGTAAACAACAAAGATGAGATCTGAGAAAGTGAGAAGTGGTATAGAGAAAGAGAAAGGGTTGATGGTTTGCGAATATGGTGATTGGTGACAGCAAAAGCCTTTTCCTCTTTTTTTTTTTTTTTTTTTAAATCAAACCAAAGGCCTCAATCAGGCACTCACAAAGAGCGGGAACATGAAAATTTTTTTGGAGGGAGCAAGATTTACCATAAATATAAGTAAAATATTTAAATTCATGTTTTATCAAAGACTAATTAAATAAAATGAATCTATCGGACAAGAGTTGGCTTATTAATCTTTCTTTCTTTTACTTTTTGAGTTTTGTTCACTCTTTTTTTAAATTAGTAATAAAAAAATTATACTTATTCTTATTCTCAAATACATATCATGATATTAGCATATGTCTAAATTTACTAAGATTCTCAAAAAGTCTCAATAATTAATTAAGATTTATTTGTGTATTTCACTCAAATAAAACTTTTATGATACATTTATATAACCATAATCACATATTCATAAAATTCATTCATTTTATTAATATTTATTATTAATTTCTACTTACCCTGAAATAATTATACGGTGATTTCTAATTGCCATAAAATAATCCTATTAAATTCAATTTCATTATTAATAAATATATTATTCACAAATTTTCAATCTCAGTCAAATATTTTATTAATTTTATGCTTTTATATCTCAAACAATGCCTTTAATTTACTCAAAACCCCAAGTTACTTAACAAATCACATCATAATAATACTTAAATATTAATAATAAAATTGGGATGTTGCACAAGGAACTAGAAAGAGGCTTCAAAATAACAAAGTGACATCCTGCTACTCAAGCTCATCAAAATATCTACAATTTGCTAAAACAAAACTTCATTTTTACTAATCAACTATCACGCGCGCGCGCACACATAGCAGATACATTTGAACCATGGGATTCAATCGTATAAACTGTTGTGATCTAGTAGTGAATAATAGGTGCATAGTTAATTCTACGTATATCATATATGCATGTACACTGAGCACAACTGATGTATAAGCTTCATGATTCTTCTTGAGAGTTTCAAATGGACAGTTTTTATTCAGCAACGTTTTAATTGAGAGTCTTAGTCTAAAATACAACTCGTTATAGTGAATTTTCAAATTATACTCTGACTAATTATTTGCTTTGGCCTATTGACTACCACTCTAATCCTACTTATTAGTCTCAATTAACAAATCAAATGAGTATTTAACATTGAACTAAACAAACCAGCCGAGGAAAGAGAGAGTTTGAGAGAGGAGAGATGTAATGGCTGACGGAGAAGAGAGGAGAAGTCGATGACCTTGTGAGGCTGAACAAGTGACTAACCAATTATTGTATCAATCTGGTGCGTCATGCTATTTGTAGCCTAACCAATTAAAATACAACAATTCATGAACTGATTTGGCATCTCTTAAACATTAGTTGGTATATTAAAAAAATTAAAAGATTTCACAATATTTATTTTTTCTTTATTTGTGAAATCTTAATTAAACGATTTGAATTTTTAAGAAAAATATTAAAAATGTGAATCAGATGAGTAGCCAACTAGGATTAATATTAGTTGAATTGTTGTATTTTAACTAATTATACCACATATGACATGGCAAACTAAGTTCACACAATAATTGCACATACTAGCTCCACCTTTGATTTAGTATTCAATAATCTTGATATGATTAGAAAAACACAAAATGAAGTAAATAAAATTCCTGAAGGTTATATGATGCATAAATACCTGTATTTAGAGGTTCCTTCGGTCAAGTTGCAAGATTAAACTTTTTTTTTCATATAATTGCAAGATTGCACTTGTACTGTAAATCAAATGAGTATTTAATTACACATTCATATAATATATGTAGTAGTAATTATTTACATGTTTTTATGTATTATTTGAAATGGTAGAATATATTACTGCAATTTGTCTCAAATTCAATATTTTATAAATAAAATCCTATGCTTTGCATAAAACTCAAAGAAACAAGTTGTGATGTCTATACTTTGTAAATTGTATCATGAGTTGTCATGAATTTTAACTTTTAGAGACGGAATCAGAGACGGAATAGAGACGAAATTTAGAGACGGAATAATTCCGTCGCTAATTTCCGTCTCTAAAAATTTAGAGACGGAATCAGAGACGGATTAGAGACGGAATTTAGTGACGGAATAATTCCGTCGCTAATTTCCGTCTCTAAAAATTTAGAGACGGAATCAGAGACGGATTAGAAACGGAATTTAGAGACGGAATAAATCCGTCGCTAATTTCCGTCTCTAAAAATTTAGAGACGGAATCAGAGACGGATTAGAGACGGAAATTAGCGACGGAATAAATCCGTCGCTAATTTCCGTCTCTAAAAAGTTAGAGACGGAATCAGAGACGTATTAGAGACGGAATTTAGAGACGGAATAAATCCGTCGCTAATTTCCGTCTCTAAATTTTTAGAGACGGAATCAGAGACGGATTAGAGACGGAATTTAGCGACGGAATAATTCCGTCGCTAATTTCCGTCTCTAAAAATTTAGAGACGGAATCAGAGACGGATTAGAGACGGAATTTAGAGACGGAATAATTCCGTCGCTAATTTCCGTCTCTAAAAATTTAGAGACGGAATCAGAGACGGATTAGAGACGGAATTCAGAGACGGAATAATTCCGTCGCTAATTTCCGTCTCTAAAATTAGAGACGGATTTATTGACGGTTTAGAGACGGAATAGCGACGGAATTAATTCCGTCGCTAATTTCCGTCTCTAATTTCCTGTTTTTTTGTAGTGTATAAATATGGTCATAAAGCTAAAATAAAAACTGACATGATCAAGATTACCATCTTCAGAAAATCCAACTCTAGCTAAGTTTAATAAAACCACAACAGAACTATCAATATTTTGCAATTGAACCATATAGGCATCTAAGGCACATGTATCAAGCAAAATGCATTCCACATCATTGTTCCTGAAAAAACCATTCATTACCTACTATTTAAGACTAATAGAATAAAATAAGACAGCATGAGAAATATAAGTGAGGTTCTAATATATTCATTACTCAGCATCTGCCAGTAAGAGATGCTGCCTGTGCTTGGTCTTATTTTCTCGGAGAAACTCTTCCAGTGAGCCTACTGATTTGACAAATGCCAGTACATCTGTGGTAAATAGAGATAAATTATAATACAAAGAATGTGTTAACAAAACTAATTCAGCCTTAATAGACAGAAAACAAATATGAAATATGCTACAGATTATCGATAAGATAATCCACATGATGGCGCTCATCATTCTTGATGATCTGAGGTATAGGGAAGAATTAGCAGGCGTAAGTTGGAAGTGTAGCAATGTGTTATGCTAAATAAGTCCAAGGAGTGAATGTTATCTTAAAGGGATGGGTAGTTGCTCTATATTGATTAACATTCGGAGTGACCTCAAAATTAGCAAACTTGTAAGTTTGGCCTTTAATGATGTCTTGTCGGAATTTTTTATGGAGGTTTTTGTTCAGCATACTTGCTTGAATTGTCATCCCCTGTGTTCAGTTGTAAATACATATAAATAAATTAGCAAACAGTTGTGTATATAAAACAATTGTAAGCAAGTGTTCCAAGAATAACTGGCAAAAATGACATGTACCTCCTCATCAAGTAAGACCATGGAAACACAAAACAAATCAGATAGGTAAGCTTTTTGGAAAACATTCCATTTTCTGAACACTCTAACTACAACGGTCTAACGATCTGTTGAATCATCCAAGTCCTTAAGTGAAGAACAACGAACCATTGTGATACCTATACAACAAATGTTGATGAAGTTATGACAATATTAACATAAACAACGAAAGCTAAAATAAGATGGAATGAAGGAAGTGGAACAAAGAATATACTATTGAGGAAAACTGCTGAAGATGTGTAAGTTTGATGAATGAAGCCACTCATCTTGAATCATTTTATAGATGATGAAATCTTAAGATAGGGCAGGAAGTTGCATGAAATTGAAAATGATTTCCCTCTATATTTTGAAGTTGAATTTGAATTTTGAAATTTGAATTCAGCTTAGTGAAGTTTTACTATGGCGGGGATAATCCCTGTTAGAGTTAACACACTCATGCATGATCCTATGCAATTTTGTCCAATTCCTTATTACATACGAGATTCGAACAGACCTACTAACCATATAGCCACAGTAACATGGGATAATGTAACCATATAGTTAGAGTAGAGTGTCAAAAATTGCATATAGTTCAAAGTTAAAGCATCATCATTAGCCATTGCAGACATCAAAATAGATAGCTTTTGAAATCTACAATATGACTAAAGATACATCCTACTGTCTAGTCAAAGATACCTGTGCTGGGGCAACTGTAACCCCCTCCGTAATTATATCCGAAATACGGGATTAAAGTGAAATAGAGACCAATAATAATCAAATAACATTTACTAACCCATCACATGATGGGGTTTTCAAAAATACCTTTTGAAATCATTTATAAACTTGGTCTCATATTCACATTTCGAATACAATTACTATGCGAAGATAAATCACATTTATATATCAGAGTACGGAATATAAATTCTCGGCAATCCCGGAATACATATCTTCGCTAACAATCATAGGGTACATTAGCCCATACAACTTCACAAATAGGGAATTACACAACAAATCTCAATATCCGAAAACAATTATCCACATATACCTCCCCACTAAGAGAACCAACTACCAACTTCAATCCCGAAGGAGTCTTCATCGCCCTTAGCTGCTCGCTATATCCTTGATCTACTACCCTGTCTGGAAGGTTAGTAGGGGAGGGTGAGATTCGAGAGAATATCAGTAGGGAAACATTATCAATATGCAGGCAAGATAAGTGTTTAATGCATGACATGCTTGCATCACATAACTCATGCACACATACAATGACAAATCTATAAGCTCAATGCTTCGAACGATACACATATGGCCATAGCATATATTGAAACATAGCTTCAAATCATTCATACATGTTCCACATTATCAAGCAAAGCAATAACATGCATCAACACATTAATACAGTTATCAGAGCATGCAGGAGAGATAAGTTCCCTACCTCCAGTCTTTTCTCCTCGATTTGCGTGCCAGCAACTCGGGGCTTCACATTCGATCCTACAGTGTCAAATGTACTATTTAGACACTTCCATAGTGTTTCTGGGGGTTATATGAAGCTATATTGAAAAATTACTAAAATACCCCCGGGGACCCGGCCCGGCCCCGCCGTACCCGGTCCGGCTGCACTTTTCTTGAAATTTTGACATGGGCTATTCTAACATATTTTCGTCCAAGGAATCCATTTCAGTACTCGGAATTATCAAATTCAATGTCAAATTACGAAATTGCCCTTGGCAGCCCTACTTTTAAGGTTTTAGGGGCGTTTCTGTAATTATGCTTTCTCGGCCTTTTCCGAAAAAGTGCCCAACTGTAACCCCACCTATTTTCGCCCACTGAATCCAATGGAATCATCAAATCATTGAAAATCCAACTCTAAGACCCATTTACAATGCTGGCCGAAATATATGGGTTTTAAGGGGAAAATTGGGGTTTTTCGGTTTCGGCTCCGTAAACGCGTTCCTTTCTACTCCTAACCACTTTATTGACTATTCCATTAGGTTAGAACTACCATTTAGTATCAATTTGGGCAGCATAACAGCCCCACAAACCCATTTTCCATTTTTAGAACCAAAGACAATCCGGCGAAATTTCACCGATTAAATTGTCTATAACAGCCAGAATAGTCAATATGCAAGAGTTTGGAAGTTACCTCAAGCTCCCACTAGCTTTTCCTTCTTGTGGCTGAAAACCCTAACTTGAAAACACCAAAGGAAGAGCTTCCAAACCTTAAAGAACATAAAGGAGTAGCTTAGGATCGGAGTTATACGCGTTAGGAGTTAGATCGTCGAAGAAATCGGCTTACCTTGCGAGATTTCTTCCTCTTTCTCTCTCTAAAGATCTCATATGCTCTCTCTCTATTTCAGCTGGTTGCAGCGTCAGAAATGAGGAGGAAGAAGGAAAAAAACGTTTAATAACATATCCCATGCTGATGTCATCAATGTAACATGATGATGTCATAATTCTCAATTTTCGGATTTTTGGCAGATTTCTGACCAAACTTTGCAAAATCATAACTAATTCTAGAAAAATCGAAATGAGGTGATTCCAAAGCCAAATGAAAGGTATTTAAGTCCTCTTCATAGGAAAAATATTGGACATTACTAAAAATCACCACACAATTCCAGAATTACATAAATTTCATCACTGCCCAAAACAGAGTCCATTTTCGACCTCAAACTTTGGACAGCTATAAATCCCAGTTCCCAACATGAAATGGCACAAATTATATGCTCATTTTGAAGCTTGGGATGTGAACTTCAAGACTGGAAATTTTCATAATTTTCTGACATCATTTTCCTAGTAAAAACGTCCACACGAGAAGACTGCCCAGACAGAATTCACACTGGACAGCATTTCCAGTTTTGCAACCAATGTGTCCAATCCAATTTAAATCAATTCCAATGATTAAATACCACAACATGACACCATTTCCATCACAATACCCCATTCAATTCTTCCCTCTATTCTAAGTTAATTTGGATGTTAATCCACAATTGAACTCAAATACAGGGTTTTGGCGTTGCTCACAACACACACGAATCATATTCGAGTGCCAAATCACATCATATTCTCCAAAAGGGTTATTTATCACTAACCACATCCACTTTTGTACTCATTAACCCTTAATCACAATTTGGGATCTTGCTAAACCGGGGCTTAGCAATCTACTAATCTCAGGCTTATTCTCTAGCCTCGAGTCTCAAAATTTGGGGTATTACATTTCTCCCCCCGTTCAATAAATTTCGTCCTCGAAATTTGTCATACCACTTAATCCAAAAACTACGGATGCTTCTTCACGACAGCTTCCGTTTCACAATTCATTTCATATTGGGACGGTCTCCTCTAGACCACCTACGCACAAATGATACTCCACAAATCTGATTCTCGCAAGAATCTCAAACAATGAATGCAACTCAATTGCCCCAAATTGCAATCGGCCCATTTCACGATTGCCACACAAACCAAATCACCATTTTTTTTTTTTACCAAACAGATGCAATTGCTTCCACATACGATTGCCACAAAACCATCATAACATAACCACAATCATCGCAAGCCCTTTAATTCATGAGTGGCTAGTGCATCTCGATATCTGGAGGCTCTAAATCATGAGCCATATCATAAGATCTCGGCAGTTGGGTAGCATAGGCCACAAAACACCACAACCTCAATACATCAAACGACAGCCTCAGCTTGATACACAAACATTCAGCTTTTGCTATATCCACTTTCACCGCTTTACCCTCACCCGTACACCCACCAGTAACTCCACTAGTGGTAACCGGGACTTTTGGGAATTCACAACAATATCACATCTGTATCAACTTTCATGGTGTCGCCCTCACCCGTACACCCACCAGTGACTCCGCTAGTGGTAACCGGGACTTTTGGGTATCAACACAATGTTACTTCTGTATCAACTTTCATGGTGTCGCCCTCACCCGTACACCCACCAGTGACTCCGCTAGTGGTAACCGAGACTTTTGGGTATCAACACAATATTATTGTCACACCCCTTCAGAGTGCCCACCCCCCTGGTCAACTACGTACCAGGGCTACGATGGCCGTCCCCTGATCGGAACTGGCAGGCAGCTGGGTTACTCACCTTTCACCCAGGACTCACAAGAAAATCCACTTCCTTATCAAACGTACATTGCAGACTCTAATTTTTCGCACCGCCTTTTGGCCTCGGGTCAACACCAGTGCAACCAACGTGGTGGCTAGCCAGGCTGGCCATACCGGGGTAATTTCCCTCACAAACAAGAATCCCTGATCATGTAGTCGAATTCGCTATCAGCTAAATTAGCTCTGCTCTGCTATGACACACCTCAATCCAAGCTTGTTCACAACTATCACAGATTCACAATCACACTCCACCCTTATCCCCTTTTACCGCCGGGAAGACACACAGTCTTTACCTGAACCGTTGCTAGCGACTCAGGGACTATTGGCGTGGCAGTGCATATACATAGCGTCACGGTTCACAAATAGTCAATCCCCTATAACAACCGCCACAGCGGAACGGTCCTCCGCCATAGGAATTACCCCATGCAGCCGCAGGTGAGAGACTCACAATGCACAATTGCAACAAGCTGGAACCAGGCATTTTAATAATTCCACCCACCACAAATTCTTTTCACTAAACTAGGGTCCTTCAAGACCCCTTTTTCACAAAATAATCTGAACTTCGAAGTTTTACCTCCTGAAGCCATGATTAACACATCATTCTCACGGTAACCTCGAGCTTCTGTTCAACACAATTCTCAAACATATCACATTCTCACGCTTCCGCTGCACACTCTGAGGTCCATCTCCTCATCTGTGCTTTAACAATGTCAAGTTGATTTAACGGAAGTCCCATAGGATTCTCCCACCACAACTGACAACATTCATAATTTGTGCCAGACCTTAGCCCTATTCAACTCAAATCAATCAGAGCCATAATCAGCACTTTGTTGAGATCCCATACTCCCAACATTCCCAGAGCTCTATTCTACAATTCAACGTCACGGCGACTGCACACTAAGGTTCGTCGTCACGGCAGCTGCACACTAGGGTTTGTCGTCACGGCGACTATCAAAAAAAGAAATTTTTTTTTTATTGTCACACCCCGGTTTTACCCCCCTCAGGGGATGCCCCGCGCCGGTGCCCACCCCGCTCACGTACATGGGGCTGCCAGGTGGCTGGGCTGGCTGGTCTCACCCCTCATGGGCTAACCCACCACCCAGGACTCACATATCCCCCGTATTCCACCGCCCCGAAGGCACTGTCCTCCCACTGTGTGCCATACACACCCCCAGTGGGCCGCAAGTGAAAAACACACAAATAGCCGCTCCGATCAGACGTTACCGTAGGTAGCCCTTTCCGATCAGAACTCCCCATAGGTTGCCTTCACCGCTATGAATCCTCGTAGGTAACTCTTTCAAATTCAAATTCTCCGCAGAATCACTTTTCCCTATGCTAGATTAACACTAGCAACCTTGGAATACCTTATACACATTTCAATTCCAATCTAGTACCACGTCCTGGTACCACAGACCATATAGGTCATATCAACCTCCTAAGGACCAGCTTGACTATTGAGTCTGATCCTTTGATCACAATTCATCTTTCAAACCTTCAACCTCAGTTGAACCGGGAAATCACTTCCCTCAAATCTATGGAGCATCATCCACTCCAGCATAAACTCCAATATCTCCGCTAGCCTAAGGCACATTAGCCCCCTAGGTCTTAAGGCCTTTACACAAACAAGCTCTGTATGACGTCGCTACTAACATCATACCACCAAGGGTTTCTCACCCCACCACCAGGTTCATACTGAAACCTAAAACCTCAACATCACATATCTTAGGGAATCCTTTCTCTCTATTCTCAAATCAGATGATGGGTCTGATTACCTCCATCTCTGAATATACACATCTAATTCTCAGGCAAACCATTATATCTTTTGATTCCACAATGATTTGCCACTCTACAATAATCAAATAATGTATACACAGTCCACAGATCACATATATCCACAACCAGCAGGGACCTTAATGTGTATACCACAAACAAACAAAGTCATTATCTATGACTTAAGGCAGCAACTATTGACACTATCCTAGCAAATTCCCATGTTTGCCAGGAACTGCAGCTCTGATACCAAAAATGTAACCCCCTCCGTAATTATATCCGAAATACGGGATTAAAGTGAAATAGAGACCAATAATAATCAAATAACATTTACTAACCCATCACATGATGGGGTTTTCAAAAATACCTTTTGAAATCATTTATAAACTTGGTCTCATATTCACATTTCGAATACAATTACTATGCGAAGATAAATCACATTTATATATCAGAGTACGGAATATAAATTCTCGGCAATCCCGGAATACATATCTTCGCTAACAATCATAGGGTACATTAGCCCATACAACTTCACAAATAGGGAATTACACAACAAATCTCAATATCCGAAAACAATTATCCACATATACCTCCCCACTAAGAGAACCAACTACCAACTTCAATCCCGAAGGAGTCTTCATCGCCCTTAGCTGCTCGCTATATCCTTGATCTACTACCCTGTCTGGAAGGTTAGTAGGGGAGGGTGAGATTCGAGAGAATCTCAGTAGGGAAACATTATCAATATGCAGGCAAGATAAGTGTTTAATGCATGACATGCTTGCATCACATAACTCATGCACACATACAATGACAAATCTATAAGCTCAATGCTTCGAACGATACACATATGGCCATAGCATATATTGAAACATAGCTTCAAATCATTCATACATGTTCCACATTATCAAGCAAAGCAATAACATGCATCAACACATTAATACAGTTATCAGAGCATGCAGGAGAGATAAGTTCCCTACCTCCAGTCTTTTCTCCTCGATTTGCGTGCCAGCAACTCGGGGCTTCACATTCGATCCTACAGTGTCAAATGTACTATTTAGACACTTCCATAGTGTTTCTGGGGGTTATATGAAGCTATATTGAAAAATTACTAAAATACCCCCGGGGACCCGGCCCGGCCCCGCCGTACCCGGTCCGGCTGCACTTTTCTTGAAATTTTGACATGGGCTATTCTAACATATTTTCGTCCAAGGAATCCATTTCAGTACTCGGAATTATCAAATTCAATGTCAAATTACGAAATTGCCCTTGGCAGCCCTACTTTTAAGGTTTTAGGGGCGTTTCTGTAATTATGCTTTCTCGGCCTTTTCCGAAAAAGTGCCCAACTGTAACCCCACCTATTTTCGCCCACTGAATCCAATGGAATCATCAAATCATTGAAAATCCAACTCTAAGACCCATTTACAATGCTGGCCGAAATATATGGGTTTTAAGGGGAAAATTGGGGTTTTTCGGTTTCGGCTCCGTAAACGCGTTCCTTTCTACTCCTAACCACTTTATTGACTATTCCATTAGGTTAGAACTACCATTTAGTATCAATTTGGGCAGCATAACAGCCCCACAAACCCATTTTCCATTTTTAGAACCAAAGACAATCCGGCGAAATTTCACCGATTAAATTGTCTATAACAGCCAGAATAGTCAATATGCAAGAGTTTGGAAGTTACCTCAAGCTCCCACTAGCTTTTCCTTCTTGTGGCTGAAAACCCTAACTTGAAAACACCAAAGGAAGAGCTTCCAAACCTTAAAGAACATAAAGGAGTAGCTTAGGATCGGAGTTATACGCGTTAGGAGTTAGATCGTCGAAGAAATCGGCTTACCTTGCGAGATTTCTTCCTCTTTCTCTCTCTAAAGATCTCATATGCTCTCTCTCTATTGCAGCTGGTTGCAGCGTCAGAAATGAGGAGGAAGAAGGAAAAAAACGTTTAATAACATATCCCATGCTGATGTCATCAATGTAACATGATGATGTCATAATTCTCAATTTTCGGATTTTTGGCAGATTTCTGACCAAACTTTGCAAAATCATAACTAATTCTAGAAAAATCGAAATAAGGTGATTCCAAAGCCAAATGAAAGGTATTTAAGTCCTCTTCATAGGAAAAATATTGGACATTACTAAAAATCACCACACAATTCCAGAATTACATAAATTTCATCACTGCCCAAAACAGAGTCCATTTTCGACCTCAAACTTTGGACAGCTATAAATCCCAGTTCCCAACATGAAATGGCACAAATTATATGCTCATTTTGAAGCTTGGGATGTGAACTTCAAGACTGGAAATTTTCATAATTTTCTGACATCATTTTCCTAGTAAAAACGTCCACACGAGAAGACTGCCCAGACAGAATTCACACTGGACAGCATTTCCAGTTTTGCAACCAATGTGTCCAATCCAATTTAAATCAATTCCAATGATTAAATACCACAACATGACACCATTTCCATCACAATACCCCATTCAATTCTTCCCTCTATTCTAAGTTAATTTGGATGTTAATCCACAATTGAACTCAAATACAGGGTTTTGGCGTTGCTCACAACACACACGAATCATATTCGAGTGCCAAATCACATCATATTCTCCAAAAGGGTTATTTATCACTAACCACATCCACTTTTGTACTCATTAACCCTTAATCACAATTTGGGATCTTGCTAAACCGGGGCTTAGCAATCTACTAATCTCAGGCTTATTCTCTAGCCTCGAGTCTCAAAATTTGGGGTATTACAGCAACTATGAATCCTGTTTCAAAAGTCGTATAGTCAATTTAGTGGGTTCCAAAGCTAATAGGTCAGCCTAAACTGGGAAATGTTTATGAAGACCATTGCAAGTGTACAGGGATCAGTTTCCATTTATGTGAAAGTCAGCAAGCTACCTATTATATGAAGCAATGACCTTATATATGCAAGTGTACAGGGAACAGTTTCCTTGTGTATACTAAGGATTGAAGGATTCAAGATACTTCATCTTTATATATGAGATGGAGTCACACACATACAGAATATTTATTAATTAAAGAACAAATTATTGTTGCAGAATGATTTCACCTTATACACGTTCACAAACTCGCATGACAGAAACCGGCGGAAATAAACCCACATCTGACATAATACTACTTCTGCCTTCGATGAGGGACACAGATTATTTATCATTCCTTAGATCGGCCAGCACTACAAAAAAATTCCATTTTGTAGCGGTGACATTGTAGCAGTTACAATTAACCGCTGTAAATATTAACATTTGTAGCGGTTAAAACCTAAACCGCTACAAATTTATAGCGACAAGCTACACGCCAAGGGGCGCAATAGATTGACAATGTTTTTTTTGTAGTGGTTAACTATAAAAAACCACTACAAATATGGTGCGCATTTCCAGCCAAAACTTGTAGCGGTAAAATTGTAGTGGTTACTAAATGATAACCGCTATAAAGTTGCCGTAACTTGGTGTGACCAAAACACGCCAACAGTATAGCTGTTATTTGTAGCGGTGGTTTAACCAATTAAACCTCTACGAAATTCAAAAGGTCACCTATTTGTAGCGGTTATAAAGTTATAACCGCTACAGAATTTCAAACGTCACAAAATTTGTAGCGGTTTTGTACCATAACCACTACAGAACTTCAAACATTTTTATAATTTGTAGTGGTTATTATAGAATCGCTATAAAGTTTAGCCGCCCTAGCTTATTTGTAGCAATTGGTGTAGCGGTTATTTCAAGAACCGTTACAAAACGCCACTATATAAAGCCGCCGCCCCCCTTCACTTTTTCGTTTTGCCTGAGTGTTTTCTTTTAGATTTGAGCATTCAGACGTCTGCGGAAGAGGTTTTGCTGTAGTATTTCACATTATTGGTACTTGAGGTATGGAGACAATACATATTTTATTTATATTTATATTTTTATTATATTTTTGCATAATAATGTGACTAAAATATTTTTTTTAAAATTTTTGTAGTTGATATGGCTTCAAGATAGGATAGGGGGAAGGAGCCCGAGGTCCCCAGACCAATTTTTGTGGGGTGGCAGCAGTAGAGCAGGGGACAGCGCGGAGGGAGGGCGGCCACGACATTTTAGCCCATCCCCCCCACAGGAGTAGGCCCTACCAGAGGCACCTTAGACGATCCCATAGGAGACGACCGCACCAGAGGTGCCTGATTTGGGGGAGGGAGATATCAGTGTCAAGGACTATGACACGAACGAGGACTTCAGCATCCCAATTGGGATCAGAGAGATGGAGCAGTTCCTCGATGAGGAGGAGGCGTGGGAGCAGAACAACCCATGAGGGTCATCTTCACGGTCTACTGGGTTTGAGGTGTAGGTCCAAGGTAAATAAGTTTTTTTATTTAATCAATTATTTATTTAAATTCAAAATGTTAAATTTGAATTACAATTTATCTAATGTGTGGTAAATTGTGTAGATGAGCAGGGGAACATGTCCACGAGGAGGCTGGACATGGCCGGTCTGAACGGTATGGACTGGACATTACAAGTTGTAGTGCCGAGGAATAAGGGCACGGACCAGCCCATTGACAATGGGGGTCACCTATTCAACCTCTTCCTGAACGACCTGGGCTCGAATTGGATGTGGTTCCCCCTTCACTTCAAGACGTGGAGGCACGTTTCGAAGTGGCCGAAGGGCCTGGCTTGGGAGGAGGTGGTGCAGGTAATTAATAGTATTTAATTAATATTTTTTGTAATTAATTCTATTTAATTAATATTTTTTAATAGGATTTTTGTAATTATTGATATTTAAATAGTTGTTTTGCAGTTGCGGTTTGCCGTCCGGGCCAACCGAAAGAGGTACGCCTTGATGAAGATGGGTAATGAATGGAGGAACAGGAGGAACTGTCTCTTCCACAGTGTGGATAAGGATGGGATGATGCCTCTGAAGTAGTTGATCGAGAGCGTCCCGGACGACATCCCACCGAATGACTGGGTGAGTTTCGTCTAGATCAGGAGGAGCACTGAGGGGCAAGTAATGTATTTATTAGATTATTTATATATAATTTTGTAATTGTTAATTATTAAATTATAGTTTAAACTTAATTAAGTTTAATTTGAACTTTATTAATTTTAAATTTTTGTATAATTTTTTAATATATTTAATATTGTTTTTTTTTCAGGCGCTTTCTTAAAGGAACACTAGGTGTCGTGGGCAGCAGACGATCAACCACACAGCAGGATCGAAGACCTTTGCTGTCACTTACAGTAAGCTGGTAACTTTTCATAATATCACTGACTTTTAGCTGGTTATTTCATAATACTAATTGAATTTTGTAATTGTTTTAGGAGAGGAAGGCACAGTAGGAGAACCGTCAAACGGATTATGGGGAGTTGTATGCTATCACACACCGACACCGTGATAGGACACCGACCTCTCAGCAGGCAGAAGCGGCCATTGTAAGTAATTTCATTATTATAATTTTTATAAAACCAACTTAATAATTAAAAATTCTAATAAGTAATTGTTTCAAAAAATGGCAAGAACGGATGCAGCAGTCGCAGGCTAAGCTGCGAGAGACCTAGGCTGAGAAGTCACAGGGATCAGTGGACCTGATGGCTCCTTTGACGGTGGGTCTAGGTCAAGCTGAGCACCCCGGACATGCGCGGGGGATAGGGATAGGTGCCAGACGTAGCATGGTTTACGGCAGTAGCGCTGCCTCTAAGGCTGGCAGCTCTAGAAGGGTCAGACGTCGAAGGGACGAGTCTGTTGAGCAGCTGCGGTCAGATTTGGAGCGAACATAGGCTACAGTGGCTCAGCAGCAGCAGCAGGCTGATTTGATCTACACTCAGCAAATGCAGTAGCGTGATATCACGAACAACATGCTCGAGCGGTTGTGGAGTTGCCTTTTCCAGGACGAGCAGTATCTATAGGTTCCACCTGTCTCGGTTCGTCATCCAGATTACTACTCCTCCTCCTCCTCCTGCTTCTGATGATGTTGGTGCGGTTAACTCTACCCAGCGCCCCGATCCAGCAGCAACTGAGGGAGCCCCATCTAAGGGAGCACCAGATGATCAGCCTCCAACTACTTAGTTTAGGACATATTGATTTTTTCTTGTTGAAACATTTGTAAATAAATATATATAATTTTTTTTCAGAACTTAGATTCTTATTGCATTTACCATAGTTATATTTATATTCTTAGACTGCGTTGTTGAATTTGTGAATTAATGGCTACAATATTATTTATATTTCTAAAACTATATATATATATATATTTGTAGCAGTTCTACTATAAAACGGCTACAAATATAATAAAAATAAAATTATATTTGTAGCGGTTAATATGAATAACCGCTACAAATATATATATTAGTAGCGATTAATTCAAGAACCGCTACAAATGTATTTTTATTATATTTGTAGCGGTTTTATAATATAACTGCTACAAATATATATATATATATATATTTAGTTTTTGAAATATAGTTCTATATTTGTAGTGGTTAATACAAAAACTGCTACAAATGTAAAGATATGTGCGCTACAAAATTCAAAATTGAATTGTTGATTATTTGTAGTGGTTATATAAATAACCGCTACAAATACCCAACTTTTCAATTTTGAATTTCCCCCCACTTTATACAAATTTGTAGCGGTTACCTATGTATAACCGCTACAAATATATATTAATAGCAGTTTTTCTTATAACCGCTACAAGTTTAAAACTAATTCTTCAATTTGATTTCCAGTAGCTTGAAAATTAGTAGCGGTTTTATACATATAACCGCTACAAATGTTTAGCATCGTAGCGGTTACTGTAACGGTTATAAACCGTTACAAAATATTAAATGTTGAAAATTCAAAATATAAGGTTCCAAGCACTTATCTTCTTCACTATACTTTCTTCTCTCTCACTAGTAGCTATAGATAAGTCATGGATCAGGTTGCTATGCAATTCTCTAGAATATTTGTACGGATTAAACAATTTCTTAGATTTCGCATTCACTCACGCTAGCTGTAACGGCAAGATCGTCTATCCGTGTCAGAGATGCAAGTTCAAGAAGTGGCATGCACGAAATGTTGTTAAGGAACATTTGCTTCTGAAGCCTTTCTTGGATGACTATACGTTCTGGGCAGTTCATGGTGAGAAGGCTGGCATTAGATATGATGATTCTCTTCCTCAAAGTTCTCAAGTAGGCATTCAACTAGATGAAGATGATCCTGTGAATGATGCTGTGCGTGATGCATTTGGATTTAAAGGTGACAACTTCAACAAAGAAGTGCATGGTTTTGAGCCGGTGTTCATGAGGAATGAAGTAGCTCAGGGTTTTTTGAGCTTGATGGATGAAGCAGATCGTCCTTTATATCAAGGTTGTCGAAAATATTCTAAATTATCTTTCTTGATCAAATTGTATCATATCCAGTGCTTGTGTGGAATCATAGATAAGAGAATGTCGATGTTGCTTGAATTATTATCAAATGCATTCCCCGATGCTAGATTCCCATAACATTCTATGAGGCCAAGAAGATTATCAATAGGTTGGGGTTGAACTATCAAAAGATTGATGCATGCCCCAACGATTGCATGCTATATTGGGGAGACGATTCCAGCATGAGGACTTGTAAGAGATGCCACAATCAAGGTACAAGACAATTCGGAAGGGCAAAAAGCAGAAGAAACCTGTAAAGATTATCATGTATTTCCCTTTGAAACCTCGCCTACAAAGATTATTTATGTCGTCTAAAACTGCGGAGCATATAAGGTGGCATGCCGTTGATAAGAATGAAAACGGTAAATTAAGACATCCTCGGGATGCAGATGCTTGGAAAATGTTTAACAACGACTTTCCAGATTTCGTGATTGACCCCGGAAATGTTTGGCTTGCGTTGGCGACGGATGGTTTTAATCCTTTCGGGAATCTTAGCACAAGTTACAGTATTTGGCCGGTCGTCTTATTTCCCTACAACTTACCCCCTAGATATGTATGAAACAAAGCTCCTTCATTATGTCTATGATCATTCTAGGCAAAAAGACACCGAGCAATGACATCGATGTGTATATCCAACCGCTTATTGTGAAATTGCTTGATCTGTGGAATGTCGGCATGGAGACGTAAGGCGCTTACGGGAAGACTTTGTTCAACTTGCGTGCAGCCTTGATATGGACGATTAGTGACTTTCCTGGCCTTGGCACATTATTTGGTTGGAATGTGCATACTGGGTTGGCGTGTCCAGCTTGCAATTTTGACACTGACGTAGTGCGCCTTCCCCACAGTTGAAAGTGGTGCTTTATGGGGCATCGGAGGTTTCTCGATGAAAGGCATAAGTTCATAATGTAATGGAATCGCTTCAATGGGAAACCAGAAAAAAGAGGACCACTTCAAACTTTGTCCGGTACAGATATCTTACAGTAGCTTGAGCATGTTGACTTTGAGTTTGGAAAAAGCGACGATTTAGCACAAACTCACCAAAAGACGCGCAGGACTTTGACTCCTTAGCAGTGGAAGAAGATAAGTATTTTATTCACTCTTCCATATTGGAGATCTAATTTACTTCGCCACAGTCGTGATGTCATGCACATTAAAAAGAATGTTTGTGATAATGTGCTATATACGCTGCCCAACGAACCCAGTAAGACAAAAGATCACCTTCAAGCGAGGAAAGATTTACGCACCATGGGAGTTCGTGAAGACGCTTGGCCAGATGAGCATGACAAATTTCAGCCAGTAAAGTTTACCCTCACAAAACCGAACAAGGAAGTCTTCCTCGCGACGTTAAAGAAATTAAAAGTTCCTGATGGGTATTCAAGCAACATTTCTTGATGTGTTGACTTGTAGGCTCGAAAGGTTACTGGCCTGAAGGGTCATGACTCACATGTTCTTATGCAACAGTTACTTCCTTTGGTTATAAAGAATGTACTTCCTCCCGATGTTTCCATCATTTTGGTGAAACTTTATTCTTTTTTTCGGAAGTTGTGTTCTAAGGTTTTGATCGTTGAGGAGCTCGATCAGCTGCAGTCCAAAATCATTCTTACGCTTTGTCACTTGGAGATGGTCTTTCCTCCATCCTTTTTTACTGTAATGGTTCACCTTACAGTCCATCTCGTTTATGAAATAAAGCTCATTGGCCTAGTACAATATCGATGGATGTATCCGATTAAGAGGTACTCATTTTAAATATGTGCTTCATTGTTAGTTCTTTTCAGCATTTAGTATCAATTTTCTCTTTTTTACTTCATAGGTTCCTTGGGAAATTAAAATCTTACGTAAGGAATAAGGTGTGGCCAGAAGGTTCTATAGCTGAAGGCTATATAGGGGATGAGGTGTTGTATTTTTGTTTAAGGTACTTTGATGACCTTGAGACAACTTTCAATTGCCTACCTCGTGTTGTCGATTGTCCTGAACATGTGCCAACATCAAGAGAATTTATCCCTCGTGTTGGTAAACCAGTTGGAGGAACTGAGAACTTCAAACTAATAGCAACTGAGAAGTTGCAAGTACATAGACATGTCTTGATTAATTGCACTCAAGTTGAACCTTTCATAGAGTAAGAATTGTACACTTACATGTTATTCTATATCTTTTGTAACATTTTTCACTTTCATTTCACTATCGCCTTTCCATTATTAATTGTAGGGAATTCAGAAGTCATGTTAAGCGTCAACTCAGGATCCGTACAGAAACATCCTTGGAAGTTGACAAAAAGGTCCACAGAGAATTCTCGACCTGGTTTGTACGTAGAATACTAAATGACCACAACCCACACTCACCAGATTTCAGAGCTCTAGCAATCAGCCCTTTTGATCATGCAAAAAGGTTTACAGCATACAATGTCAATGGTTTTAAGTTTTGCACGGTTTCACGGGATCAAGGACTGCAAACTCAAAATTCGAGTGTTTTATGGCACATTTGGGACAAGGAGTTATGCAAGTAGCAATGATGCCAACATGCAATTCGAAGGCATCCCTTATTATGGAAAGCTTCTTGATGTGGTCGAACTTAATTATCAAGGCCGTTTCACCGTGACGCTGTTCAAGTATTTGTGGGAAAATACCACTACTTCTCGGGGACTGACAACTGACGACTTAGGGATCACATCAGTCAATTTCTCACGGTCAATTCATACTGGTATTTCTCAAGATGATGAGCCGTATATTCTTGCTTCAAAGGCACATCAGGTTTATTATGTCGAGGACGAGAGACTCAGGGATTGGCACATGGTCATTCATTTAAAGCCATGAGACCTTTACACCATGGGTGAAGGCGATAACATCGCCTACGAGAGTGAGCCATTTCAGCCAACCGATTTTGAAAACTACTTCCTTGAAGGCGATGACAATTTACCTCTACTGTGGTGCATTTTTTTAAGTCTACATCATTGAAATTAAATTTTTTAAATTTAATAATACATATCTAACAATAATTTTTTTACAAAATTCTTGTAGGGATGGTGAGGATGAGTGATCAAATTCAAATTATTTTTTTTCTTTAAAAAATATGAAAAATATATATATAAAAAAATAAAATAATATTTGTAGCTGTTTTTGAACCACTACAAAAATAAAAATAACCGCTACTAATTAAAAATTGCTACAAAATGGATACATTAACCGCTATAAATGCTACGAGGATCCCTATAAATACCCCTACCACATCTCATTTCAAACACTCCCCCATTTCTTTTCACCTTACCCTTATTTCATTTTCTATCATTTACAAAATTTTTTATGAGTTGAGGAGCTTAACAATATGATCAAATGTGATAACAAGTTTTTTAAGTTTTTATTTCAATACTTCTTTCCTTCGCATAAAATTTATTCTCATCATTTTTTTTCCAGATATTTTAGAGCTTTATCTCATTTTCATCTATTTTTCATACACAATTATATTGTAGTAGACAACATAATAGTTCCTTATTACCTACGTATCCTTAATAATATTATCAATTTAATTTTTATACTTATCTAACTAAATTAAATTATTCCTTTTAATTTATAAATGAGCTAAACTATTGAATAATAAGCTAATTAAATTAGCTAAACTACTAAAAAAAATAGGGAGAATTACAATGAGGTCCCAAGGAAAGAAAAAAAATGAAGAAATAGTCCCTGTAAATTGCAAAATGAAAAAATGGTCCCATTAACAACTCCAGGAGCCTGTATTGACAATTCGTTAACAACTCTATGAGCATGTATTAACAACTCCATGGGACCATTTTTTCATTTCTCTTCTTTCTTGGGACCTTAGTGTAATTCTCCCAAAAAAATAAACTATTTAATTTAATATCAAAAAAACTGAAATAAATGATTGTATTTTTTTAAAAAAAAAATTCTTAATTTTTGTAGTGGTTATTAAACAAGCTACTAATTAACGCGCCTTTTTCAAACTGAAATTAATTTTTTTATGCGAATTTTGAATTTTGATGAAATTAGTAGCGGTTCTATAACCGCTACTAATTATAGGAAATTCATATTAGTAGCGGTTGATAAACCGCTACAAAAAAGAAACAATTTCATTTTTCTTTTCCCACCTTGAAAATTTTCTTTTTGATATTTGTAGCAATTATATAACAGTTATAAATATCCCAGAAAAAATATTACGGCTTTTGGCGATGTTGTAGCGGTGGGATTGAACCGCTGCAAATAAAGTTGCGGTTATTTTGCTTGAGTAACAGTTTTATATAACCGCTACAAATCCGCTTGTAACATATGATTTAGTAGCGGTTTTATAAACCGCTACTAATATTTTTTGTAGTGTTTACAACCGTTACTAATAACTATTTTTAACTGCTACTAAATCATGTTTTTGTTTATAGTGGAGGGACCTGGATCCACAGCTTTGATAAGAAGGATTGGTCTATTAGGTTTATCTCCGGCGAGGAAAACTATTGTTATGAAAAAATGAAGAGAAAAAATATATTAGGTTAAACCATCTTCCCATTCACAGCGAGGAAAAATGCCAAAACGCGACTGACGCATCTTCGATGGAGATAAACCTAATCTATTTAAAACACCTTTCAGAAAGCCATATATTCCTCTGGTGTGTCGGCACCTTTTCCCATTCTTTATTGAAGCATTTTCCCATTCATCAATCTAATTGAAAATTAAGAGAGAAGCCCAATAGCGTATAAATGAAGCGAGATGCCCTATAACTCAACTGATGGTCTTATAATAATGTCAAAAAAAAAAAGTCCCCTTTTAGCTTTTAAGTGATGGTCTTCAAAGTTTCCTTGACTGAGCCGGTTTGATGCCCAATAACACCCTCTCCACCCATTAAAGCCACATGGTTGAATATTTAATTATTTTAGAGGCTTGTCCCAACTTAGCTACAGTATTTTGTGAGTGTAGTCAAAGATAAGCTGTATAAGCTGTGACTCAAGAGATGGGATATTTTATTGATATTAATTTGAGTAAAAGAAATTTGTATTGAATTTAGTGTAAATAAGGACAAAATGATCATAATTGGTTAATTATTCATGCAAATGATTTTTTGGGCTTTTGATGCTATATTGTGCTTAATTTTGCATTTTAGCTGTTTTGAGAAGAAATTGGCAATTTTGATGGTCATAATCAATATTTTGAAGACTGGGGAAATTACAGAAAAGGTCCCTATAATTGGTGAAAATTACAAGTGAATGGGAATATAGACAGGAAAAAATCACAGAAAAGGACCCAAACGTTTCAAATATTACATTTTTGTCCCACAAAAGTTTCAGATATTTGCACTATCATCCCTCACCAGAAGTTTTAATTACATTGTACTATAATTATTGGATTTATTATTTTGTATTTAACCTTGAGACGGAAAGACATGGTCAAATCAATTGCACCATTGCCGGTGAGCTAAGTAATTGACTCCCTAGGTAATCTAATTGTCAAATTCATTTTTTGACAAGGGGTAATCTAATTGTCACAATCATTCTTGCATGCACTTTGGTTATTTTCCTGCAATCTCTAAAAAAAATTTAAAAGTCAAACAAAAAATTCAAAAAAAATTGTGATTGTCTTCTTTACTTTAAAAAAAATCAGGAAAAAAAAAGTTGCATTATTGTTTGTGCATTTAGGTAGCTTGCATATTATTCTTGTATGTCTTGACTTGGTAGCTTCTGTGTGGTATTATTGCATTAAATTTGATAAGATTTTGAGCTCACTTGTTTGAATTCACCATGTTTCCAAGTTATTTCTTACATTTCTTTTGCATAAACTTGATTTGTGGCTGAAACCACGTGATATACATTTGGAAATTATTTGGAGTTTCGTTGAAATTCGGTCACACCTTCTTTTTGAAGCTTGCATAGCATTTGGAAATTATGATCTTTGGTTTCCTATTGGGTGTAATGAATTTTAGCCAAATTCCATCGTTTTGGCCACTTTTTGAATTTTTCTTTATTTTCTTGAATTTTTCCAGATTTTTCATTATATTAGTTTTTGAGTTTTCTTTTTGGATTTTTCTTTATTTCTAGTTTGTTTTCTTCTATTTGATACTTGTGATTCATTGGGATTGTATTATATTGAATTTTTATGGCTTAGTTTAACAATAATCAAGATTTATCCTTTCAATCTCATGCTTCTGTAGGAGACTTGATCGGAAAGAAAGAGTCTATATCTAAAAGCATCCATTACATGCAACAAACAATATGGCTTCTTCAAGTTAAATTGGGATGTCAAGATAGAAATCCAATTGGTCAAAATGCCATGGTCTGTTCCACCCTCCATACCACGCACCCTACCATCAATCTTCATTCCAACTTAATCACCCACCACACCCACCTTATAGATCATACCCTGAGCCTTCTCTGGCACCATATAACCCATATCGTAAACCTCCTCCTTCATTTCATCTCACTTCCAACTTAGGTCATCCAGCTCATGGACCATTTAAGCCTCCTATTCCACAATGCCAAGAACATCAATCCCAATACTCTAATTAATCCTCAACCTTCCGGACTTGATGCCTTCCTCACTTTGCCATGTATGGTTGCCCAAACCTTTGCCCTAAAAAGAAAGTATGACCAACTAAAGGTTCGGCGTCAACACTTATTCAGGCTCAAAGATGCTCTTAGACTCTCTAAGGAAATAGAGCAGAAGAAAGACTGAAGGAGAAGAAGGAGCTCCATGGTCTAATAACTCCAATGATGAAGGGGAAGCCGAAGCTCAAGAGCAACCACATGCCATTTCACAAGTGGAAATTTCTAATCCTTCGGTGGTTATTCCCAAACAGGCACAAGAAGTGAAGCAAGTACAAAATAGCGTTGGAGAGTCTTCTTTACCATTTGGAAATGATCCTATCCTAATAGAGGTAGACTTTTCTACTACTTTAACTAATTAAACAATTAATCAATTGAGTGACGATGAGGTGGATGAAGAAATAATTGTTGAATCCCTTCAAGTATTTGAAAATGTGATTGATCAAACCATTGGTTCTAGTAGTAGTGATTCAAATGTACTTATTGATCCACGTGCTCCTACTTTTTTGTCTGATGCTTTAACTGTTGAAAATGCTTCTCTTCATAGTGACAAGGATGATTGTGATAAATTGAATGCAACATTTTCATGTTCTTATGCGACATATAAGATATGTATAGATTGTTATCATGACAAATGCCACTTACTTGTTGAGTTCTGAAAGAAATCATTTAGTGAAGTGGTTGATTCTACTATTAATCTTGATGCATGATAAGTAAAATATTTACATATTCATTTTCCCTTATATGATGATTTTATGGACGATATTTGAGCTTAATATAATATATTTGGGTGTAAAATAAATAGTATTTAAAAATAAATAAATAAATAAAAATATGAAAAAAGGTATGTACTGTAGTGTGGGTCACTATTCACGACAGAAATCACTATTCAGGATGGAAGTGACTATTGTAGCGGATGGAAGTTACAACAGCAATGGAAGTACTGTAGCAAATGCGCTTTTTACTATTCATGACGGGATCACTGTAGTAGACGGAAGTGACTGTAACGGATGGAAGAACTGTAGTAGGCGACAAAACACTGTAGCAGTCGTGGAAAAACGTGTAGGTTTACTGAGAAGTCATTGTTCATGTGAGAAAAGAAGCACTGTAAAATTAAATAGTGCCAAAACACACATAACAAGTTTTTGGCACTATTTAATTGTATAGTGCTTCTTTTCACACATGAACAATGACTTCTCAGCATACTTACGCGTTTTTCCACTATTGCTACAGTGTTTTGTCGCCTGCTACAGTTCTTCCATCCGCTACAGTGATTCCCGTCATGAATAGTAAAAAGCGCTTTTGCTACAGTGCTTCCGTTGCTGCAGTAACTTCCATCTGCTACAATAGTCACTTCCGTCCTAAATAGTGATTTCCGTTGTGAATAGTGACCCACGCTACAGTACTGACCTTTTTTTTCATATTTTTTTATTTATTTATTTTTTAAATACTATTTAATTTACACCAAAATATATTATATTAAGCTCAAATATCGTCCATAAAATTATCATATAAGGGAAAATAAATATGTAAATATTTTACTTATTAAATTACCCTATACTTAGCTCTTGGACGTCCTCGGATAAGGAATGACTAATAAGTGCTTACAACAAAATCAGAAGTGTCAAGTCATAAGCAATAACATAATTGAAAAATAAAGAGATCATATTATTCATGAATCAATGAAAATATAAACTGGTAACTTTAATTGAAAATGAATAAACCGAGTTCGTAAGTGTAACTCATTCTCTCAATCTCTCAAGTGTTTAAGGGTAAGTGTTTCGCTCAAATTCAATAAAAAAATTGCACTATCATAGGCTTGCTAAAAATCTCAATCTCCACTACCTAATTCACATGTATAATTCAAATCAAAAGGACTTATTAAGGGTTGTAATGGGGTTAAGGTAAAAGGAATGTAAAACATGGTATGAAAGGCTACATTTAAGAGATTTAATAGAAAAATTGAAAAATGGGCTACTTATAAATTTATCTCATCACAACAACCCACAATTCAAATACTTAATATATATATATATATATATATTCTCTTTTTTTTCTATCTTTTTTTAATTTGTTTTCTTTTTGCATAAAACTCTACAACTCTAAAGTTGATGTTATATACACCCCATACTTGTCAAAAGCCCAATTCACAAGAATTTCAAATGCAGTGCTAATCTTTTGAAGTAGGTAAAATCACTTGATATATCATTAAAGCACATATTAATGGGTTTAGAAAAAAAATAGTCAATTAGGCTCAAAAGGGCTTAACAATGATATAATTGCAAGGTTAGCTATTTGACTCTGGCTAAAGAAAATGAATGCCTTTATCATTTTTGAATGTGTATGTGAAATGTAATTTCAACCAGATTTAAAGTAAGTTCTAGAGTGACAACTTAATAGGAGAATATCACACACGAGAGAAATAATCATTATAGGTTCTAAAGCTCACGGTTAAAGGCTTTCAAACTCAGCTCATTCAATCTCAAAATTTATCACCAATTTCAACAATCAATTGTTCATTCATGCTATGAAATCTCAAAATTCAATTGATCGATTCTTAAAACTTATATGCTTCTTAAATCAATTATAAAGCACTTGAACAAGATGATTTTTTTTTTGACTTTTTTTTAAAGAAGGGACAAAAAAATACAACTAATAAAATGCGTCTCAGGAGTTAAGAATAACTCCTTACTCTTCCATTTTTTTCCACACCTCATGCATCTAATGGTTTTACTAACTAACTAAATATGAAAAAAAAATTTCTCTCCCCCAACTTAAATCATACATTGTCCCCAATGTCTTCTAGAGCTTAAAGAAATTTTTTTTTTAAACATAAACACACAATAAAGTAAAACCAAGAGATTAAGGAAAGTTACAAACGAAGAGTGGTATCTGGGTTCTGCTTCTAACTGCTATATGAAGATTGCTCACCTATTTGCTTGATGAGTAGATCTGGTTTAGGCTCATAGGTTTATAGTTGATCGAGCAGCTGATCAGCAGTTGGTGTTGCAATTATAGAGTGACGAGTCGCTTGGGGTATGAATCCTGTTTCCACAGCATGATCAAAAAATCATAACAAATTATCATAAAAACCATTAACATTTAACAATCCTAATGGCTTTTTGTGATAGTTCAACTTAGCTCAATATGCAATGCTAGAGATCCCATCCAACGTCTACAAACCACCGGGTAGAGCAATAAAAGCTTGAGCATGGTAGAACATTTATCCCATACATTCAGGCAAGTTTGAAACCTGCAACTCTTGTTCGAAGGAATAGATGTGGTCTTCCAACTCCTTCACCCTTACACTCAAACCCTTGCTTCTATTCATGGATGAAGAAATGGCCACACTTCCTCTTAGGCCCTGGATGCCTCCCCCATATACAAAATTGATCTTTCTAGCGGTTAATGGACTTCCAAGTTCGTTTGCTGCTATTATAAACTCTCTATCCTTACCTATATCAGTTTCACCAAAAATGCAGATAGATGTAAATCTACATCTTTGTATGATACCCTTTTCTTTTCTTTTCTCTCAGACCATTTGTGCTTACAAGTGGAAGACTGCATATTTACAAGTGGAAGTGTGCATATTTACAAATGAAAGAGTACATATATATAACACTAAAGCAACGACAACAAAATCATACAAATCACGCATTTTTCAAAAAATTTTGAAAAACTTCTAACCCAAATGACCGACGTAATTTGCATGAAGAAAAAGGGGAAAGAAAGTCAAAAGTTACTGAGAAGATAAGACATAATAGACAAAAGCTATTGAAAAGATAAGATAGATTAGGCAAAAGCTACAGAAAAGATAAGACGATTAGACAAAAGCATGATTATGTATAGTAGTTGTGATTTTGGCTCACATCTTCCTCTGGTTTTACGTCCAGTAATGGCTTAAACGATTTCTATGAATTGAGGATTGGCCTCCCATCCAGTTTTCTTATAAAATAGCAAACATGGTCTTTTAACGTCAGATTCCCAAGACAATAATGCTCTTTTTCTCTGTTGAATATGTCTGCTAAATCAAGAAGAATACGATGAACATCACCACTCGGATGCGTCTCAAGAGTTTGAATGATATTATCCAGTGACTCCTTACTCAGTCCATCCTTTATAAATTTAATTTTATCTTCTCGATTTATAGAAACCATACCTTTACTCCTACAACGCTGATCACAATTCCACCTTGCACATTTATGGCAGACATTCATCCTTTTAGCTCTTTTCTTTTTGGAATAAGAACTTCTTCCCATTCCTGGTAAAAGTTTAACAAATGATTTATAAATCTCACCTGCTAAACGTACCTTAGCTTCAATAATCCAGCGTATGTCCACAGGAAGGCCTAAATGCTTGAATATCTTCATCCTTTCAAGTCAACTGCTATAGATCTTCCTGAGCACATCTTTGGGAAGAGTGGGGAACTGTTCTTAAGCTTTACAAGAGATTCCTCCAAGGTAACTTAAAATGAAAATGATGAAAACAAAAATCTCAACACAGTGCAGTGTGTTTTGCTGAGTAAGAAAAATGAGAGAGTAGGAAAGAATTTTTGAGAAAGTAGGAAAGAAATGAATGAGTAGAAAAGAAATGAGTGAGTAAAAAAGAAGTTTTGGGTTGCCTCCCAAATAGCCGCCCTTCTTTAATGTCTTTAGCTAGACAAAGACTAAATCAATTTTTTTTAATTTTTAATTTAATTTTTTTATATATTTTTGTTTTCATTTTTTTGATTGTAACTACTAAAGTGAAATACATCATCAGGGGTTACCAGAAGTCTTGCAAAATCACAACAAAAAATCTAACCAAACCTTGGGCTGCCTCCTAAGCAGCACTAAATTTATAGTCTTCAGCCAGACTTCCTAAACAAACTACTAATCAAAAGTATCAAACACCATGAGATTACCTTATCTTCATTTCTTTTCAAGCAACAATGTTTCAGACACAAGAAATGATCATTCAAAGTAATTAATTGTAGTTCTTCAATCATACACAATTTTAGAGTACAATTATTTACTGAATTCAAATAAAGCACAACATGCATGTATTTGCAAACAGATTTAGGAGTTTTCAAAATTTTAGAGCATCCCACAAAATCCACTTGACTCTCATCAATAAGAGTCAACACTTCAATAGGAGAGACATGAACAACATCTTTTGGAATATCCACATTAGTTTCAACATCAAAGTCACAAAGATTAGGCTCCACAGCCGGAACCTCAATTGGACATTCATTGTTCTCTCCAAAAGTGATTTCAAGAGCTAAAGTTTCATTCAATTCCACCTCCTCAACTTCCTCACAATAATCATCATAAACACAAGAAGTGGTCATCATGATCAAAGAATTATTTTACCTCATAGTCTCAAGTGACGAAACAATTTGACTCACATATATTCCAATATTTTGAACACATGACTCAACACTAGTGACAATTTTCTTTTGCTCTCTAATAAATCTCTCTGTTGATTCCACAAACTCCTCATCTAATTTTTCTAAATCAGATTTTTTCTTATACTCAAAAGTGTGTTCTTCAATATATGGATATGAGTAGAAAGGAGGATTAGGACAATACCTAACATATGAATCCAAAAACTCTTGTTGCTCTAAATTTCCACCAGGATAAAAGGAATGATCAAAATCAAAACAATTTTGGTTCATATTGAAATCATCTCTCATATAATGACAAGTATTGCTATATGGACAATGCTTATAAGAATGACACTCTCTACAATAAGCACAAGAAAAACAATTATAAGGAGAAGAATTTTCAATCCAACCAGCATTTATATTTTCTTGTCTCATTCCATCCACATACATTCCAGAAAAAGAACCAAGATATGATAAGTTATCACTGATTAAACCAAATGAATGCTGTGAATAATCCATTTTTTTAAAAAAAAAAAGTTTGATTTTTTTTTTTTGAAATTTTTACATGAAAACTAAATTAGTATTAAAATTACTTGGTATTGATATTAATGACAATAATCCCTAGCAACGGCACCAAAAACTTGTTACGAGTTTAGATGATCTATGAAATGGTGCAAGTGTATACTTGCACCATTTCATAGATCATCTAAACTCATAACAATGCACCTCCTTGTACTATTGATGATTGGAAGCATGACATTTGTGAAAATGTTAAAGCTTGTATGGATGATATGAGTGTAAAAGACCATAGCCACGATAATGATTTTTCTCTTAAATTCAATGAATTTCATGATAGTTTTATACGGGTGTAACACCCCAAATTTTGACTAAGGGCTAATGAGAATTATTGAGAATGTAATTGTGGATTAATTCAAAATTCTTATGTGTTTTATGGAAATATTAATTAATATGCCAAAAATAAAAGAGAAATTAAAAGAATGGAATTATTGGATTTAAGTTGGTGATTAATGGAGAAATTAATTACTATCTAAGAGGAAATGAGATGTGTGATTAAATGGCTAATGGATGGATTAGAGAAGCTAATTGGTGACTTAGTGTGTGAAAGGCAATAGGAAGAAGACACTTGGCAAGCTCACATGTAAAGAGATTTGTGGAAAAGTCAAATGCAATTTTAAAGTATATTTTCTCTTTCTTCTTCCCTCTCATTTTTTCGACTGACATGGGAGGCATGGTGAATGATGATCATGATTTCATCTTCTTTAACTCTCATCTCTCTCATCTTTTCTCTCTCTCTCTCTCTCTCTCTCTCTCTCGTTAGCTATTGTTGTCCATAGGGGAAGAAGAATAGCTTGAAAAGGTAAGAAGAATTATCTCTAATACTCAACTTCCATTAATTAAAGTTGTTCCTTGAGTTAAGAGCTTCGTTTTGGTGGTTATAGTTCCTCCTTTGGTGTTGGTTTGAGCTCTCAAGGAATTTTGGAGGTTTGAAAATCAAGAAGTCCTTTTAGAAAAGTTGAAGAGGTAAGTGAAACCTATCTATCCATTTAAGTTTTGTGCCATTTGGATTAGTTTTGAATTTCTGGGAATTTATTGCCTATTTTTGAAAATAAGAGCCATTGGGCATTTGGCATGTTATTGGTATGGAAATGGTATATTTGGAATGTATATGGATAGATAGGATTGATTGAGGATTGAATGATTGAGTTTAGTGATTTTGGAAATTTAGTGTTTAATGTTGCCCAAGACCAAAGCATGATAATGGAGTAGGAATTTGGTTCTTTTAATGGTTTTATTGGATTCCTTGAGTGATTTTGTGTGGGGATAGCTTTGGTTGAGGTTTTGGGTCCATCGGAAGCTCTTAGGAAAATTTTGGGAAAGACTGTCAATGTTTCTGCGTTTTTTGGTTTCTGATGTATATCACTCGAGTGAGGCGGTGAAATTCTTCGTTTTACCTTTAGTTTCTACAGTGCACTTATGTGAAATGGGCAAGGGTGTTGCCTCACTTGTGAGTGTGGTGGGTTCTCACTCGAGTGAGGTTCCTCTCACTCTAGTGCTGGTGTATTTGACACCCATAACTTGCCTCTTGGGTTAACACTCATGGTTAATGAGCAAGAGTGCGTTCTGGCACTCGTGGGGATTCAGTCTCCACCCGAGTGAGAAGTCTCATGCTCGAGTGCTTCTTCCCTCTGAAAACTCCTATTGCTCTCGGGTTCTCACTTCCTAGGCTTCACTCTCTAGTGCTCGAGTGAAGCATTTGGCTATCACTAGAGTGAGGTCTTGTGTGCTCGAGTGTCTTTGTGTCTGATAAAGTTCTTGTGCTCTCGGGTGCTCACTTACTATCCTTCACTCTCTAATACCCGAGTGAAGATCGTACCATC
Organism: Inga laurina; assembly: GCA_963855925.1. Classification (NCBI taxonomy): domain Eukaryota; kingdom Viridiplantae; phylum Streptophyta; class Magnoliopsida; order Fabales; family Fabaceae; genus Inga; species Inga laurina. Next base: position 5,159,587 of record OY979710.1, read on the forward strand.
ACTCGAGTGAGGCCGTCTTCACTCAAGTGAAATAGTGAAAAATGTCAGTACTTGTGCTTCCAAAAGGGGATCACCGGGGTAGTTCTTCCAATCCTTTAGTGCTTTTATTAGAGGCATATATGAGTACTTAAGAGACAATAATGATAACCAATTTAAGCATTATGAAGATATTGAGTATTAGACTAAGTGGTAACGCATCGTCCTTAATTATGACTTTAGGATTTGATATCTGCCTGGAGCGTAGAAGGCCTGTGCTTGCTCAAGAACGGAAAGACCAAGGTAGTAACACTTTATCCTATATCATGTATATTACATTGCTTGCTTGCATTAGTCATTGAATACAGATACAGTGAGGGGATGTGGCGAAAGCCCGGCCTTGAATACAGATATAGTGAGGGGACGTGGCGAAAGCCTGGCCCTGAATACAGGTACAGTAAGGGAACGTGGCGTAAGCCCGGTCTCGAATACAGCTACAGTTGAGAGGACGTGGCATAAGCTCGACCTTGTATACAGTGAAGGGGACGTGGCAATGTACCCGGCCTCGAATATTGATTGCTGCATTGTGATGTATGCTTACTTGCTTTGTTTATATTCATCATATACGTAAACTGTTGCTACTGGGATTCTTTTGAATCTCATTCATTCCAAATAGCATTTTTAGATAGGGCAAGTGGATCGAGAAGCAAGCAAGTGGATAAGGGCGATTAGGACTGCCAGTGGTAGTCTTAGCTACGATTTTTTTTGGTTTTTTATTGGTTATCATTTTGGACAATGTATATATTGATTTGACCATAGAATTGTAGTTTTTGTGTAATCCCCGATATGGGAAACTGAGATGGGTAATGATGCCCTATGCAAACTCTTGGATTAATGTTATTATCCCGGGTGAACGTCGGGAATTTTGCTGATACTCTGATATTGTATATGTGACAAACCAAATAGGCCAATTGTTTTTATAAATGAATGAATGGAGATCTATTTATACATGTGTTGTAAAAGTTTTTAATTACCTCTGATCTCTCATTTCATTATTAAATGCATTTAAACACTAATCATGGCCATTATTATGATGGGGGTTACAACGGGAATATTCAAATACTTTGATTGATAATTTTACAAATGAAAATGAATCTTTTCATATGATTCTTTCTTATGATTTGCCACCTGATATAGAAAAGGAAAATGATTCTTTTGAAAATTCAAAAGCTTTTGGTGGCAATGACTTGAAAAATTCTCTTTTTTCTTCCACTCTTTTGCTTGCTATCTCTTGTGTTTGCAATGATGATGTGGTATAGCCCAACAGTAAGTTGGATTTTGCACCTTGCACTTTGCAAAAACAAGAGGATTTTCAAAGGTTGATTGATTGTTTCACTCCTACTGATAGGAGTGTCATTGATTTCCTTGGATGTGATAGTTATTTGGAGAGGTTGAAACTTCATGTGCCTTTATTTCACTTGAAATCTCTCCTTGTTTCTATTTTTAGATAGGATACTCTTTTGGCTTGTCTACTTTGCAGGCACATTCTTGGAAAGATCATCGGAGGTACCAACATACACCATACACTCTTGGACCTCTTTCGATTGATCCCAAGCCACCTCCACCAAGGAAATTACACACAGGAGAAGTTGTTTTCAACGGCAAATGCATGATTCTCATTGAGGATGAGAACTTCTCCTTTAAGCAACTCTAGCTATTTTAACACAGGTTGCCTCTTTCCTTACTTGTTTTCTTCCGAAATCTTATGATTCTTTGAGCTTAATTGTTGTATGAAGAAGATAAGTGTGGGGGAAGGGCACAATTTAGTAGAAAAGTAAAAGTCGTGTTGTTTGCAAGTACAATAAGAACTTCCTTTGTTTGCTTTGAATCTTTTTCGCCACTACCCAAGGTTATCTGACTCGGACCAGACCGGCCGAATCAACCCAGAAACCGACGACCCGGGCACTAAACCGGTTCGGGTCAAATTTTTTTAAATCTTTTTTTAAGAAAAAATTTCCTTTAGAATTTCATACCATAAGCCTGAAATATTCCATTTCTCACCGGTTTGGTCCAGGTTTAGCTCCGGTTTGACTCTGGTCTGACCTAATGAACCTTGACCCAGTACCCCAACCGGTTCACTGACCGGTCTGGGTTTAATTACCTTGCCACTACCACACTTAATTACCATTGTGTCTTAAATTTCAACTTGCTTTACACATTGAGGACAATGTGTTGATTAAGTGTGGGGGAAGGAAATACATTTGGAATCCCAAATGTTATTTTTAAATGAGAAAATGCCTTAAACTAGAGATTTTTCGAAAAATTTCAAATTTTTTTTTGAATGACTTACTTTGATGCATGAATTAAGTGGTAAAGGGTCGCATTTGCTACTTTAAAATTGTAAATTGTGGGAAATTCTTTGAAATTTCATGAGATATAGTGTTTTAGCAATTTTTTAAAACCATATTTTGTTTTTCAAGCTAATGGGAAAAGAAATGAATCTACAATTGGATTCTTACTTACTCTTTGTTTTTAAAAAAAAATTATATAGTTTGAAAAAAAGAAGCTTTTGTATCATTAGTGCATTGAAGAGTTGAGTATTATTATAATTGAGTTCAATGTTTTGATTAATTATATTGGTAAGGTTAGCACTTGGAATATTTAAGTAGATGTTTTGTGGTTAGCTTCTTATGCAATTGATTATATTAGAAGGAGTATTGGGGAAAAACCATGTTGGAAGATTATTTGGGCTTTGAATTCTTTCTATGTGTGCATGTTCAATTTGTTTTTCACCTTCTAGAACTTGTTTCCATTTTGAAACAACATTTGCATTAGTGTAATGAAAATGAAAGAGGCATTCAATTTTAAGCCCTTTCACCCAAACACAAACCCCCATTCATCACCATTAGCTTATCCCTTTGAACCATTCCTATGTTGTATGCATGTCATTTATTCATAGTGTTTATGGTATTCTAAAATAAAAGTGAATTGCCAATAAAAAGTTAAATACAAGAAGAAGAAGAAGAAGAAGAAGAAGAAGAAGAAGAAGAAGAAGAAGAAGAAGAAGAAGAAGAAGAAGAAGAAGAAGAAGAAGAAGAAAGTGAATAAAAAAAATAAAGTTTGAAATAATAAAAAAGAGTATGTTAAAAAAAATTTTATAGTTTGAAAAAAAAAGTAAAAAAAAAAATCATGAATAAAATAAAAATATATAAAAAAAATTTGGAAAAAGTTTGTCAAGTATTTAGTTTCTATGAACCTATTCAATAATTTTGACTTGCATATCAACCATTTTTTTCTCAATACATCTAGCCTCCATCCATTATTGTAGCGCCCGAAATTTGGAAAATAAAGAGCCGCCACTAAAATTTTAAAAAAGGATAATTTTGGAAACCTCTTTTGAAAATGAAATTGGTCTACAAAAATCATTTAGGGTTCAGGAGTTGTTTGTGTATGAAGAAGGTGTTAGGCACCCCCACAACACCCATTCATAAGAATAGTTACCATAAGTTAGTTATTTAAAAATAAATATAGCCTTTATCTTATGATAATTACCCAAATGAAAAAATATTTACAAAAACAAATTAAAGAAAAATGGAACATTTATTTACAAAAAAAAGGAAAAATATATTTATTTTCAAAATTGGACTTGACCTAGGAAGAAAACCTAGGGCCTACGTACCCTTTAGAGGGATCAAAGCCCACGTAGTTTGTTAGGGGTAGAAATGCGTGCAAGTTTGTTGATGTTTTTTAGAAAAAAATATTTATTTAATTTATTTGAGAAAAATTTTTTTTGTTTGGTTTGTGTTTTTTATTTTTTTTTAAAAAGAATTTTTTTAATTATCTCATATGAAACCAAATTCATTTATTTTAAAAAAGGAACTTTTTTTTATTATTTTGAAACTTTTTATTTGCGAAAGACAGAGAGAGAGAAAAGAAAAGAAAGAAGAGTTCATCAAGCCAACAAGGAATCGCATTCTCATCATATCATTCATTGTAGAAAGTCCAAAAAGACAAGAAAATAAATAAAGACATGGTGAGAGTGTATATCTTTTATGCTTTGAACCCTGCTATAATAAGAGATAGAATGATAGAACCACATAATAAACAAGAGGCAAGTATAATCACATTACCCATATTTATTAAGCATGACACCTAGCACATTTAGAAGACAAGGCAGCATGTACCTCTTGATCTCAAACACAAACACGTCCAGTGATGTTAATGTCATCCGTACAAGTGGCTCAATGAATGGAGTAGCTAGGTGATTCACGTCCAGCAATGTAATATCATATGTTAAAGTAGGTGGGGTGATTCATGCAGTTTTTTTAACATAAAGGTGATTCATGCAGATAAACATAAAGAGAAGAATAGTCATAAAAGAGCATACAGGAGGGAGAATTAGTCAAACACACAATTTATAAAAGTGGCTGGACATTATCACAAGTAAAAGAAGAGCATGCGAATAAAGAGCATTGAGCAAAATAAAATGGCCTCTTATGTCAACTACCCTTTAGTATGAGAATTATGTATGAGTAATGAAATGATAAAATAAAATTAGCTCTCTACCTTGCCTCCTTGCTCTCCCAAAATTCTTGTGTTTTTTGCTTCAACCCTTACACTCCTATTTATAGCCTCAAGGTAGGGTTTTCTTCATAAATGCTCCTTCTATTTTTGAATTTTCATTTTTGATTTTTTGTTTTTGTTTTTTATGTTAAGAACTACCTAACTTGACCTAATCACCATCAATGGAGATTTTTTTAAAATTTTCGTTTTTTATTTGTTTTGTATTTTGTATTAATAAAACTTCCTAGCTTGACCTAATCACCATCAGTGGAGATCTTTTTTCGTTTTTAATTTTTTTTATTATTATCCCCACAAGTAGTTTCCTAATTTAAACCTATCAACATAAATGATTTTTTTTATTTTTCATTTTTTTAATTTATTATTTTCCCTTAATAAATGACAATGCCAATTTGGACACTAATCATCATCAATGAGGGGGTTTATTTTAATTTTATTTTTTTTATTTTTTTCCCTTTTAATGATGATTGCCAATTTGGACACCGATAATCATCAATAGGAGGACTTTCTTATTTTTTTATTTTTTCTTTCAATTATGTTTGCCAATTTGGACACCAATCATCATCAATTTTTTTAAAATTTTTAGTGGGGCCCGGACAAAATAGGGTGTACATAGTTGCCCCTCTTTACTTGTTTCATAGCTAAGAAAAGTAAGATTCTCGTCTATGAAGCGAGTAAAGATAATAACACATATTTTGTCTGGCCAAAAAATAAGGTGCCCCCTTAGAACCAAAGAGGGTTTGGACAAAATACAGTGGCCATGCCCCTCTTTACTTGGTTCATAGGGGAGAAGAACGCAGGTGGAGATAGATGATTACCTAGAGTGGAAGTGAAGCGCCTAGTTACATAGGACTTTGGTGGGGCGTAAAAGAATTGTGCCAGCCGGTACAGAGTGCCTGGTGATACAGGGCTTTGAAAGAATAGCGCATGCTGTTACAGGGCTTTAAAAGAATTATGTCAGCCGTTACTGGGCTTAAAGGGTGCCTGTCGATACATGGCTTTGAAAGAATAGTACATGTCATTACAGGGCTTTAAAAGAATTATGCCAGTCGTTACTAGGCTTAAAGGGTGCCTGCTGATATAGGGCATTGAGAAGGTGCCAGTGTTACTGGTGTAACCCCTGCCGTCATCAAGGCCGTGATTAGTTTTTAAATACGTTTTATAGTTGAATAAGAGTTCCAAAATAATTAAAATTTTTTTGCAACACTTGTACAACATGATCTCCATTCATTTTTAAATAAAAATAATTGTCCTGTTCGGTTTGTCACATATACAATATCAGAGTATTAACAAAATTCCCAACATTCACCCGGGATAATATCATTAATCCAAGAGTTTTATAGGGCATCATCGCCCATCTCAATTTCCCATACAGGGGATTACATAATAACTACAAACCTATGGTCAATCCAATATATACATATAGTTGTCCAAATGATAACCAAAAACCAAAAAGAAACTAAGACTACCAACGGCAATCCTAGTTGTCCTTGTTCACTTGCTTATCTCGAGATCCACTTGCCTTGGCTAAAAATGTTATTTGGAAAGAGTGAGATTCAAAAGAATCCCAGTAGCAACAGTTTACGAATATGATGTATAATAAAACAAAGCAAGTAAGCATATATCACAATGCAGCATACCAATATTCAAGGCCAGGCTAACCACCACGTCCCCTCAATAATATTCAAGGCCAGGCTTCCGCCACGTCCCCTTGCTCATTCAATGATAAATACAAATAAGCGATGCATTATATATGACATAGGATAAAGTGTCACTACCTTGTTCTTTCCGTCCTTGATCAGGCGTAGGCCTTCTATGATTCGGGCAAATATGGAATCCTATAGTCATAATTAAGGACGACGCGTTATCACTTATTCCAATACTCAAATGACTTCAAAACACTTAGTTTTGGTTATTATTAAAGTCCCTTAAGTAGCTATGAAAGTCTCTAACAATCGCCTAAAAGGATTGGGAAGTACTATCCCAAAGACCACCCTTTTTAGTATGCCTCGTAAAACGTGCTGCTTCCAGCTTTCGACTCGGTTCTAAAGTATTAAATGTACAAGAAATAGGTCATAACCTATCCAAGTATCATTTTAGACTCTTCCATAGTGTTTCTTGTGGTTATATTAGCCTATGGTGAAAATTTACCAAAATGCCATCGAGACCCCGGCGCGGCCCCATCGTACCTGGCCCGATGGCACGTTTTTCTAAAATTTTGACCAAGGCTATTCTGATGTATTTTCGTCAAAGGAATCCATTTCCGAGCTTGAAATCACCAAAATCATTGTCAAATTATGAAAATACCCTTGACAGCCTCTATTTAGGGATTTCAGTGGCGTTTTTGTAATTATGCTTTTTCGGCTTCTACTGTAATATCCTGGATTGTAATCAAGGATTAATAACTTCAAAGTGATGTAATTAATATTAATTGAGCACTTTTGAAGTACATGTGGTGCAACATGATATAAAGATGCTTAGTGATGACTTAATGAGTATTGAAATAATCAGGGGTAAAACGGAAAATTTATCGACCGACTGGTTAGTTGCCAAAGAGAAAACTCCTTAGTAATCAAGATCAATGGTTAGGATTGAAAGAACAAGAGGTGGAATCCTATGCATGCAAGTTTATATGAAATCATTGAAGGAAGCATAAGATAGTGATAAGTGGCAAACTATGGACCATGGATGAAGTCAACATTTTCAAACTCATCCTCTCTCCCTCTCAAGTCGGCTAAGTGCATAGGAATGTGGAAAACACTGCTTCTTCATCAATATCTCACTTTCTCTCTCCATTTTCTCCATTTTCGCTGATCTAGGCAAGAAAGAGAAAGGAAAGGGTTGAATTCTAGGTAAGTATTTGACTTCAAATGCTCATCTTATCTTCAATAAAGTTGTTCATGAGGTTGAGAGCTTAACTTCTATAGTTTCAGAATTTTCATTGGTGATATTTGAAAAATTGTGGAATTTGAGAAGTTGAGGAATCAAGGGTTTGATTTTGGCAAGTTGAGAAGGTAAGCATTGGTGACCTTTTGGTATATTTGTCATGACTTTTGGTTAAGTTTTATATATTCTGAAATTGTACCCTAAATGTGATGTGAAGTGGAATATAGGAATTGGATAGAGTGTCACTTTTCAATTGGTAGGTTGTGATATTTTGGGTTGGTTGGGATTGATTTGAAGTTGAATGAGGAAGTTTAGCAAATTGTGGTTTTGGTGAATTTGTGGTCTAGAGATGAGAATGTGTTGTTGAGTGGAAATTAGGTTGTTTTAAAGTTACCAATGGGTTCCTTGTGTTAAAATAAGTGAGAATGAGTTGTGGGACAAGTTTTAGGACCATTGGTAGTCAATTGGTCAATTCTGGAAAACCATATCAGTTGCTGTGATTTTGGCATCTGATAGACATCACTCGAGTGAGGGAGGAACTCACTCGAGCACGATGTGAAATTCTGGGTATCTTGGGAAGGTCTTCAGGCTTCCTGACTTGCGAGTGAGATATGATTCTACTCGAGTGAGTATGGGCATGCTCGAGTGAGGGAGTAAGTTTAAGACTTGGGAATTTATGGTTGCTCTCGGGTAGTCACTCACTGGGTCTCACTTCCTAGTGCTCGAGTGCACCTGAGGTCATTGCTCGAGTATAGCCTCTTGTGCTCGAGTGAGAGTGTATAATATATAACAGGGTTTGCTCTCGGGCAAACACTTAATGTGTTTTACTCGCTGGTGCTCGTGTGCTGAGGGGGGTGTCACTCGAGTGAGACTCCTTTCACTCGAGTGAGCCAGTCCAAAATTCAGAAATTCTTCCTAGAAGGAGGGTCTTTGGGGTAGTTTCTCCTAACCCTTTAGGCATATGTTTAGACCTACAATAGTCACCTAAAGAGTTCAAATGATAACCAACTTAAAGTATTATAGAAATAAGAACTTGGGAAAGAGATTTATGGGTTGTCCTTAACTTGGTTTACAGGATTTGATATTTGCCGTCCTCGTGAGCCCGCAGTGCCAAGAAACGTTGAGAAAGGATCAGGTAGTTACTCTCTCTCTTATACTGTGTGTAATGCTCTGTATGTGTGTGTTATCACTGTTTTGTGATGATCTTTGATGCTGCTGCGGTTACAGCTGGTGATAGCTGTTGTTTACAGCGTAAGCTATCATTTACAGCGCAAGCTGTCGTTTACAGTGCAAGCTGTTGTGATGGTGATTACAGCGCAAGCTGTCATGATTATGATTACAGTGAGAGTTGTCGTATTGTGTATACAGCCATGAGTGCTGTCATTTATGGTGAAAACCATGTATCTTTGAGTTGCTACTGCTGTTGTTGGTTGTGATTTGTATACATGCTTTGTGTTTATGCATTGTGTGAGTAATTTGTTACTAATGGGATTCTCTTGAATCTCATTCTTTCCAATGACTAATATTTTAGACAGGGCACGTGGCTCGAAGAAGAAGCGGCCAACCCGGAGCGGTTAGGTCCCTTAGGAGTATATATTTAAGTTAGAGATGTTGGTTATACATTTTGAACATGGGGTTACTGTATATTTTGATATGCGAATTCGAGATTTGATTTTTGGTTGTGTAATTCCCTAGGGGAGACCTGTTAACCCTTAGATTATGTATGTATAGAACCCGGGAGTTGCCGGGGATTTGGTTATACACTCTGATATGAATGAATGTATATTAACTGCACAGGTGTAACCCCCTTACCGTAATTACATCCGGATTTCAAAATTTAAGTGAAATAGAGACCAATAAAATGAAATCAACAACTATTAATCCCTCATCACAAGATGGGGTATTTTAAAATCAATTCAAAATGTAATTAATCTTGGTCTCACATTCACGTGCGGATATAACTACTTGAGAAATCAAATCACATAATAAATATCAGAGTGCGGAAACTAAAAACCCGGCAAAACCTCGGGCTACTTCATAAATATAATGGGTTTAAGGGTTCCCAAAATGGGGATTACATGTCCAAAATATTCATTTACATCTCATATACATTTGGTAATCCCAAATCCAAAACGAAGATAACCAACTACCACTAAGTCTCAGAGTAATCCTAACTGGTCCTAGTTGTCCGCTTCCCTTTTGAGCCACTTGCCCTGTCTGAAAAGGTTAGTCATTTGGAAAGAGTGAGATTCTAAAGAATCCCAGTAGTAACAAATTATTCATACCACACGCAATCACATAATATGTAAACAAATCATCTCATAACAGCAGCAACACAAATCATACTCCACCCTCATCCCCTTTTACCGCCGGGAAGGCACACCGTCCTAACCCGAATTGTTGTTAGCGACTCAGGGACTATTGGCGTGGCAGTGCATACGAATAGCCTTACGGCTCACATATAGCCTTTCGGCTTTCACAATTGGCCCATCGGCCTTCACAAATAGCCTTTCGGCTCACAATTAGCTTTTCGGCCCACAATTAGCCTTTCGGCCCACATAATCACATATACTACACCTTAACCTCATCCCCTTTTACCGCCGGGAAGGCACACAACCCTTACCTGAACCGTTGCTAGCGACTCAGGGACTATTGGTATAGCGGTGCTTTACAAAATTGCAGCATACAAAATCCATCTCATCACAATGATACAGCACACATACAATGTATCACATAAGGTATAAAGAAAGAGTCACTACCTATATCTTTCCTGACTGGCTCCGGTACCGCAGTCTCACGAGGGCGACAGATATTAAATCCTATACCAAATTAGGGACAACCGATCAATCTCTTTTCCAAGTTCTTAATTTCATAATACACTTGGTTTGTTATCATTTAGGACTCTTTAGGTGGCTACTAGAGGCCTAAACATATGCCTAAAGGGTTGGAAGACATTAGCCCAAAGACCACTTTTTCGAAGGCAAAACACTGATTTTTGACCATCTCACTCGAGTGAAGACAACCTCACTCGAGTGATAAGAGACTTGTGCTTGAGTGAGGACAACTCTCACTCGCGAGTGCTTGCTAGAGAGCAACCTTCACAGCCAGGAAGTGCTCACATCACTTGAGCACCAAGCTCTGCACTCGGGTGATGACCCAAAATATGCTCGAGTCCCTGAAAGTGCTACACCACGAGTGACAACCCGAGAGCACCAACCACACCAGAGCCAAAAGCTCACTCGAGCATACCCTCAGTGCTCGGGTGAGACGGCCATGCTTGCGAGTGTCAGAGCACACTCTTGGCATCAACCAGCGAGTGAGGACCCGAGAACAACCTCAAAATTGGACTCCCACTGTTACTCGAGCAAACCCAAGCTCACTCGAGCATGATCTTCCCTCACTCGAGAACAAAGAAGCGCACTCGAGTCTCATTCAAAGAATCTAGGCAAAACTCGAAGCAAAAAAAGGGAAAATGCACACAGCACTCGAGCACGATCTTCCTCTGCTCGAGTGTTGTGCATCAGAGACAAAAAACGCAGCAAAAACCAGAAAACACCAGATGGTCAAAATCATACCCAATGGTTCCCAAATTCTTCCCAAAGCTCATACACTCTTAGCACTAACTAGGGAACACATTGGCAACATCCAAAAAACACTCCAAAACCATTTTGACCACAATCAAACACTAAGGTCTCCATGATACACAATATCCAAATTTCATTCAACTTAATTCCAACATTCCAGATTATATCCAACAATCAAACAACTCCACATTAAACCATTTCCAATATCAAACACAATGAAATTCCTAAAATCCACATTTGGTACAAACTAGGGCAATTTCTAGATTTTCACAAACTTATCCAAAAACCACAAACAATATATCCAAATGCACTAAATGCCTACCTCTTTACTTTGCCCAATCCAGAATCTTGATTCTCCAACTTTCAATTTCGACGAACTCACAAATTAACACTATTTCAAGATTCTGAAATTACCAAGTTGAAGCTCTCAATGAGACACACCACATTAGAGAAGAGGATTTGAGCAAAGGAGGATCATTACTTACCCAGAATCAAAGCTTTATCCTTCTCTTTCTTGCTTGATCCAACGAAAATAGAGAGAGAGAGAGAAGAGAGAGAAAATGTGAGATGATGATGAAGGTGCACACTCCTCCCCTTACCCACACTCAACCGAAAATGAGAGAGAAGGGAGAGAGAAAAGTGGCTTTTTGTCACTTAGTACCATATCCCATGGCCACCACCATGCTACATGTCTAAATCTTAATCACTCCCCTATGACCTCACACAAACGCAAAGCATAGGATTCTGACCCATGATCAAAGAATCTCAACCCTTGATCTTAAATACCACATATATGCACACCAAATTCATATTACATAAATCGGGATATTATAACAGGTAATTATACTAATTACAATAATTCTCATAGTCATTAGCCCTAATCACAAATCGGGATATTATAACAGGTAATTATACTCGAACATTGATATTGAGACAAGGATGGGAAAAGATTTTGTGAAAATCCCACTGTGACGCAGGAATTTAAAATGAGTTTAAATCATCTGATGGTCTCTAAGACGATTTAATTTTACATTATCGAATTATAATTACGTGTTTAAAATCAGGGTGTTACATCTACCGAAAAAGTGCCCAACTATAACCCCACATATTTTTGCCCACTGAATCCAATGGAACCATATATTTCATGTAAAATCAGATCCTACCCCTCAGAACAGTGCTTGCCGAAAGTTTAGGCAAAAATTGGAAAAATTAGACTTTTGTGTCTTAGCCTCCAAAAATTATAACTAATTCTAGAAAAATCAAAATGAGGTGATCCCAAAGCCCATTGAAAGCTATTTAAGTCCCCTTTACTAGAAAAATATAGACCATTACCAGAAATTACCACAAAAATCCATAATTTAAGAAATGTTCACACTACTCCAGAATTATTCCCAGATTTAACATCAAACTTTGGACAGTCATAACGCCTAGCTCAAAAGTCAAAATTATATAAATTATATGTCCATTTTGAAGCTTGGAATGTGAAATTTAAGACGGGAAAGTTTCATAATTTTCCAACACCATTTGCTATTTTAAAACGTCCATACAAGACCACTTTCAGTACAGAGTTTTTCACTGACCAAACTTGCAACTTTTCAATCCAAGTTTCCAATCAACTTCTATCTATCTAAGATACATCTCAAAACACCATATCCATGACGACGAAAACTCAAACACCACAAGACCCTGATTTTCAAAAATAGGGTTAAATTCCCAAAAATTCCAACTTAACCAAATGACCACAAAACTTATATTAAAATGTTCAACTTACTCACCTCTTTAACTTTCCCAAAGGAGTTCCTTGGTTTACCAAACTCTATATTTCCTTGAGAGCTCAAATAACCACCAATGGGAAATCTAAAACCATAGAATTAAAGCTCTCAACACAAGGAACAAGATTGAAGAAGAGATTTTTTGCATTAGAGGTCACTTGGAGGGTCAAAATGGCAAGAACTTACCTTTGCTCTTCCTCTTTTTTCTGCAGCAAGAAACATCTAAAATGGAGGGAGGGAGAAATGAGAGAGAATGAGAAGGATGAAGAGTGAAGGAGAAGGAGAAATGATAGGTCTTCTTAGCCCATACTCATGCAGCTGAAGTGTAGGAAAAGAGAAGGAAGGAAAACCATTTAACATGTGGTATTTGACTTTTCTTCAACAACTATCATCATATTATCTTATCACATGTCCAACTTTCCTCATTTCTCACTAAATAAGCAACCATATAGTTACACTAACTAGTCCATTAGTCATTTAGTTACACTTCTCATTTCTCCTTAGTTAGTAATTAATTTCTCTATTAATCACTAATTAATCAACCAATAATTTCCATTCTTTCCATTTTTCCACTAATTATGGCATATTAACTTAAATTGCCACATAACCCAACTTTAATTCACAAAATATTCTCAATAATTATCATTAGTCCTTAATCAAAATTTTGGGCGTTACAACTGGGCTTTAAAAGAATTGTGCCAGCCATTACTGGGCTTTTGAGGTGCTTGCAAGTACAGGGCTTTAAAAGAATTGTGCCAAGCGTTATTGAGCTTTTAAAGAATTGTGCCAGTTGTTACTGAGCTTTGAGAGTACCTGTCGATATAGGGCTTTGAAAAAATAGTGCTTGTCGTTACAGGGCTTTAAAAGAATTGTGCCAAGCGTTATTAGGCTTTAAAAGAATTGTGCTAGTCGTTACTGGGCTTTGAGGGTGCCTATCGGTACAGGGCTTTGGAAGGGTACCAACCGTTACTAGGCTTTGAGGGTGCCTGCCGGAATAGGGCTTTAAAAAGGGTGCTAGCCATTACTGAGCTTTAAGGGTGCCTGCCGGTGGTGCCAGCCGGTACTGGGCTTTAAGGGTGCCTGCCGGTATAAGGCTTTAAAAAGGGTACTAGCCATTATTGAGCTTTGAGGGTGCCTACCGGTGGTGCTAGCTACTATTGGGCTTTGAGGGTGCCTGCCGATACAGGGCTTTGAAAAGGGTGCCAGCCATTACTGGGCTTTGAATGTGCCTACCGGTACAGGGCTTTAAAAGGGTGCCATAAACATATGATGCCCCTTAGAGTAGTGCTTATGAAGATGATGACATTGATAATAATGATGACAATGATGATGAAATCCTAATGATGATTATGAATACAATGATGATGCTAATGATGATGATGATGATAGTAGTGATGATGATGATGATGTTAATGGTGATGTTGATAATATAGGTGATGACATGTTAATGAGAATGAGTGTAATACTAGTAGTGTTAAAGAATAGCCTGGTAGGTGATATTACTCCTCTTCGTCCAGGTACCTAACCAGAACCCCCTTACTCGCACAGTCTTATCAGATGTATGAAGATGTGTATAATGAGATTCACATAGATGCCACAGCCTAGAAACCTCAGTTTAGATTGTGTCCCTTTGTCAACTATTTGACCCCTCAACAAAAATTCTAGCTAGGACCTTCGCTAATGATCCTGAAATTACACAAGTTAAATGGGAGTAGAGGAAACCATGTATAACATCATGAGTGTTTATCCAAACAAAAGTTGTGCTTTCATTAAAAAGAGTTACCCTTATACAAATCATGACACAAAGTTTGACATACGATTTAATGGAAGGGAAAGATATACTCAGGATGAAGATTTATTTAAAGGAAATAATCTTCCAATATTCAAGTGGATGCATAATTATGAGCACATATTGGTGTAGATGTGATGCTATTAGGAGGTCCTTCGCTTTCAGTTCCATGTAGTCCCCTTGATAGTGCCTTGCTTAATTGCCAGAGATATGCACTTTTCGATGAATGACTACGGAGTCTTCCAAATAAACAAAGTAAAGAGAGTCATGGGGCTAGGACTGATAACCTTTTTTGATATTTGTTTAACCTACCCTTTTGGGTTTTTGACTCAACGAGCTCTGAATTTTGTGCTCTAATTTTTTCCTAAGCCGCCCTTTCGGGTTTTCAACTTAGCGAGCTTTTTTTTTTTGCTCTAGCTTCTACCTAAGCTGCCCTTTCAGGTTTTCAACTTAGCGAGCCCTCTTTTTTTTTTTTTTTGCTCTAACTTCTACCTAAGCTGCCCTTTAAGGTTTTCAACTTAACGAGCCCCTTTTTTTTGCTCTAACTTTTTCCTAAGCCACCCTTTTGGGTTTTCAACTTAGCGAGCTTTTTTTTATCCATTGTATTTCTTTACAGCATCTGAATTGATTGGTCTTGGTAAATCTTGGTCATTTATGTTTGTCAATATCAATGCCCGTCCAGAGAAAGACTGCTTAACAACATATGGGCCTTCATAATTCAGAGCCCATTTACCTCTGTTATCTTCTTGATTTGGCAAGATCTTCTTGAGAACTAAGTCTCCTACTTTAAACCCCCTAGGTCACAGTTTCTTATTAAAAGTCCTTGCCACTTGTGATTGATATAACTGCCTATGACATATTTCTGTGAGCCTCTTTTCTTCAATTATATTTAATTGTTCAAACTGAGAGTGTATCCATTCACTTTCATCTGGGTCTAATTCAGCAAAAATTCTCAGGGATGGTATTTCTACTTCAATTGAAGTGATAACTTCCATGCCATAAACTAAAGAGTAAGTGGTTACCCTAGTTGAAGTACGCATTGTGGTACAGTATCCGTGTAATGCATATGGAAACATTTCATGCCAGTCCTTATAGGTCATTGTCATTTTGCTGATGATCTTCTTAATGTTTTTATTAGCTGCCTTGACCGCGCCATTCATTTATGGCCTATATGGTGTAGAATTATGATGTTTGATCTTAAATTGATCGCATAATTTTTTAACTGCTGCCCCGTTGAGGTTTGGTGCATTATCAGTTATGATCCTCTCTGGCAACCCATATCTACAGATGATATTGGCCTTTAAGAATTTGATAAAGGCTTTTTGAGTAATACTAGCAAAGGAATTGGCTTCCACCCACTTAGTAAAATAGTCAATAGCAACGAGGATGAAACGATGACTATTCGAAGCTTTTAGGTTAATCGGCCTAATGACATCAATTCCCGACATGGAAAAGGGCCATGGAGATACAAGAAAATGTATTATAGTCGGAGGTGCATTAGCTTTGTTGGCATATATCTGGCATTTATGACACTTTCTAACATAATTGATACAATCCTTCTCCATAGTTATCTAGTAGTAACCAGACCTTTAAGCTTGTTTAGTTAATAAGTGGTCATTTGCATGTGTACCGCATATGCCTTCATAGATCTCTACCATAATCTTGTGCGCCTCCCTCATGTCTACACAGTAAAGCAATGCCCCATCAAAGCTCTACTTATACAGGACGTTATTACTAATAAAAAAGCCCATGGCCATTCACCGGATGGTCTTCTTTTTATTGTGTGTTGCATCTAGAGGGTAAGTACCATGTTCCATATACATCTTGATATTATGGTACCAAGGTTGCTCGTCATGCTCTCTTCCAATATTGAAGCAAAATACTAACAAACTTCTAGTCTCAATCTGTATTAGCTGAACTTGGACCCCATAATAGAGTTGGATCATAGCTGCTAAAGTAGCTAAAGCATCAGCAAAGTGATTCCTTTTTCTGGCCATGTGATGGAAATTGATTACTTCAAAATTTTTTATCAACTCTATCAAATACTCTTGATAAGGGATCAACTTTAGGTCTTTGGTACGCCATTCACCAGTCACTTGATAAATTATAAGTGCTAAGTCACCATAGACTTTTAAGTTTTTTATTCCAAGATCTATGGCAGCTGGGAGACCATTAATACAAGCTGCATATTCTGCCATGTTATTGGTGCAGTCGAACCTTAGCTTTATAGCAATTGGAAATTGCTTTCCATCTAAGGATATGATTACTGCCCTTACACCATTGCCATGCATATTTGCTGCCCCAATTGGATCCTCTATAACGCATATGTCTTCATCTGGGAATTTGAAATCTAGTGGCTGGCATTCATCTATAGGGTTTTCCACTAAGTGATCGACTATCGTACCACCCTTGACGGATTTTTGAGTGACGTATCTTATATCATATTCAGACAATATTACATGCCACTTAGAGACTCTTTCAGCTACATGCTGGCTTTCAAAGATGTACTTGAGTGGGTCTACTCTAGAAATTAACCAAGTGGTGTAATAAAGCATGTATTGCCTCAACCTCCTTATAGCCCAAACTAAACCACAACAAGTTCGCTCGATCATCTGGTAACGTGACTCATAATCATTAAAATTCTTGCTTAAGTAATAGATCACTTGTTCTCTTCACTTAGATGCATCGTGTTGTCCTATCATGGCTCCCATAGAGTTTAGTCATATTGTCAAATACAAAATTAAAGGTCGTCCTGGTGCAGAAGGAACCAAAATTGGGGGATTTAGCAAATAATCCTTGATTCTATCAAATGCCTGCTAGCAATCTTCATCCCACTTCCTTATGCAGTTCTTCTTTAAAAGCTTGAATATCGGCTCACAAGTTGCAGTCTGGTTGGCAATGAATTATGCAATGTAATTCAATCACCTGAAAAAGCTTCAAACTTCTTTTTCTGTTTGAGGAGGGGGCATTTCCCGTATTGCTTTTACTTTGTCAAGATTTACTGTAATCCCTTATTGACTTACAATGAACCCCAACAATTTACCAGATAAAGCCCCAAAGACACACTTGTTAGGATTTAGTCACAGCTTGTACTTGCGTAGCCTTTCAAACAGCTTCCTTAGCACCACAACATGGCTTTCTCCCTCAGAAAATTTAGCTACCATATCATCCACGTATACTTCAAGTTCTTCATGCATCATATCATGGAAGAATGCCACCATGGCATACTGATAAGTTGCCCCTGCATTCTTTAGCCTGAATGGCATGACGCGGCAACAATAAGTGCCTCATTATGTAATAAATGTGGTCTTTTCTTTGTCCTCTTTATCCATAGGGATTTGGTTATACCTTGAGTACCCATCCCTGAATGAGCACTTATAGCTACGGGCCGTATTATCAACTAGGACATCAATATGAGGCAATAGAAAATCATCTTTTGGGCTAGCTTTATTCAGATCTTGATAATCAACACATATTCATATTCTACCATCCTTCTTTGGGACAGGAACAACATTTGTCATCCATTGTGGGTATTTAGCTACTTCCAGGAAACCCGCTTCTAATTGCTTCATCACCTCATCTCGAACCACTAAGGACATATCGGAAGTAAGCCTCCTCAATTTCTGCTTTTTAGCCTTGGTGTCTGGGAATAAGGGTATCTTGTAAGAGGCAATCCCTAGATCAAGGTATGGCATGTCTTGATAGGACCAGGCAAACACATCCATGAATTCTTTGAAGAGTTCAACCATTTGCTCTCTTTTGGGGTTATCTATTATCTTTAGTTCTCTCTTTTCTTCCTATGTGCCCATATTTATTACTTCAATTACATCTTCATATGGGCACATTCTATTGTTGTCGGATTTGAGGATTTTTTTATACTTGAATGATCTCATCATCATCACGCTCGTAACCAGGCATATCAATGGCAACAAGCAAATAATCATTCAGGGACTCAGAAACCTCTGCGTTGGACAAAAGTTCTGAGGAAATCGCTTTCCTAGGGGGCAAAAAATGAACAATGAATGAATAGAAGGAAGGAAAAAAAGGAAGAATGGATATAAATAAGTGAATTTTATTCGCATATCATTCTTTATTCATGATTCATATAAGAGTGTGCCTAAAGGCGCATACAAAACAAAAAAGGATAAATTTTAGCTAGGCATGTTACTCTAAAATAATAGAACTGAAGGTGTCTTCAAACTCCTAATTTTCCAGAGCTCTTCCAGAATCATCAGCAGAAATCCACGTGCAGGTCTTTTTTCCTTTTATTGAAACCATTACAACAATCAGCTTGTTTTTGCATTTCAGAGGATATCAAGATTGTCTTCTTTATGTGGGGGATTTCAAAGTGCTCATCCTCCCTCCCTCTCTTCAAGCTTGCTTGCTCTTTCAACTATCTTTCCAATGGTGGCTCGTATCCTAACCCTTGGTGTTTGTGATTCTCTTGCATATTTATAAGGGATTTGATGCCTTGGAGGTGAGTGCCCAATCCTCTGCCATGCTTAAACTCATTCTTCTCCATTATCTTGGTTACTATAGAGTTGATATTTTTATATCCCTTGGGTCCTTCAACTTCAAAGCCTTGGAAAACCATTCCTTCCTCGTGCTCGGTAGCCTTAATGTATAGAAGAGAACTCATCTTGCTCACCATGATTTCTTTTTCACCCTTGATTATCACTATCTTCCCGCTATCAACAAACTTTACCTTTTGCTTCAAGGTAAAAGGTATTACCCTAATTGAGTACATATATGGCCTCCCAACAGTATAGAGTAGGATGGGTCAATATTCATAAGTTGAAAGTCTACTGCGAATGAAGTTGGTCCAATCTGCAAAGGCAAATGGACCGTTTCTAACATGCCTCTCTGAGTTACATCAAACCCTTTAACCACCATGTTACTCTTTTCAACATCTGACGCCTCTACTGATAATTGCTCAAATGGAGATAGTGGTAAACATTTAACGCTGATCCTTCATCTATCAACACTTTGGCTACAATGAACCCTTTGCACTTTAGGGAAATAAAGAGGGCTTTATACTGATTAACAGCTGGTTGAACAACTTCTTCTCTTGAAAATGAGATGGTAGAGAATGCCCTCACCACATTCATAATGACTGCATATATGCTTCATCTAGGGCCTTCAGTAACGCATGACGATACGGTTTAAAACTCAAGATCAAAGAGAGAATTGAGATCTTGGCAGGAGTTTTATTCAATTGGTCTATTATGCTATATTCACTTTGTTTTATGATTTGAAGGAATTCTGCATCTTTATTTTCCATGTCTTTTAGACCAGAACTTGATGGAATATCAACATTGGCTTGTTTTCCCTTCTTTTACGATCCGATATTTTACGGCAAATAAGCTTACCCTCTTCGTGTTACTCCCGTTGGGCGAACTATTGTTTCATTACTGGCCTCAGCTTCCATTACTTGCCCTGAAGGATTCTCAACAATACATTTATAACTCCATAGTATGGTGCGATTACTCTGATATGGAAAAAGGGCTGGTACCTTAATGGTCACTAAAGGCTGTTGCAATGGTGTCAAGATAGTGAAAGAAACAACATTAGAATTTCTTTTTTCATATGGTTCCTTAACGACAAGCTCGACATGCCTTTTTTCCACCATGCCTACTTCTTTTTCCTCTTGAGGCTTATAACCTGCTGCCTTTAAACAAGTATAAATATCTTCTCTTTCTAGTAGAGGATCATTAGAGAACTCAATTTTATCAATAACATTTACTTGGTTTTTATGGCTTGGAAGAGGATTGACGTTGATAGTGGAGTTGTCATTCCTCTTCAATTGAATGTGATTAGAATCAATTAAATCTAATACATTCCTCTTGAATGTTGTACAGTCCTCTATTGAGTGTCCCGGGGCACCCATATGGTATTCACATCGGGCATTAGATTCATACTAAGCGGGGAACGGTGGTTGAAGCTGTTTGTAAGTACGTGGCCCTAACAACTAAGATTCTAAAAGTTGGCGATATAGCTCAGTATATGTCATGCCAAAATCTGGCCACTAGCAATTATCTCATTGCTGCCAATTCCTTCGTCCTCCAGTTTGACCTTGCCTATTTTGTGTCGAATTATTTTTTTCTGTTGACACCCATCATTAATACTGCCTTGATGTATTGCTTGGGGTTGTCTAGTAGTTTGGATGAAGATAACATCGCCTTCCTTCTTCTTCCCGTTGTTCCCTTTCTTGATGCTACTCTCGCTTTGAAGAATCCTACCATCACGTATGTCAGCATCAATTCGCTCACCAATCTCAATCAAACTAGAAAAATTAGTGACATACGTCCCAACCATGTATTTATAGTAAGGTTCTTGTAAAGCACAGATGAAATAAGAACTGAGCTCAGATGATATAAGGAGAGGTTGAACTTGTGCTGTGACCGTCCTCCATCTTTGGGTATAATCTTTAAAAGCTTCAGTGGCTTTCTTTCTCATTGACTTTAATTGTTCCCTAGTATGGGTAGTGTCAAGACTGAACCTGTATTGTTTCATGAATACATTAGTCAAATCTCTCCATTTCTTGATCTTTGTCTGATCAAGTTGCATGTACCATTCTAGTGCTGACCCTTTCAAGCTCTCATGGAAGAAGAGTAGCAAGAAGTTTTCATTGTGTGACCATACAAGCATCTTGGTGCAATAGTCCTTAAGATGGTATATCGGATTCCCTATGCCGTTGTACTTATCAAAGTCTGGTATCTTGAATTTCTTGGGAATCGAGACATGTGGTACCAAGCATACATATTTTAAATCAAGTGAACCCCAAGTGTTTGGTCCTTTGAGGCCTTTTAGTTGATCTTTTACTTCACCAAACTCTTCCCTCCATCCCTTCTTTTCAGCTAATGGGGAGGGAAGGTTGAAAGTGTATGTTGAATCTTTACCTGGTTGTTCCTCCTTAGTGCTCGGAATTTGAGGATTCTGTTTACTCTAAGGCTTATTTATTGTTTTTTCTTTCTCGCCATTTTTTGGTATACTTATCTTAGCATTTTCCAATGGATCAGATGTTCCTGACTCTTTCTCATTATTCTAGGCTTGAATAGCTATAGTCAAGGTGGAATAATTTCTTTCAAATTTGCCATTTGTGCCTCCATATGAGACATCTGATGATTCAGATTAGATTCAGCTTCACCAAGATTGGCTGCCATCTTACGACTACATAAGCGCATGTTGTATGAATGCGTAGGGGGTAGCTGGTTAGGACATTTAGACCGAGCAATATTGTATCACCTGCTTAGGAAGGAACAAAATATCATTAGTTTATTTAAACTTACAATTTCAAGTGGGCATAGCGAGTTATCACAATGTATTGGCATAAAGGTCTTCTAGCACAAGTATCCTCTAGGTTCCTCAAGGAATCTATTATTCCATAGAGAGAACTAGAGTTGATTATTAAATAGGAGGGACCTTGAGTCCCATCCTAGCCAAGATCTTTTCATTTAGTGAGTATTTAGTCAGCATATAGTCTTCTGGAATGAGTGTCCTCTAGCCTCCTTAGAGAATGCATTATTCTATAAGGAGAACTAAAGTTGATCATTAGACAGAGGGAACCTTGAATCCCACCCTAGCTCAAGATCTTGTTATTGATGGTAGTGATAAGCATGCAAAAACAATGATAGGAAAAGGAGCGAGATATGCTTTTATTCATTAATATCAAAATTTAGTTACAAGTTTGAGTTCCTATACTATTTGATTACATAAGTTGAAAAATTCAACAATCTCTGCTAGTGGATTCAAAGGAATAATCATGCCTTCAGAGCGCTTGAATGTGCTAGCAAATTCTGGGATCTTGGTGTTAGAAAAGTTGATTAAGTTACCACACCTCTTTACCCATTCTTTTGTCATAACAACTTGTTGTGGTAGAGGAGTTCCGAGTTGGCTAAAACTTTCGTTTCATGATTTAACTTGTCCACAAGGCCCTGGATGGTTTCAGCGCTACTGGCCCTTACAGTAACCAATTCACCCTTCTTGTTTTCTAAGAGTTGAGTAAGAATATCAACTTCCCCTTACAATTTCTTAAGAAAGGCATTGTCTTATAGTTTCTCTTCGAGCAACTCTTTTGCTGTAGTCATCTTCAATAGTCAAACTCTATTATTCTTCATTTTCCTGTCGTTCTCTTGCATAGCCCTTTTTAAGCTTTTGTTTTCTTCTTCCAACTTCATGATCCTTGAGCGTTCTTCTAAATCTCTTCTCTTTCTCTTTTCTGTCAATGTTTCTTAAAGGGATGCACATTTTTCTTCTAGCTGACTCATATTTCTCTTATTTTGTGATTCCATCACAGACAGCTCCTCCAGCTCCTTTTCTCTTGTTTCCAGGTGCCTTACCAACTCTTTGTTTACTTATTGGGCATTATTTCCTAATAAAGGATCTTGGGGAGAATAAGATGGATTGGCTCCTTTAATTCTATCCTTGAGCCAGTCCTTATAGCCCAGAGTTGCACCTATTTCTCTTTTCCCTAGCTTAGCTTTTCCCTTGTATGTTATCTTGCTCCAAGCTTCTTTGATTTCTCGACATAAGTCCTTCTCACTATCTTCTTCGTATGAGAAGTGTATGGCTTGCACTTCTTCCTGAAAGAGAACTTTTTTCCGAAATGCTAATTGTCTTAATGCTAAAGAAGGGTTGTAGTTAATACATCCTCTTGGTCCCATGAGAAGCACATTAGAAAAGTCCCTGCAGTGATGGATAATCTCTTCATCCTCCCACCATTCTATTTTTCATAAGAGATAATCTTCTGTTAACCATGAGAACTCCTTCCTCCAATCATTTTTATTTAATTGAAGATGATTGAAAGCCATAAGTGGATTAGTAAACTTGTCATGCCTTTCCCAGAAATACTTCTTTTTTCCATACACGTGACTCAGCATCCATACCTCAAACAATGCAAGAAAACATTTTCTTCGACCTTCCTTCTTTAGGTGGCACTAAGATAATGACATGTAGGTCTCTGCTAAAATTATGGGCACAGGGTCAATTTGGTAATGTTCGACTAATTGAAAGACACTGATAGCTCCCAAGTCGATTATTCCTGCTGATGAAGGAAAGAGGATAATGCCATAATAGTGAAGGCAAAGATCCTACAAAAATTATCCTAATCTTTACTTTCTGCTAATCTTACTAAGCAAGCTTCCACTGTAGTCCTTTTAATCCCCTTGACTTGTCTGGTGCCTATAATCTGTACTTCTTCTATGTAAACCCCTAACAGCTTCACTATTCCTCCTTGAGAAGGTAGCCAGCCTGAATAATGGTAGATCTTATCACTCCTCTTAATTGGCATCCTAAGGATTTCCCCGTATTCTTCAAGGGTTGGGGCTAGTTGAAAATTAGAGAAAGTGAAGCATCTTAAAGAGGCATCCCAATTCTTGCCCAGTTCTATGATAGCCTCATTATACACAGGCACATGTAATAAATCAATGATATTTTCATACTTCTTCAGAAGCCCAATTTGACTGAACCTTGAATGTAGCGACTTAATTGAATTAGGTCCTCAAGTGGTTCTGCTCCTGCAATCAGTCTGCTGCCCTTCCCTCTATATACCTTTCCTGTAGGAACTTGATTTAAACTTGGTTTTTGTGTCATTTAACCTTTATGCCAAATTTTCAGTCGTTGGATAACTCGCTTGACCTTCATTAAAGAAAAGAGAAGGAAGAGTCAGAAAGTATTTCCAAATGCAAGCTATGCAGATGATTACATGTGCTTTCTAGCCTTCGTATGGGTGATGGACATTGACAAAAAGAACTTCACCTCCTCAAGATATCCAATACCCCATAGGGAGGATGAAGTGCCCATTAACTTGTGAACGACCCAAGCTATTACATGGCTAAGGGTTTTGTTAAATGTTTATTTTGTCCAAGGCCCATATCAAATGAACCTAAATGCCAAGGGATAGTGCAAGGATACCACATGAGACATGAAAGAGTGATGACTTATACTTCAAGTTTTGATATAGGTGATCAACATTAAGAAAAAAAACTTCACCTCCTCAATAGATCTATTACCTCATAGGGAGAATGAAGTGCCCATTAACTAGCGACCAAGCCATCACGTGGTTAAGGATTTTAAAAATGATGTTTATGTCCAAGGCCTATACAAATGAATGATATAATGATACCTCATGAGTCCTAAAGGATTATCTCTCATTGAGATGTTTTCTAACATAATTGATGGTCTTTTAAGGTCATAGACCCTTAGACTAAGGTTGGCTATTTAATGCATACACCATCCTTATGATGTATCTTTATGTGAAGTGATGCTAGATACATACTTAGGTGAAGCGACAGTTAGTCACTTGATCCTAGGGGTTTCATTGGTTATGCATGGATGACAATAATAATTATCAATAATAAATAAATATATGCCTTCCAATGTCCTATTTTAGGAATGGCCCTAGGTTGATGGTATCTATCCTAAGAAAGGTAGGTACTAATTAATTAGGTAGGTCGATAATTTCCACTAATAGGTGCAATGGTTTCAAGGTGGTTCTAATTCTCAATGATAAAGGTCTCCTAACTGCCCCCATCGTAAAGATGAAGACCCCATTTAAAGAAATTGAGCTTCAAGGGGTTCTAAAAACCCCACAGGGATCAACCTTACCAAATGAGTAACAGCTAGGATGAAGTCTTCATAATAATCTCAGAGGGTTCTTAAAACCCCACAGGGAGACTGCTAGAAACTTCCACTCACCTAAGGAACTCACAGACTCTGGTATAGGGCCCAAAATGTGTGTAAGAAGAATAGTGTGTGTGTTTAGTGTGTGTGGAGAGAATACCAACATATGGGCCTAGGTTCTACCTAACCCTCATCTGCTAAGCAGATCACAAAATAGATAGAAAAGAGAAAAAAAAGAAATAAATAAATGAATAAGGAATTTAATAAATAAAAACAAATATTCACAAAACAAAAAAAAAAGAAAACTAAAAAAGTGTAATTAAAATAAAATTAAGGCCATATTATTTTTAAACACTTAACTTAAATGGGCTTGACTCTCAAACCTTCCCCAGCGGAGTTGCCAACCTGTAGCCTGAAATTTAGAAAACAAGGAGCAGCCACCAAAATTTTAAAAAAGGATAATTTTGGAAACCTCTTTTGAAAATGAAACTGGTCTACAAAAACCATTTAAGATTCGGGAGTCATTTGTATATGGGGAAGGTGTTAAGCACCCCATAACATCCATTCATAAGAATGGTTACCCTAAGTTAGTTATTTAAAAATAAATATGACCTTTAATCTTATGATAATTACCCAAATGAAAAAATATTTACAAAAACAAATAAAATGAAAATTAAGGAAAAAGGGAACATTTATTTTTTTAAAAAAGGAAAAATATATTTATTTTTAAAATTAGACTTGACTTAGGAAAAAAACCTGGGGCCTACGTATCCTTTTGAGGGATCAAAGCCCACGTAATTCATTAGGGGTAGAAATGTGTGTCACTTTGTTGGTGTTTTTTTAGAAAAAATATTTATTTGAGAAAAATATTTTTTGCTTGGTTTTTGTTTTTTATTTTTTTTAAAAAGCATTTTTTTTAATTATCTCATATGAAACCAAATTCATTTATTTTAAAAAAAGGAACTTTTTTTTTTATTATTTTGAAACTTTTTATTTGCAAGAGAGAGAGAGAGAAGAAAAGAAAAAAAGAAAAGAAAGTAGAGTTCATCAAGCCAACAAGGAATCGCATTCCCATCATATCATTCATTGAAGAAAGTCCAAAAGGACAAGAAAATAAATAAAGACATGGTGAGAGTGTGTATCTTTTATGCTTTGAACCCCGCTACAACAAAAGATAGGATGATAGAACCATATAATAAACAAGAGGCAAGTACAATCACATTACCTATATTTATTAAGCATGACACCTAGCACATTTAGAAGACAAGGTAGCACGTACCTCTTGATCTCAAACACAAACACGTCCAGCGATGTTAATGCCATCCGTACAAGTGGCTCAATGAAAGGAGTAGCTTGCCGATTCACGTCCAGCAATGTAATATCACATGTTAAAGTATGTGGGGTGATTCATGTAGTTTTTTTTAACAGAAAGTCATGCAAATAAACACAAAGAGAAGAATAGTCATAAAAGAGCATACAGGAGGAAGAATTAGTCAAACACACAATTTGTACCAATGGCTGAACATTATCACAAGTAAAAGAAGAGCATGAGAATAAAGAGCATTGAACGAAATAAAATTGCCTCTTATGTCAACTACCCTTCAATATGAGAATTATGTATGAGTAATGAAATGAATTAGCTCTCTACCTTCCCTCCTTGCTCTCCCAAAATTCTTGTGTTTTTTGCTTCAACCCTTGCACTCCTATTTATAGTTTCAAGGTAAGGTTTTCTTCATAAATGCTCCTTCTTTTTTTGAATTTTCATTTTTGATTTTTTTTTTTGTATTTTATGTTAAGAACTACCTAACTTGACCCAATCACCATCAATGGAGATTTTTTTAAATCTTCGTTTTATTTATTTATTTATTTTTATTTTTTTATTAATAAAACTTCCTAGCTTGACCTAATCACCATCAGTGGAGACCTTTTTTTGTTTTTAATTTTTTTTATTATTCTCCCCACAAGTAGTTTCCTAATTTAAACCTATCAACATAAATGAGATTTTTTTTTATTTTTTATTTTTTTTTATTTTTTATTTTCCCTTAATGAATGACAATGTCAATTTAGACACTAATCATCATCAATGAGGGGGTTTATTTAATTTTTGTTTTTTTATTTTTTCCCTTTTAATGATGATTGCCAATTTGGACACCGATCATCATCAATTGGAGGATTTTCTTATTTTTTTTCTTATTTTCGTTTTTTATTTTTTTTCAATGATGATTGCAAATTTGGACACCAATCATCATCAATTATTGTTTTGATTTTTGAGTGGGGCCCGGAAAAAATAGGGTGTTCACAATTATTACAAGCCTTTTAAGTTCTCTTGATTCATTGCATTAATTGCTATTAACAGTAGAGAAATTAGAGTCATTACAAGCCTATGGTAAGGTGTTGATTAAGTGAACTAAAGTAAAATTGTCTCAATAAGGTGATATGAGTGAAACATAAATAATTTGAGAGTTTGTTGTGCTTCATTCTAATATTTTGGATTATGTAGTTAACTAATTTCTTTGCATTACTTGACTATTGCTAATGTTGACTTAAGAAATTTGATTAATTGATCCGTTGCCTTCTAATTATGAAATTGCTCATCTCTTAAATGCATTAGTGATTTCAATTTAAGATAATTGTACTTAATTGTCTTTGTTTAGGAGTACAAAGATCTAAGTGTGGGAGAATTGATTGAACCATATTTTTATATGATATTTCATAACTAAATTGGGATCTTAATGCATTTTCTGGGGTATTATTGTATTATTAAGTACTAATTTGAGTAAAAGATATTTGCATTGAATTTAGTGTAGATAAGGGCAAAATGATCATAATTTGTTAATTATTCATGCAAATAATTTCTTGGGCTTTTAATGGTATATTGTACTTAATTTTGCATTTCAGGTGTTTTGAGAAGAAATTGGCAATTTTGATGGTCATAATCAATATTTTGAAGACTGGGGAAATTACAGAAAAGGTCCCTATAATTGGTGAAATTACAAGTGAATGGGGAATATGGACTAGGAAAAATCACAGAAAAGGACCTTTCAAATAGTACATTTTTATCCCACAAAAGTTTCTGATATTTGCACTATCGTCCCTCACCAGAAGTTTTAAGAATTTCATAATGGTCCCTGGACCCATCAGATTTTCATGCAAACACAGTTTTTCCATCACGTGAACTTTGATTTAAAGAACATATCAAAATCATCATCACATTGACTTCCTTCTTCTACCTACAGACACAGTCCTGACACAATTTGGTAGAGAGAGCGGTGGAGTTTCAGAGGGAGCCAAGCATCATCATCATCCCACCATCTTCTTCCGTCATCATCATCATCTCAACAACCATCTTCTCCCTTTGTCCTCCTTTAAAATTGCTCACAGTATCATATCACATACACAACCTTCTTCTTTTTCCTCTTTCTTCCTCCTTTTCTTGGGGGTCGCTGGCGGCCTTCTTTATCACCACCATCGCAGCCGGCGACCTCTCTTCATCCTCTTCTTCATTCCCAATTTTTCGGCGACCAGCCGTGAGAGCTTGAGAGGATAATAGGGAGGAAGAAGCTACCACCACCAGTGTCCTTTCTATCCACCGTCGGTCTTCCTCATAACCACCACCGACGTTATTGGAAGAAAATATAGCCACCGGTCATCAACTTCTCCAGCCCCAACTACGGCAAACTCCATCTTCAACCTCCCTTCACCTTCCTCCATTTCCACCGTCTTCATCAACCTTCTTCACCCCTTATTCCATTTCTTTCTCCATCGTAAGTCACTATCAGTACCACTACTAACTTCCAGGCCACCTCTGTTCTAACACCAATTACCGGCAAGACTCATCATCACTGTCATAAGCTTTATCCACCGTTAGCCTCACCATCGTTGAGCACCACCTCTGTAACCCCCTTCCATAAATCAAAAATGTGTAATTTAAACGAGCTAGAGACCGGTGGATCATTAAATTTCGTTTCTAATCCCCTCCTTTCAGTAGGGTTTTTCACAAATTCTTTTAAAACTTCATTCCTTCCCTGGTCTTAGTTTCATATTTTGAATGCAATTACATCACACGGAATATCACATTCATATAAATATCAAAGTGCACACAATATCATCTCAGCAACTCCCGGGTTCATACCTTTACATAGAATTCATAAGGCACATTCACCATTTACATTTTCTCAAACGGGGATTACACAAATTCTCATTCCAAATACATATCCGAATATGAATCCAAACATATACAACTCTAAATACATCCAAATCAAATACAATTATCCCAACTAGCAATGATAACCAACTATCAAACTCAAATATCCCAAAAGGAAGTCCTCGCCGCCCCTGAATGCTTGCTACAATCTCGATCCACCTACTTTGTCTAAAATGTTAGTAGGGGAGGGTGAGATTTGAGCGAATCCCAGTAGGAAACAGATATCAATATGCATGCAAGATAAGTGTTTAATGCATGACATGCTTGCATCACAATAACACATGCTTACATAATGACATATCTGCGTACTCAATGTTTCAACAACATACTCATGGCTATAGCATAAATAGAAATAGAGCTTTAATCATTCATATATGTTTCACATAATCAAGCAAAGCAATAACATGTATCATTACACAACACAAATATCAAATACATGCAGAAGAGGTAAGTTCCCACACTTGTTCTTTCCACGTATGCTCCAGCACCGCTTACTCACAATCAGGCGAATATCGAACCAGGTTCAGGGGATATTGAACCCTATAAACCAAATCAAGGACATAGGGTCATTCTTTATTCCAAATCCTCAACTTTAAAACACTTGAAGTTGGTTACCATTCATGACCTTTAGGTCGCTAATCAAAGCCTAAACATATGCCTAAAGGCTTGGGAAAACACTTGACCAAAGACCATCTTTGGAAGTCCAAAATTTCATTTTTGGGGGTTGGCCGTGGCGCACAAATTAACTGGCCGCGGCCAAAACCGGTAAGAAACATTTGGGCTACGGCCAAAAAAATCGGGTTTCTTGGCTGAACTTCTAAAAATCATGACTAATTCCAAAAAAAATAGAAATGAGGTGATTCCAAAGCCAAATGAAAGATATTTAAGTCCTCTTTACTAGAAAAATATTGGTCATTACTAGAAATCACCGCACAATTCCAGAATTATACAAATTTCATCACTGCCCCAAAACAGAGTCCATTTTCGACCTTAAACTTTGGATAGTCATATCTCCCAACTCCCAAAACGAAATGGCACAAATTATATGTCTATTTTGAAGCTTGGGATGTGAAGTTTAATACTGAAAAGTTTCATAATTTTCATACATCATTTGCCCAGTCAAAACGTTCACACAAGCAGACTGTCCAGAACAGAGTTTCAAAAGACAGAATTCAAGATTTTGCATCTTTGCTTCCAATGGTCCCATTTTCATACCAAACAACATTCCCACATAAATTTTCACAAGGAATCAATTGGAAACACCAAATCAACCAAATTCATATTATATTGACATGTTTTCTCAATGGCACAACATGTCACCCAATGTCACAATCAAATACACCATATTGCAATCCTCTCCAACCAAAGTTCCAAAAAAATACCAATAGTCATTAAACACAACAAAAGACCATTTGCAACACACTACACAATACAATTCCTCCATTTCAAAATCACATAAAATCAGGAAAAAATTCAAAATTCACAAAGCTCATCCATAAATCACAAAACTTGGATCAAAAGGCTTAAAATACTCACCTCTTCCTCTTTCCCAAAACAATTCCTTGATTCTCCATCTTTCCACTTTTCCTCAACCTATCAAACACCTCCTTTAAAAAATCTAAAACCATATAAATAAAGCTCTCATCAACATGATCAAGATTAATGAAGAGAATTTAAGCATTAGAAGACATTACACAAGCCAAAACTCACCTTGTTTCTTTCTCTTTCCTCCTTGCCATGGACAAACATGGAGTTTGAAAAGAGAGAGAGAGAGAGAGAGATGAGTTGAAGATGATGAATATGGCTGCATTTTTGGGATGCCAAAACCGACCAAATAGAGAGGAGAGGAGAGAGGGAATGTTCGAAATCTTAACCCAAGATCCAAGGGTCCAAATTGTGCCAAGTGTCACCTTCTTGCTCCATCAACCATAAGTTCATATAGGCATACTCACACATGATTCCACCCCTTTTGATCTATCACAAGTCAATCTCAACCATTGATCTTGAAGTTACCAATGAGTTTCTTCTTCGGTAACTGACCAATTGGTCGGTAACTTTACCGTTTTGCCCCTGATTGTGGCAATTCTTCTTGAATCAACACCAAATTCATTTTCTCATTCATTTACACCATACATATGCCCTCCCCCTTATTTTCATTCAATTTAGATGTTAATCCATAGTTGAACTTAAATACAGGGTTTGGGTATGAATTACAACATATATAAATCACATTCGAATCTCAAAACACATCAGATTCTCCAAAAGGGTTATTTATCACTAACCACATCCACTTTTGGAGTCATTATCTCTTAATCACAATTTGGGATCTTGCTAACTTCACTTATTTCAGGCTTATTTCCTAGCCTCAAGTCTCAGAATTTAGGGTATTACAACCTTCGTCGTTGCCCTTCTCTCTGTGAAATCTGTCAAGACCATGAGTTTTCAGCAAGCTCATAAGCTTTCTGGTGATTTGTTTCAATTTTTGGCAAGTCTTTGAATTTTTTGGTCCCCATTTCCGGCGAGCTTATGAATTTTTCGACGACCATAAGAAATTTCAGAGTTTAATAAGGGGAGTTTATATTATTCAATTTAATTTCTATTTGAACCTTTGAGTTATTTTTAGTTGTTGAATTTATATGCATGTATATATTTTCTTATGATTTGAATTAATTTGATTGACATGTTTGTGCATTTTAAGAGTAGAGGAAATAATTGCATGAATTTAATACAATACCAAAAATAATAGTTTAGCTTTTAATTGAATTGTATTTTCTTTTTTTATTTATTTTCAACAAAAAAAAAATAAAAATCAATTTCCCCTTATTTTATTGCATTTGCATGACATTTAGATTATCTATGATTCAATAAAAGGCTCCTCGAGAAGAGAGAAGACCCGAGTATTGCAATGTACTGCAATTCTTGGATTTAATATTCTATATTTGACCACGAGATGTAAAGACATGGTCAAATCACACTGGATGCAGCACATCCTATTATTCCCAATTTTCTTGCAATTTTAGCATTCCCTTCTTCCTCTATATGAATCCTTACATCATCCTTTTCTTCTAAAAACTTATAGATCCACTCGGGATAATAAATGTGGGGAGCATTTTCTTTTGTGTCATATGTGATCTTTCTTCCCCCTATTACTTCAAATAGCAACATTCCAAAACTATAAACATCTGCTTTGTGAGACACATTTCCAAAATTTCGAGAGAAGACTTCTAGATCAATGTATCCTAAAATTCCTCTAGCATTAGTCATTGATACTATGCTTTGATCTTTGGAACACAATTTAACCAAACCAAAATCACATATTTTTGGAGTAAAGTCATTATCCAATAAGACATTATGAGGTTTGACGTCAAAATGAAGTATGCGTTGTTCGTACCCTTGATTAAGGTACTCAATTCCTTTGGCTGCCTCTAAGCAATTTCATGAAGCTTTTTCCAACCAATAAAGTTTTCCCTATTATCTGGTGAATTTATGAAATTTTGTAAGGAGCCATTTGGAAAGTATCCATAAACCAGTGCTCTTCTAAAGCCATCAACCCAAAAGCCCACTAAGCGAATAATATTGACATAGTGGATTTTACCCATTGTTCCAACTTCAGTAATGAACTCTTCACCATTACGTTCAGAATTAGTGAGGATCTTTACTGCAACTTTGAAGTCAGATGAAGTTTTTCCTTTGAACACGGTAGCAAAAGATCCTTCCCCTAACTTGACTTCAAATTGATTGGTAATTCTCTTGATTTCAACATAAGAATATTTGGTGGGCTTGAGAGCTCTATAATCTTTCAGAAACTTCTCAACTATGGCTTGGCTTTCTTTCCATGATTTATAATAGTTATGGATATAAAGAATTGCAACAAGAGTACTCAACACTAGAAGTGAATGGATGATTGATCCTGCACATATAAGAACTCGAATAATTAGTTTCAAAAGGTATTATTTGTCTTTAGCAGAATATACTAAGTTGATTTTGGAAATTAACCTATAATTACAAATTTGTTTAATGAACCTGTAAAAGAAATTAACATGATTGGTCAGCTAGTATTTCTAAGTAGAGTCATGCCTAATCATTTGAAAAACACTAATGCTATGCACGAGAAAAGAAATGTAAATATAAGTTCATGGACTACATTCTTGGACAAATGCTACACTGTTGGTTTATGTAAATGATATAAATTTCCATACAGATATATTGAAAAAGTAGAGCTAGTTTTAATGCAAGAGTTAAATATTACCTTTGTGACAAACCTCAAAACATGCAGTATCGTGATAGGTAGAACTATTCTTGAATCCACATGTTGTTTCATTCGATTCACAAAGTTCACATATTGGATGAGACCAATTCAAATGAAGAATGTCTCGAAGCTGAATAATCTCATATGGGATGGATACAATGTTAAACATTTTGAGGCAAAATAACAAGGGAAGTTCTCCAGTATTTTTATAAGATGGAACAACATATACTTGATGGGTAGAGCTGCTGAAGCACGTTGAAAAAAATCCTCTCTGTTTCGGTGATGAGTAATTGAAAAGGGCGTGGTTATCGACATACATTATAAATTGGAAAGGGGGAGGAAGAGTGAGGTTATGGACATGCCTTAAAAGGCAGCTAGAAGGATCATATAACTGAATGGTTTGGGATTTGTAATCAATACATTGGACTTTGAGCTTTACTAATCCAGGTAGCTCAAGAACAGCATGATTTGCAGAAGAACATTGTAAATCAAAACCAGGGTGGCCACACTGTGATGGTTAGCGCCCTATTACTAGGAAAGGAAACCAACAGGCAGGTTCCCACAAGTAGTTTCAGGTTCTGGACAGCTATTCCAGCTTCTTACAGGCTCTAAAAACACAATAATCAGCAACAAGCATACAGAGAATGAGGTGTTTATAGGTGAAGTTTCCATGTTTTGTCTTCCCCCAAGTAGAAAGATGAGATCAATAACAAGCTCCTTGTAGAATCACCGAATGTTGACCATCAAAATTGAAAGAGAAGTCAGATCCACAATCATAGGCGAGATTAGATAATCAATCTTAATTTCCTTGATTATACAGTATTGTGTTAGGACTCATCTGTGTATATATATATGTAATCTGCTTGAATGAATATATGCAATTAAGTCTCCCTATTCTCTTCATGGAATCAGAGTAATAGGAGAGAATATTTGAGATGATTAGGAACTATAATTCGTACCCATTTCCGTCAAGCGCTCTCTGAGTTCTCCACTGTCAGAACCAGTAATCAGCACCCGTTAAGCTTGTCATGCAGTACCCTCTGTGTTCTCCGTCTCTATCAGAACTAGCATCGGTTGCCTTTCACTCTGGCACCGGCATTAGCAAGCCAAATCTCCTGCTCCAACTATTGCTTCACTACCATCCACAGTATGGCTCTGCCCCACCATACCGTGAGTCACAGTCGTGATCTCCAACCCATTCAACTCCCTCACCACCAACGAATTCTACACTTGTAGGATCATCATTCACCTACTAGCCGTCGTCGTTGAACTTCACCAACACAGCCTTATCATTGGTCTTTGAAGAAAAGTAGAAACGATCGGAGAGTGAGGAGACCAGAATGAATATCCACCAGAACTGGTGACACGTGACCCTCCTCCATAGTCTCCCACAACCGTGAACTCAAGAGGCAAAGTGGGAGCTGAAAATCATAAAGAGAGTGAATCTTCACTATTACATCCAATATTAAGAGGGCACCGCCGAAGCTGCACTTCCTCCTATCACCTTCGGCTCACTCTCCTCTCCTATGTGCCCTAAGAGGCTTTACCTTCGACTGTGAAGCAATAGTCTCTGAGGGGAGAGAAGAAGGAAGAGGAAAGTGAGAAAGGGAACCTGAGGAAAGTGAGCAGGAAGAAGAAAAAGAAATTGAAAAAAAAAGAAAAAAGAAAAGAAAGGGACACGTGTCCTTGTGTTCTTATTTGCAAAAAAAAAAAAGGAAAGTATGTCTACCGTTTCAAACGCCTCTTCGTCTATGCCTCGATCCAATTCTCATGATATCTATATTGTCCTTATTATTTCTAAGAAACTTATCAACGACAATTATTGGGAATGGTCTCAATCTATGATTCTTGCTCTCGATGGCCAGGACAAACTTAAATATATAACGGAGAAGCACAAAAGCCCGCAATATCTGAAACAAAGGAGTTTAAAAAATGGAAGTCTTAGAATGCATTGGTATCTTCTTGGTTAATTAATGTGATGTCATCTTCCATTAAAAAAATTTATGTACCTTTCTTCAGCCCGGTAAATTTAGGAAGCTCTGCCTGAGACATATAGTCCTGTGGGAAATAGATCTTGCATATTTGATGTTAAGAAAAAATTATGGCAACTAAAATAAGACTACATGCCACTTGATGATTATTATCTCGAAAAATCAGTACTTTGGCAAGAGTTTGATGCCCTACAAAATAAAACTCATCATTGCAAAGATGATGCTAAAGAAGATCGCAAAGCAAAAGAAGAAGAGAGAGTATACGAGTTGCTAGCTGGTCTTAACATGGTATATGATGATGTTTCGGCTCGGATTCTTTGTCAAGAGCCCTTGCCTTCTGTACGTGAAGTTTACACCATATTGCGCAGTGAAGAGGACAGGCGCAAATCAATGCTTCAGAAACTTACTAATGCCACTGCTACTCTTGAGGCTTTAGCACTTACTGTTCAACCATAGAACCAAAAGGTTCTAAAGGCCACCTATTCTGTGATCATTATAAGAAACAGGGGCACATTAAGCACGCTTACTGGAACCTCTATGGTAAACCTACTGATTGGAAGCCGAAAAAAAAGGAAAGGAAGAGGTTATGTGGCTGAAACTTTAAAGGAATCATTCCAAAGTGACCAGCTACACAAAATCACAGAAATGTTGGCCACATTACATACTACAAAGCCTACTGCCATAGTAGTCAGAAGAGGTAATTTCTTTCAAGCCTTGCTGTGATAAAAGAATTATGTACAGAGAATTGTTAGATCGTTGACTCAGGTGCCTCGGATCATATGACTGACAATAAGGCTCTCTTCTCATCCTATACTCCTATCACCAAGGGAGTAACTATGTGAATTACTGATGACTATGAGTCTGTTGTAACTAGAATTGGTTCCATCAAAATATCAGCTACACTTACTCTTCACTCTGTATTACATGTTCCAAAGTTGAAATATAATTTACTATCTGTGAGCAAGTTAGCTAATAATGAAAGTTGCCATGTTAACTTCTTTGCTACTCAGTATATTTTTCAGGATCTGCTGATGAGGACGATGATTGGGAGCGTAAAAGAAATTGATGGTCTCTATTACCTTAATAAAAGTAGTCGTCATCAAATTAACTCTTACAATAAGGTGTCTCTCCCTAGCACTAGTGACTTGGAGTTATGGCACAAACGTTTAGGTCATCTGAAGTTAAATTACATGTCTTAAATGTTTCCATCCCTTATTTCTAATAAAATCACCTCTGATTTTCATTATGATTCGTGTGAAAAGGCTAAGCATCATCATACTTCATTTCAAGAAATTCCATACCAAGGATCAAAACCTTTTTCTATAATTCACAGTGACTTATGGGAACTATCTTGCACACCAAACCTATCAAAAACAAAATGGTTCATCACATTCATCGATAACCATACACATGTCAGTTGTGTCTACTTGTTAAAGGATAAAACAGAGGTATATCAAATATTCCTTAACTTCTATAATATGATCCAAAGCCAAATCCAGATCCTCTACACCGACAATAGAACTGAATACTTCAATCAAACCTTGTCTACCTTCCTGACCAAAAATGGCATTGTTCACAAGAGTATTTGTCCCAATACACCTCAGCAAAATGGTATCACCGAACGAAAGAATCACCATATTCTTGAGACTGCCGAGCCATCATGTTTAGTGGTAATAATCCTAAATATCATTGGGATGATGCTGTTCTTACTGCCATATTCCTCATTAATAGAATGCCAAGCCGACTACTATCTTACAAAACACCACTTCAACTCCTTCACAAATACTAGAACCTCTCATACCTCGAAAACACTTTGCCACTTCGGGTGTTTGGTTGCACGTCATACATTCACCTCCATCACACCAACAAACTTGATTCTAAAGCCCTTTAGTATATCTTCCTTAGCTACTCTCATTCCCAAAAAGGATACAAGTGTTATGATCCGGTTTCCAAACATTTATTAGTCACCTTCTTTGAAAATACACCCTATTATGCCTTGTCTGTAATTCAAGGGGAGAGAGATGGTGAATTTTAGACAAAAGAAACACCAAAAAATGACCAAACAGTCACAATTTATATACCTACCCACACAGAACTACTCTTGATAACAACCTTGATATCCCTGATAATGTGCCAATTCCAAGGGGAGACACAAATATATGGGATAATACCCACATGCGACGACACAAAAGAGGTAATGAGCCACAAGCTATTAAAACTCACCAGGAGTCGATACCAGAGGCAAGTCTGGGAGAAACAAAAGGTTCTGATCTTGATCTTCCCATTGCAGTGCGAAAACAACCTAGATCAAAAACTAGATATCCCATTGAGAACTTTGTCTCTTATAATGTTGTTTCATCTAAGTACAATGTATTTATCTCTCATCTTGATAGAATTAGGATACCGGAAATGATTAATGAGGACATGGCTATATCTGAGTGGAGACAAGCTGTCTTAGAAGATATGGAAGCTCTCAAGTGAAATAAGACATGGGATGTAGTAAATCTACCTCATAGAAAAAAGTCTGTTGGATGCAAATAGGTATTCACTCATAAGTACAGAGCAGATGGAACACTCAAGAAATACAAAGCTAGATTGGTTGCACAAGGTTTCACATAGAAATATGGGGAAGATTACACAGAAACGTTTGCTCCGGTAGCCAAGTTGAATTCCATGAGAATTCTATTATCTATTGCAGTAAATCTAGATTGGAATTTGCATCAACTCGATAGAAAAAATGCTTTTCTCAATGGAGAACTCAAGGAAGAAGTGTATATGAAGTTACCTCTAGGGTTCCCGGGAAAAAAAGCTAACCAAGTCTGCAAGTTAAAGAGATTGTTATATAGGTTAAAGCAATCTCCGCGTGCTTGGTTTGACAGATTCACCTGGGTTCTGAAGAAACTTGGGTATACTAAAGGGCAGAGAGACCATACTTTGTTTATCAAATATCATAAGGGTAAGATGGTTGTTCTAGTTGTATATGTTGATGACAGAATACTTACAGGAGATGACAGGATAGAGATCAATCAAATCAAAACAACCCTGGCACGAGAATTCCATATCAAAGATCTTGGAGAAATGAAGTTCTTTCTTGGGATAGAAGTTGCCTGATCCAAGAAAGGAATTTATATCTCTCAAAGGAAGTATATACTTGATCTTCTAAAGGAAACGGGTATGACAGGTTGCAGACCAAGTGACACACCTATACAAATTGATAAAATAGATGAAGATACAAATCTCCGTAAGGCAGTGGACTTAGGGAACTATCAACGGATAGTAGGCAAACTAATATCCCTGTCTTATACCAGACCTGACATTGCATTTGCAGTAAGTGTGGTCAGCCAACATTCTCATGATCTTAAACAAAAACGTTTGAATGAAGTCTACAGGATCCTTCGTTATTTGAAAGGATCACCGGGACGTGGCTTGCTATTTAAGAAAACTGACAAACAGATTGTAGAGTTATTTACAGATGCTGATTGGGCAGGTGATCAAGAAGATAGGAAATCCACATCTGAATATTGTACATATGTGTGGGGGTAATTTGGTCACATGGAGAAGTAAAAAAGCAAAGTGTAGTTGCGAGAAGCAATGCTGAAGCTAAATACAAAGCTGTAGCACTGGGAATCTGTGAGGGCATATGGATAAAGCGTGTTCTTGAAGACTTGAGGGGATCTAATCAAGGTTTATTGTGATAATATGACTACAATCAATATTGCTTATAATCCAGTTCAACATGATAGAACTAAACATGTCGAGATAGACAGACATTTTATAAGGGAAAAAGTTGATGAGGATATTGTTGATCTAAGGTATATACCCTCTAAAGAACAGACCGTAGACACCCTCACTAAGGGACTGCCTAAGAACAGGTTTGAGTATCTGATTAGCAAGTTGAACTTAATTGATATCTATAGTCCAACTTGAGGGGGAGTGTAGAATCACCAAATGTTGACCACCAAAATTGAAAGAGAAGTAAGATCCACAATCATAGGCGAGATAAGATAATCAGTCTTAATTTCCTTGACTGTACAGTATTATGTCGAGACTCATCTGTGTGTGTGTGTGTGTGTATATATGTAATCTGCCTGAATGAATATATGCAATTGAGTCTCCCTATTCTCTTCACTCCTAATGTCATCTCAAATAAGAAACCAAGAGATTTTTCCAAAACAAGTGTAACTTCCCAACGTTTTATCCTCACATGATGTAACTGCTCCGTCAATAAACTCTGACCTGTGCGATGTCAAGTTGTCAAGCTGTCAACTTTGTTAATTTTTAACAGTGTGCTGCTAATCCGTCAGTGCCAACAGAAAAATTTCTGGAAAACTTCGGTTACACAAAAATACATGGTTGAAAGGGCTTTTGTTTGTCTTTCCGGAGTTGAGATTACTAATTACTCCTCATTTAGTTCATCGCGATAAGGGACATGTGTTGCTCCTCAGGAAAATTACTGGTGGCCCTGTGTCTGATACTGTAATTATGCAGAAATTGCAAGGCACTTGACGGACACCAGAACTGTTCTAGTTTGTGCGGAGTTCACAACATTAGCAGCCCTTTTCGGCTAAAAGACTCTCCAGAGAAATGTGGTGACTATAGGCATAACCTATATTGCGAGCAGAACCAATTGGTAATGTGCTGGGAATCTGGGAGGTGCAGTGTTTTGTCCATTAATTATGATAGCTACGCAATTATGCTAATATTGTGGAGTCAGATACATCTTCCCTTCCTGAGTATTCTTTAACACACTACAACTTTAGCCAAAGAGGCTCATATACCTCCTGGTATGGACTGAACACAAATACTATGATATATGTAAGGTGTGAACCCCCTGTGAATTCCCCTCAGTTTGTGGACCCATCCCTTGCTTCAGCACTTCAAATGTCTCTGTAGCTTCTTGTTCTTCATTGTCGTCTTCGTATTCGTATGCCTATGTTGGCAGCGGATATTTAAACGTTGTGGGGTTAGAGGACGGATGTCGTATAGAAATGATGTATATGACATCGTGGCCTGCTCTGAACAACAACCAGAACCAGTCGGCTTGGTCATGCACAGACATCCACAATATGCTTCTTTATGGCTTTGAGCTTTCTTGGATCAACTCAGGTGAGTCCATTAATCGATTTAATTCCCTGTCAATTTTTTTTTTTTAAAAAAACATTCTCTCCCATGTTTCCACCATAACCACGCATTTTTTTATTTTTCTTTTTTTTAAATAAATAATATTTGCTGTTTTTTTAGTTTATCTCGTAAACTATATTTCTTTATTTAAAGACGTCATTTTAATTTTTACAATTTCAACTATTTCATTTATCTATATCTTTTACAAACTATATCACTTTAATTTAGCATTAATATGTTCCCCAAATCGCTTGACCCATTATAGTGTTCCTTGTGTATGTGAAAAAGTTATCCTCCATCACAAAGATATTATGATAAGCACGCTGACACTTGCCTGTAGAAAAACTCATCTTATGTATTCTCCTTCTCTTATTTATTTCACTTTTATCAATTTATAATTTTTTTCTTAATTTCTGAAGAAAAATCATATATGAGATTTTTTTTTTTTTTTTTTTTGCCAACAAATCAACTAAATACTCATCAGCAATAGTTCACAACCAATATACACTTAATATTTTCTTAGTTATAAGGAATATATGTGTCATATTTTTTGTTGGGTATCATTTTTTGTTATTGAATTTTTTATTTTCAAATATTCTATCACATATATCTTCCTACTAATCCATTTGTTTATCTGCAGTAATTGCAGAATACAGTGGCATTCTCGTGAGTACCCCGAGTAAGGCATCTCATGACAACTTCTTACTCTTTTGTTGAAGCAGCCTACATATATAGTACATGCTTGCAAGTTGCACTGCATCAAAAATAATCTCATAAAAAAGAGTGTCATAAATTTCTATTTTTTCTATGTATAAATGTTATGAATATACACACTGTCAAGAATTTGTCTACATCAACCTTTTTACCCCTCACAAATGATTTTTATGGGCTATTCATTAATTACTATAATCTTTATTGAATGATAGCGTATTTTATTTTACAGGTTGTGAAGGAATAGCTAGTACCAAAAACTGACCTTCATACGAACATAAAAACTTGACAACCTATTCCATGTGGCACTTACCATTTTCACATTAATCATAGTATATACTTTCTCGCAAGAGAAACTGATATCAATTTTTGTTTCCTCTGTTTTGCAGACATTACGGTATACACCTCCATTCTGTTAGGTATCCCTTGACTTTAACAAACTGATCTTATTTTTAACCGCACAAGAGTTGACAGTGCAATCACTGGCTAAACAATATAATAGAAATTTAATACTTGTTTCAGTTAATGGGCATGTTCTAATTACCTATGTTCACTTTCAATTTTTCATTAACAGCTATGTATGCTGGAGCTAAATTTGTGTTGGGGACTCCATTTGTGGAGATGCTTGAGGGCAATGAGCAAGACTTAGAATTGCCTCATCAAAAGCCTTCTTTTTATGTGCAAGATTTACCTGAAGTTGGCGATAATAATCATTCAAGTTCAATGATCATGTCATCTGAGCCTGGAGAATGTTCTTCAATTGACCAAATTGTGGAGATGCTTGAAGCAGAGAAGCAAGAGTTAGTATGGGCTCAGAAGCCTTTTCTACGCACACAAGGTTCACCAACAATTGGTGTTAGTGATCATTTATGTTCAAAGCCTCCATCCTCCGATCCTTCACTGAATAATCCTAAAGTAACAACCTCAGTTTTAACTAAACAAGATGAGAGATCAATATAACATTGTAAAATATGTTTTGAGTATTCATTTTATTACGAGAGACTCTTAAATATGAACAAGAAGTGGTTTGTATCAACATGAGAAACGGGTGTTAGGCTTCCATTTTTTGTGTCATGGGATATATTAAGGAAGAAGCATTATTTGTCTTTCTGGATAATAATTTTTTTGTGGAAGAGACATCCATGTCCTCGGAAGGGATTAAGATCTCAGGGGCACATATATTTAATGATCCAAAGCATGTGCACTTAAGTAAAAGGATTTGAACCACAAGCTTCTATTGATAGAAATCGTATAATTGATCATGTCATGATTTTGGATGCACTTAAGTAATAGTTTTCCTGGTTTTATTTTTATTTGGCAATTTTAGCAACTTCTTGATCAATTTGAATTCTAATTTCTTCTCTATCACTCTCCTCTCATGATCTTTGCCTCTGCAACTCTCCCCAAAAAACAAATATGGCTAGCAAGTATATCGGCATCGTGTGCCAAGACTAACTTCTTATTAGTGAGATACAAGCTTTAGAGCCCGTTTAGTTCAACCCCATTGCATGCTTGTAATGGTAATCACGATTGCATTATCAAGATAAGAGTATTTGGTTGCTCTTTAGCATAGTAATAAGGTTTACCATGGTAATAATGATTACCAAACAATTGGTAATCATCATTCATACCTCCCCCTATGAATCCTCATTACCATCCCATTGCATGGTTTAAAACGTTCAATTTACCCTTGAGTTTTCAGTGTCTTTATTTTACTTATCTCATTTCACTTGCCGTATCATGCCACAACTACCACCGCCACTGCCTCCTCCTCCTCTGCCACCACCGTTAAAAGCGCGCCACCGCCGCCACTACCTCCTCCACCCCTAGTACCTGCCCACAACCGCCACCGCCGTCGCCACCACTACCACCACCTCCTCCTCTGCCACTGCCGCCGCCACAGCCACTCGCCCACCTCCACTACTGCCACCACTACCTCCTCCTCCTGCGCCACCACCACTGCTACCACCCGCCCATTGCCACCACCACCTCCTCTTCGTCCTCCTCCACCATGGTCGCCGCCGCCACCCGCCCTCTGCCACCTCCACCACTACCTCCTCCTCTGTCGCTGCCACTGCCACCTGCCTACCGCCGTCATCGCCGCCTCCTCCTCCGCCAAGACCACCACCCACCCGCCGCCACCTCCTCCACCCCTATCGCCACCGTCACAGGCCCGCCGCACTGCCGCCACTACCTCCTCTTCTATTGCCGCGTCCACCATCACACGCTCAGCGCCATCGCTGCTACCGCCACCTCCTCCACCGCCGTCGCCACCGTCACAAGCCCGCCGTCGCCGCTACCACCACCTCCTCCTCCTCCGTCGCCGCCGTCACCCACCCACTGCCACCACCACTACCTCCTCCTCTACCGCCACCTCCATCGTTGACACCACCACCACCTCTTCCACCTCCATCTTTACTGCCACCGACTCTTAACTTCTTTTTTACAAAGGTTATATTAAGGGTAAAATAGACTTTGTGCAATATATTAATTTTAAATAATTTTTAAAATATTAACTCATTGCAACTTACTTAAAAATCAAATCAAACACTACCCCTGTAATTAATATTGCATTGCATTACCATTGCATCACATTGCACTGCACTGCAGGATGTAATGGGATCGAACCAAACGGGCCCTTAATGAATCAACTTTGTACACCAAGCACTTACATGCTGATTTATTAATTGTTTCTTTAGATGTTGATGATCTTTTGGTGACAGGAAGCAACATTGAGCAAGTTGATTTATTTAAGTATGAAATGCAGAAAGTCTTTGAAATGACATATCTTAGGGCTGTTTCCTCTTTTCTGGGTATGGAGATAAAGCAAGATCAGCAGGGAATTTTTATTAATCAGAAAAAGCATACAAAAGACATGCTAAATAGATTTGGCATGGAGGGGTGTAAACCTATTGCTACTCCAATGAATCAAAAGGAGAAGCTGAGTAAGAATGATG
This sequence comes from Inga laurina, assembly GCA_963855925.1. Taxonomy (NCBI): domain Eukaryota; kingdom Viridiplantae; phylum Streptophyta; class Magnoliopsida; order Fabales; family Fabaceae; genus Inga; species Inga laurina. The sequence goes on from OY979710.1 coordinate 5,204,028, forward strand.
CTGTAGAGAAGACTAAAGCTGGTACTTATAGAAGTCTTATTGGCCGTCTTATGTATTTGACTACAAGACCTAATATCAACTATGTTGTCAATGCTCCTTCAAGATTTTTGCATTATGCTACAGTAAATCATTACAAGGCCCCTCAGAGTGTCCTAAGATATATTAAAGGAACTCTTGATTATGGTATTCAGTATAAACGTAATCAAGCGTTCAAATTGGAAGGATTTTCTGTTGGCCAAAAAAAAAAATGGAAGTATGTTCTTATTTGGGGAGGGTCTTTGGATAATATGAAGAGCACCTCATGATATTGTTTTATTTTGAGTTCTAGGGTATTTTCTTAGGGTTCAAAGAAGCCAGAACTGGTAGCTTAATCAATTGCAAAAGCAGAATTTATAGCTGCGAATGCAGTTGTTAAGCAAGCTCTTTGGCTAAGTTATAATAAGCATTTTCAATATTAAGTTATATTTCACCAGAGAGGTTCAACAAAGTGGTGAAGTCAAACTGATTTATTCCAGAACACTTGATTAAGCAGCTGATTTTTAATTTTTTACTAACTAAAGCTTTATTGAGAGACAAAAGTTTGAAGCATTGAGGATGAAGCTAGGCATGTGCATCTACTGATGTAAGGAGAAGTGTTGAGATATGTCTCTTTAGCTGTTAATTAATTAGTTGTTAATTTGTAGGAATATGTTACAATTTGAAATTTGAAAAATAAATTAGTAGAGTTTGTTGCTCCAATTAATCGGTCATGTATTTGCTGATTTAGTGGGATTTTAATGGTTAGCTTTCAGCTGCTGATTTTATGCGATATCAGTAGTTGCTTAATTTATTATTAACATCATTTAATATATTTAAATATCCTATGACAGATGAAATAACACGTGTCCTCATAAAATTATTATTCTGTGCGCCATCTTCTTATTTTTCTTTGAGAGTTTAATTTCTAAAACCTTCAAGTTTAGTTTTTAATATAAATTTAATTATAAATTTAATTATCATAAATCCCTAATATTAAGGACTGAATGGGTGTTATGAGTCCATGTCTAAGTTAAATAGGCAAAGACTTTTGAGGGAATTACAATAAAGTCTCAAGGAATGAACATAATTGTTAAGAAGTTCTAATGATAAGTGAGGAGTATAAATGTATTATTATTAACTAGCGTTATTTATTACATATTCCTCAATGGTGTGTTTCGTTTGAGGGGAGGGGAGAAGGTGGTAAATGACCTTTTTAAACGGGAGAAATCCAAAATTTATCCTCTCCCCCCCCCCCTTTAATGAGAGGGTAAATTTTGGGTTCCTCTCACCCAAGAAAGTAATTTACCTCCTTCCCTCCCCTCCTCTCAAACCAAACACACCATAATTGTTATCCACTTTTGGATAATTATATCTCTTGACAACTCATTGTAATTCCCCCTAGACCTTTTGTGCAAGATGCGATAATAATGTGATTAAAACAGAAGGAGACACATTGATTGCTTATTGGATGATGACTTTTCCATCTCTTGGGCACCTTCGGTGAAGCTTCCTGCGTCAATTTCATTTGGTGCGATGTCTAAAATAGAGATTGTTTTCCAGCGAGTTCATGTTTTCCGACGGCTATATAAAAATAACATATACATATATATATATAGTATTCAATAACATTATGCCATTTTAGTCATTTTTCATCTCAACCTGCTTTTCAAATAATAATCCAAACAAATTTCAGTTTGAAAAAAAATCACTTCTGCCTCCGTCAAGCCAAACACAAATCACATTTACAATCTAACGTTTATCCTAATTTAAGTTTGTAAAAGTCAAATTAAAAAAAAAAAAACCACTTTTGCTACCTTTAATCCTAACGGGCACTTATATTTAGGGCTGGAGGTAGTAGTTTAACATGTTAGATTTGTCCCAAATTACAATTGTTTAAACAAAATCTTACCCATAATTAAATAGTGTACTTTGTAATACTATAGATTTAATTATCATGAGTCTCTTCTCTAATTTCTCTTCGTTTAGTAAGGGATTATTTATAAAAAAAATAATTTAATCATGTCGACATCACATATATTTTAAATGATAAAAATTCTTTACTAAATGACATACTATATTAGCGCCGGAAGGAAGTAAATAATTGCAATTATGAGTCTTTGTATAAAATGAGAGTTAAAGTACGTATACTTTATTACAACCACAACTTGTAGCAACTCAACAAAAATAAGTCGAAGTCTTGGAGTCTAAAATGGGTGCTGTGAGTCGACGTCTAAATTAAGTTAATGGAGTTTGAGACTTTAGATATAGACTTTTTATGTATGATGTGATGTTAATGGGATTAAAACAACTGTGCTGGAGGCCTATTGAGTGATCACTATTCCATCCCTTGGCCAACTTCTGTCAAGCGTCCTGGGTCATTTGGAGCCATCACGAGTAAAATTGAGGTTGTTTTGAGTTTTGATAGCTCTTAAAGAGACCCGTGTGTCGTATATTGTATACACAAAATCTAGACCGAAGGCCTGTAACCCAAGTGGAGATTTTTTCCAGAGATATTTTTTTTTAAATGGAGGGTGAATTATAAATTTTTTAAGAAAAAGCACACACACATAAAATAATATTAAATACTCCCTCCATTTCACAATATAGGACATCTTAATTAATTCACGGAAAATAAGAAATGGTAGTTAAGTCATTTAATATATTATAAAATGTAAGTTTTTTTCACTTTTGCCCTTGTTGAGAAAGATATTTGAAATGGTAAAAAAAAAAAAAAAATTCCCAATTTGCAGTCCCTCTCATCCATATGCCTTTTCAGTCTCATGAGGTTTATTCAACTCCAAAAAGGCATTTACAGGGAGAGAGAGTGTCACTTTTTTTTATTAAATGAGAGAGAAAACCATCTCATACAAGTATTTGTATAGGAAATGATGATTGTGAGGAGAGAGAAAAGCCATCATTTATCATTATAATTGCATTGCCATTTTTATTTCAGAGAGAGGGGAAGTAATTAGTAGACAAAGTTGGAAAATGAATATCAATCACAGGGATAAAAGCGGAAAAAATGCATTAATTATACTGCAGGTGCCTTATATTGTGAACTATGCATTTCTTCTACAAGTACCTTATATTATAGATCAGAGAGAGCATCATTTATGAAGGGGGATGATGATATCTATTGAAAGATGATAAAAAGGAGCGATACTCAGTTGGGTAGTGTTGCTAAAACGTCAAGGACTCAAGGGCATCTAATCAATTAATTCATAATTAAATTAATTGATAGGATTAGGAACTCATACCACTTCCTTCCATAATTTGCACCTATATGTAACACTTTCATTAGTCCTTCCAAGTACGTCGATGGAAAAAAAAAAAAAAAAGACTTGTAACTTCTTGTTCATGTAAATCATGATGGGAATAAGTTGATGACTGTAATTACTAATTGCAACATTTTGCGGTTCATAGAACTAACACCAATAGAGTTTTAAAAAAAAGGGAAAATTTTAATCAGGTCCCAATTATCAGACTTAATGACAACTAGGTCCCTCGAAATCATCAAATTACAATAAAGTCTCAAGAGACCTGTGTGCTGTTAATTTCAAATATGAAAGTACAGTTTTGCCCCTATGTTAGTAATGACAAGTTTAGAGTATCAATGAAAAGCTTAGAACATCCAATGACAACTTAGACAACAAGAAGTGACTATAGGAAATATTAGTTCAGAAAGCAAATACAACTTATACGTGTCGTTTCTCTCTTGCATCTTTCTTTATTGGTTGTGTATTGTCATCTGCATTCTCTCCTACATACATATGACCATTTTGTCCATTGAATTTAATAAAATGCTTCTTGATCATCTACAAGGTCTAGAAAGGTTGTTGCATCAAATGTTAGCGTGAATTTCATAAAAATTCTGCTACTCTCTTTTCTAACAATTGATGCTACAATTGTTTTCAACTTCTCATACGTAGTACCTTTCTTTATGGTTATTGTTCTAACGCTAACCCCACATATTACAAATCATATTCTCCTCCATTTAAAAATTGTCCCCTCATATGCAAGAAACATAATATAAACTTTCTAGACGTACTCGTCATCTTTTCTATCACTATACAGAATAAAGTTGTTATTAACAACTACATGAGCAACATTAACTTTAGAGCATTATATTGACAACATGTTTTGAAATCATATAACAGAGGTTATAAACACATAAAGCTTCATTTCTATTTATCCATATCTAAGCACACAAAAAAGGGCAAAGTTTCTGCAATAGAAATTCATACCCTAGCACACACTTAAAGAAACAACAATATAGATCATAAATGTAGCATACAATTAACAATCATTGGATGTTCTAAACTTGTTATTGGTTGCTCTAAACTTATCATCACTAACAAGAAGCAAAATTATGCTTTCATGTTTGGAAGTAATAGCACTCAGGTCCCTTGGGACTATACTGCAATTCGATAATTTCCAAAAAACCTGATTGCCATTAAGTCTGTTAATCAGGAAGATGTTGCAATTTTCCCCCAAAAAAAATTGTAGCTCAAGTAAAAATTTTGAATCATCATTCTCTTTTGAGATTAGCAGCTTCAATTATGACCTTTTTTTCACACAAAACTACTCCATCCAGTCCTTTTCATAAGCAATTTTTCTTCTGATTTCGCAAAATGAACTGGGGGTTTGGATTAGTTAAAAACAATGAATATGCCAAAAATGTCATACTTCTTCCAAATATGCCCATATTTATGAAAAGAACATAGGAGAGAATGAGTAAAAAATATGAGAGAAAATAAGTAATAAATGATTAAATGAAAGAGAATTGGTGTTGAGTGGGGGATAATTAATATAAAGATATGTATTTGATAGAGGTAGAAAAGTAGTTTAAATCTTGAGATACAAGAAAAAAGTTACTTATATTAAGAATCAACCCAAAAAAAAGAAAGTTAGGACCCGTTTGGTTCAATCCTATTACATACTGCAGTGCAGTGCAGTGCGATGCAATATTAATTACAGGGATAGTGTTTTGTTTGATTTTTAAGCAACGTGCAATGAGTTAATATTTTAGCAATTATTTAAAATTAATATATTGCACAAAATCTATTTTACCCTTAATATAATCTTTGTAGAAAAATAGTTAAGAGTCGGCGGTGGCAGGGATAGAGGATGAGGAGGTAGTGGGAGGCGGCAATGATGGGGGTGGTGGTAGAGGAGAAGGTGGTGGTGGTGGCAACGGTAGCGGTGGGCGTGTGATGGTGGCGGTGGCGGGGGAGGAGGTAGTGTGTGGTGGTGGTGGGAGGGCGGCGGCAACGGCGGAGGAGGTTGTGGTGGTGGCGGGCGGCTGCGGCGGAGGAGGTTGTGGTGGTGGAGAAGGAGGTAGTGGCGGTGGCAGTAAGTGAAACAAAGATATGAGAAACTAAATGGTAAATTGGACTTTTTTAACTATACAATGAGATGATAATGGGGATTCATTGGGGAGATATGAATGAGGATTATCAATTTTTTGATCATCATTACCATGGTAAACACTATTATCATACAAAAAACAATCAAACACTCTTATCTTGATAATACAATCATAATTATTATTATATACATATAATGGAGTTGAACCAAACGAGCTCTTACTTATAAAAAAAGATGGCATAATCCACAGTCAAATAACTTCAATTTTGTAGCAGCGTTTCAGTGCTTAATTTTCCGTTCGAGGCGTCATTTTCTTGATGACTTTTCCATCTACCCACTTTTTCCTCATAGCTAGCAGACCAAAAATGATTGATCGTTTGAATTCCAATGTGCATTAATGTATTTTGAATGGAAGATAAGATTGTCCCTTTCGTTAAGCAGGTCTAACCCATAGCAACCACGGGATAAGATTGTCCCTTTCGTTGAGCAGGTCTAATCCATAGCAGCCACGGAATCGAAATTCGCATCTAATCTAAATTGTCTTGGAAACTTTCGCTGAGCTTCAATTTTTCCTTGAGTTTCATTTGGCTCTTTATTTTGATGGGACCAGTAAATAAAAATTGCCCTTGTTTTAAAAAATTTGGAAACTAAAAAAAATTGATCCAATTAATAATGATATAATTGATATACGTATAATATTTTATAAGAACTTTAATTTAATTAAATCCGTTGCTAATAGTTACGTTGACCAAAAAAATCCGTTGCTGAGATAAAAATCTCATTGATTGACAATTTATAAGTATGCTTGTAAATACATTTTGAACTTTGATTGCCTCACACTTATATGTGCCGAAATCTAACTCACCTATGTGGATTTTCTCTCCTAAATGATGAGTGACTAATGAATGTCGGGTAAGAGTGTCTTGTGAATATATTATTTCAGTTAAACTAAATAATTAACATTCAAAATTAATGTTTTTTAAAGGTCAGGGCAACATTGTAACATTTTTAAATTTCTGGAGCCATATTGAGATCAAAAAACTTCAAAGACAATATTGAAATTTTTTAAATAATTTTGTTGCAGATTTGCACCTTAACCCTAGAATAATGTTAAATATCATTTTTGGAGGGGAAGATGATATCTATTGAAAGATAATTTTATAAAAAAAAAAAAAAAAACAGAGAGAGCGTTATGCATTAGCCTTCTTCAATCCCTAATCGTGTGATATTCCGTTTGGTAGTCTTGTTAAAACGTCAAGGGACACCTAAATTAACCTATAATAACATCAATTGATAGGATTAGGAACTCATAGCCCTCGCTTCCTTAATTTGCACTTATATGGAACACTTTCATTAGGCCTCTTGAGTACGTTCATGCCAAAAAAAAAAAAAAAAAAACTTGTACTCCCTCATGTCTTATTTATATTTATATAAGCTCAATAACTGAATTACGTGATTCAAAAAAATAGTTAAAATTAATTAAAAATAATTAATATGTCTAAAATAAACTTGTTAGTTCTTTTTTCTTTTTTTGTTGATAATTTATATTGTTGTTAGTTCTATGAACCGCAAAATGTTGTGATTATAGTCGTCAACTTATTTCCGTCATGTTTGACATGAATAACAAGTTTCTCCCTTTTATGATTTTATACTAATTTAAAATTTGAATTGTTTTAATTTTTTCTTTTAAGGATCCGACAAGAATTGTCTAAACATTTAATGATGATTATTTTCTATTTTTACAAATTTTGAATCATCATTCTATTTTGAGATTGGCAGCTTCACTTATCACCTTTTTCCACACAAAACTAGTACATAGTCTAATTGATGGTACTCCCTCCAATTCATAATCTAGGGCGTTTCTAAAAGAATAACTCAGTTTTAAAATATAAGTCACTTGTAAGATAATTAATGCTTATTCATTTTTTCAGTTTTATCGTTATAATTAATGCTCATTCTCAATTTTACTCAGACATTAAACTTTTAAACATATTTTTCAACAAAAATAAAAGTAGAATTTTTTTTTAATTTATAACATATTTAATAAGTTAATTATCATTTCTTATTTTTTATAAATTAGTTAAAGTACCTTATATCATAGAACGGAGGGAAGAGTTTCAATTTTGTAGTAGCGTTTCATCAGTGCTTAATTTTCCCTTCGAGAGAAGAAACTTTCCGTCTACAAATAAAAGCTAGACTAGTAATTAATTATGTTACGGGTCCTATTTTCCATCTACACACACTTTTGGGTCTTCCCTAGCATGCAGACCAAAAGTGATTGATCGTTTTGATTCCAATGTGCATAAATGTATTTTGAATGGAAAATAAGATTGTTCCTTTCGTTGAACAGGTCTAAGCCATAGCAACCACAGATTCGAGATTCGTATCTAATTTAAATTGTCTTGGAAACTTTCGCTGAAGCTTCAATCCTTCATTGAGTTTCATTTGGCTCCTTATTTTGAAGGGACCAGTAAATTAAAATTGCGCTTGTTTTTAAAATTTTGGAAACTCAAAAAATTGATCCAACTAATAATGATATAATTAAAATATATTATTTTACATGAACTTGAATTTAATTTAATCTGTTGCTAATAAAAAAATCTCATTTATAGAAAATTTATATGTATTTTTGTAAATACATTTTGAACTTTCATTGCCTCGCATTGATTGGTGCCGAAATCAAACTCATCAACGTGTTTTTTTTTCTCTCCTAAATGAAAAAATAGCCATCTAAACTATTTTAATTAAAGCCTTGCTCATTTTGAGCTGACTCATCATCTTCATGTTTTACGTATTTTAATTGCTGGGAACAAATCTCCAATAAGAAGGTGAGATATTTATGAATTTGAGGATAAAATTATTGAACTAAGGAGAGATGTTTGGGATTTCTGATAAAGCAGAGGGAAACAAATACTCTTTCAGTCGGAAACATAAGAGCTAGAATGCTAAATAACTAATTTGTACTGTTTAAAAAATTAATTAAATTAATTATTTATAAGAAATGTGTGTTGTTTAAAGGGTTAATATTATTGTTGGTTCTTATAGTTTAATCAAATTTTGATTTTGGTACTTATAGTTTCAAATCCTTGGATTTGGTTCCTATAGTTTCGGAAGATCGAGGTTAGTAATTTGCAAAGTTTAAAAAACTTAGTTAAATTAATTATTTATAAGAAATGTGTGCTGTTTTTTGAAATACACTTTTAATAGAGGTAATTTAGAGAAAATACTGTAAATTTTGGAGACAAAGTAAATTAAGGTCTTTCATTTAAAACTAAACAAATCCTTTCACTAACTCTCATGTTAAGGACGGAAATTATACCTAGAGTAACTCTGAGATTACAAGTTCAAGATAAAGATTTAAGCAAATTATGTACTGTGTATCAATTTAATTTCTTAAGCTCGGTCTGCTGTATATGCAGGTAGTATATTTTGAATCTAAGTCTGAAACTCAACTTTTCTTGTGTTGTAAATTCTTACTAAACATATACTTCGAGTACTAAAAACAAGCAGGCATATATATTCATAAATATATGGAATGTCAACAGGAATTGTATCCTCATTATTGATACTTCTTTCCCTAAAGGTGATCTAAAATTAATGCTAGTTCAATATGAGAAGATCGATTGTTGCCTAAATTTAAAAACATTCAAATTAGAATCGGCAGAATTTGCTTGAAACCTGATTTTTTTTGTTAATTCAAGTGATTTCTTTGTATACTTCACGAGCAGTAGAAACTTTTTACAGTAAACCTGGCTACATGAAAGCTTTAATTGGTATTTATATATGGAAAAAATGCTAATAAAGGATGCTTAAACATTCTTCGAATGATATCCCCCCCCCTCCCCCCTACACAATTGTTAGATCATACCAATCTGACAGCTAGATTACATATGAAGAAAACAAATATTGAGAAAACAGGCAAAGATGAACCATTTCCAATGCTATAATGCTTGGTTTGAACACATCATATGAAAATAAGAAGGCTTAGATATATACTTGACATTTTGCATTCTTCTATGCCCAAGACACGAGACTCAAACAACATACACAAACAAAGATAGAATAACACACAATAAAAGGATAACTTCTAAATATGTTAAAACCAAGTTAATATTTGACCATTATTGACTGTCACTCTATTTCTTGGATTATTTCTAAGCCTTGCATCAACCTTCTTGTAGGCGCGCTGGCCCTTTTTCTTGTGAAGGTGCCTTCAGAATTAAAAGGATTAGGAGGTATTGGTAATTTGTCTCCTTCTCCTTCGAACATTTGAACCACTGCTTGCATTGATGGTCGATCCACAGGATGCCACTGAATGCACCACAGTCCCACTATTCCCAACTTTTTCGCAATTTGAGCATCACCTTCTTCCTCAATATGAATCCTAACATCCTCCCTTTCTTCTAAAATATTATAGATCCATTCAGGATAGTAAATGTGGGGAGCATCTTCTTTTGTGTCATGTGTAATTCTTCTTCCCCCTATTAATTCAAGTAGCAACATCCCGAAACTATAAACATCTGCTTTGTGAGACACATTTCCAAAATTTCGAGAGAAGACCTCTGGAGCTATATAACCCAAAGTTCCTCTAGCGGTAGTCATTGACACTATGCTTTGATCTTTGGAACACAATTTAGCCAAACCAAAATCACATATTTTTGGAGTAAAATCATTATCCAATAAAACATTGTGAGGTTTGATGTCAAAATGAAGTATGCGTTGCTCACATCCTTGATGAAGATACTCAATTCCTTTGGCTATGCCTAAAGCAATTTCATGGAGCTTTTTCCAACCAATGAAGTTTTGCCTATTATCTGGTGAATTTATGAAATTTTGCAATGAACCATTTGGAAAGTATTCATAAACCAACGCTCTTCTAAAGCCATCAGCACAGAAGCCCATTAAGCGAATAATGTTGACGTGATGGATTTTGCCCATTGTTCCAACTTCAGTGACGAACTCTTCGCCATTTCCTTCAGAATTAGTGAGCATCTTCACTGCAACTTTGAACTCAGATGAAATGTCTCCTTTGAACACGGTACCGAACGATCCTTCTCCTAACTTGACCTCAAATTGATTGGTAATCCTCTTGATTTCAGCATAAGAATATCTGGTGGGCTTGAGAGCTCTATAATCTTTAAGGAACTTTTCGATTATTTCTTGGCTTTCTTTTCTTGATTTGTAAGTGTTGCGAACATAAAGAATTACAACCAGCGTCACCACTAGAAGAAGTATTCATCCTGCATATGTGAGAGCTCGAATTTAGATTCAAAATCTACAATTGGCCTTTAGGAGAAAATACCGATTTCAACTAGAAGGCTAACCTGTAATTACAAATTTGTTTGATGAGCCTGCAAAAGAAATTAACATGATTGATCAACTTAGCATGTTAATATGAGAATTTAACCCAACTATGACTTACCATGTGAAGAATTCTGATGCTTTTCACGAGACAAGAAATGTATACGTATGTGATTTCTGATCTTGTGCTCATTAGAGGTGATAATCATATTCATGGATGCATGTAATATTAAGGGTCGGTTTATGTAAAAAATATACATCTTGAAAAGGAAGCAGGTTTTGATGCAAGAGATCAATATCACCTACCTTTGCGGCGAACCTTGGAACATGCAATATCATTGCTGGTATTGCTATTCTTGAATCCACATCTTGCTCCTTTAGATTCACAATGTTCACACATTGGATGAGACCACATCAAATCAAGAGTGTCATCATGATGTTGAATAATCTCATATGGGATGGATGAAATGTTGAATATTTTGCTGCAAAATAACAAGGGCAAATATCCGATATCATATCTAGAAGAAACAGCATATACTTGATAGGCAGAGCTGCTCAGACACGTTGAATATAATCCTCCATCTCTTGGTGATGAGCAATTGAAAAAGGTGAAATCATCGAGATCCCTGTCTGTTATGAATTGGAAAGGGGAAGGAAGTAGACTGAGGTTACGGACATGCAAAAAAAGGCAGCCAGAAGGATCATATAAGTGAATGGTTTGGGATTTGTAATCAATAAGTTTGACATTGAGCTTGAGTGATCCAGGAAGCTCAAGAACAGAATGATTGGCAGAAGAACATTGTAAATCAAAACCAGGATAGCCACATTGTTCTGGCTGGCGTCCTATTATTCGGAAAGGAAACCGGACAGTCAGGTTTCCACAGGTTGTTTCGGGTTCTGGACAGCTATTCCAGCTTCCTACAGACTCTGAAAACCAAAGAATTAGAAAGAAGCATACAGAGAAGAAGGAGTTTACAGTTGAAGTTTCCATGTCCTGGCTTCCCCCAAGTTACAAGATGAGATAACAATGCAAGTTACTAATCTCATCTCAAATGCGAAACCAAGAGATTTTTCCAAACAAGCGTAGCTTCCCCACGTTTTCCTTACATGATATGGACCTGTTAGAATATATTGATCGACATTTGGGTGATTAAGGCCCAAGCTAAATTTAAGAGAAGCTATCATGGAGAGACACGGGATCATAAAAAAAAAAAATTCTTTTATGGTTTAATAGTAATGTCTATTCTTATGTAACTGTACATCTAAGAGTTACATCTATTCCTATGTGATTATATGTACACTACATATATGATGTGAGATTGTGGGAGTTGGGAATCTGAATAACACACATAGAATAATGTTCTCCTCCACTAAAAGGATCTCTTTTAAGAGTGTTTTCTTCTCTTTTTCTCTTTGGTGTATTTGCTATGTAACGGAGTCCTCATTTGTGCTTTGGTTTCATGTGGGTATTTGTGTGGGTACTTTAGTGAGGCATTTGGATTCCAGGTATGCTCAAAATTCTTACAGGCATGCTTACGTCAATAAACTCTGACTTATGGAAACCTTTTGATGATAAGAAACTTATGGTGGGAACACACGCACCTTTGTTAAGTTTTTACAGTGCGGCCAATCTGTCAGTGTCAAAAGAAAAGTCTCTAGGCAACTTCTTGATAATACGAAATACGTGGTTGTAAGGACTTTTTTATATGTATTTCAGGAGTTGAGATTAGTAATTCTCTTCATTTTGAGATCATCATGACGAGAGACATGTGTTGCTCTTCAGGAAAATTAGTGGTGGCTCTGTTCCTGATGATGCTATTGTGCAGAACAAGCAAGGCATCAGATGTACACCAGATCTGTTCTAGTTTATGCGGATATCATAATGTTAGCAGCCCTTTCAGCCTAAAAGACTCTCCAGAGGAGTGTAGGGATGATTGAACCATATTTTTATGTAATATTTCATAATTAAATTGGGATTTTTAATGGATTTTATGGGACATTATTGCATGATTAAGCACAAATTTTAATTAGGGATATTTGTTTTGAATTAATGGTAATTAGGGGTAAAATGGTCACAATTTATTAATTATTTTTATACAATTGTCCCTTAAATTTTTGATGCTACATTGTGCTTAATTTTGCCTTGTAGGTGTTAAAGAAGAAATTGAGGATTTTGGAGATTTAAATTATTGGGCCAAGTGTAAAGAAAGACAAGGAAAAGGGAAAAAAAACGCAGCTGGGCTTTTTCCTAGGCTGGACATAGTTTTTGGGCTTAAACTGAAAACAGAAAAAAAAAAGAGAGACCCAAGATACAAGAGAAAGCATAGGCCTAAAAAAAAAAAGAGGAAAGAAACAGATCCAGTGTGAATTGGGCTGCTGAAGAAAAGAATCAGAGGCCCGAGACAAAAAACGAAGGACCCGTCTGGGCTGATGGACACAGGATTTGGATATGGCAGGAGGGACCCGAGAGGCAATCTGCAGCTGGGAGAATAAAAACGGAGAGCGCCGCACTGGAGAGCATCTGGACATCATCGCCTTCAGCATCTCATCACGCGTACTACCTCTGCCCTCACCGGCGACCTTCACTTCCTTTCCTCCATTCTTTCCGTCGCCGGTGAGGTTCAGATTAAGAGAGCCACCGCCGCGAGCTCCGAAACAGAGGGGGGCCTGACATTGTGGCAGCTGGGATTTGGGGCTGACATGGGAGAGCTCATCGCCCTTGACCTTCTCTTTCACCATTATCGGTGACAGCAGCTTGAACTCAGACAAGCGTTCAGGATAGCCGTTGACGAAGAGAGCTCCAACACCGGACCTCTGCCTCCGTCGTTCCCCATTTACCTTCACTGTGCTGCGACTTGGACCTGAGAGTGAGAGGCACTTTCGAAGAGAGAGAGAAGGGAAAAGATGAGCATGGCAACAACACCACAGTCCGTCCTCCGTTATGAAGCTATGGTTACTGTTCATGCGATGTGTGGCTAGAGTTCATTGAGTCTTGGTGGCACTGAGGAGGTGGCTAGAGCTTCAAAATTCTACGATGGGAGTTTATTATTTTTCATTTGCTCAATTTAAATATTATGTCCTTGTGGATTAATTTTGTATTGATATATTTGTATTATTTGAGACTTAGATAAGTGATAATTTATCTATGTTGGTTAATATCTTGTGCTGAATTTGAATTTTATTGGATTTATTTTTCTATTGGATTAATGAAGTTATACATTCTATGTGATATCTAGATTGTGTGATGGATTTAATTTCATTTGAATGTCGCGATTGTGCTTTCAATTAAAAGGAATCGAGTGCATTAATCCATTTTCAATACACATCAAGTGGGTCTTTGACAATTTACCTAAGAGATGGTTAAGAATACGATTGTAGGACTAGTCATTTATTAGGTAGATTGGACCTAATGCGATTACTTAGGGTTTTAAATTTGACTTGATGCAAAAATAACTCCCAATTTATTTTAAAGAAGCTAGGAAAGCCACCAAATTTGCCACTAAGATTCATTTCATCATTCATATTTCCAATTCCAAATTCCTTTCCATTCACTCTTAATCATTCTCCATTTTTTTTATAAAAAGACCAAAAATAGTAACTTAGCATTTAATTAAATTGCATTTTTCTTTTAGTTATTACTTTGAAAAATCCAAAAATTGTTTTCCCCTTGTTTCAATTGCATTTGCATGATAATTAGTTTACTTAGGTAGTTCAATAAAGGCTCCTCAAGTGAGACGACCCGAGTGTTGCATTATGCTGCAATTCTTGGATTAAAAATATTTTGCATTTGACCCCAAGACGTAAAGGCACGGTCAAATTAAGGGACCACAGGCACAACCTATCCTGCGAGCACAACCAACTGGTAATGTACTTGGAATCACACAATTCGAGTGAGGGATGCTAATATTGTGCAGTCAGATACATCTTCCCTTCCTGAGTATTCTTTAACAAACTACAACTTTAGCCAAAGAGGCTTATATACCTCCTGGTATGGACTGAACACAAATACTATGATATTTGTAAGGTGTGAACACCCTGTGAATTCCCCTCAGTTTGTGGACACAGCCCCTTGCTTCAACACTTCAAATGTCTCTGTAGCTTCCTCTTTTTCATCGTCGTCTTCGTATTCGTATGCCTATGTTGGCAGCGGATATTTAAACGATGTGGGGTTAGAGGACGGTTGTCGTATAGAAATGATGTATATGACATCGTGGCCTGCTCTGAACAACAACCAGAACCAGTCGGCTTGGTCATGCACAGACATCCACAATATGCTTCTTTATGGCTTTGAGCTTTCTTGGATCAACTCAGGTGAGTCCATTAATCGATTTAATTCCCTGTCAATTTAAAAAAAAAAAAAAAACCTTCTCTCCCATGGCTTTGTGCTTTCTTGGGGCTGGCACGAGAGTAAGTTCATTAATAAATTTAAATATTTAATTCCATCTGTCAATACATATACCCTCTACATAACTGAAGCTTATTGTGTCATTTTTTATGTTTAATTCGTGCAAATTCTCTCTATCTATCCTTACTCGTCCCTTGTATTTGGAATTCCTTGAAATAGGTCCATCATATTGTTAAAACATTATACATTTAACTCCATTATTATTTTTGGAATAAAGATATGTAATCGTTTCAACTACCAGTACCATATTATAATTGTTAACATACGAACTAACTTGTGTTGTTTATTTTTTATGAACTACGAATGTTAAAGTATTTGTTTTAAAATTGAGGGGAGTTATGTCATTCCACAAAAACATTATAAATATAAAAAGTCCCACCACCAAGTAAACAAATAAGTTCCTAGACACTTGGGTGTAAATAAGTTTTACACTCACAATTACCAAATTATTCCAGTGAATTAAAAAAAAAAAAAAAAACGTTCGCTCCTATGTTCCCACCAAAACCACACTTTTAAAAAATATATATATATTTACTATTTTTTTTTATCTCCAAAACTATTTTTCTTTATATAAATAAATTACTTTATTGATATGGCTATTGAATTGGGTCATATTCAAGTATTGGGGTAACTCCTTCAAAGACATTTTCCAAACTTAAGACTTATTGTTTAAGTAATCAAAACCTTTTTCATTAGAATCAACGTTGTTAGTTTTAATTTTGGGAAAACCATTTTTGAGGTACCTGTAATTTCTTTTAATTTTTTAAATTGGTACCTACATGTTTTTTATTCTTATTTATTATTTTAATTATACCCTTTAAGCAACATTAGCTCATGTAACTTTGCCATGTTAGCATTGTTAGCTCCAATAAAAAAAACCTAATTGTGCTAACAGAATAAAATTAAAGGATTTAACAAGGAGAGAACAACACACAAGTTTCGAATTAAAAATGAAAGGACACTACATCTACCTCAAGAATGATTTTCTCTTTAATTTTTTATACTTTCAACTGTTTAATTTATCTATATTCTTAATAAACAATATCACTTTAATTTAATTTAGCATTCATCTGTTTCGTATATGCTTACTCTTTTAAGTTTACATTAAATTTTAGTTTTTCCCTTAAAGGCTTTATGTTTATAATATGTATTTTTATTCTTTTAATCTTAACATCATTTGTTTCTTTTAATGAAAAACATTAACTCAGCAAATTTAAAAAATCCTAGTGTGCTTATAATTATTTTTAGTATTTCAAAAGTAACAAAAACTTGCACCAAGTTTATCATAATTTTAATCCTTTAATTATAATTAATTTTATATTTTAAAATTAAAATAAACTTGCAAATCAGTATGTTTGCTTTAATTTTAATAATTTAATATAATATTGTTATATTTAAAAAATTAAAATAAACCGATTTATCAGCATGTTTATTTTAATTTTATATTATAAAAATGATTGTCTCAATGGCCTTGTAATTTAGTATAAGTATGATTTATTAGTATTTAATTGCAAAGCACATGTGTTTAGCACGGCCACTTGTCTATCCACACAAACTCATGTTATCCTCTAGTATTCTCCTTCTTTCATTTATTTAATTTTTATCTATTTATATTTTTCTTAATTTCTAAACAAAAAGCTGGTATGAGATCAAGCAAATATATTAATAATCAATAATTCGCAACCATCATACATGTAATATTTTCTCAGTTATAATGAATATATGTTATATTTTTTTAGGAGTCATTGAACCATACTTATATCAAGCTTATTATATCCGTTATAATAAGTTCTCCAATAATATGTGACCATGTGTCCTATTTTTTCATGTGAGTTTAATATGATATTATGTTAAAAATAGGATACATAACCACATGTGATTGAAGAACTTGACACAATAGGTATAAAGAACTTCACTTAAGTATTCTCTTGTGTCATTTTATAAAGAACTTCACTTAAATATTTTTTATTTTACAATATTCTAACACATATATCCCTACTAATACTGTAGCGCCCGGAATTTTGAAAAACATGGAGCCGCCACCAAAATTTTTGAAAAAGGATAATTTTGGAAACATTTTTAAAAATAGAAACTGGTCTACAAAAACCATTTAGGGTTCGGGAGTCGATTGTGTGTGGGGAAGGTGTTAGGCACCCCACAACACCCATTCATAAGAATGGTTATCCTAAGTTAATTATTTAAAAATAAAAATGGCCTTTAACATTATTATAATTACCCAAATAAAAAAAAGAATATTTATGAAACTAAATGAAATGAAAGAAATAGAAGAAAAAAAAAAGAACACTTATTTACAATAAGAAAAAAATATATATTTATTTAAAAAATAATATTTATTTACAATAAGAAAATAAGAAAAAATATATTTATTTACAAAATTGGACTTGACCTAGGATGAAAACCTAGGGCCTACGTACCCTTTAGAGGGATCAAAGCCCACGTAGTTCGGGGGTAGAAAAACGTGTCACTTGGTTGGTGATTTTTAGAAAAATGTTTATTTAATTTATTTGAGAAAAATATCTTTTTTTTGTTGGGTTTGTGTGTTTTACTTTTTTTTTTTCAAAAAACGTTTTTTTTTTATTTTCTTGTAAAAGAGAGTTTTTCCATTTTACTTTCATTTATCAAAATGTGTCAAAATATTTTTTCTTTTTTTTTTAAAGAGGACCTAAGAAAGGGATTAAGAAAAAAAAAAAAGAAAAGTAGCACAAGTTAAACAAAAAGAAGTCAAAAGTGAGGAGATTTATGCGTACCTTTTATTCTTTGAACCCGCTACAATAAGAGATAGGGTGATAGAACCACATAATAAACAAGAGGCAAGTACAATTATATTATCTATATTTGTTAAGCATAACACCTAATATCATAAGAAAATAAGACAGCACATACCTCTTGCCTATGTATGAGATAATTCAGTTGGACAATAAAATGCAAATCCACAAGACCACAATGAGCTAAAACACGTCCAGCAACATCATAATACAAAGTAAAGCAATGTAATGCATATTGGCTAAAGTCATAGTGCATGAATGATGAAGTAAGCATGAACCAAGGGATATTAGATGGAAGAGAGAAAAACGAGATGTAAAAGTGAAATCAAAGAAAAGGATGAAAATTCAACCACTGACCTTATCTCCTTGCTCTCCCAAAATTCTTGTCCCCTTTGCTTCAACCCTTGCACTCCTATTTATAGTCTCAAGGTAGGGTTTTCTTCATAAATGCTCCCTTTTTATTTTTTTTTCGTTTTTTTGATTTTTTTTGTATTTTATGTTAAGAACTACCTAACTTAACCCAATCACCATCAATGGAGATTTTTTTTTTATTTTTTTTATATTTTCTATTGATAAAACTTCCTAACTTGACCTAATTACCATTAGTGGAGATTTTTTCATTTTTAATATTTTTTTCATTATTCTCCCCACAAGTAACTTCCTAATTTAAACCTATCAACATAAATGAGATTTTTTTATTTTTTATTTTTCGTTTTTTTTATTTATTATTTTCCCTTAATGAATGACAATGCCAATCATATCAATTAAGGGATTTATTTTAATTTTCGTTTTTTTTTTAAATTTTTCCCTTTCAATGATGATTGCCTATTTAGACACTGATCATCATCAATAGGAGGATTTCCTTATTTTTTCTTATTTTCGTTTTTTTTCTTTTTTTATTTTTTCTTTCAATGATGATTGTCAATTTGGACACCAATCATTATCAATTTTTTTGTATTTTTTTTAGTGGGGCCCGGACAAAATAGGGTGTTCACAGTTGCCCCTCTTTACTTGTTTCGTAGCTGAGAAAAGTGAGATTCTCGTCTATGAAGCAAGTAAAGATAAGAACACGTATTTTGTCCAGCTAGAGAACAAGATGCCCCCTTGGAACCAAAGAGGGTTTGGACAAAATACAGTGTCCATGCCCCTCTTTACTTGGTTCATAGGGGAGAAGAACGCAAGTGGAGATAGATGATTACCTAGAATGGAAGTGAAGCGCCTAGTAGCATAGGACTTTGGTGGGGCGTAAAAGAATTGTGCCAGCCGGTACTGGGCTTTGAGAGTGCCTGCTGATACAGGGATTTGAAAGAATAGTGCCTGCCGTTACAGGGCTTTAAAAGAATTGTGCCAGCCGTTACTAGGCTTTAAGGGTGCCTGTTGGTACAGGACTTTGAAAGAATAGTGCCTGCCGTTACAGGGCTTTAAAAGAATTGTGCCAGCCGTTACTGGGCTTTGAAGGTGCCTGCTGATACAGGGCTTTGAAAGAATAGTGCCTGCCGTTACAGGGCTTTAAAAGAATTGTGCCAGCCGTTACTGGGCTTTGAGGGTGCCTGCCGTTACAGGGCTTTGAAAAAGGTGCCAGCCGTTACTGGGCTTTGATGGTGCCTGCCGGTACAGGGCTTTGAAAGAGTGCCAGCCGTTACTGGGCTTTGAGGGTGCCTGCCGGTACAGGGCTTTGAAAGGGTGCCAGCCGTTACTGGGCTTTGAGGGTGCCTGCCGGTACAGGGCTTTGAAAGGGTGCCAGCCGTTACTGGGCTTTGAGGGTTCCTGCCGGTACAGGGCTTTGAAAGGGTGCCAGCCGTTACTGGGCTTTGAGGGTGCCTGCCGTTACAGGGCTTTGAAAGGGTGCCAGCCGTTATTGGGCTTTGAGGGTGCCTGCCGTTACAGGGCTTTGAAAGGGTGCCAGCCGTTACTGGGCTTTGAGGGTGCCTGCAGGTACAGGGCTTTGAAAAATGTGCCAGTCGTTACTGGGCTTTGAGGGTGCCTCCCGGTACAGGGCTTTGAAAGGGTGCCAGCCGTTACTGGGCTTTGAGGGTGCCTGCCGGTACAGGGCTTTGAAAGGGTGCCAGCCGTTACTGGGCTTTGAGGGTGCCTGCCGGTACAGGGCTTTGAAAGGGTGCCAGCCGTTACTGGGCTTTGTGGGTGCCTGCCGGTACAGGGCTTTGAAAGGGTGCCAGCCGTTACTGGGCTTTGTGGGTGCCTGCCAGTACAGGGCTTTGAAAGGGTGCCATTAACATGTGATGCCCCTTGGAGTAATGCTTATGAAGATGATGACATTGATAATAATGATGATAGTGATGATGATAATGATGATGATGAAGAGGATGATAATGGTCATGATAATGAAGGGAATATCAGAATAGTGATGTCATGATAGAGGTGATGACACTAATAATGGTGAGGACTGTGATGATGGAATCTTAATGAGGATGATGAATACAATGATAATGCTGATGATGATGATAATAGTAGTGATGATGATGATGTTAATGGTGATGTTGATAATGGAGGTGATGACATGTTAATGAGAATGAGTGCAATAATTGTGGTGTTAAAGAATATCCTGGCAGGTGATATTGCTCCTTCTTCGTCCAAGTGCCTAACCAGTATCCCGTTACTTGCGCAGTCTTGTCGGAGGTATGAAGATGTGTATAATGAGATTCACATAGATGCCACAGCCTAGAACCCTCAGTTTAGATTGTGTCCCTTTGTCAACTGTTTGACCCCCACAACAAAAATTCCAGTTGGGACCTTCGCTAATGATCCTGAAATTACACAAGTTAAATGGGAGTAGAGGACACCATGTATATCAACGTGAGTGTTTATCCAGACAAAAGTTTTGCTTTCATTAAAAAGAGTTACCCTTATACAAATCATGGCACAAAGTTTGACATGCGATTTAATAGAAGGGAAAGAGATACTAAGGATGAAGATTCATTTAAAAGAAACGATCTTCCAATAGTCAAGTGGATGCATTATGATGAGCACATATTGGTGTAGGCGTGATGTTACTAGGAGGTCCTTCGCTTTTAGTTCCGTGTAGTCCCCCTGATGGTACCGTGCTTAATTGCCAGAGATATGCACTTTTCGATGAATGATTATGGAGTCTTCCAAATAGACAAGTAGAGAGAGTCATGGGGCTAGGACTGATAACCTTGCCCTTCCAGGTTTTTGACTTAACAGCTCCTTTTTTTTTTAAATTTTGCCTAAGCCGCCCTTTCGGGTTTTCAACTTAGCGAGCCTTTTTTTTTCTTGCTCTAACTTTTGCCTAAGCCGCCCTTTCGGGTTTTCAACTTAGCGAGCTTTTTTTTTTCTTGCTCTAACTTTTGCCTAAGCCACCCTTTCGGGTTTTCAACTTAGCGAGCTTTTTTCTTGCTTTAACTTTTGCCTAAGCCGCCCTTTCGGGTTTTCAACTTAGCGGGCCTTTTTTTCTTGCTCTAACTTTTTCCTAAGCCGCCCTTTCGGGTTTTCAACTTAGCGAGCTTTTTTTTTCTTGCTCTAACTTTTGACTAAGCCGCCCTTTCGGGTTTTCAACTTAGCGAGCTTATTTTTTTCTTGCTCTAACTTTTGCCTAAGCCGCCCTTTCGGGTTTTCAACTTAGCGAGCTTTTTTTTTTCTTGCTCTAACTTTTGCCTAAGCCGCCCTTTCGGGTTTTCAACTTAGTGAGCTTCTTCTTCTTTTTTTTTTGCTCCAATTTCTGCCTAAGCCGCCCTTTCGGGTTTTCAACTTAGCGAGCCACTTTTTTGTTTTGCTCAAACTTTTGCCTAAGCTGCCCTTTCGGGTTTTCAACTTAGCGAGCTTTTTTTTTTCTTTACGCATAGTATTTCTTTACAGCATCTGAATTGATTGGCCTTGGTAGATCTTGGCCATTCATGTTTGTCAATATCAATGCCCCACCAGAGAAAGCTTGCTTAACAACATATGGGCCTTCATAGTTCGGAGCCCATTTACCTCTATCATCTTCTTGATTTGGGAGGATCTTCTTGAGGACTAGGTCTCCTACTTTAAACCACCTGGGTCGTAGTTTCTTATTAAAGGCCCTTGCCACTCGTGATTGATATAACTGCCCATGACATATGGCAGTGAGCCTTTTTTCTTCAATCATATTTAATTGTTCAAATCGAGAACGTATCCATTCACTTTCATCTATGTCTGATTTAGCCAAGATTCTCAAGGATGGTATTTCCACCTCAATTGGAGTAACAACCTCCATGCCATAAACAAAAGAGTAAAGGGTTGCCCCAGTTGAAGTACGCATTGTGGTACGGTATCAATGTAATGCATATGGAAGCATTTCGTGCCAGTCCTTATAGGTCACTGTCATTTTGCTGAGGATCTTCTTAATATTCTTATTGGCTGCCTCAACTGCACCATTCATCTGTGGCCTATATGGTGCAGAATTATGATGTTTGATCTTGAACTGATCACATAATTCTTTAACTGCTGCCCTGTTGAGGTTTGGTGCATTGTCAGTTATGATCCTCTCTGGTAACCCATATCTACAGATGATATTAGCCTTTAAGAATTTGATGAAGGCCTTCTGAGTAATACTGGCAAAGGAATTGGCTTCTACCCACTTAGTGAAATAGTCAATAGCAACGAGGATGAAACGATGACCATTCGAAGCTTTTGGGTTAATCAGCCCAATGACATCTATTCCCCACATGGAGAATGGCCATGGAGATACGAGACTATGCATTATAGTCGGAGGGGCGTTAGCTTTGTTGGCATATATCTGGCACTTATGACACTTTCTAACATAATTGATACAATCCTTCTCCATAGTTATCCAGTAGTAACCAGATCTTTGAGCTTGTTTAGTTAATGAGTGGCCATTTGCATGTGTACCGCATACGCCTTCATGGATCTCTGCCATAATCTTGTGTGCCTCCCTCATGTCTACACAGCGTAGCAATGTCCTATCAAAGCTTCTCTTATATAGGACGTTATTACTAATAAAAAAGCCATGGCCAATCGCCAGATGGTCTTCTTTTCATTATGTGTCGCGTCTGGAGGGTAAGTACCATGCTCCATATACATCTTAATACTATGGTACCAAGGTTGCTCGTCGTGCTCTCTTCCAATATTGAAGCAAAATGCTGGCGATCTTCTAGTCTCAATCTGTATTGGTTGAACTTGGACCCCACAATCAAGTTGGATCATAGCTGCTAAAGTAGCTAACGCATCAGCGAAGCGATTCTTTTCTCTAGCCATATGATGAAAATTGATTACTTCAAAGTTTTTGATCAACTCTATCAAATACTCTTGATAAGGGATCAACTTTGGGTCTTTAGTACGCCATTCACCAGTCACCTGATAAATTATGAGAGTTGAGTCACCATAGACTTTTAGGTTTTTTATCCTAAGATCTATGGCAGCCTGGAGACCATTAATACAAGCTTCATATTCTGTCATGTTATTGGTGCAGTCAAATCCTAACTTTATAGCAATCAGAAATTGCTTTCCGTCCGAGGATATGATTACTGCCCCTACACCATTGCCATGCATGTTTGCTGCCCCATCAAAATACATTTCCCACCCCTTTGATTTGCTTTCCTCGATCGGGTCTTCTGTAGCACATATGTCTTCATCTGGAAATTTGAAATCTAGTGGCCTGCATTCATCTATGGGGTTTTCCGCTAAGTGATCTGCTATCGTACCACCCTTGACATATTTTTGAACGACGTATCTTATATCATATTCAGACAATATTACTTGCCACTTAGAGACTCTTCCAGCCACATGCGGGCTTTCAAAGATGTACTTGAGTGGGTCTACTCTTGAAATTAACCAAGTGGTGTAGTAAAGCATGTATTGCCTCAACCTCCTTGTAGCCCAGACTAAACCACAACAAGTTCGCTCGATCATCTGGTAACGTGACTCACAATCATTAAACTTCTTGCTTAAGTAATAGATCGCTTGTTCTCTTCGCTTAGATGCGTCTTGTTGCCCCAGCATGGCTCCCATGGAATTTGGTCGTATTGTTAAATACAAAATTAAAGGTCGTCCTGGTACAGGAGGAACCAAAATTGGGGGATTTAACAAATAATCCTAGATTCTATCAAATACTTGTTGGCAATCTTCACCCCACTTCCTGGTGCAGTTCCTCTTTAAAAGCTTGAATATCGGCTCACAAGTTGCAATCAGGTTGGCAATGAATCGTGCAATGTAATTCAGTCGCCCCAAAAAGCTTTGAACTTCCTTTTCTGTTTGAGGAGGGGGCATTTCCCGTATTGCTTTTACTTTGTCTGGATCTACTGTAATTCCTTTTTGGCTTACAATGAAGCCCAACAATTTTCCAGATAAAGCTCCAAAGACGCATTTGTTAGGATTTAGTCATAGCTTGTACTTGCGTAGCCTTTCAAATAGCTTTCTTAACACCACAACATGGCTTTCTCCCTCAGAAGATTTAGCTACCATATCATCCACGTATACTTCAAGTTCTTTATGCATCATATCATGGAAGAGTGCCACTATGGCACGCTGATAAGTTGCCCCAGCATTCTTTAGCCCGAATGGCATGACGCGATAACAATAAGTGCCCCATTGTGTAATAAACGTGGTTTTTTCTTTGTCCTCCCTATCCATAGGGATTTGGTTATACCATGAGTACCCGTCCATGAACGAGTACCTATAGCTACGGGCTGTATTATCAACCAGGACATCAGTATGAGGCAATGGAAAATCATCTTTTGGGCTAGCTTTGTTCAGATCTCGATAATCCACACACATTCGAATTCTGCCGTCCTTCTTTGGGACAAGAACGACATTTGCTATCCATTGTGGGTATTTAGCTACTTCTAGGAAACCAGCTTGTAATTGTTTCATCACCTCCTCTCGAACCACTAAGGACATATCGGAAGTGAGCCTCCTCAATTTCTACTTTTTAGCCTTAGTGTCTGGGAATAAGGGGATCTTGTGAGAAGCAATCCCTAAATCAAGGCCTGACATGTCTTGATAAGACCATGCGAACACATCTATGAATTCTTTGAAGAGTTCAACCATTTGCTCTCTTTCGGGGTTATCTACTATCTTTAGTTATCTCTTTTCTTCCTCTATGCCCATATTTATCACTTCAATTACATCTTCATGTGGGCACATCCTATTGTCGTCGGATTCGAGGATTTTTTTGTATATTTGAATGATCTCATCATCATCATACTCGTAATCATGCATATCAATGGTAACAAGCGAATCATCATTCAGGGACTTAGGAACCTCTGCGTTGGACAAGAGTTCCGAGGAAATCGATTTCCTGGAGGGCGAAAAATGAACAACGAATGAATAGAAGGAAAAAGAAAAAAAGGAATGGATATAAATAAGTGAATTTTATTCGCATATCATTCTTTATTCATGGTTCATATAAGAGCTCGCCTAAAGGAGGACAACTTTTACTAGACATGTTACTCTAAGATAATAGAATTGAAGGTGTCCTCAAACTCCCAATTTTCCAGAGCCTTTCCAGAATCACCAGCTGAAATCCACGTGCAGGTCTTTTTGCCTATTGTTGAAACCATTGCAACAATAAGCTTGTTTAGCACTTTAGAGAACATCAGGAATTTTTTCCTTATATGGGGATTTTCAGAGTGCTAATCTTCCCTTCCTATCCAATGATTCATATTAGATTCGGCTTCATTTGCACTGCTGGCTGCCATCTGACGACTACGTGAGTGTGTGTTGTATGAACGCGTATGGGGTAACTGGTTAGGACATCTAGATGGAGCAATATTGTGTCACTTGCTTATAAAGGAACAAAATATCATTAGCTTATTTGAACTCATAATTTCAAGCAGGCATAACGAGTTATCCATGGTGTATTGGCATAAAGGTATTCCGGCACAAGCATCCTCTAACTTCCTCAGGGAATCTGTTATTCCACAGGGAGAACTAGAGTTGATCATTAGATAGGAGGGACCTTGAATCCTATCCTAGCCAAGATCTTGTCATTGACCATAGTGATAAGAATGTAATACACCTTTCCTATAGGAACTTGATTTAAACCTGGTTCTTGTGTCGTTTAACCTTTGTGCTAAATTTTTAGTTGCTAGTTAACTTGCTTGTCCTTTATTAAAGAAAATAGCAGGAAAAGTCAGAAAGTATTTCTAAATGCATGCTATGCAGATGATTACATGTGCTTTCTAGCCTTGATATGGGTGATGGACATTGAGAAAAAGAACTTCACCTCCTCAAGAGATCCAATACCCCATAGGGAGGATGAAGTACCCATTAACCTGCGAACGGCCCAGGCCATTATGTGGCTAAGGGCTTTGTTAAATGTGTATTATGTCCAAGACCCATATCAAGTGAAGCTAAATGTCAATAAATGATGCAAGGATACCTCATGAGACATGAAAGAGTGATGACTTATACTCCAAGTTTTGATATGGGTGATGGACATTAAGAAAAAGAACTTCACCTCCTCAAGAGATCCAATACCCCATAGGGAGGATGAAGTGCCCATTAACCTGCGAACGGCCCAAGCTATTACGCGGCTAAGGGTTTTGTTAAATGTTTATTATGTCTAAGGCCCATATCAAATGAAGCTAAATTCCAATAGATGATACAAGGATATCTCATGAGATATGAAAGAGTGATGACTTATACTTCAAGTTTTGATATGGGTGATGGACATTAAGAAAAAGAACTTCAACTCCTCAAGAGATCCAATACCCCATAAGGAGGATGAAGTGCCCATTAACCTGTAAACGACCTAAGCTATTACGCGGCTAAAGGTTTTGTTAAATGTTTATTATGTCTAAGGCCCATATCAAATGAAGCTAAATGCCAATGGATGATGCAAGGATACCTTATGAGACGTGAAAGAGTGACGACTTATATTTCAAGTTTTGATATGGGTGATGGACATTAAGAAAAAGAACTTCACCTCCTCAAGAGATCTATTACCTCATAGGGAGAATGAAGTGCCCATTAACCTGCGAATGGCCCAAACCATCACGCGGCTAAGGGTTTTTTTTTTTAAAAAATGATGATTATGTCCAAGGCCCATATCAAATGAAGTTAAAATGCTAATGGATGATATAATGATACCTTATGAGACGTGAAAGAGTGACGACTTATACTTCAAGTTTTGATATGGGTGATGGACATTAAGAAAAAGAACTTCACCTCCTCAAGAGATCTATTACCTCATAGGGAGAATGAAGTGCCCATTAACCTGCGAATGGCCCAAACCATCACGCGGTTAAGGGTTTTTTTTTAAATGATGATTATGTCCAAGGCCCATATCAAATGAAGTTAAAATGCTAATGGATGATATAATGATGTCTTATGAGTCCTAAAGGGTTATTCCTCATCGAGATGTTTTCTAACATGATTAATGTGATGAGATCATGGTCTTTTAGGGTCATAGACCCTTAGACTAAGGTTAGCTATCTAATGCATACACCGTCCATGTGATGCATCTTTATGTGGAATGATGCTAGATACATACTCAGGTGAAGCGACAGTTAGTCACTTGATCCTAGGGGTTCCATTGATTATGCATGGATGACAATAAAGATTATTAACAATAAATAAATATATGCCCTCCAGTGTCCTATTTTAGGAATGACCCTAGGTTAGTGGTATCTATCCTAAGAAAGGCAGGTACTAATTAATTGGGTAGGTCGATAATTTCCACTAATAGGTGCAGTGGTTTCAAGGTGGTTCTAATTCTCACAGATAAAGGTCTCCTAACTGCCCCCATCGTAAAGATGAAGACCCCACTTGATGAAGTTGACCTTCAGGGGGTTCTGAAAACCCCATAGGGATCAACCTCACCAAATGAGTAACCGCTAGGATGAAGTCTTCACAGTAACCTCAGGGGGTTCTTAAAACCCCACAGGGAGACCGCTAGAAACTTCCACTCACCTAAGGAACTCACAGACCCGGGTATAGGGCCCAAAATGTGTGTGAGGAGAATAGTGTATGTGATCAGTGTGTGCGGAGAGCATACCAACCTATGGGCCTAGGTTCTACCCAACCCTCATCTGCTAAGCAGATCACAAGATAGATAGGGACAAAAAAAGAATAAACAAATAGATGAATAAAGAATTAAAAAAAATAAAACAAATATTTACAAAAAAGAAAAACGGTAATTAAAATAAAATTAAGGCCATATTATTTTTAAACACTTAACTTAAATGGGCTTGACTCTCAAACTGTCCCCAGTGGAGTCGCCAAGCTGTAGCGCCCGGAATTTTGAAAAACATGGAGCCGCCACCAAAATTTTTGAAAAAGGATAATTTTGGAAACCTTTTTAAAAATAGAAACTGGTCTCTAAAAACCATTTAGGGTTCGGGAGTCGATTGTGTGTGGGGAAGGTGTTAGGCACCCCACAACACTCATTCATAAGAATGGTTACCCTAAGTTAATTATTTAAAAATAAAAATGGCCTTTAACATTATTATAATTACCCAAATAAAAAAAAAAGAATATTTATGAAACTAAATGAAATGAAAGAAATAGAAGAAAAAAAAAAGAACACTTATTTACAATAAGAAAAAAAATATATTTATTTAAAAAATAATATTTATTTACAATAAGAAAATAAGAAAAAATATATTTATTTACAAAATTGGACTTGACCTAGGATGAAAACCTAGGGCCTACGTACCCTTTAGAGGGATCAAAGCCCACGTAGTTCGGGGGGTAGAAAAACGTGTCACTTGGTTGGTGATTTTTAGAAAAATGTTTATTTAATTTATTTGAGAAAAATATCTTTTTTTTTGTTGGGTTTGTGTGTTTTACTTTTTTTTCAAAAAACGTTTTTTTTTTATTTTCTTGTAAAAGAGAGTTTTTCCATTTTACTTTCATTTATCAAAATGTGTCAAAATATTTTTTCTTTTTTTTTTAAAGAGGACCTAAGAAAGGGATTAAGAAAAAAAAGAAAAGTAGCACAAGTTAAACAAAAAGAAGTCAAAAGTGAGGAGATTTATGCGTACCTTTTATTCTTTGAACCCGCTACAATAAGAGATAGGGTGATAGAACCACATAATAAACAAGAGGCAAGTACAATTATATTATCTATATTTGTTAAGCATAACACCTAATATCATAAGAAAATAAGACAGCACATACCTCTTGCCTATGTATGAGATAATTCAGTTGGACAATAAAATGCAAATCCACAAGACCACAATGAGCTAAAACACATCCAGCAACATCATAATACAAAGTAAAGCAATGTAATGCATATTGGCTAAAGTCATAGTGCATGAATGATGAAGTAAGCATGAACCAAGGGATATTAGATGGAAGAGAGAAAAACGAGATGTAAAAGTGAAATCAAAGAAAAGGATGAAAATTCAACCACTGACCTTATCTCCTTGCTCTCCCAAAATTCTTGTCCCCTTTGCTTCAACCCTTGCACTCCTATTTATAGTCTCAAGGTAGGGTTTTCTTCATAAATGCTCCCTTTTTTATTTTTTTTTCATTTTTTTGATTTTTTTGTATTTTATGTTAAGAACTACCTAACTTAACCCAATCACCATCAATGGAGATTTTTTTTTTATTTTTTTGTATTTTCTATTGATAAAACTTCCTAACTTGACCTAATTACCATTAGTGGAGATTTTTTCATTTTTAATCTTTTTTTCATTATTCTCCCCACAAGTAACTTCCTAATTTAAACCTATCAACATAAATGAGATTTTTTTATTTTTTATTTTTCATTTTTTTTATTTATTATTTTCCCTTAATGAATGACAATGCCAATCATATCAATTAAAGGATTTATTTTAATTTTCGTTTTTTTTAAAAATTTTTCCCTTTCAATGATGATTGCCTATTTAGACACCGATCATCATCAATAGGAGGATTTCCTTATTTTTTCTTATTTTCATTTTTTTTCTTTTTTTATTTTTTCTTTCAATGATGATTGTCAATTTGGACACCAATCATTATCAATTTTTTTGTATTTTTTTTTAGTGGGGCCCGGACAAAATAGGGTGTTCACAAATACATTTTATTATCAGGTGTAATTGAAGCAAGGCAGAGCATTTTTGAAAAGATCCGTTGGTATATCGAGGGTAAGGCATTTTGTGGGATAACTACTAACTTTTCGATTCCAAACTGCATAATACATGCTTGCAAGTTGCACTTTATCAAAAACATCTCACCAAAAAAAAAGAAAAGAAAAGATAGTCATAAATTTCTACTGCTTATATATAGAATTTTTATATAACAACTTGACAACCTATTCCATGTGCCACTTACTATTTTGTATGTTCACATTAATCATACCTTCTTGCATAAGAAACTGATATCAATTTTTGTTTCCTCTGTTTTGCAGACTATTGGATATACATCTTCGTTCTAATATTATTAGGTATTCCATGACTTTAACAAACTTATCTAATTTTTAAGAGTACAAGAGTAGACCGTGCAATGACTGGCAAAACAATAGAAACTCAATAATAGCTAGTTTAGGTTAAAAGGCATGTTCTAATTATCTATGTTCCCTTTTAAATTTTCCTTTACAGCTCTTTATACTGGAGCTAGATTTGTGTTGGGGGCTCCCTTTGTCATTGCCCTTTTGATCTATAAATGGCGAAGAAGACATTTATCAATGTATGAGAGCATTGAAGATTTTCTGCAAAGCGACAGCAACAGCATCATGCCTATAAGGTACTCCTACAAAGACATCAAGAAGATGACCAAAGGGTTTAAAGTAAGACTTGGGAAAGGAGGCTATGGTTCTGTTTTCAAAGGACAACTTAGAAGTGGTCGTGACGTGGCCGTCAAGATGTTGGATAAGGCTGAAGCCAATGGTCAGGATTTCATCAACGAAGTTGCTACACTTGGAAGAATCCACCATGTCAATGTGGTCCACCTCATCGGTTACTGTGTGGAAGGATCAAAGCGTGCTCTTATATACGAATTCATGCAAAATGGATCTCTTGACAAATATATTCTCTCTAAACATGTTGACACTGAGCAATCCCTGAATCTCCATCAATTGTACGTCATCTCTCTTGGAGTAGCTCGTGGTATTGAATATCTTCACAAACGATGTGATATGCAAATTCTGCATTTTGATATAAAGCCGCACAACATTCTTCTCGATGACAACTTCATCCCAAAGGTTTCTGATTTTGGCCTTGCTAAACTCTATCCTACAAATGATAGCATTGTGTCTCTTACTGCAGTAAGAGGAACTATAGGATACATGGCTCCTGAACTCTTCTACAAGAATGTAGGTGGAGTCTCCTATAAAGCTGATGTCTATAGCTTTGGGATGTTACTAATGGAGATGGCCGGTAGAAGGAAGAACTTGAACGTGTTGGCTGAGCAATCAAGTCAATTTTATTTTCCGTTTTGGGCTTATGATCAAATAAATGAAGGAAATGAAATTAGCATAGCAGATGCAACAGAGGAAGAGATGAAAGTGGCAAGGAAAATGATGATCGTGGCATTGTGGTGCATTCAGACCAAGCCTAGCGATCGTCCTTCGATGAACAAAGTTGTGGAGATGCTCGAGGGAGATGAGCAAGACTTAGAATTGCCTCAAAAGCCTTATCTATATCCACAAGATTTACCTGAAGCTGATGATAATAATCATTCAAGTTCAACACAAGGATCTAGTTCAAGCAAACATCCTTCAATGAACAAAGCTGTAGAGATGCTTGAAGGAGAGGAGCAAGGGTTTGTAGTGCCTCAGAAGCCTTTTCTATGCACACAAGATTCACCAACAACTGATGTTAGTGATCATTTATGTTCAACGCCTCCATCATCCTCTGATCCTTCAGTGAATAATTCTAAAGAAACAACCTCATTTTTAACTATAGAAGACGAGAGATCAATATAACATTGTAAACTACAATTGGAGTATTGATTTTATTATGAGAGTCTCTTAAATATGAATAAGAAGTGAGCGTTGTATTAACATGAGAAATGGATGTTAGGCTTCCATTTTTTACGTCATGGGACATATCAAGGAAGAAGCATTTGTCTTTCTAGATAATTATATTTTTGAGGAGGAGACATGCATATCCTTGGAAAGAATTAAGATCTCGGGGACACATATATTTAATGATCCAAAGTATGTGACAGCTTTACATGTAATGGATTATATATGTTTCTCTCTCGGTTAGTAATTAATGCCAGGATTGATCTTTGTTTGTAGATAAGACGTACTTTTTATAACAAGCAAAATGATTTGAACCACAAGCTTCTATTGATAGTTGATCTATAGGATGACTTTGATGCACTTAAGTAATAGTTTTACTGGGTTTTATTTTTATTTGGCAATTTTAGCATATTCTTCTTCATTAATTTGAACTCTAACTTCTTGTCTAACATTCTCCTCTCATGATCTTTGCCTCTGCAACCCTCCCCAAAATACAAATATGGCTAGCAGGTATAGCAGCATCATCTTCTTATTAATGAGATGCATTCAGAATGTTTAGAGTTTTTTCCCCCTTATGCGATGGTGCTCCTTGTGGTATACTTTTGTCAGCCTAATTCACTGGGTATTAAATTGACCAAAGCACGGGTTCAAGGTCAATGATCAGATCATGGTCAAAGGCACTAAATGTCTCACTCAACGGAAATTTAAACCTTGATTCGTCATGTTGTAAAGAACTAATCCCTTCCACTAAACTCAATCCCTAATATCATAGATGAAATGGTTTAGTTGATTAAAATAAGTGGGACATTCATTTTCCTCTTATTGTTTTGAAGGCCCAATCTTATGGCGGCTTGTTTGACGCTTTTCCTTTTGCTTCCGCTAAGCCAATTACTCTGAAATAGATTATCTTGAGTATATTATCTTCTGTAGATAAAAATTTAACCGAAGATTTTATTGATGGGAGATTATAGATGATAAAGGCATGTTTTGTTATCCAAGATATAACTCTTCTTAAATTTTATTTATACAAATTATATAATATAAAGGAAAAATTAGAGTGGAGGACCCAGAGGAAAAGATATTTATTGAAAATGACCATAAAAATTGTAATTATTTATAAGAATCAAATATAAAAATATAAAATCATAAATACTAAAATGTCCCAAACGAAATCTTCTGCATTTCCTTCTACATTCTTTCCCACGTTCTATTTTTAAAACTAATACAAAATTTTAAATTTTACTAAATTAAAAAAAATATTTCTCAATTTTCATTTTTCACAACTTGCATAGGTATTTCTGGAAAAAATTACACATTCTTCAATTTTATAAAAATTATATTTTTTTGAATCAGAAAAAATTTTAATTAAAAGTAAAATTATATAACTTTAATAAAACTCAAGGTCTGTTGTAATTTATTATATATGTCAAGCCCAGAAAATGTATCTAATTTTTTTTTTATTTTATAAGAAATTTATGTAGGTTAAAAAATTTATTTAAGCCTTAAACTAAAAGAATTAATTTAATTTTAATAAAATTAAAAAAAATATAAATAATCATTATATCATGCAAAAATATGAAATGATTTTTTTTTTCTATAAAAAGATCTTAATTTATATCAATTTTGACAATATAAATCATTCAACTTAATGATATATTGTTTAATTAAATGACATATTGATTATATTGATGTGTAACTTGGTGGATAAAAATGAGTTTGACCGTTGTTAATTAATTAAATAATATATTGATTACATGAATATGAAACTTAATAAAAAATAAAGTCATATGTGAATGATGGGCAGTTTCAGTTTCAATTTTAATTATTGAATACAAAAGATAATATAGGGGGCTTGATAGGGGTAATTTAGTAATTTTAAATTTATATTATGATGTTTGATCTTTTTAAGTAATTACAATTTTTATGGTCCTTTACAATAAATAATATATTTTTTAGGTCCTTAATTTTAATTTTCCCTAATATCTATTTTAATTATGAAAATTCATATAAACATATTCACCACAAATATATTCAAATATTATATTTATTTTCATTAAAAAAATATATTAATATTAAATTATTTTATTTTTTTTAATAAATTATTATCACTTTTATTTACAATATGAATTATTTTCATAATAGTGTGGTTATTATATTATATAAATAATAAGTAAAAACACACTAGTGGAAAAAGGGTTTTTTAGACCGGTTAAAATTGACTTTTTAGATCGGTTCTAAATTCGGTATTGATACAGCCGGTCTTAAAAGTATGTCACTTTTGAGATCGATTTGTTAACCGGTTTTAAAAGTCACACTTTTAAGACTGGTTGTATTAATAACCGGTCTAAAAGCAGCAATTTTAAGACCGATTTTCATGAGCACCGGTCTTAAAAGAAATCTTTTGTAAGACGATTTATGTAACATTTTTAAGATCGGTTATAATTATAACCGGTCTTAATAGTTATTTTAAGAGTTATTTTAAGACCGGTTGTATATATAACCGGTTTTAAAAATTTTAATTTTAAGACCGGTTGTACATAAAACCAATCTTAAAAATTTAATTTTAAGACCGGTTATAATTATAACACCGATTATAATTATAACCGGTCTTAAAAGTGTTATATATTTTTTTTAATTGTTTGTGATTAGATTAGTTATCAGAACGCATCATTGAATTGTTACCTCCAATGCCATACTTATTAAGTGTCATATGGTGTTCCGTTTGCTTCCACTTACCATCTCCTTTTGCTTTAACCTTCCATTTACCATTTCCTTTTGCTTTAACCCTCTTATTGAATTGGAAACTTGTAACATGTCATATATCCTCATATATAATGTTTTGTTTAAAACCATCATATATATATATGCATAAATGAATTCACCCATATCATATCATGCAACCAACAAGTCAATTCATCAAAATATACAAAAACCATGTTAAAACCAACAAACATGTCAAATCATGCAACCAACAATATTTACAACCAACCAATATGTCAATTTATCAATATATACAAAAAAAATTCCTTAGTTTTACAAGACTTACTGTTGTAAAAGTTCATAAATGAATTTAGCATAACAATTACGAATGTGCTCAATATCTTCTTCTGGAAAGGGGTCAACAAGTTCAAACATATGAAACACCAAAGCCAGGCAAAACATTAACTTCACTTAAAAAAAATAAAATTAATACAAAATTTTTTAAATATATATACATTTACCTCTTCAGTAAGTTCTGTCGTGCCTAGGGTAATAATATTATACATGTGCCTCAAAATATACATCCTATACAAGTTGGACCCCGGTGGTTGCTTACGGGTCAGAAAAATAATATGATATCTTTAAAACAAGTATAAAATTAAAACATGGCTTATTATTGAATACATTCTTAAAACAAACCAATATGTAACTAACATTTGGCAAGATCCATGTAGGGTCTTTTACCTCACGCATAGGCCTACCACAACCAATGTGTTGGAATGTCCGCATAGCCCTATATCATCAAAATCACAAAGGTTACTTATTTTACAAAAATTCCATAAATTTTGCACTCGAAAGGTAATTGATAATGCAAGAAAACTTACTCGTTCAAGCTCTTTTTCAATTCACTAGTTGACTTGCTGAGGTAGAGGGAGCATAAGAGGATGACAGAATAACTCTTCTTTCACAAAATAGCCAATTGCTAATGATCACTGAAAAAAGGGAAAACTTTTAAGAAAATATAAGTATATGTGTCTAATAGAAGCAGTGGTCCCTTTGTCGTAGAGTTGAACTGGGCATAGGAGTCCAAATTTATTGGTTTTGCCAGAGTCAACCAACCTACGATTCATGCACCTACAATAATTCAAGCAGGGACATTAAATCAAAGTTTAACGGCGTAATTTGTAAAATATTAACTTCCAATTTGAGAAGATACTTACATCAAAAAGAGCTGGACAAACGAAATCGTAAGCTGTTGTAGAGGAGCTACTAGGGACATTAAATCATCCCTCTCAAGATAGCATGGCGCCCCTGACTTGCCAACAGTTGACTCAGTAGCACAATCTCTTGTTGTAAAGGACGTATCATATGCCATTAGAATCACTTACTGCATGACATTCAATGGAGGCCGTGAAACATCTTGAGTGAAGGGAGGTGGAGATGGAGGTGGCAGGGATTCCTCAGCCCAATCAGAAATAAGGTTCTTTGGCCACAAGATGAAAGAGTTGATGACATCGACCACAACCTTGAAGTCATCAATAGGGATAGGGAGAGGTGCATCTGCAACGATCACCTCTTCAACTGCCACTCTGACTTGATTATCCTTTATTTCTTGATGGTGGATAGTTGATCCCAAGTTGCGCACGCTCCCCTGTGCAACCAATCATCTCATAGGATCCTCCACAAATAAGTCACAAGGCTTACCAATTTCTTTTCCAGGACCCTCTGATGACTGACCAATGCAACTCTTTTTAGTGCTCTATTTAGGGTTTAGGGAATGAGCCTGGGGAGCACTGGTATCTGCTTATCTTGTGCTCGTCATGATCATCCATTCCTTCTTCATCTTGCTGAACCTTTCTTCAAATCGTGCATCAAATGATGATTCTGCCTTGGCCCTAGCTTCCGCCCTCACAGTGGCCAATATACGCTCCATCTCCTACCTAGTCGCCATACTACTTGAGGAACGGCGTGGGGGTGATCCAAAGTAATCCCTTATGCCTACCCCTCCTCCAATCCCCTTAACACGGTTGGGATGCTCAGGTTTTCCTGTAGCTATGGTCAGAATGTCATTCCTCCCATCCGACCTAAACGATCACTCAACTTGTTTTTTAAGCCCCTACTATAAGACACAAATGACAAATATTAGTAATAAAATTTGTTTACTAAATAATTAATAACAACAAGTCAACAACAATACTTACAATTTTCTCACCGACTATACGAGATTGTTTACTAGTATAAGACCCGCTCCTCTTTTGGTGAGCGAAGAACCACTTCTCTTTGCGATGTATCAGAGATGGTGGAGAAAGAAGAACAGAAGGATCGGATTGAGCTGCTTCTTCCAATCTCTTCCATTTGGCCGCCAACTAGTCTTTATCGGCCTTCGCATACCCCCCCACGAGACATTATATGGGGGCAATCATTCTTTCTGCCACTCTCTTAGGCCTTTTTCCTTTTTTCCTACGAATAAGAAATCAAAATTAAGTCATTGTAAATCAATAAAGACAATTCAAAATTCATAACAAAATCGATTGCAAAATAAGTCAACTCACCAATGCTTCTGGAGTAGTCTGAAGCTATCTAAATTCTTGCCAAGTTTGTTCGTCAATAAAAGAATACTGATCTCATGGATTAGGAAGAGACTGACCTTCTTCCACCTCGATATGCATGTAATTGTTGGCAAGACTTGTCTTAAACTTCCTCCAACGTTCATCACAATACATCATTGTCTTGTCATATAAGACATCACTCTCAGGAATGTCGTAAGTGAGCTGGATAGTTTCCCAAATATGTCGCTTCACACCTTTATCCACATTTCTCCACTGTTCTATCAAGATGCTAGGCTTGTTGTGTTATAGGAGGCTGACAAAACTCCTATACCGTTGAGCATTAGGCCTGATTGGTTTTCAATAACTATCAAACTCAATCGGAAGCTTTTCCCCGGTATTCCGATTGAGAGGAATGTCTCTCAATCGGGTGGCTCTCCTACCCCTTCGTCTAGGCCGGTTACTTGGCTCACTGTGTTTCTGGCTAGGAGCATTGCTAGGCTCGCTTTGATTTGGATTAGTTGGATCGGGAGTACCCTCGCTAGGACGACTCATTGTCTGAAAACACTTTAAGGACACTATTTAAGGATAGCTAGTGATGGTTTAAGGAAATTTTGCTACACGGCACTATCTACAAATTAAGGCACCGTTCAAAAGTAATTCCTAAGTTATACAAACATGAACAAATAATTAATTGCAATGCACAAGTTGAACATACATGCAAAAATAGGAGTTAATGTCTGTTATGGAATGCATAAGGGTAGCTTAATAGGGACCTAAGTGAATAAACTAGATTAGTCTAAATAAGGACTTAAGTGCAAACTCACATAATTGGATAGTTATTAGTGAATAATGTGCAAGGAAGTTAGTAGGCGTTGGGAGAGGTCGGCTATTATGTTATAAATAGCCTATGCACCCTCCATTGTATCAGTTTTGACCTGAGTTGTTCATTGAGTGATATTCTAAAAGAACCTTTCTTTTCTCTACTCTCATCTGTTCCTAATTCTCCTTTGTTTCCCTCATTTTCTGTTCTTCTCTCTTTCTGATTTCTTATCAGGTCAAAACTGATACAATTATGTGAGTTTGCACGTAAGTCCTTATTTAGACTAATCTAGTTTATTCACTTAGGTCCCTATCAAGCTACCCTTATACATTCCATAACAATGTCAGCACAAGTTGAACAAAGTTGAACATAAATGTATTAGGAGGCAGACTCAGAAGCAACATTAAAGTTCATATCAAGCAATATCAACACTACCTTATCCAGAGTGTTACTATATTGAACATGCAAAAATACAGAACCAAAATTGAACCCTTCTTATACACAACAAAAAAAACCCAGGTCCACAGAAGCATAAGGACATTAACCTCAGACATACATGCATTATATAAAACTCTTCAGAATAATTAACGGTACCTTCAACCTTTGCTTGAGGATCCTCTTCTTTATCTAGATTTGAACAGTCTTTGGCCACTTTACGAATCGAGTAAGGTCTTTCTTAGGAGTCAATGGACGCTTCTGAAAAGTGGGTTGACAACTTGCTGCAAGAATTAAACAAATAAAATGGAGATTTCAATGAAATACCCAAAAACGAAACCATTTATTTAATTGAACGCCTGGCAATTGAAACACAAACCTGACAATAAAAATGAGGTTAAGAACGAAACCAATCGGAGGGAACAAACGACGATAGCCTTACGGAAATGTATTCAACCGTAAATCTCTGTTGACGACAGCTAAGTTAAGGACGGAGGAGAGAAGGGGAAAGGAGGAGTTGCTGTTAACCTCATGAAATTCTTGTCAGAATTGCACATTTCATCCTGTTTATCCCACACTTTGAGTATATTAGTGGGCATTTGGGAGTGTTAAATTT
Organism: Inga laurina; assembly: GCA_963855925.1. NCBI lineage: Eukaryota > Viridiplantae > Streptophyta > Magnoliopsida > Fabales > Fabaceae > Inga > Inga laurina. Next base: position 5,242,874 of record OY979710.1, read on the forward strand.
GATGAAATGTATTCTATTCATGCTGGGCACAAAAAGAAGATAAATGTGGATGAAATATATTGCCAACTGTTATGATTATTCAACTGTGGTTGTTTGTGAGTTCTTTGTGTTGAAAGGATACAGATTCAGTCATAACTGGACCAGAGAAAGCCAAATGCAATGAGAAGGAAGTGAAAGGAAGTTGAAGCCATCAACCATGCCAAGGAAAGGTAAGAAGGGATGAGAACATAGCAGAAAAAAGAGGAAGCTGAACTTTAGATATGACTGGCCATGACCAACCTATTCATGGGCCGTGGCCAACAAGAGGACAAAAAGTTCTGGGCCGGGGCCAAGCATCCTTGGGCCGCGGCCCAAAGATGGACAGAAGCTCATTGGCCACGGCCCACAGATTGTCTGGCCGTGGCCAACCCCCGAAAATGTTGTTGTGCGTTTTATCATTTGAGGAACTATAAAAACGAAAACCAGAGGCTGAAGAAGGGGATCCCAGATTTGGAAAGACCTAGGAGGCGGCTGAGAACATCCTCTGAGCTTGGGTGTGCTTGAAATCAAGGAGAATCACAGAGAGATTAAGGATTTGCAGAGATTTCAGCTCAGATTCTCTGGTTTTTCTATATTTCTTCCATTTCTTCTCTGTAATTCTGATATGGCTGTAATGAGAGCTTATGTCTGTGAATCATTTGTGAACATGGATAGCTAGAGTCCCTTTCTAGGATTGTCTATGATCCTTTGTATGGATTAAACTTGTTTCTTTTCTTCTCTAAGGATCTAATGGCATATATATGTTGATTTCATTCCATTTTTACTTCTGTATGTGACTAGTCATCACTGTGGATGATGTGTTTAATTAAATTAAGCTTGAGAGAGTTAATTTAATTGCAAAACTGGAGTGAAATCATGCTAGACTTGAAGTTTATAACTAAATGGATGGTATGTTAGTAACATAGAGATATAGTTATTAACCTAGCATTGTGAAATGAAGATTGGTATGTAATGAATATCTTCTCTTAGCTGTAGCAAGATATTGTGCATGCTAATAGACGATATGCAACTGGTTATGACTTGAGAGAGCTTAATCATACGCTTTAGAATCTTAAACTGACATATATACACCCCATGAAAAGGATCCTTGAAGAGGAAAAGAAGTAAATTTATGAAATACTAAGGGGATGAGCAATCCTAGGCCTATTATACTTGATTGAAATCATACAACTCCGAGTTTTGTTCAGCGACTTTTAGCTTTTCAAATATATCTTTTGAAATTCCTTTTTCCACACACAACAACATGTTTTGGCTCAACTTAATCGAATTCACCAAACCTAATGCTTGACTAATTTGTTACTTAAATCCTCGAGGGAACGATCTTTACTTATCACTTTATTACTTGACGTGATTCGTGGACTTGCGGAGGCAAACAGCTGCCGCAAACAAACGCAGGGGTGTCGCTGACGTGCTTGAGTCTCAAATTTTAGAGTTAAAATTAGGTGCCTTTTGAAATTCAGGTCAATTTTAAGATCGGTTATAATTAACAACCGGTCTTATAAGTAATATCTAAGACCGGTTTTTATTAGAAACTGGTTTCAAAATTAATATTTAAGACTGGTTACTAATAAATAACCGGTCGTAAAAATAGAAACTTTTTAAGACCGATTATTAAATAATAACCGGTCTTAAAGTTTTAATATTTAAGACCGGTTTTCATGTACAGCCGGTCTTAAAAATAATGACGACTTTATTTTTTTAATTGTCCTTAATTCAGATAATATTTTCTAGATCGGTTATATTTAGAAGCGGTCAAGAAAATATATTACATGTATTTATTTTTTTAATTGTATATATTTTAAGACCGGTTTTTATTATAACCGGTCTTAAAATTATTTTTAAAACCGGTTTTAAATATAATCGGTCTTAATATTTCATCATAATTACAAAAATGTCATCGGTCATATTTGTAAGACCTTATTCGATATAACCGGTCTAAATGTTCTAGCCTAAAAACCCTTTTATGTACTAGTGACAACTTTAGTTCAAATACGTAATTGTAACTTACATTATCCAACCAGCGAAAGTTGACAGGAGTACTAGTCAGGGAAATTCTCTCACGGTTAGAGGTTGAACAGTCGCGAGATTTGGTCTTTATCTGAGTGAGAGTCGAATTTTTCTCTAAATGTATGTCTTTCAACTACGGATCCCTCTCTTTATTCTTCTTTGGCTGAGTCACTTGTAGCAAATTGTCTAAGTGCCTTGGGTTGAAGAAAGAACATGGTGCAAGTGTAAAAGTAGTGCTTTACGTACGAGTCTGAGAGGTTTAAGTCAGTGATGGAGATTGAAGATTTTAAGGAAAAGATTCACTGGAAAGAAGAGGAAACAATGGATGGCAGTTTAAATGAACTAGTAGATATAATCATCTCGAAGACAAAACTAAGCTATGTGGCGGTTGAAGAGAGTGTAATTGCGGCGTGGAAGGTGAGAGGAAAACTTGATGTTGAAGGTATTGGCTTTAATCTGTTCACTTTTACTTTTGAATTCCCTGAGGAGCCCACACGAGTGCTTGATGAAAACCCCTAGGTGGTGAAACACCAGATGTTGTCTCTTCAAAGAAGGAAGCCTTATCTTTGTGACAATGAGATTCAAGCGAAGACTTGGCCTTTCTGGGTAAAACTCCATAATATTTCTCCTGCTGGAAAGTTGCTAGAAAATTATATATGGTTCGCTAGCAAAATTGGAAATGCGGTTGCTATTGAAAATCCAAACAATGAAAAAACAACTTGTAGAATAAATAAAGGGTATAATTGTAATGTTTATTAGTTAGAATGTGATTTTGTAATTAGAGGGAAGTCCCAACTAAGGACTAAAGCTGAGCCTATATATATGGGTTGAGAAGCATTGCATAGATACATTATTATTTTTGATAATAGAATTGAATTCTCAGTCAGATACAGGGCCTGTTTTAACATGGCATCAGAGCCCATGGGTTTCAAATGAAGAAACAGGTAAGCAAAACGTGCAACCCGACCCAACTCATATTGACTGACTATGTGCTTCATTTTTCCTCCACCACGTGTACGATTCTTCACCTTTCTGGAGACAAATTAGGGCACGAAACCATGCCTTTGAGGAACGTTCGTATGGAGCCTCACTCATCCTTATTGCCGCGACGGCCGATTTCTTCGAAAACACTGTGATTTCCACCAATTGAACAACATCCATCTGAAGATTCTTCTTCTCGAGGCGCAATTTTCGCAGCATCTGCTGCATTTCTTGCAAATCTTTATCAAAAGATTGCTTCGATTCTTTCTTAGAGGCATTTTTTCCATTCTTGGGTGAAGATCAGGGTTGAGACTCAGAGACGCCCGGTTGGTTCTCTTTAGCGGTGATTGATTCCATAGAAACCAGTGATGAATCGGACAGCTTCTTGGGCAAGGATTTGACATCATTGGTTGAGGGATTTTTGTCCTTCAACACTCATGATCGAAGGACACATCTGTGGATTCTTTTTCGGTAGGCCATTCTGATTCTTGAAACTGAGTGAGTTTTCTTGAAACCGAAAAGAAATTCCTTGTGATCTTCGAGTTTTTCAAGTACAAGTGGAATATATTTCCTTCGGTGTTCTTGTTCGCGATTCTTGCTGACTTTTCCTGGTAACTGAGTGAGTGATTTCTGATTTGAGATCTTGGTCTTTTGGATTAATATCGAGATTTACCGATATTTGCATTTCTTTGGACGTTTACATCGCAAGTTATCTTCTGAATCTTTGTGTTTCTGAATTTGTGAGAGTATTCGCTTAAGAAAATTCTCAATGGCTCAGTCTACCGATGGAAAGTTCACTGATGTAGATTTTCAACATCCATTATATCTACATCCTACGGACACTCTGGCTGTCAACCTTATTTCCCAAACTTTAATTGGTTCACAAAATTATGATGTCTGGAGTAGATCAATGAAACTTGCTCTTCATAGGAAGAACAAGTTAGGTTTCGTTGATGGCACCTGTCTTCGTGCAAATCAAGAACCCAGCCATTGCAGCCAGTGGGATGGGTGCAATTCGGTAGTTTTATCATGGTTGATCAATTCTGTAGATAAAGAAATTGCTAGTGGAATGGTATTCTCACAGGATGCACATCTGGTTTGGATGGATTTAAAAGAACGTTTTGACATAGTTGATGGGGCCAAAATATTTTCTCTCTATCGCTCCATCAATTCCCTTGTTCAAGGCAATCTCTCTGTCTCTGCCTATTACATAAGGTTGAAAGAACTATGGGATGAGCATGCCTCTATTGTCCCAATTCCAAGCTGTTAGTGTCAGTCCTCCCAAGATTACTCTAAGATAGTAAGGGAACAACGGCTGTTCCAGTTTTTAATGGGGCTTAATGACGGGTTTCATCATGTCAGAAGCCAAATTCTCCTCATGAACCCACTGCCATCCTTTAATCAGGCTTGTTCCATGATCATTCAAGAGGAAACACAAAGAAATATGTCCTACCAAGCTCCACTCAATCCTTCTGAAGGTACTATCATGACTACCAACACTACTAGAGGAGGCAGAGGTCGAGGAAGAGGAGGACGTGGCCGAGGACGTTCCCAAGAGTTGTGTACTCATTGTAACAGGAGAGGACACAAAAGGAATCTTGTTATCATCTGATTGGATTTCCACCTGGTTTCCCAACACCTAAATCCAACAAGGTCTCGGATGATGTGGACAACCCTGCTGTAGGTGACTCCGCTACCAAGGGAAATAATAATGGAGGTAAGAATTCATCTGCTATTCAGAACTCACCCTCAACTTCCTTATTCACCCTTGTTAGAACAAGCGTTTCACCCAAGAGGGGGGGTGAATTGGGTGATACTAAAATTTCGTCGGAAATATAAAACTTTAGTAGAGGAATTGAAAACAGTAATGAGTAAGGAGAAATATCACCGAAGTGTGCACCGGGAGTTATACTGGTTCGGTCACAACCACTTTGACCTACGTCCAGTCCTCAGATCTTCTCTGAGAGTTTCACTATAACTTCCAAGATTCAGTGGGTTCTTGGCACCTCAGTACAAGCAAGTTCCTATACCTGGACACTCGCTCCCCCATACAAGTTGCAATTCAATCCCAACTCAAGGTTCCACAACCTTAAGTTATCTCAATAACAAATATTGAGTTTGAATGAAATATCTCTCTTACAGAGTGAATAAGAATCACTGAAGCATAGAAATACAATTCCAATGTGAAAACAGAGCAATAAACTTGATAATACGTTTGTGTGTGTGCTTGTTGTTATTCCTCTATTTGGATGTTCCCATATATATAGATATGTTGGTGATGACCGTTGGAACATTTTTTTTCGTCCGTTGGAGAGTGCGCAGCCACTATTGACTTTTCAAGTTTTTGAAAAAACAACCGTTGGCGGTGGTTGGCATTTGAACGTTTCTTTTGACTTCAATCTCTTGACGTGTTTTCTTCATTGTTTATCTGTAAATAGACTAAGAATACTAATACAATGAAAGATTAATCATATAGGAAACAAATCTATGAACGTTTGAATGATTCCAGAATTTCTGGGTAAGCTTACTCGAGTACCTCCTCGAGTATTGCTTGAATGTTACTCGAGTACATACTCGAGTAACCTCGGAAAAACTTTGATCAATTGCAGGTTAATGAATAAACATAAGATTACTCGGGTAGTGCCTGGAATAACCAATTTTCAAACCTTTGGAAATACATGTTTACTCGGGTACCTACTCGAGTAATGCACTCACAACTTTATGAGTTACTCGGGTACCAACTCGAGTAAAACTTGAAATAAACTTTTGGTTACTCGATGCTCTACTCGGGTAATGTTGCAGGATTTCAATGCCGAGAGCACTTACCTCATTACTCAAGTACATACTTGAGTAATGTACTCATTGTTCCATAGGTTACTCGGGTACCACCTCGAGTAACTGTGCTTTTTGTCAATGACTTACTCGGGTACTGACTTGAAGTTTATCTTGAAAAACATTTTGCATAGTCGGGTACTTACTCGAGGAATCCACTTAAATATATATGCATACTGGAGTAAGGACTCGAGGAACATGAAATAAAGAAATACCAAGTTAATCGGGTACCACCTTGAAGTTTTTCACTTACCTTTATGCGTTACTCGAGTAGCTACTCGAGTAATGTTGCAGTGGTACAAAGTGCCGAGAGCTCCATCTTTTCAGAAACAGAGTTACTCGAGTAGCGCCTCGAGTATCGTTGGTAACCTGAAGGCAACTGGAAGTTTTCCACATGATTACTCGAGTACCGCCTCGAGTAATGTTGCAGTAGTACTAAATGCCGAGAGCTGCACATATTTAGAAACAGGGTTACTCGAGTAGCTCCTCGAGTATCAATGGCATCTTGAAAACTTTTACACTGTTACTCGAGTAGCTCCTCGAGTAACGTTGCCTGGTTACTGGAAGTTGTCTTTGATTACTTCAAGTTTTGTCTCATTACTCGAGTACTGCCTCGAGTAATGCCTTAAGAAACTTTCTTCTGATCAAGATTCTCAGCTTTAACTCTTGGCCTCTCTTCATTACTTCCATGCTTACCTCAAGTAAAGCTTATTCCTGTCATTTCTAGTTCAAGCTTGATTATTAAACATTTCCTTTTCAAACCATTCTTTTGTTATCATCAAAACATGGGATCTAACATTCTCCCCCTTTTTGATGATGACAAAACTTGGTGATTTTGAACATGGTTTTTCAAATTGAATTTTCAATTATAAATATGTCATATTAAGTTTGAATTCATATCATATACCTTGCATACATAATAACTTCATTAGTCCAAAACATGTATTATAATTCAAAGCTAAAAATGAACTTAAAATCATAACACACTTGCATTAATCTTAGAAGCTTTCAAATTACAAGATAAAACAAAATGAAAAAAAAATGCTCCCTAAAGTCCCATGTACACCCAAATATCCCAAAATGAACTAGGACACATTCACAAAATCACTTCAAGCTCTTCTCCCCCTTTTTGGCGTCATCAATGAGGTGGAGGACTAGGAGGTTTGACCACGGAAATGGGTTTTACTGGGAAGACCAACCCACCACCATCTGAACTATCAAAAGAACTGGATGACTCAGGTTCAGGAAGATTGAGAGGTGGGATAACAATGTCATCTCTAGGCTGGAGAGGAGAAGGTTGGAAGACAACCATAGTAGTTTCAGCTTCTGGAGTGGTCTGGTTCTCTGGGGTGGTCTCAGCCGTGGGAGTAAGATGTTCAGAGGAGGATGTGGAAGAAGAGATTTCCTCTGTGGGAGCAGGTGATGGAGTTGGTTTAGGATCAGTTTCTGGTTGAGGTTTGGGAGGTGAATCATCAATGGTAATGTGAGTGGTCTCATGGGTTTCAGGATCATCCACTGTGAATAGAATTTCTTTGCCTTGGGGCTCAAGTGGATTAGAAACCAGAGGGGTAGATGGTTCATCCTCACGAATAGGAGTGTCAGAAGGAGGATCTACAGAAGGAGGTGGTGGTGCAGAAGAGGAGGGACCGGCTGAAGGTCCGGGACCCAAAGAGTCCAAGCGTGCCAATATCAATCTCAGTGTCTCTCCCTGGGCACGTTGCTCTGCTAGCAACTCCTCATGTCTTCTGTCCATTCTCTCAACCAATTCCTCATGCCTCTTGTCGATTCTTTCAACCAACTCCCCCATCTTGAAGTTAGTGTTGGTGATCAACTCGGCGTTTGTATTGGAGATATCCACATGGAACCCTCGGAGCATATTCTCCATAAAGTGCTGGAGAGTGGCATTTAGGAAGGATGGTGAAGAAGTGGTAGCAGCTGGAGCTGATGACTGAGTGTCATCCATTCTACTGGTCTCTGCCTCAGTAGTCTTTCGCTTCTTCTTGGACCCAGACTCCAGTGGGCCTTTAAGAGGGATGTCAATGTTTAATTTACCAATCTGGTTCCTCCCTACTGGGACCATCCTCTCAATTGGCTCCTTACTATCCAAGTACCATATTTTGTTCTCTTTTAAGATAAGAGACACAATTTGGGGATATGGCATTGGAGTAGTAGCCTTCCCTTCCACTTTGTACCTCTTCATCTCCGAGAAGATATATTCACCCAGATCTTTTTGCTCCTTCAGAAGCAGTGAAGCAAACCACCTAAAGTCCCTATCCGAGAAGTGGGTGTAGTTGTTGGCTTTGTTTACTAGGGACCTAGAGTATATGTACCAAAGGACCCTATGGTGATCACACATATCACTCGGTTTAAAGTTTAGGGGGCCAACTAACTCACCGGGCTTTAGGATAGTGAAAATCTGATTTGGCTCAAGTTCAGAATATATATCATCAGGGGGGGTTCTCTATTCCTAACCACAAGTTGATTTTGGAAGGTGAAATCAAAATTTCTTGACCTCTCACAGTTGTGGTCATCTCTTCCTCTACTGAAGTTCGGTTAGGTTCATCTATTATCTCTAGGTTGCAATAGAAATGAGTGACTATCTTTGTGCAAAAAGGTAATCTAATTGACAACCAAGGCATAAAAGGATCTAGATAAGGACTAAGATCGTGCTTCACTACCTCTTGAAGTAGCTTGAGATCCACATAGTGTGTCTTGCACACTTTCCTTCTGGAGAATTGAGTTAAGTACTTGGGAGACTCCTCCAGTTTGCCCACATTAAATCCCTTTGGAGGGGAAGTGATTTCTGCTTCTGGAATCTTGGACTTCTTGGAAGATTGACCCTTCTCCAATTGGTCAATGATCCCAGCCATTGCCTTAGCCACATTTTTGTCATACTTTGGCTTCTTGAGTGGCTTAGGAGTGAAAGAGGGTGTAGAGGAATCAGAGTGAGGAGGTGAGGGAGATTTGGTACTCTTCCCTCTTCCGGTTGAGGTACTCTTCTTGGATTGAGCCTTAGTGACAATAGGCTCATTAATTACAATCCCTTTTGCTTTCGGTGGAGATTGAGGTTTAAGAGGGATTTTGGCTTTTGATCTTGGAATTAACTTCCTTCTCTTCGTTGGAGGAGGAGGAAGGGGATCGGGGTTTTGTTGTGAATCAGAGGAATCAGTGAAGTTGAGATTTTTGGTTCTAACCATCTTGAAACACAGAAAATCAAGAATCACAGAAAAACAGAGTGACTGACGCGAGTTTAGGGCAGAAGGATTTTGAACAAAATAGGAAGTTTTTGGACTTGAAATCAGTTGGGTTTTGACGAAAATGAGGCAAGGAATCAATTGGGAAAAGTTTTTGAAAGGGTGTATAGTGATTTACTCGAGGTGATTTTGTGAAAATGACCGAGTTCGCGCAAGATAAAGACCTAACACCCGACTTTACTCGAGGCCGTACTCGAGTAACATTCAAGGTTACTCGAGGCCTTCCTCGAGTGATCATACAGAAAAATTCAAAAATAATTCATTTAAATTGCGTACCTGACATGAATAATATAGTAATTATCCATGGATGTTCCCTCGATCATTTATAACCCATTCTGAACAGATTTGTGTCATTTTTCATCAATTTGAAAATCTGGACTCCGACTTTACTCGAGGCCTTACTCGAGTAACATTCAAGTGTACTCGAGGCATGCCTCGGGTAACCATCTTTTTAACCTCTGACTCTTCATTTCTTCGAAACCTGAGCCGTTATGTTTGAAAATCAAGTAACTTGATCCGTTACTTCCAGTTTTGGTGTCCATTACTTGAGTACATACTCGAGTAACATGCTACTTTACCTCAAGTTACTCCTCGGGTAATGTTTCTCAGATAGCCAAAACTTCAAGTTGGTACTCCAGTAAATATGTCCTCTGATCACCTCTGTTTTTATTTCACAAAACAGAGTTTCAACCTTCCTGCAAAACAAATTTCTATATACTCCGATGCTTAAGTTAGTAATCATCAAAACTTTAACAAGTGACTTCATCTAATATTATGAAATGCTGAAATTACTTATAACTCATTGGGATTTACCATTCCCAATTCTCTTCTAATGTATAGAAATTGATCTTTTGCAAGGGGTTTTGTGAAGATATCTGCTAGTTGAAGATGAGTAGGAATGAATATTACTTTCACATCTTTCTTCTGTACATGGTCTCTGATGAAGTGATGCCTGACATCGATATGCTTGGTTCTAGAGTGTTGAACTGGATTCTTTGCCAAGCTTATCGTACTTGTATTGTCACAATAGATTGGTATTTCCTTGAGATAAATACCAAGATCTTGTAGTTGTTGTTTTAACCATATCACTTGTGCACAACAACTTGAGACTGCAACATATTCAGCTTCCGTTGACGAAAGAGACACTGTATTTTGTTTCTTGCTGAACCACGATACAAGAGATCCGCCAAGAAATTGTCCTTGTCCACTGGTGCTCTTTCTGTCTGTTTTGTATCCTCCATGATCCGAATCTGAATATGCAACAAGATATTCACTTCTTCCTTTGGGATACCACAGACCCAGTTCGGGTGTGTCAGCAAGGTATCTAAAAATTCGTTTGACTGTTTCAGCATGTGATTCTTTTGGTGCTGATTGATATCTTGCACATATGCCAACACTAAATTGGATGTCTGGTCTACTTGCCGTGAGGTAGAGTAATGATCCAATCATTCCTCTATATTTTGTTATGTTGTAGTCTTTACCTTTGACATCAGCATCAAGTAATGTAGTTGAACTCATAGGCGTATCTGTCCCATTTGCTTCATCCATTCCATACTTCTTCAATAGCTCTTTTAAATACTTTGTTTGAGATATGAAGATTCCATTCTTTCTTTGTTTGATTTGTAGACCAAGAAAGAAATTCAGTTCTCCCATCATTGACATCTCAAATTCTCCCTGCATTATCTCAGAAAATTCCTTACATAGAGATTCATTAGTAGCACCGAAAACAATGTCATCAACATATATTTGAACAATTAATATATCATTGTGTTTTCGTTTTATAAAGAGTGTTGTATCAACTTTTCCTCGTACAAAACCTTGATCGATGAGAAACTTACTGAGCCTTTCATACCATGCTCTAGGAGCTTGTTTTAAACCGTATAAAGCCTTTTTGAGTTTGAAAACATGGTCAGGTTTAGTAACATCCTCAAAGCCTGGAGGTTGTTCTACATACACTTCTTCCATGATGTAACCATTTAGAAAAGCACTCTTTACATCCATTTGATAGAGTTTGAATCCTTTGATGCATGCAAAGGCTAAGAGTACACGTATAGCTTCCAATCTAGCCACTGGAGCATACGTTTCCTCATAATCAATTCCTTCTTCCTGATTATAGCCTTTGGCCACCAATCTTGCCTTGTTTCTGACAATAATTGCAGATTCATCAAGTTTGTTCTTGAATACCCATTTAGTACCAATGATCGGATGATCTTTGGGTTGGGGCACCAAATCCCAAACTTGATTTCTTTCAAATTGATTTAGTTCTTCTTGCATTGCTATAACCCAATCATTGTCTGATAAGGCTTCATCAATGTTAGAAGGTTCAATCTCAGAAATGAATGCAGAAAAACTTACTTCATTGAAAATTCTATTTCTAGTTTTGATCCCTTCATTCACATCTCCTATGACTTGATCTAGGGGATGACTTTTATTGTATTTCCAAGCTCTAGGTTGACCTAGGGATTGCTCTTCTTCCTTAGTTTCATCAACCTCTGGAATAAGAGACTTAGAAATAGATTGATCTTTTTCTTGATTTAAAACAATTTCCTGTTCTTCATCAAAGGTTTTGTCAGAGGATTCAAATTCATCAAATACAATATGAATTGATTCTTCAACAACACATGTTCGTTTATTGAAAACTCTATATGCTTTACTTCGGTTAGAGTATCCTAGGAAAATTCCTTCATCAGTTTTAGAATCAAATTTTCCTAAGTTATCTTTACCATTATTATGAATGAAACACTTACAGCCGAAGATGTGTAGATGAGCAATGTTTGACTTTCTTCCTTTGTACAACTCGTATGGTGTCTTATCAAGTTTTGTTCTGATATAGGCTCTATTTGAAATGTAGCATGCTGTACACATGGCATCAGCCCAAAATACTTGAGACACGTTCTTTTCATTCAACATTGCTCTAGCCATTTCTGTAAGCACTCTATTCTTGCGTTCTACAACTCCATTTTGTTGAGGCGTCCTTGGAGCAGAGAAATTGTGATCAATCCTATTAGTGTCACAATACTCTTCAAATGCTTGATTTTCAAATTCTTCGCCATGGTCGGTCCTAATACCTGCAATGGACATACCTTTCTCATTTTGCACTTTCTTAGCAAAAACAATAAATTCTTCAAACGTTTCATCTTTTGATGATAGAAAGATAACCCATGTAAATCTAGAGAAATCATCAACAATGACCAATGAATATAAGTTGCCACCAAGACTCTTTACTCTTGCTGGACCAACTAAATCCATATGCAATAGTTGTAGTGGTCTATTTGTTGAAATCTCATTTTTTAATTTAAAAGATGATTTAGTTTGTTTACCCTTTTGACATGCATCACAAATCAAATCATTTTTGAAAGTCACTTTGGGCAATCCAAGAACTAAATCCTTTTTGAGTAGTTTGCCTAATTGATGCATATTAACATGAGCCAATCTCTTATGCCATAACCAACTTTCATTAGAATTACTCAGGAAACAATTTTCAGATTCATTTCTACTAATATCTAGAGTATAGCAGTTACCTTCCCTTTTTGCTCTGAGCTTAGCCTTGATATTCTTCTTATCAAGTTGTAAGTCATTCTTGTTGATAATTAAGCATTCTTCTGAGTCAAATATTACCCAGTTGTCTTTATCTGCACTTTGACTTACGCTCAGCAAATTATGACACAAGCCTTCAACATAATATACATCTTTGACTTGTATTCCTTTGTCATTTTTGATTTCACCAATTCCTGCTATTCTTCCGGTTTGATTTCCTCCAAATTTTACCTCTCCACCTTCTTTAGGTTGCAATTTGGTAAAACTTTCGAAATCACCGGTCATATGTATAGAGCATCCACTATCAATATACCACTTGTTATTTTTGGATGCTTTGAGACATTCCTGCAATCGAATGACTAGGTCTTAGGTACCCACATCTTTTTGGGTCCTTTTGGATTAGTACAAATAATTTTCTGGATATATGAACCTTTAGGTACCCATTTGTAGGTTCCTATCGTTCCTTTCTTCTTATGAATGCATGAAGAAGTATAATGGCCTTTTCTATTACAGTAGTTACAAAATGCAAAAGGATTTGATGTATGCACAGAATGCTGGAAATAATTCAAATATGACTTACCCCCTGCTTTCTTTCTACCTTTCCTTTTATCTGACTTAGGATCGTATCCAATTCCAGATCGATCATTTACAAATCGTTGAGCTTTTAAAATAACATTTAGTATCTCACTACCTTGTGTAAATTTTTCAAGAGTTTTTGTAAGATCAATGTTTTCCTTTTTCAGAGATGAACAATTTTCACAATTCTTTTCTTTAAGTTCAGTTTCAAGAGCTTTGTTTTTCTTTTTGTAAACAATCAATTCTTTAACTACTTTGATGAATTCAGAATGCAAAGCATTATATTCGGAAAGTAATTCATCATAGGTAGGTTCAGAATCATTTACCTCTCTTTCTGTTTCTTCTTGAGCAACGAGGCATATGTTAGCTACTTCTTCCTCATCACTTTCTTCGTCAGAAGAGCTATCACCCCATATAGCGGATACGAAGGCCTTCCTTTTGTTGAAGAATTTGCCTTTTCTCTTTTCTTTGCTCTTTTGATTCAGTTCTGGACATTCTGATTTGATATGTCCTGGTTTTCCACATTCGTAGCAAATGATGTGATCTTTGTTGCTAGTTCCACCTTTTTGAAAGTGTTTGAATCCTTGTCCTTTCTTGTAGAACTTTCTAAATCGTTTTATGATTAGACCCATTTTGTCATCATCGAACTCTTCATTCTCATCTTGATTTTCTTCTTTTGCTTTTAGTGCTAGACCTTTCTTTTTCTTGTCACCGATGTCATCTAGTTCCCTTTTGAACTTTAGTTTGCTTTCATATTCAGAAAGACTTCCAAATAGAGAAGCAACTGATCTCATTGATTCTCCTTTTGCTTCTTCTATCGCAGTGACTTTGGCCTCCCACTCTTTAGAAAGAATATTCAAAATCTTTCGTACTTGGGTATGTTGATCATAAGATTTCCCAAGTGCTGCAAGTTGATTAACAAGATAAGTATATCTAAGTTCAAATTCAGAAATTGATTCACCTGATTTCATTCGAAGTAGATCGAATTCAGTGACCAAGGTGTTGATACGATTCTCCTTTATTCCCGAAGTTCCTTCATGAGCTATTTCCAGAGCTTCCCACATTTCCTTTGCTGTTGGAAGTGTGCAGATTCTGAAGTATTCACTTTGGCTTAAGGCACTTTGTAACATCAGAATTGCCTTGCTGTTGAGAGTGATAAGTTTCTTGTCATTCTCATCATATTCCGCTGGTGTCTTGGGAATTTTCTGAGAATCTACAATCTTTGTAGGTTGATAATTTCCACTCTCAATTACATCCCATAGCCCATATTCGGTAGCCATCACGAACACTCTGAATTTTGCTTTCCAAAATGAAAAGTGTTCTCCACTGAAACCGGGAGGTCTAGTGATGGATGCTCCGTCGGGAAGGATTCCTTCACCCATGCTTGCCATTGGATCCTTCTTAGGTTGTTATACCTTAACAAGAAGACCTACGCTCTGATACCAAATATTAGAACAAGCGTTTCACCCAAGAGGGGGGGTGAATTGGGTGATACTAAAATTTCGTCGGAAATATAAAACTTTAGTAGAGGAATTGAAAACAGTAATGAGTAAGGAGAAATATCACCGAAGTGTGCACCGGGAGTTATACTGGTTCGGTCACAACCACTTTGACCTACGTCCAGTCCTCAGATCTTCTCTGAGAGTTTCACTATAACTTCCAAGATTCAGTGGGTTCTTGGCACCTCAGTACAAGCAAGTTCCTATACCTGGACACTCGCTCCCCCATACAAGTTACAATTCAATCCCAACTCAAGGTTCCACAACCTTAAGTTATCTCAATAACAAATATTGAGTTTGAATGAAATATCTCTCTTACAGAGTGAATAAGAATCACTGAAGCATAGAAATACAATTCCAATGTGAAAACAGAGCAATAAACTTGATAATACGTTTGTGTGTGTGCTTGTTGTTATTCCTCTGTTTGGATGTTCCCATATATATAGATATGTTGGTGATGACCGTTGGAACATTTTCTTTTGTCCGTTGGAGAGTGCGCAGCCACTATTGACTTTTCAAGTTTTTGAAAAAACAACCGTTGGCGGTGGTTGGCATTTGAACATTTCTTTTGACTTCAATCTCTTGACGTGTTTTCTTCATTGTTTATCTGTAAATAGACTAAGAATACTAATACAATGAAAGATTAATCATATAGGAAACAAATCTATGAACGTTTGAATGATTCCAGAATTTCTGGGTAAGCTTACTCGAGTACCTCCTCGAGTATTGCTTGAATGTTACTCGAGTACATACTCGAGTAACCTCGGAAAAACTTTGATCAATTGCAGGTTAATGAATAAACATAAGATTACTCGGGTAGTGCCTGGAATAACCAATTTTCAAACCTTTGGAAATACATGTTTACTCGGGTACCTACTCGAGTAATGCACTCACAACTTTATGAGTTACTCGGGTACCAACTCGAGTAAAACTTGAAATAAACTTTTGGTTACTCGATGCTCTACTCGGGTAATGTTGCAGGATTTCAATGCCGAGAGCACTTACCTCATTACTCGAGTACATACTCGAGTAATGTACTCATTGTTCCATAGGTTACTCGGGTACCACCTCGAGTAACTGTGCTTTTTGTCAATGACTTACTCGGGTACTGACTTGAAGTTTATCTTGAAAAACATTTTGCATAGTCGGGTACTTACTCGAGGAATCCACTTAAATATATATGCATACTGGAGTAAGGACTCGAGGAACATGAAATAAAGAAATACCAAGTTAATCGGGTACCACCTTGAAGTTTTTCACTTACCTTTATGCGTTACTCGAGTAGCTACTCGAGTAATGTTGCAGTGGTACAAAGTGCCGAGAGCTCCATCTTTTCAGAAACAGAGTTACTCGAGTAGCGCCTCGAGTATCGTTGGTAACCTGAAGGCAACTGGAAGTTTTCCACATGATTACTCGAGTACCGCCTCGAGTAATGTTGCAGTAGTACTAAATGCCGAGAGCTGCACATATTTAGAAACAGGGTTACTCGAGTAGCTCCTCGAGTATCAATGGCATCTTGAAAACTTTTACACTGTTACTCGAGTAGCTCCTCGAGTAACGTTGCCTGGTTACTGGAAGTTGTCTTTGATTACTTCAAGTTTTGTCTCATTACTCGAGTACTGCCTCGAGTAATGCCTTAAGAAACTTTCTTCTGATCAAGATTCTCAGCTTTAACTCTTGGCCTCTCTTCATTACTTCCATGCTTACCTCAAGTAAAGCTTATTCCTGTCATTTCTAGTTCAAGCTTGATTATTAAACATTTCCTTTTCAAACCATTCTTTTGTTATCATCAAAACATGGGATCTAACAACCCTTACTCAATATAAGCAAATCTTGGAGATGTTGAAAAAGGACCTAGAACCATCAGAGGCTGCTGTGAGCATCCAAGCTACAACTCCAGGTATCTTTATTCAATCTGATAATACATGGATTTTAGATTCTGGTGCCAGCTGTCATATAGTAAGTAATTTAGCATTCTTAGATACACATAGACCATATCTTGGTGTGCCAAAATGGGTTAGAGTACCTAGTGGACAACGAATTCGAATAACTCATATAGGAGACGTTAGAATTACTAAAAATATTTCCTTAAAGAATGTTTTCTATGCGAAAGAGTTTTGCTACAATCTGATCTTTGCTGCTAAACTAGCACTAGACAGCAAGCTTGTTGTTTCCTTTTTCCCTCATATTTGTGTACTGCAGGACATGCACCATGGAATGACCAGAGGGACTGGTAGTCTTAAAGGAGGCTTATATTTTCTACAAAAAGAATATAATACTGAACATGCAAATACCACTAATAAGCATGATTCTGTAGGTTCTAGAAATGGTTTCTTGTGGCATTGTCGACTAGGGCATGCCCCTATTGATATGTTGAAACATTTGAATGATATAAAAGCAGATAAGTGTACTGATTTTTCCCATGAATGTGAAACTTGTATCCAAGCAAAAATGTCTCGGTTGCCATTTGATATTAGTTCTTCCAAATCTGATCATTACTTTCAGTTATTGCATGCTGATATATGGGGGCCTTATAGAACTCCCACACATCAGGGACATAAGTATTTCTTAACACTAGTTGATTTCTCAAAAGGCACATGGATTTTCTTAATGCACCATAAATATGAAACTGCTGGATTCTTGAAGACATTTATCTCTTTTGTTGAAAACCAGTTTAATACTACGATTTAGTGTTTGAGAACTGACAATGGGACTGAATTTGTCAACCGAGAGTTGGTAGAATTTTTAGATAATAAAGGGATTATTCACCAGAAGTCTTGTCCATTTACCCCACAACAAAATGGTCTAGTAGAGCGAAAACATCGACATCTCTTGAATGTTGCAAGGAGTATTATGCTATATGCTCATATGCCTATTAAATTTTGGGGGGAGGGAGTTACAGCTGCAGCATACCTTATCAATAGAACTCCTTCTAGAGGACTGCATAATCTCACCCCATATCAGATTCTGCATAATAAATAGCCTACTTCACATCATTTAAAAGTGTTTGGATGTCTTGTGTTTGCTGTTAATTTGACCAATACAGATAAATTCCAGCCTAGGGCTGACCCCTGTGTGTTTTTAGGCTATCCAACTACACAAAAAGGGATATATATTGTATAATATAAGAAGCAAAACACTTATAATCACCAGGCATGCCACATTTATAGAGCATAAATTTCCTTTTAGAGATCTTAAGGCAAACAATCAAGGGGGAGTGAGCAAAGAAAATGTTAATATTGATCCTTTTATTTATGAATACAATATTCAGCATTCTATAGAAAGAAACAGAAATAATGTTGAGCAACATGAAGGTAATCAGCCATTACAGCCAATAGCTGAACCACAACATGATTGTTCTAATGATACTGATGATAGGGAAATATTAACTCCTACACAACCAGCTAGACCACTTAGGAATAGGCAACCACCTAGGTGGACTAGAGATTATAGATGTGAATATTTGCCTTCAAATCCTGATCCACATACTTCTGGATTTGATGATCTACAGAATCATATTGCTTTGCTTCACTCTATTGACTATGATGACTTGTCTTCCTCTTATAAAGCATATTTGTCTGCTATTGATAAGGAAATTGAACCTAATACTTATGAGCAAGCCTCCAAAGACCCTAGATGGGTCAAGGCAATGAAAAATGAAATCAAAGCCTTGGAGGCTAATAAGACATGGAGGATAGTCAATCTTCCCAAAGGTAAGAGACTAATAGGTTGTAAATGGGTGTTTAAGACTAAATACAAATTAGATGGTACATTGGACAAATTTAAAGCTAGATTAGTTACAAAAGGATACAATCAAAAGGAAGGCATTGATTTTGATGAGACATTTTCTCCGGTTGTGAAAATTGTAACTATTAGGACTATTCTGAAATTAGCTGTTGTTCATAATTGGTCTTTACATCAAATGGATGTAGAAAATACTTTCTTGCAGGGAGATTTACATGAGGAAGTCTATATGACTATACCTTAAGGTTTTTAATCTAAAAGGGATCATCACAAGGTATGTAAATTTGAAAAATCTTTGTATGGGTTGAAGCAAGCTTCAAGACAATGGAACGAGAAACTAACTCAATCTTTAATTAAAGGTGGTTTCAAACAAAGTAAGCATGATTATGCTCTTTTTCAAAAACAAATTAATAATAGCATAGTTTTAGTGCTTACTTATGTTGATGACTTGATGATCACAGGAAATAATCTAGAAGAAATAAATGCTGTCAAGAGATATCTCCATAGTGAGTTTAGAATAAAAGATCTTGGAGCATTGAAATACTTCCTAGGCCTAGAGGTCTTAAGATCAAAATATGGAATTCTCCTTAATCAAAGAAAATATGCAAGTGAGTTGATTGATGAGACAAGTTTGAAAGAAGATGAAACAGCAATAACTCCCATGGAACAAAACTTGAAGCTTTCCGCTGCTGAAACAAAATCAGACCACTATATACAAAATCTGGGAGTGTATCAAAGACTGGTTGGTAAGTTGCTCTATTTAACTTTAACCAGACCTGATATTTCTTTTACTGTACAGGTTCTGTCCCAGTTCATGCAAGAGCCAAAAGAGTCTCATATGAAAGCTGCATTGAGGCTGGTAAGGTACCTGAAAGATACTCCAGGCAGAGGAGTTCACATTTCAGCAGAGAGTTCGCTGAACGTTGAATGCTTCTGTGATTTTGATCATGGGGCATGTCCAGATTCAAGGAGGTTTGTCACTGGGTTCCTAGTAAGACTGGGAGGATCATTAATATGCTGGAAATCCAAGAAACAGACAGTTGCGTCCATATCTTCTGCTGAAGCAGAATATAGGGCATTAAGAATGGTTGTGGCTGAGCTTACTTGGATCGTGGGGCTATTAAAAGAGCTGCATGTTCAAGACATAGAACCTATAAGAGTGTATTGTGATAGTAGATCAGCTATTCACATTGCAACAAACCCAGTTTTCCACGAGCAAACGAAACATATCAACATAGACTGTCATTTTGTAAGAGAAAAGTTAGTAGAAGGGATGATAGACTTCAAACACGTTCGATCAAATGAACAACTTGCTGACATTCTGACAAAAGCACTTGGAAGTTCGCAACATGATTTTATATTAGGCAAGATGGGAACTTGTGAATATAAGGTTCCCAACTTGAGGGGGAGTGTAGAATAAATAAAGGGTATAATTGTAATGTATATTAGTTAGAATGTGATTTTGTAATTAGAGGGAAGTCCCAACTAAGGACTAAAGCTGAGCCTATATATATGGGCTGAGAAGTATTGTACAGATACATTATTATTTTTTATAATAGAATTGAATTCTCAGTCAGATACAGGGCCTGTTTTAACACAACTACTCATAGTTTTGCTAGATTTTGCATTGTTTAAGATGTGCAAGGCCATTAGTTCCGACCATTCTTATTCCTAGACTGAGAAATTTATCAGTTGTGTCTGTAAAGCTTAGGTATGAAAAACTATCTCGTTTTTGTTTTACGTGAGGCAAACTCAGGCACAAAAGTAGAAATTGTGATGAAGATGAGATCAATCGTGACGATGGTGAAGGAATTTTTGATTCATCACTCTGCTATTATGGTGAAAAGTGGTTAGATTATTCAGGTGACTAAAGAAGTTGAAAGGACGGAAGAGAGTTACTATGAGTTATAACCTTTAGTCGGCTCGGTTAAATCAAATTAAACTAAATTATATAGTGAATAGTATAATTCGGGTCGTGTTCTGTTGAGGAACCTTTTATTTAATTCCTCAGTTAAACTAAGTGACAAAAAATATGTAGATAGGTTTGACCTTTAGTCGCCTCGGGTTAAATCAAGTTAAACTAAATTATGCAGTGAAGAGCACAACTCAGGTCGTGTTCTCTTAAAAAGCCTTTTATTTAATTCTTAAGCTAAACTAAGTGACAAAAAAAAATATGAAGATGGGTTTAAAATTGATTTTTTTTTCTTTTTACTAATGGAAAATAACCTAGACTACTATTTTTTTTTGGGTTGTTGAGAATTTGTTGAGATAATTAATGAAATTTTGATTTAAACAAATTAATGATGAATGCTTTTTAGAAAAATAGAATATTGGTTATCCTTGCTCAAAATGATTTAGGAGTTAAATTATTCACTAAGTCAAAATTTAAACTTTAGCAACTCGCTAAGTATAGTGATATCAATTAATGATTACCTTTATAACTCTAGCTAGATAATTACTTCTTAATACACTATTAAATACCATTTAATGTGCAATTTAGGATTAGATTTATGTAACTTGTTTCTCTATACAATGAACACTCAACTGAGATATTCAAACAAGATCAAAGTAGTTATAATACTCATTCAAACTATAAAAGAATAGCACAACCACGTTAAGCTGAAAAGGGAATATATAAATATAAATCTCAATCCACACAATCCAATCCAAATCACAATTGTTCAATCCAAACTAAGATAAACAACTTGCAATCTCAGTAAATTAATCACATAATATAAAATCCTAACCCAGGAAATCCGTTACATAGTTAAATCAAAAGATTAAAACAAATAACTCCTCTAAATGTATTTCTGGAACTCAAACCAATCTTCCATCTCCAAGAAACAGGAAAGAATTTAGCCTCTTATGAAGTTTATCATAGCCACAACTCCTTCAAGACACCAAGAATCCATGAAATTAAGGTGGAAGGAATAGATTAGAGAAGGAGGGAGGCGCTGCTTCTTTCGATAGTGTTGGCTCTTTTTCTGTCTAGCTCTTCCTTGAAGGTGCCGATGGATGATTTTTCTCCCTCCCTTTCGCAAGACTCTTCATGCCCTTTTTAATTTTTTTTTCAATTTGAAATCTCCATCAAATCCCCTCCAAGATGCAAAAAAATACCTCCAAGATTATATACCAATCAGATTTTCCTAAATTCTGTATAAGAGGCGGGAAAAAATCGGTTCCAAAGGTGAAAACGGTGATTTTCAGATATTTGGACCAAACTGGCAATTTGGAAATTCGAGGTATGTTCTGTAATTTATGCTGATATGTTCTTCTTTGAAAGTAGGGGCTAATATTACATAAATGACCCAAATTTCTGTCACAATTCCCATCAGCCACATGAAGAATTTCATTTTCTTCTTTACTTTTTGGTCCTTCATCTCCAACTTTCCAAAATGACTTACAATTCAAATCAATATCTTGTAATATCTTAATTCAAAATTTAAATTTTAAAGAACAATCACAAGATTATAATAAATATATCCTTTCAGAATTTATTTTCACACACTCACCTTTAATTCAATTTAATCATAATAAATGCTATTTAGCCAAAAATTAATGATAAAATCCCTAAATATGATATTAAATATTATGATAAAATCGGGATATATCAACATGCATGGGGAAATTAAAAATATTGAATGCATGGGGGGGAGGAGATTGCATTTTCTAATATTAACTAGATATTTTTCCCCGCGCGTTGCACGGAGTGGTGTTTATTGTTTATGGTATATTCAAAATATTAATTTGATAATTAGAGATGAATAAATAAGTGATCTTAATTTAAGGGGTTTATGAATCATCCTTCATATTTGTTTATAGATACTATCCTCATTTATTGAAGACATTATAAACAAATGAAAAACATGGTATATGAGATTGAGAAGTTGTTTTGAAAGAAAAAGGGAAAACTCATTAGCAGGTACCTATAATTTCACTCAATTTTAAATTTGGTGCATGTATGTTTTTTCTTCCTAATTAAATGTTTAATTTTGCTCTGTTAATACAATTAACTCTTGTCCAAGGGCAAAGAGTGCTAATACAACAAATTTATAAAAACTAATGACATCAACAGAGGAAAATTAATGATTTAACTAATAGAAAAAAAAACACACATGCACCAAATTAAAAATTGAGTGAAAGTATAAGTATTTTGCAAATGGGTTTTCCCAAAGAAAAATAACCAAAAGTAGAGTTTTCTTGAGGAGCAAAAACTAAATGTATCAACATAATATTCATTCGTTAAATGTCCTTCAATCTCCTTCTCATGTAGAACATTATGCATAACTAAATTAGCATGACATCAACTTGTTGTCTATGTTTGATGTATCTTTTGCACATGCCATGCCATGCCATCAGCTACTTCATCTCTAAGAACATAGATGATAGCATGACCCCTACACATGAAGGTAAAATTTTTTGAAGACAACTTTTTTTCTTTCATGAGAAAACCGTAGGTGAGTATGAGTCAAATGTATGACCTAGAAAGGATTCGCCTAATATTTGACAATTGGAATTGGGGTCATTAAAATAAGAATTTTGAATGCTTTTATCCAAGTAGTTCTTCATTGTTCAATGTGTAATTTGTGTTGTGTTTTTTAGGAAATAAGGAATCTAAATCTTGGAAATGTGCTCTATTGTGGCATCCAAACTTCTAAGAGCATGGAGTCACTTTATATTGGTCAATGCTATCAAGTACTTTAGAATTTTTAAAATGGTAGACTTCACCCTCTTTGATCTCTTACACAACACGTTCTCACTCTCTCCTTTGTGTATCAAAACTATCAATCCCGGTTCCCACATGTATTTCACAAGTCATCATAAGTAATGACAGGAAAATGCTACAAATGTAAAGGAAACTTTTGCTTGACATACCTACACTTATCTCAATAATCATGCCAACCCTTCAAGGAGCATATAATGGGGTCTTCTTGCAATAAGCAAACTCTCTTTGAGCGCATGTAATAATAATGACCCAAGTGTCATTTTTATTAGTTAAATAACAATTAAATTATCCATAAGAAAATTATTTGTATAAATTTTAAAATTTTAGAGGATTTATTATCAAAATTTAAATGTCATTGTGGTCGCATGTGGATATAGACACAATTTAATTGTCAAGGTGACAGAGGATTTATCATCGAATGAGTTAAAGTTTAGTGTGCTATTCCCACGTCATTCAAACTTTTAAATGATTGAATGGGAAAAAGGCCAATATTGGCCAATAAGGGTAAAGTTGAATACTTACTTAGTTCTTCATAATCAAGTGCCTCTTTTTCCTCCTAAACAATATTTTTTACAACTAAAAATCAAGTGGATTTTCATTTTCTAATCAATTCATAATTAATATTTTAGTGTCCAGTTTTTAGGCATATGGAAGGTGTACACACTACAAAAAAATAGGAAATTAAAGACGAAAATTAGAGATGGAATTAATTCCGTCGCTATTCCGTCTCTAAACCGTCAATAATTCCGTCACTAATTTTAGAGACGGAATCAGAGACTGAAGCTAATTTCTGTCTCTGGTCTGTCTCTAACTACTCTATCTTTAAAATTCCGTCACTAATTCCGTCATTATTCCTTCGCTATTTTGTCACAAATTTAAGAGATAACTTATTCTTGTTTTTGCCAAAAACTAGAGACAGAAATTGTTCCGTCTCTAAGTTTCATCGCTGTTCCATCTCTATTTTGTCACTAATTTGAAAATTTCAAGTTTTCACCATTTAAAGAATAAATGATAATATAATTATGTAAAACTTGTTGAGACATCATGGAGATGAATTCTTAGGGAATGCATTCGTATATCATAAATATGGTATCGTCATGTGACTTCGTATTAGCTAAACAAACAATAAAATAATATATGAACTACTCTCTTTTAGAAATTAACACAATAAATGATGAAAGAATAATTGTAGTACTAATTTTTTGAACTTGATTAGACTGCTAATCAATTTATTTGTACGCTCATTTATTAGTGTTACTAATATGATTTCTTTAATGAAAAAAATACAATAGTTGTTTTGGAAGCTATATATAGTTATGAAATCTATAAATAAAAATTAAACAAAAATACAAACAAAGAACGCTAATATATAAAAGTTAAAGTTCATAAGAACTCATGATACAATGTACAAAGTATAAACATCACAACTAGTTTCTTGAGTTTTATGCAAAGCATAGGATTTTATTTATAAAATATTGAATTTGTGACAAATTGCAATAATGTATTCTACGATTTCAAACAATACATAAAAACATGTAAATAATTACTATAATATATATTATATGAATTTGCAATTAAATACTCATTTGAGTTACAATATAAGTTTAATCTTGCAATTGTATCGAAAAAAAGTTCAATCTTGCAACTTGGCCTATGTATTTTTTTTTTGGTCTGATGCCTATCTAGTTCAAAATATAAGTGTAGTCTAAAATTAGTTCAATGTTAAATACTTATTTGATTTGTTAATTGAGACTAATAAGTAAGATCAGAGTGGTAGTCGATAGGCCAAAGCAAATAATAAAGTCAGTGACTAATGAATTTTGTTTTTTGTATTTTTACCATCTCACCCTTAATTGCACCCTATATTAAGAAACAACTTGATAATTATGAAGTATATATGCCACGCTTGCTAGCTGAAGGAACCTCTAAGTTCAGGTATATATGAATCATATAACCTTTAAAAATTTCATTCACTTCATTTTGTGTTTTTCTGAGCATAACAATATTATTGAATACTAAATTAAAGGTGGAGCTAGTAGGTGCAATTCTTGTGTTGTGAACTTAGTTTGTCACGTCATATGTGGTGTAATTAGTTTAAAATACAACAATTCAACTAATATTAATCCTAGTTGGTTGCTCAAGTGATTCACATTTTTATTTTTCTTAAAAATTCAAATCATTTAATTAAAATTTCACAAATAAAGAAAAAATAAATATTGTGAAATCTTTTAATTTTTTTAATATACCAGCTAATATTTAAGAGGTGCCAAATCAGCTCATGAATTGTTATATTTGAATTGGTTAGATTACAAATAACATGACGGACCAGATTGATACAATAATTTCTAGGGTTGATATAAACATTGGCACATTCCCTTCATTTATAAAAGGCTGGATAAATTTCCCCTCCAAAATTTTTGCAAATTCCCTCCATATTTGAGCTGGTTTTTTTTTTTGCCAATTCCCATATCTCCTTAATTTCTAGGGCTCTCTCATTCCACCATAGATTTGCCGTCTCTGGTTCTTCCTCTTTGTCACTTGTTCGGCCTCACAAAGTGACCGACTTCTCCTCTCTTCATCGGCTGTCGCAGCTCTCCTCTCTCTTGGAGTCATTAAGTCACTGTCTTCTCCCTTCTCCGTCAGCTGTTACAGCTCTCCTCTCTTGAAACCTCTTTTCCTCGGCTGGTTTGTTTATTTCTTCTTGTGATTTGATTCTCTGATTCTTCTTTCTCGAAAGTTGTGTGCATCCCATTTAGGTCCTTGTAGGTTATTTCATATACACACAATAAGCTACATATCTTGCTTCTGCAACACTACTGCAAATGGAAAGGTGCCAATTAAAGTGATGATGGGTGGGAGAGTGTTGTTCGTTGGACGCTAGGTTAGTGGGGTTAATACTTGGATACGAGTATATGGAGTTTGGGTTTATTCAAGATAGAAAAAAATATTAATTAAGTTAGTAAAGTTAAACAATCGGTATATAATATATAATATGTGCACAAATGAGGGATTGAATAAGTGACAAAGGGATTTGGATCTAAATATACTTTAAACTGCTAGTGAGTATCCCTCTTTTTTTTCAAAAAAATAAAATTAAAAGGGGATGCTTAATAGGGAAGAGAAAGGAGTTGTAATGCAGGGCATGGTCACGAACTTCTTTCTCAGAAACGCCTTTCCTTGTTTCTTTGTTTCTATCTTACACTACGTGAAACTTCTCCTATGAAATTCTCTCTCTGTATATATCTTAAATTCATGATTCAACTATTGTGGTAGATAAGTATTCTACTTTCTAGGATCATTGATTTGAGGCCCCCAACAGGAAAAAAATAAGTCTTGTTGATCAAGTGATTAATTTATACAAGAACCTGAGCTCTTGATTCTGATAATGTTTTCCTGTAACAAATAGGATTAGAAGGCACATGAGGCAATCTTTAAAGCTTTTGACTTGTCAAGTTCTATTTGCCAAACTCATGTTCTGAGAAGCTTTATATTACTTTTCTGTCTCTATTTGCTTTATGGTTTTTGTCATGGCTTTAATGTCCTTTTTATTTTGCAGTGTTGCTACTGCAAGAACAAAAGTCTATGATGCATTGAAAGAACTTCTGTGTCTAAATATATTATATCTACAGGAAATGAATTGATATTTGATTGATTCTATAAGCTTCCAAATATTTAGCTCGCAACTGTCTTATACTACACAGGTTAGGATTGCGATGGAGGGAAAATATGTCAACACCCATTTCCATTTTAATAATCAAAGAGTAATAAAGACGGAATTCCATGGGCATACAGAAAAGTGCATTTATACTGATAAAAGTATTCGTTTATAATTCCAAATCATACGTCAATGAAATACAGAATACAGAGGAAGTTCTAATAATTACAGGATATCACAAAATATCTAAAGCATAAACTAATTATAACCACCAGCTTTGACCTTACCTCGCGACACGTGCAAATCACTTCTCCGTATCTGCACCTTTACCTTTCGTTCCACTAGCACCCATTGATATGTTTGTTAAAAAAAGGGTGAGATTCTAAGGAATCCCAGTAGAAACATGCTTCCCTTCACAGAAAATGTGGAAAGTAAATATGATATATGCCAAGGTATGCACCAATTAATGAATAATATAAACTCAACATCATAACACATCATCATCATGTATACATGAGTAGGGCCCAGTCCCACTATTTACACCTGGTTAGACTGTCACCAACTCCCAGTGTAAGTGTACCTCTGGCACTAACTGCCCCTTTCTAGGCAAATCGTGTTGATTAATAAAGCATATTTACAAACAATGGCATCCACACAATCATATAACTATGACATGATGTATAAAGGATAATGTTCCTACCTCAAAGTTCTTTCAATCCCTTTTTAGCGTGCCTCGTAAAATGTGTCGCTTCCGGCTTCCAATTCGGTCCGAAAATATTAAATGTACAAGAAATAGGTCATAACCTATCCAAGTATCATCTTCTATAGTGTTTCTTGTGGTTATATTAGTTTATGGTGAAAATTTATCAAAATGCCTCTAGGACCCCGGCCCGGCCTCGCCGCACCCAACTCGATGACACGTTTTCCCAAAATTTTGACTAGGGCTATCTTGATGTATCTTCACCCAAGGAATCCATTTCCAGGCTTGAAATCACTGAATTCATTGTCAAATTATGAAAATACCTTTGACAGCCCTGATTTAGGGTTTTAGGGGCGTTTTCGTAATTACGTTTTTCCGGCCTTTTCTGAAAAAGTGACCAACTGTAACCCCACCTATTTTTGCCTACTGAATCCAATGGAACCATTTATTTCATGAATATCCAGTTCCTACCCCTAGTTCTATTTCTAGCCGAAACTTGGTCAAGAAAATAGAAAATTAGACTTTTGTGTTTTAGCTTCCACAGCTTATCCTTTTCCACTTCTAATCCCTTATTAACTCATTTAAACACATCTTAACCATGATTCAAAGAAATTTGGGCAGCATAGCCCCTTAGGGTTAGGACTTTCCAAATTTATAAACTTGACAAAAATCACAAAAACCAACCATACGCTTCAACAACAACTTCATACTTGTATAGATCTAAGATTTATGAAGTTACCTCTTGAGATCTTGGACTTTCTCTCTCTAGGAGTCCTCCACTCTCTCTCCTTGAGCTCTAGATGTGTCTTCAAGATCATAGATTTCATGAAGAAGCAAGGTTTAGAGAAGGTTTTTCATGCAAAGATCACAAGAAAAGCTTAAGAGATCCATTCTTACCTTAGGTTTCTTCTTCCTTCTCTCTAAAACTCTTCAATGACTTCAAGCTCTCTCTCTCTCTCTCTCTTTTCTCTCTTGTTGCTGGCCGAAATGTGCATGGGAAGAGGGGGAAGAGTGTTTAATAATTCAACTCCATTCATCCTACACCATTTGATTTCATCAAGGGCTATTATGGTGACACTTGCCACAATTCTCCTCTCTTTCCAATTTATGTCATTAGCCTTCTAATTGGATTTGAACTAATTTCTTCTCCATTTGGTTAGCCTCAAACCATCCCCCTTTTGCTCTTCTAACTAAATGAGTTATCTTCCAACTAAATCCAAACTTTCACTCAACTATGCACTCAAGTAGTCCAACTAATCTAACTTCACACTCAAGTTAGTGTCCCATTTCATCATTACTTTGTCCAAGAAGCAAAATGCAATTAGACATGTGCTCATCTTCATGAATCATAAACTAATTTGATTCCATAGGATAATGACACTTGTCATGTTTAATTACATTAATCAATTTCTAACACATTTTATTTTCAATTTTCGGAATAATGCCAATTCTGGTAGATTTTCTGCCCTAACTTTGAAAAATCATAACTAATTTTGTAGACATCATTTCGAAGCAATGCCAAAGCTATGGAACCCTTACTGAGTCTAGTTTCAAGGAAAAATATGGACTTTAGCCAGCTGGAAGCATATCAATACCAGATTTCATTTCTTTGGCTGCTGCTCTAAAGACTTTTCATATTTTTTGGACTAATTTCAAAAATTCATATCTTTTTGTACATAGCTTCAATTGATACATATAACCTATCAAATTAAATCTTAGGATGTCTACTTTCACCTTGTAAAATTTCATAATTTTTGCTCATCATTTGGTCTTCAAAAACCACATGACAAACTCACTGCCTCGCAAGCGATTTCACTAAAAATACTATTCACCTTTCAATTTTAAATATTTAATTCCTTTGACCTTAAATATTCACCATTTTATTGAATATATAAAATAATCACAATATACTCTTGGTGAATAAAATTTGGGGTGTTACAGTTCTCCCCCACTTAGATAAATTTCATCCCCAAAATTTGCTATACATTCATAACCATAAACACCGGGATAACACTTTTGCGTATGTCTCACTGAGCATTACCGCTGATCAAAATCTGCTGATACAGACTAAGATCCCTAAAATTCCTCTATTGACTTTTTACTCATAAATCATCATATCATCTACATTATTTTCCAAACTCAATACGTTAGCGACAATATTAGCCTGGCCTGGATAACATTTATGTTCCAGGTCTTAATCTTTTAACAACTTTATCCACTTACATTGCATCATATTTCACTCTTTTTTGTCATACACACATTTCAATCTTTGTGGTCGTAGTACAATTCCACAATTACGCCATAAAAGTAACGTTTCC
Organism: Inga laurina; assembly: GCA_963855925.1. Taxonomy (NCBI): domain Eukaryota; kingdom Viridiplantae; phylum Streptophyta; class Magnoliopsida; order Fabales; family Fabaceae; genus Inga; species Inga laurina. Next base: position 5,272,742 of record OY979710.1, read on the forward strand.
AGATTCAATACAAATATTCTTATCATCAGCTCAAGATTATGGATAGAATAGTTCAATTCCTGAAGCTTCAGCTGACGAGATATGTATGTCCTCACTCTGCTCGTATCAATTCTTATCTTGATTTATGCCTGCTTGCATATGGGATTCAATTCCCTTCCTAATTCATGCCACCTGGCGTCAATGAAGACAACAAAGGTCTACTATGGATCTGGGATTATCAAAGTTGGTACTTTAATAAATTTTTGTTTCAGCTTTCCGAAGCTCCTTTCACCATCATCATCCCATGCATAATGCTGAGTTCCGAGAAATTTTGATATAGACATCTCATAATAATCAACAAGACTCAGAATACTACGTATCACAACAACAATTTTCGGCCTTCCTAGTTTAGTACTGCTTCTACTTTATCAGGGTCCACAGGATCCTTTGCTATGAGACTACTTGGCCCAGAAATGTTACCTCTGAAAGCCATACTCACATTTACTCTTCTTGGCATAGAGTTGTTTTTCCCTTCACTATGTTCAATTCTATTTGTAATTGTTACTCATGTGTCATTTTACTCCGTGAGTTCACCAATAGGTCATTAACCAACTAGATTTCGGGGATTACCGCTAAGCCATGCATCCATGCACCAGTAAACAATTAAGTCTACTAGTGATTTAGGTCCCTCAGCATTCATTATGCCATTCATACATACATCGACTGTGACAATCCTGACACTTGTGGGTGTAGGCACATTCTATTCGTATGGGAATCTATGCATTCTTACTAATTCTACTACTCTTTCTAGGGTAGCCCATTCATATCCTCCGAAACAAATTCCAGAGAACTCCTCAGCCTACTAGGCCGTCAAAACACGATTCCCTATCATCCTTTATTCATACCTTTCAACACATTATCTGCCATTCACCAATTGAATCCTAATAAAGCCTTAGGTTCATAAAATAGCAGGTAGATAAATTCTTTCTTTCATCAGGATACTTTACCCTCATTGTATAAGTAAATCAAAAACCACTCATACATTTTATTCTTTGTCTCAACCTTGAGACCCTATCTCGTGGCTACCTTTGTTCTATCAAGAACTATTCTCATTCAATAAGGGAATATTCTATTATCAAGATCTTTCCCTATGCTAGATTAGCAACTAACAACCTCAAGAAACCACATATACATTTTGATTCATCTTAGTACCTCAGACCATCTAGGTCAATTCAAATTCTTAAGAAATCAGTTCAACGATTGTGTCTGATTCTTGGATCATGATTCCACGCCTAAAACCTCAGTATTAGCTAAGCTGTGAAATCACTTTCCTCAATTCCACGGATTATCACTAGTACAATACGATTCTGAATAAATTCACTACCTAAGGACATACTAGTCCACTAGGTCTTAGGGCCTCTGGACACACAAGTCCACTACAATATTTGGCATGTAAAATCTTACAGCCTAGGGTCCCTAACCCAACTTTTAGGTCCATCATGAAATCTAGAACCTTAACATCACATACATTGGAAATCATTTTTCTCAATTATACCCAATAGATTTTCTAAGATCCATGATCAATAGCGCCTAGTCTCACCTTCACGGTATTTGGGTATTATCCTTAAAACATTACTGTTACTGAAGGTCTAACACTATCCATAAGAATCACAAGGTTCAACCTTCTATCATGGAATAGAACCACAGTGCAACCAATTCACATTTCGATCAAAGTATTATCTCAGCTTAGATCAAATTCAACCCTATCCTCAATCATTAGTATCATCAAATCAGATCCTTTAGGATCGACTTACTGCATAATTACTCCACATTATGTATCACATTCTAATACCTCAAGCAACTTAGGCCATATTGAATGCCTAAAGAGTCTACCCAATTACTAAGTCTGATTTTTAGTTTACCATTCTCTCAATCACATCTTAAGACCTATCGGGGTCAAAATCATATCACCTAAGTCATTCCCCACATTCACTCATATTCTTTGGAAGGATTTATAGAACTTACCAATCACTGACCTATCCTTTATTCGGTTCTCATTGAGGACTAGCTTCCCAATTTAATCAAATATCAACATTACTAGGGAGTATATGTAACAAAAAGTAATTAAAACTCAAACCATGCATTGAGTTGTCATTAAAAGATATCGTACCTTGGATAACTTCAAGGGATTTTCTAGCCTCCACCTAAATTATTGCATGGGCCACGCTCTGCGCTCCGAGTCTAGCCTCCTCTCGTTGTTGCTTCTGTGGGCAATCCCTAGCAAAATGACCCGGCTTTCGGTAGTTGTAGCAAATCCGTAACCTATTTAGACATGGTTCATTACCATGTGGCTGCCTATAACACCCACACGTCTTATTTCTAGAGGATCTCTGCTCGCTACTGTTATCATCCCGATACGGCTTTTTATCATTGCATGTAGAGGGAACTTCCTAATTCTTACATTTCTAGGAAGAATTTAAAAAAAAAAAGATATATCATATTGTGCGAATCTTCCATCCACAATAACACAATTGATTTTGTCTCTTTCTCCTTGTATGGGGTCCACGTCTTTTTTCCTTGCCAGCTAAAGCTCCACGTCCTTTTTATCTTTTATCTTCCAATATAATATATATGTATTCACACACACACACACACACACACACATATATATATATATTGTATTTATGATTGATGAAGCTTCCTTTTTTTTATTTGATTTCTTTTTATCTCTTACTCCCTATCATATCTCTTGCACAATAAAATATGATATGAGTAGATTTTATATCAAAAATTCTTGTTATCCTGAACTTAATAAAAAGATAGAAAATATAAAATTAAATAGGTACAAAATATCACTAAATTTAACCAATTGTGTCCTAAAATCTGTATCTATTTAATTATAAAATATATATTTATCAAATTCCCACAACCAAACATATCCTTGTGGTCATCGTTTCTATCACGGTGTAAACCTAACAAGTCATTCACAGCAAGTCGACTCTCTTCAACTAGCTTGGCGAATACTGTAAAGTGTTTAGAAATCAATTTTTTCTCAATTCTAGCTTTAACCCTTGTATCAATATATTGGAGCTTCACTCCTCGTCATCCCGATGTCTTAGGTACGAGGAAAACCGAGACAATTGGACATAACGTGCCAGGTGTAATGTAATACCCCAAATTTTGAGACTTGAGGCTAGGAAATAAGTCTAAAATAAGTGGAATGCTAATCCCCGGTTTAGTAAGATCCCAAATTGTGATTAAGAGATAATGACTCCAAAAGTGGATATGGTTAGTGATAAATAACCCTTTTGGAGAGTATGATGTGATTTGGGATTCGAATGTGATTCATATGTGTTGTGAGCAGCGCCGAAACCCTGTATTTAAGTTCAATCATGGATTAGCCTCTAAATTGACTTAAAATAGAGGGGAGGAAAATTGTGGAAGAAAAGGAATGAGAAAATGAGTTTGGTGGTGATTCAGTGTGAATTATCGTAATCAGGGGCAAAACGGTAAAGTTATCGACCAATTAGTCAGTTACCGAAGAGGAAACTCATTGGAAACTTTACGATCAATGGTTGAGATTGATTTGTGATAGATCAAAAGGGGTGGAATCATGTGGGAGTGTGCCTATGTGAACTCATGGTTGATGGAGCAAGAGGGTGACACTTGGCACAATTTGGACCCTTGGATCTTGGGTTAAGATTTCAAACATTCCCTCTCTCTTCTCCTCTCTATTTGGTCAATTTTGGCATCCCAAAAATTCTGATCTTTATCATCCTCTTATCTCTCCCCTTCATTCTCCATTTTCGCCATGCTTGGGGGAGGAAAGAGGAATGAAAAATGTGAGTTTTGGCTTGTGTAATGTCCTCTAATGCTCAAATACCCTTCTTTAATGTTGTTCATAGTGATGAGAGCTTCATCTCTATGATTTTAGATTCTTTATTGGAGGTGTTTGATAGCTTGAGGAAAAGTGGAAAGATGAAGAATCAAGAAATTGGTTTGGGAAAGAGGAAGAGGTGAGTATTTGAAGCCTTTTGATCTAAGTTTTGTGATTTATGGATGTGCTTTGTGAATTTTGAATTTTTCCCTGATTTTCATGTGATTTTGGATTGGAGGAATTGCCTTGTGTATTGTGGTGCAATTGGTGTTTTGTTGTGTGATATGGTCATTGGGATTGATTTGAAACCTTGGAGTGAAAAGAGTTGTAATGTGGTGTTTATGTTGTGATTTGTGTGACATGTTATGGTAACATGTCAATATGATTTGAATTTGATTGATTTGGTGTTTTCAATGGATTCCTTGTGAAAATTTGTATGGGAATGGTGTTTGATGTGAAAATGGGACCATTGGAAGCCAATTGTGCAAAACTGAAATGCTGTCAATTGAAAGTCTGTTTTGAGCAATCTGTTTGTGTGGATGTTTTGAATAGGCAAATAATGTCAGAAAATTATGAAACTTTCCAGTTTTAAATTTCACATCCCAAGCTTCAAAATGGACATATAATTTGTGCCATTTCGTTTTGTGAGCTGGGAGATATGACTGTCCAAAATTTGGCATCAAAACTAAACTTTATTTTGAAACATTCTAGAGTTTTGGGGAATTCTGTATTTTTGTGGTGATTTCCAGTAATGGCCCATATTTTTCCTATGAATATGACTTAAATAGCTTTCATTTAGATATGGAATCACCTCATTTCGATTTTTGTGGAATTAGTTATGATTTTTGGAAGTTCAGCTAAGAAACAGGATTTTCTTGGTCGCAGCCAGTGGATTTGTGGGCCGTGGCCAACCCTCAAAAATCAGCATTTTGGACTTTTAAAAGGTGATCTTTGGTCAAGTGTTTCCCAAGCCTTTAGGCATATGTTTGGGCTTATAGTAGCCACCTAAAGGTCTTAAATGATAACCAACTTTGATGTTTGGAAGTTGAGGAATTGAAAAGGGAATAACCCTATGTCCTTGATTTGGTTTATAGGGTTCGATATATGCTCGGATCATGAGTAGCCGGTGCTGGAGCACACGTGGAAAGAATAAGTGTAGGGAACTTACCTCTCTTGCATGCTTTGATATTTATGTTTGTGTATTGATGCATGTATTGCTTTTCTTGATTATGTGAAACATGTATGAATGTTTGTAGCTTTGTTTCTAGTTATGCTATGGCCATGAGTATGTTCTTGAAACATTGAGCATGTAGATAAGTGATTGTGTGAACATGAGTTATGTGATGCAAGCATGTCATGCATTAAACACTTATCTTGCATGCATATTGGTATTGACTTCCTACTGAGATTCTCTTGAATCTCACCATCCCCTACTAACAACATAGATAGGGCAAGCGGATAGAGGAGGGAGCAAGCAAGCAAAGGCTACGAGGACTCCTTCGGGTTATAGATTTTGGTAGTTGGTTATCATAGTTGGGATGTATATTTGGATATTCGTATTTGGATTTGGATGAGTATATGTGGATAAGGATTTGATTATGAATTTGAGATGAGATTTGTGTAATCCCCGTATGAGGGCTTGTAATGGGTGAATGTGCCCTGTAAAGCTTGAGTTAATGAATGGAACCCAAGATTGCCGGGGATTATGTTGTGCACTCTGATTGTAATAAATGTGATTTATCTTCGTGTGGTAATTGTATTCGAAAGGTGAATATGAGACCAGGTTATTTGTATTTCGAAATGCAGTTGTGAAAACCCCGTCTGGTAGATGGGTTTGAGATTGAATTTTAATTATTATTGGTCTCTATTTCACTTTAATTGCATATTTCGGATATAATTATGGATGGGGGGTTACATGTAATGCCCCAAATTTTGATTAAGGGCTAATGACAATTATTGATAATGATTTGTGGATTAAATCTGAATTATTATATGTTATGTGGCAATTTTAATTAATGTGCCAAAAATTAAGGAAGAATTGAAAGAATGGAAAATTTTCGGTTAATTAGTCAGCGATTAATGAGGAAATTAATTACTAACTAAGAAGAAATGAGATGTGTAACTAAATGGCTAATGGAGTGATTAGAGCAACTAATTAGTTACTTATTTGAGGAGAGCCAATGAGATTGTGACATGTGTCAAGTGAAAAAGAAGAGAGAGGCTAGAGAAAAGTCAAATCCCATTGTTTAATATTTTTTCTCTTTCTTCCCTCCTCCTTTTCGGTTGGGCAGATGGGTAAGGGAAAATGATGATTTCTTCTTCCTCTCACACTCCCATCTCTTTTGCTCTCTCTCTTGCGCCATTGTAAAAGAAGAAAGGAAGAAGAAAAGCTTGATTTAAGGTGAGTAAATGATCTCAAATGCTCAAACTCTTTTCTCTAAAGTTGTTTCTTGAGTTGAGAGCTTTATTTTGATGGTTCTAGATTGCCCATTGGTGTTGATTTGAGCTCTTAAGGAATTTTGAAGCTTTGAGAATCAAGAAACCTCTTTGGAAAAGTTGAAGAGGTAAGTGAAACAAACCTTTCTATCTATGTGTTGTGCCAAATGAATAAGTTTGGAATTTTTGGAATTTTGTCCTATTTCGTTGGATAAGGGTCGTTGGTAGTTTGACATGTTGTTGGTATGGAATTGGTATGTTTGGAATATATATGGATAGATAGAAAGGGATTTGAGATTGAATGATTAAGTTTGGTGATTTTGGGAATTTTGGTGTTTAGTGTTGCCCAAAACCAAAGCATGATAATGGAGTAGGAATTTGGTAGTTTTGACATTTTCATTGGATTCCTTGAACAATTTTGTGTGGGAGTAGCTTTGGTTAAGGTTTTGGGTTTATTGGAAACACTTGGGAAAATTTTGGAAAGAGCTGTAAGTTTTTCTGCGTTTTGGGTTCTGATATGGCTCACTCGAGTGACATGGGGTCTCACTCGAGTGAGGCATGATACTTTCATTTTTCCCTCAGTTTTTCCGTTGTGCTTCAACGTTATAAAGGCAAGAGTGTTGCCTCACTTGCGAGTGTTGAGGGTTCCCCCTCGAGTGAGCCTCGTCCTACTTGAGTGATGGTGTATGAGACACTGTGAACTCGCATCTCGGGTTGTCACTCGCGACCATTTTTCAAGAGTGAGCCTTAACACTCGTGAGTGTTAAGCCATCACTCGAGTGATTTTCTTCCTGCTCGAGTGATGTCCTTCTCTGCAAGTTTCTCGTGCTCTCGGGTGAGCACTTACTGAACCTCACTTTGGGGTACTCGGGAGAGCGTTAGGCTTCCACTCAAGTGATTGAGTTGGTGCTCAAGTGCAGCGGGCAATTCTTGACTCTGTTATTCCTTTCTGCTCTAGGGTGTGCACTTTCTACACCACACTTCCTAGGACTCGAGTGAGTATTTGGCTGTCACTCGAGAGTTGCTTCCAGGACTCGAGTGCAAGTCCATCACCACTTGAGTGAGGTGTTCTTCACTCTAGTAAACAGTGAAAAATCTGTGTTGTTGTTTCCAAAAGGGGGATCTTTGGGATAGTTCTTCCAATCCTTTAGGGCTTTTTTTAGAAGTATTTGTAGCTTCCTAAAGAGCAATAATAATAACCAATCCCTTTGTCGGAACACGTTGGTTAACCGTAGTCTCGCTGTCAGTGCTAATCACGATCACCGGCTCACTCGGACCATCCATGATCATAGGCGCACTCGGATTGTCACCAACTCCTAGTGTAAGTGCACCTCTGGCACTAACTGCCCCTCTCTAGGCAAATCATGTTAATTAATAAAGTGCATTTACAAACAATGGCATCCACACAATCATATAACTATGGCATGATGTATGAAGAATAATGTTCCTACCTCAAAGTGTAACACCCCAAATTTTGATTAAGTGTGTGTTCGGCCACCCCAAAAACCATGGTTTTAGAATCCCGTTTCCGCAAATCGAGACAAAACTTCTCTCACATACTTACCTCGTAAGCTGTAAAAGCTATTCTCCAAAAGCTAATCCGAACACACAATAAGGGCTAATGATAATCATTGAGAATGATTTGTGAATTAAAGATAATCTGAGACCTGAATTAATTATTGAAAATGTTCAACACCCTGTATTTTAGAATAATTATATGACAAAGTAATAGGGAGCTAAAATAGGGGTAAACGGCACATGGAAGAAGGAAAAGAATTTAATAATGTGTTATGTGGCAATTTAAGTTAATATGCCATAATTAGTGGAAAAATTGAAAGTTAAATGGTGTTTTCAGTGAAATTGTTTGCGAGGCAGTGAGTTTGTCATGTGGTTTTGGAAGAACAAATAATGATCCAAAATTATGAAATTTTACATGTTGAAAGTAGACATCCTAAGCTTTAATTTGATATGTCATATAAATCAATTAAAGCTATGTAAAAAAAGATATGAATTTTTGAAGTTAGCTCAGAAAATCTGGAAAGTTTCTAGAGCAGCGGTCAAATATTGAAAATCTGGGAATAATATGATCCTAGCTAGTAAAATTCCATATTTTTCCTTGAAACTAGATTCAATAAGGGTTCCATAGTCTTTGGAATCACTCCAAAACGATGTCTATAAAATTAGTTATGATTTTTCAAATTATGGCAGAAAATCTGTCAGAATTGGCATTATTCGGAAAATTGAAAATAAAATGTGTTAGAAATTTATTAATGGAATTAAAATGCCAAGTGTTATGATCATATAAGGAGGGGATTAAATTATAATGGATTTTTATGAGCACATGTCAAATTGCATTAAAATAATGTTATATGGACAAATAATAATGAAATGGTATGCTACCTTGAGTGCAAGTTTGGTTTAGTTGAAAGGACACTTGGTTTGGTTAGAAAGACAAGAGGGAGCACGTTTTTGGGACCCAAACCAAGGGAAGAATTAGTCCATTTCCAAAGGGGACTTAAGGGAGCAAGTAAGTCAAATTATGAAGGGAGTATGGGTGAAGGTATGGGTAGAGGTATGGTGGAAGACATGTGTGACCATAACAACCCTTGATGAAATCAATGGTCTAGGATCAAGGGAGCATGTTTATGAAGCTTTTCTCTTCCTTTCCCTTTATTCATTTCGTCTAACACTAGAGAAATAAGAGAGAGAGAGAGAGAGAGAGAGAGAGAGAGAGAGAGAGAGCTTGGAGACCTTGAGAGCTTTAGAGAGAAGGAAGAAGAGAAGCTAAGGTAAGTGTTGGTTTCCTAAGTTTTTCTTGAAGCATTTCCCTAGATCCTTCTCTAAACACTTGTTCTTCATGAATCCATGATCTTGAAGACACATTGTTGGCTCAAGGAAAAGAGAGGACGCATAGGGAGAAAGTAATTAAGAAGTCTAAGAGATAACTACACCAAACTCAAATCTATACTTGTATGAAGTTGGTTTTAAGGTTTTTTGATAGTTTGGTGATTTTTGGTTGAGTTATAAAATTGGAAAAGCCATAACCCTAAGGAGTTATGTTGCCCAAATTTCTTTGAATCATTTTTAAGATGTGTTTAAATAAGTTAATAAAGGATTAGAAATGGAAAATTACAAGTTTTGGAAGCTAAAACACAAAACTCCAGTTTTCCATTTTTTCTTGAATATTTTGGCCAGCACTGTTTCATGGGGGTAGAAGCTGGATTTTCATGAAATAAATGGTTCCATTGGATTCAGTGGGCAAAAATAGGTGGGGTTACAATTGGTCACTTTTTCGGAAAAGGCCAAAAAAGCGTAATTACGAAAACGCCCCTAAAATCCCTAAACCAGAGCTGTCAAGGGTATTTTCAAAATCTAAAAGTGAATTTGGTGATTTCGAGCCCGAAAATGGATTCCTTGGATGAAAATATGTCAGGATAGCCCTAGTCAAAATTTTGGGAAAATGTGCCATCAGGCCGGGTACGGAGGGGCCGGGCCGGGGTCCCGGGGCATTTTGGTAAATGTTCACCATAAACTAATATAACCACAAGAAACACTATGGAAGAGTCTAAAATGATACTTGGATGTGTTATGACCTATTTCTTGTACATTTAATAGTTTAAGGACCGAGTCGGAAGACAGAAGCGGCATGTTTTATAAGGTACACTAAAAAGGGTGGTCTTTGAGATAGTACTTCCCAACTCTTTAGGTAGTTGTTTAGGCTTCTAGTAACCACCTAAAGGACTTTAATGATAACCAAATCTAAGTGTTTTGAAGTCATTGAGTATTGGGATAAGTGATAACTTGTCGTCCTTAATTATGACTTTAATTAGGATTTGATATTTGCCCATAGCGTAGAAGGCCTGTGCCTGATCAAGAATGGAAAGACCAAGGTAGTGACACTTTATCCTATATCATATATAATACATTGCTTGTTTGGTATTTATCATTGAATGTATGAGGGGAAGTGGCGGTAAGCCCGGCCTTGAATAGGGGAAGTAGCGTGAGCCCGGCCTTGAATGAATAGGGGATGCGGCGTGAGCCCAACCTTGAATGATTGAGGGGACGTGACGGTTAGCCTGGCCTTAAATATTGTTATTGCTACATTGTGATATATACTTACATGCTTTGTTTAATTATTCATCATATATGTTAACTGTTGCTACTGGGATTCCTTTGAATCTCACTCTTTCCAATTAACAATTTTAGCTAGGGCAAGTGGATCGAGAGACAAACAAGTGGATAAGGGTGACTAGGAATGTCGGTGGTAGTTTTAGTGTTTTGGTTTTTGATTATCATTTTGGACAATTGTATAAACATGTTGACCATATAATTGTAGTTGTTGTGTAATCCCCAGTATGGGAAACTGAGATGGGCAAAGATGCCCTATAAAACCCTTTGGTTATCGAATATATCCCGGGTGAATGTCAGGAAATTTATTAGCACTCTGATATTGTGTATGTGACAAACCGAACAGGCCAAATGTTTTTATTTAAAAATGAATAGAGATCGTAGTATACGAGTTTGATAAAAAGTTTTAAATTATCCTTGATCTCTTATTCAATTATAAAACATGTTTAAACACTAATCACGACCTTAATGACAACAAGGGTTACACAAAGTTCTTTCAATCCTTTTTAGTGTGCCTCGTAAAATGTGTCGCTTCCGACTTCCAACTCGGTCCTAAAATATTAAATGTACAAGAAATTGCTCATAACCTATCCAAGTATCATTTTGGACTCTTCCATAGTGTCTCTTGTAGTTAATTAGTCTATGGTGAAATTTTACCAAAATGCCCCTGGAACCCCGGCCGTACCAGGCCCGATGCACGTTTTCCCAACACTTTGACTAGGGCTATCCTGACGTATTTTTGCCCAAGAAATCTATTTCCAAGATCGAAATCACCGAATTCACTGTCAAATTACGAAAATACCTTTGACTATCCTGATTTAGGGTTTTAGTGGTGTTTTTATAATTACGCTTTTCCGGCCTTTTCTGAAAAAGTGACCAACTGTAACCCCACCTATTTTTGCCTATTGAATCCAATGGAACCATCTATTTAGTGATGGAATAAATTTGTCATTTGGGACGGAATTTCTGTCGCTAATTAGAGACGGAAATTCCATTGCTAATCCGTGTCTCTAAATTAGCGATGGAATTGAAATTTTCGTCTCTAACAGAATTAGCAACGCCCTTTTTAGGGCGGAACTTTTTCCGTCGCTAAATTCCGTCGCTAATACCTTTTTTTTTGTAGTGACAATTGAGGACCAAATGCATTGGCTTCACATTAACATGTACTATTTCATAGTTAATATCAAAGTGTCTTTTCATTTTTCAAACGATTTATAATTAACGTTCTAGTGACTTTTTTCACAATATTTTCCACAATCAAAAATCAAGTGGCCTTTTATTTTCCAACAAACAATTAACATTCAAGTGACTATTCATTTTCCAACTGATTTATAATTAACATTCAAGTGATTTTTCTTTTGGCAGGAATATGAAAGGTGTACAGTTGGGAATCCAATGCACTTCCTTGACATTGACATTTACTATTTCATGGTTAACATTCAAGTGTCATTACATTTTCAACCAATTCATAATTAACATTCAAGGAGCCTTTTTTCCAATCACTTTTTTTTAAGGATTTTTATTTAACAAAATATAACATAATGTTTAATTTGAAAAAACCAATTTGAAAAAACTAAGACTTCAACTAACCGTGTTAAAAAACCTAATTCCTTCATCACAAATTATCAAGATCAACTAACTAGCGGTATTTTCCAAAAGGTGTTCCAAGTTGATCTTTTTTTTATATAAAGATATATTTGATAGCTTTATGAAGAATACTAAATGTTTTCCTCTGTATTTGCTTTCTCTAGATGTTCATAGAAAACACATATTAGAGATTATTTTCCCCTCTTTTACGATTTGAACCCACATCTATATAACTTGATTTATGTATTTATACCCTTTCAATTGGTTCACGTATGATTTTTCTGCTCAAGATATGTTCAAGATTTTCTTACTTGTGGATTCTGTTATTGGTTTTGAATATTGAATATAATTCTAAGTGTTTTGACCTCAGAAAAAGACAATTGGGGATGGAGAGTCATTTTGTTTGAGGCACATTTTAAGACTTTTTTATTTCCTATTAAACCTTAAAAAAAATTTCTCCCAATCTTGTCGATAGCATACCAAACAAGCTAATGGTAATAAACTTTGATTGCATCCCCATTGCATTGCTAAGAGGGTTTCCCAAGTCACCGACAAATGATGTGGAAAAAGATCAATTCTATCAATACAAATCACGCCATGTCAACAAATGGGATAAAAAATCAATGGTGTAAAAAAGAGCTTAATTCCTTCATTTTAAATTCAATGAGGTTTAATGTAACATATAAAGCTGTATACATCCAATTGTTGCCAAATGAATTTCTCTTGGTTGCAATGGTGTATGCAAGAAATTCCTCTTGTAGAGAAGACAACACAATAAGCCCATCTAATTGATAAAATTAGCGAAAGATTTTTTGTCTTGTTTCTTACCCTTGATAACAGATCACATCAGAAGAAGACTTTCATAGCTTCAACATGGACCATTGATCCAACTAATTTCAAGATGTATTTCATCAAAAAACCCATAGGAAAAGAGTTAACAGATAAAAAACCACTTAAAAAATTAATGCTACTTTATTTGCTATTCTCCCTATGCTCACCACGAAGTTACCTGGTTTGATGTCTTTCTACACAAATCCATTTGAATGCAAACATTTGATCCTTGCAAGCTACAACAAAGAAAACAAAATGGCTAAAATTTGTATCCTTGAACTCTACATGAAGGCACCCACTAATGCTAGTATCAAGGAGTAGAAACAATCATGATATGAAAAATTTAGTTTAAACCAAAATTAAATGAAGATAGATGTTATATAGCTCTCTGAATTATTCTACAAAAGTGATTCAAGTCTTTTCATTATCTAAGACAGATTTTTTTTAAAGATGGCTTTTGAACTTCAAGGATAAATGGTTTTTTTTTAAATGGCTTTTGGACTTCAAAAATAAATGCTAAATAATAATAAGTAATAAAAGTTGTTGAAAAAACCAACCATTTAAAAAACTGGACTAAATGCAACATAAATAATATAATATGTTAAAATAAACCAAACCAATAACACAATCCGTTAAAAAAAAAAAAAAAAAGGCCATTACCACACGTTTTCAAGAATAATAATAGATGGGAGCATATTTTGAGGGGTCCAAGGAAAAGTCTCTTGAGTCAAAAAGGTAGGTGACTCTAGTACTCAAGTTGATGTCACCAATGACCATGTAATAAGCCCAAAGTCGGAAGACACTAATCAACACGTGCCTTTGAGCTTTACCATGATAGAGAATCTCAATATGGGCTGTAGCCCGGAATTAAGGGCCTGTTTTAAGAAAATGGGTGATCTGGGCCGAAGTGGGTTAATGGTGCAAGACATACTGAATTGTCTGGGCCCTAGACAAACATTGAAAGTTAAGAATGATGAGAAGAAAAAGTCGTTTCTTGTGGAACTAGCAATGGGCTTTAGTTTTCATTTTGGAGACTAAAATGAGGTATAATAGGGTGGAGAAGTTAAGGAGGAAAGTAGGATTTGAGAATGGTGAAACTTATGAACCAATGGGACTTTCTGGAGGTTTACTTCTACGGTGGAAGGCTGATGTTCAACTGAATATAGGATTCATTAATAGGCATGTTATACATGTAGAAAATGTTAAAATTGGAAGTCTGGCTGTTGAGTCGATCTCTTTTGTTTATGGCCCAGTAATTGAATATGTCAAAGTGGAATGGTGGAGAAGGTTGGGATTTCTTCGACCTATTGCTGATACCCCCTGGCTGGTTGTAGGGGATTTCAAAGACATGTTGTATCATTCGAATAAGGAGGGGGGAGACCAAAGACGAATCGGGAGCTAGATAGATATAGAAGATTTATGGTAAATGGTGGTATGCTTGAATTAGAATCTAAAGGCAGCCATTTTACATGGTTCAACAATAGGGATGGAGATGACTTCATTGGAGAGAAATTAGACAAAGCAATTGTAATACTAAATATTGTCCACTAGTAGTTGTGTTTGAACATGAAGAATAAATAAGGATTCTTTGTGGAAAACCGTCGAGTATTGTCAAATTAATAACTTTTTTCAGAACGTCGTGTGATTATATTTGATATTTTACAAAATTGACTGAGCGTTTTCATTCCCATGTACATTCATGTATTTTGAATGGAAGATAAGAGTGTTCATTCGTGGAGCAGGTCTAAGCCATAGCAACCATAATTCGAAACTCCTATCTAATCTAAATTGTCTTGAAAACTTTTACCGAAGATTCAATTCTTCAGAGTTTCATTTGGCTCTTTATTTTGATGGGAGCAGTAAATTAAAATTGCGCCTGTTTTGAAAACTTTGGAAACCAAAATTTTTTTTATCCAATTAATAATGGTATAATTGATCTACGTATATTTTATAAAATATTTTTCCATTTTTGTTCCAAAGGATCAAAACCGCCAGTTATTAATAGAATTCCTATGCTTTCGAGTTCCCCACTTAAAAAATTCAATTGAAAATTCTTGATTCATCAAGGCATTTTATCAGAGGTTTCTATTATATCAATCTACCCGCGGATTTATTTTTTGTCCCATAATCCCCCACTGTAACAAAAAGATTCCCTTTTTATGGGGGAAAGGCCCGGAAAACAATGGTAGAAGAGAAGATTTTTTTGATCCAATTAATAAAATGGTATAATTGACCTACGTATTTGGCCAAAAAAAAAAAATTGACCTACATATATTTTATAAGAAGTTGAATTTAATTAAATCCGTTGCTAATAGTTGGCCAAAAAAACAAGGAAAGAAGGAAAGAAAGAGAAATCCTCACTGAATGACAATTCATAAGTATTGTTGTAATTATTTCTTTCGATCCTTTTTATAAGTAGTTTTCTCTCTCTTAGAGTTGGTATTTTTTTATAAACAATTTTCTCTTTGTATCTCAAAATTTAAACTACTTTTTCCTTTTCTACCCCTATTAAATACATTTCTTTATGTTAAGAGTAAAATACTCTAACCACCCATCTGTTTTGCCTTAATTACACAGACCCCCCTTCTATTTTGAAAACCCATATAAACCTCCCTTAAAACTAAAATATATATTACACGAACCTCCCTTATATTTTGAGATTCTATTTCCATTCATTTAAACCGTTAGTTGACCGTTAAGTTTGACCTTTGAACTTTTTTTAACCAAAATACCCCTCTTCACTATTAGAATTATTTAAACACACACACACGCACACACATATATATAGAGGCTAATAAAAATTTATACAACCAAAAATTTATTCTAATAGATTTTTTTAACTTTCTAATTTGTTAAAAAATTTATTAATTTTGATATTATAAATCAATTTTGACTTAAAATATATATTAAACACATATTTTTATCAAATATAATAAATTATATAAGTTTGAGATTGTATGTGTCATTTAAATTTATAATTTAATCATTTTTTCAAAAATATTTATAAACACATTTGATCAAGCACATTTTTATTTAAAAGCTTGCTTGAATATTCAATGTTTATGATATTTACATTAACCAATGCCAAAATTATCAATAAAAATAGAAATTAAGGAACAGATAAAACTCTTAAATTATTTTAAAAAAATTTTAGTCAAAATGTGCAAGACAAAATAAATACACCAGCTATGTGAATGAATTTGAATAAAAATTTGATAAGCTTAAATTCTTTAAAACAATTCTAGTCAAAGAACAATTTTTTCCAAAAAAAAAAAAACACGATCAATGCCTTTTCAAGTATATCATGCACAGTGAAAAAGTTTGAATAGAAATTTGATAAGCACGACACTTAATTAAAAAAACCATGATCAATGCCTTTTTCAAGTATATCATGCAAATTGAAAAAGTTTGAATGAAAATATGGGAAAAAAAAACCACGACACTTACCATGAATAATTATATATTCATATATCATAAACAATGAAAAAGTTTTAAGAGCAATAAAAGATTACGGAATATATGAAAGTCATTGTTTAATGAATTTAAATGAAAATTTGACAAGCTTTGTATCTTTTTGTATCCATAATCCGGTACAGTAGTCTTCTCCATAGCTATTCTTGCAGCTCGTGTATTTTTTTCCAAGAAGTCTACGAACTCTCAAGTAAAACTAGGGATTTAGTATTAAGGGTAAAAAAGTAAATAAATTTTATTTCCATATAAAATTTATTTAAAAAATATATTTTTGGAATCTTGTTAGAATATTCTTAACGGAGTTAACTATTTGGACTTAAGCGTATGTTTTCAAAATAGAGGGAAGGTCTTTGTAATTAAGGCAAAACAGGAGGATGGTCAGAGTATTTTACTCTTATGTTAATTATCCCCAATCACCATTAATTCTCTTTTCATTTAATCATGGGTAAAGATGCATCTATCACACTGAACTATTTTATTAGGTGCGATCAACTCCCTAAGCATTAATAGGTACAATTTTGACCCTAATCAATTAATGTTGGTTCAATTTCTCCCCTCTTCTAAACGTCTGTTTACTCCCCCGTCAATCACAGCGTCGTAGAGGGTGGCACCGGACTAGATTGAGCCTCTAACGTCTTCTCCTTGCTTGCTCTGTCATCGGCCCCTCACGCACTTGCCTTCATCACTGACGCGTCGTAGAGAATGCCTACTGAGTCGAGGTATTCTCTTTCTCCTCCCCCTCTTCTATGTGTTCACCTCTATTTCTTGCAACTTCACTTTCTATTTCATCGTCTGGGGTTTGGTTGAGGTATTTCGATCTATGGGTTCTCTGCTACTTGTATTATTTTTCTCTATATATTGCATTTGAAATTTCGCTTTGCTCACCGAGTTCCTATTTTTTTTATTCTCAATGGGTTTGAATTTTAAGTTTATTTTGGATGATTTTTTTGGATGATATTTTCAGTTATAGCATCAGATCTATATTCAAATGACTCCTTCAAGAAGCTCCTCGAGGATTTAACAGATAAGATATGGCTGCAAAAAGATGCAGCATCTATAGTACCAACAACTGTGACTCAATGTAAATTGGGGAATGGAAAAAAATGAGGAGTAACCAAGGGTGATACATGGCTGTTGTTCTGGGTTCAATGGTTCATGACAGAGCAAGCAAGAAGATGGTAGAAGTTCTAAGATTGTATCTCAATCCCTTCCAGTGCCATTGTCTTCTTCAAGGTGAGACACATTGACGGAGGGTAAATGGACGTTTAAGGGAAGGGTGAAATTAAACCAACCTCAATAGATTAGGGTCAAATTGCACCCATTAATACTTCAGGGTGTTAATTGCACCTACTAAAATAGTTTGGGGTGCTAGACGCACCTTTACTCATTAATCATTTGTTATATATTCTTTCTCATATTTTATATTCATACTCTCTCATATTTATTATTCATTCTCCCTCCTATGCTTATTTTATAAATAGGGGCACATTTGAAACAAACATGACATTTTTAGCATATTTATTATTTTTAACTAATATTGACTGCTAGTTCATTTTGCACAATAAGAATAAAAGTTTCTAATAAAAAAAAAAAAAAGACTAGAGGGAGTACATTTTATACTTTGGTTGCCTCGCACTTGTATGTGCCGAAATCTAACTCACCTATGTGTTTTTTCTCTCCTAAATGAAAATGAAGCCATCTAAACCATTAATTTTAATTAAAGCCATGTTCATTTTGAGCTGACTCATCATCTGCATGTTTTATGCGTTTTAATTTCTGGGAACAAATTTCCAACAAGAAGGGAAGATATTTATATAAAAATTTGAGGATGAAATTATCAAACTAAGGAGAGACGTTTGGGAATTTGGATAAAGCAGATTCAAACAAATAATATTTCAGTCCCAAATGCAAGAGGAATAGTCCTCTAATCCAATATATGAGGCAGAGACAGAAATTTTTTTTAATCCTATTTATAAGGCACTTCATTAAAATTTTGAGATGAATATATAATTTAACCCTTCATTTATTATAGTATTAATTTTGTTTTCATTTAGTATATATCATATATATTAAATAGGGGTAGAGTTAAAAAGTTATTAAATTTTATAACAGAGTTAATGAGATTTAAAATTTTCCTTAGTCTATGTGAAAAATATTAGAAGTGCCTTATAAATAGGATTAGAGGAGTATTATTATTGGTCATTATAGTTTGATCACATTTTAATTTTGATACCTATAGTTTTATAAAAGTTGGGTAATTAATTTGCGAATTTTAAAAAATTAGTTAAGTTAATTATTCCTAAGAAATATATACTTGCTTTTGGGAGAATCCCAATTAAATCCTTTCAAAATACCTAAATTAAAATTTGGATCTCCACTTTTAACAAATTCTTAATAAAACTAAATTAGAAATTTATGAATATTGTTTGAAGACTAAAATGTCTTTCGAGATGAGATTTAAAACAAATATATTTTTGATCTATTAAAATCAAATATACTTATACCTACATTCACCACTCGTACAGCCCTCAACGCTGCCTCCCCTTCTCCTTTTCTAGCTCTCTTTGATTTTCGTCTAATCAGATCAATTCCAGCGTTCCCCCCCCCCCCCCCCCAGCAACGTTGTTGTCTCTCTTTGTATATAGTCTGTATATATATGTTCATCCCTTTCATGCACTCCCTCTTTCTTTTCTTTTTTTTTTGATACATACTCCCTCTTTCTTTTCTTCCTTTCTTAATTTTATTCTTTTTCTCTCTCCCACGTCCTCCATCTCTCTCCTCTACTTCCTTTCTTGGCCTTTTCATTCTTTTCTCCTGCCTATAAATTATGACTCAATTGTATTGCTTCATCTCGCAAGTACGTGCAATTATTGTGGAGAAAACAAGGCAATTTAACAAAAGGGCCATCTTCATCGTAACGCAGACTTCTGTCGATTAAAGTCAACAAACAAAAAATAAAGCAATCACAGTTTTTTTTTACCATGAATATCAATCACAGTTTGCACTTTATGATAGTGGAATTTTTTTTTTTTTTTTTATAGAAAAAATAGATGCCTGAAGCGTAGATCATAAAATAGACTCAATTCTCATTCTTTTAAATTCTTTATATGTTTAACAGGCAGTTAGCATTTCCCTTTGAAATTTTAGGTGCAGATATATCTGATTTTAATAAATAAAAATATATTTATTTTAATCTTATATGAAGGGCATTCTAGTATTTTAACAATATTCATATATCCTTAATTGGGCTTCTTGGCTTTATTATAAATTTATTAAAAGTGTAAGCCTGAACTTAGATTTAGGTATTTTAATAGGATTTAATTAGGATTTTCCCTTTACTTTTTAAAATGCCTTTTTAATTATTTGTATGGAAAACAGTTCGTCGGGAGAAACTCTTTTAATAGGTGCGATTAATTGAGATAATTTGGAGAAAAGATTGTAAATTTTGAAGATAAAGTAAACTAAGGTTTTACATTTAAAACTAGAGCAAACCTTTTTAACTCTTATATTTGGGACAAAAATAATACTACCCCTGGTCCTAAATATAAGATAAAGTTGAATTTATTTGGATAGATTAAGGAAGCTAAATAAATTACTTAATCAAATCACATGTTATGTATCTTTTGATTATATATTAGTTTATTAGTCAAACTAATTAATTTGGAGAAAAAAATAAAAATAAAAATACTCTAAAATAATTTAATTAGCTTTCTTAATTTCTCTAAAAAAGTCAACTTTATCTTATAATTAGGACCGGAGGGAGTACTTATAGTAAATTATGTATTGTTTTTTCTTCTCTTTCTCTTGCGCAAACTTCTAAAGTTCAGATTCCAACAGCTATTGCATTTCGAACAATCAATTTAGTTTCTTAACCCCTGCTGTACAAGCAGCCAGTATATTTTGAATCTAAGTCTGAAACTCAACTCTTCTTGTTTGTGTTATTCTTACTAAAAACGTACTTCGAGTACTAAAAACAAGCAAGCGCTTTTACCAAAAATTTTTTTACTAAAAACAATCAAGCATATATATATATATATATCTATATAACTTATAATACTGTTCCACCAAAAACACTATTCATAAGGAATGAACCGCTGTGATTTCTTCTCCCATAGGAAAACACTGTTCATAAGAAATAAACGGTCCAGATCTTGCTTATGTTTTCACTACCCTTACATAACGTCAACCAATTCAAATCGCATGTCCCCACATGCTATTTTTCCGCGCCTTTCAATTCAAATTCAAATCTGAATGATGACGACAACGAAGTGGAAAGGAGCATATATGAGCTGGACGGAAGCATGGCTAGCCATTTATCGCTGGGAATTGTTGCCATTCTCACAATAGTTTACTGCCATTGCTGCTACAAATTTCTTCATCCAAATTGTTTGTCACTCATTCACACACTCTCACCCTCAGTTTATCCACACACATTATATCTTGCCCACAACCTCTCTCTCCTTGTATAACATTCACCCATTTTTCTTCAGTCTCCACGTTATGCAAAAAGTTGACAAAAAACGGATAGATTTGGCTGTACCGCCGGCCGATAAGATGCCAGAAAGATTTCCAATAGGGAGTGGATAAAGAGGTTACGGGCAGAATGATGTCGGTGATGCCGGAGAGTATGAGGCAGCTTCATTTCCTTGATATCCGATGATAAATATTTCTAATGTGAGCTTTATTTCTTTGTATAATGTAGAACTGAGAGATATCTGCCCCGAAGTGGATGAACAATAGGCATCTCTGGTGATGATGTTGGTCAGGAAGCTACTACGAGGATGGCGGCGACAGAGTGGACATAGAGACGAGGATGAGATGGCGTCGGTGTAGAGTTTGAGACGGAAAAATCTTTTTCTTCAAGGTGATCTTTTCCCCTTGCCTTCCCCCTCTATCAATTTTCTTCAAGTTTATTAGTTTTTTAACTGATTCACAAGCTTTCCACAGTAAAAGCAGTAGGCAGGAATGTGGTAGCGGATGATAGTCTTAAACTTGATATACCTTAGGCAGTAAAAGGTACCAGATTCTGCAGAAAATGGCGGTGAAGGTTGATCTGTGATGGTGAGAGAGAGAAAAGAGGGAGAAATCAACTGTCTCAGGTCCAGCCCTGTCTACTTTCTCCGCTTCTTAAGATCTCTCGCTGCGACTCTGTTCTGCTTCTTATGTGTCTCCAATGCTGCGTCTCTCCGTCCAAGATGTGGAAGATGGCTGTGGTGAGACCGGAGAGGGAAAGTGACGGTGGTGATAGAGATCTAGCGGTGACTCTATCTCTTGTCGATCTCTGAATCCCACACTCGCTGAAGCTCGCCGCTGTGGTGAGAGTGAGAGGATGACGGTGGTCCACTACGCTGTGTCTCTCTCTACCAAAGAGACAAGGATGCCGGCGGTGGTGAGGAAAGTGAAGGTAATGTTGATGGTGTGAGATGGAGGTGATAAGGATGCCTCTGTTCTCTCCCTTCTCATCAACCATGGCCGACCTCAGATCTCAGTGTCCAGTTGTTGCATCATTCTGGGGTCACAGTCTCTCACTCCTCCTCTTCTCTCTCTATAAAGCTGATCAACCTTACCCTGCTTCATCTCTTATTCTTCTAAGATGAGAAACGGAGTTAAAACCCAAAGCTCTTTGGGTTGTGTAATTAAAAATACGTTTGAAAATCACAAACACCAGAAGAAAAATTCATGATTATCTGCAGAGATAAAAGTAAAGAAAAACAGAAAAAAGGGGAGAGGGGTCTGTATATCTGTGCCCACTGAGCTGTGTCCATGGATTGGATTAAGAGAGAAAGCCAAAAAAACGAGAAAAGTCAAAGCTATGGAGTGTGAGAGAAAGGAGAAGTTGCGCCTGATATTTATATGGAAGATTTTTGCACACACGGAAGATGGTTTACACAAAACGGAAGATCACTTGCACACACGGAAGATCGCTTGCACACTTGGTAGCAATCAGCAATTAATTTGACATAAAGGTATTTTTGGACAATTCTTCCTTAAAAAAATTAAATAAATTACTCAACTATATATAGCATATGTAACATGATCTCTATAAAAATCATTGGATTATATATATTAGTTTAGAAGTTAAACAAATTAGTTTGAAGAAAAACAATAAATATAAAAAACAAAATGAAAAAAAAAATCTTATATTTAGGAACAAAAGTGATCTCTAATTTAGGTCTTATATTTATGATTAGCGGGTCTTTAAAATATTACTACTGCATGTTTTTAATATAAGACCCAGTTAATTTTTTTTGGAGAGATTAAAGAAGTTATATAAATTGTTTTAAAGTATTTATATTTATCTTTTTTTATACCAAACTAATTTGTCTGATTTATAAACTAATATATAGTCGAATAAAACACAACATATATTTTCATTAACTAACTTATTTAGCTTCCTTAATATCTTCAAGAAAAATTAATTAGATCTTATATTAAGAAAGGATGGATAAAATTTGTTAATTAACTATAAGTACTACAGCTCAGCTTAAATTTCATGTACATGTACACCGACGGTCGCTAAAATTACATGCATGGATATCTCCATGATGATGTTTTTCATCTTTAAAAGTCGCATATGGTTATAATGTTTTGGGAAAAAGATAGAAAAATACCACTTGAACTTCAAAATCCTAAATTAGTCCTTTGATAAAGATTTACGTTGTCAATCTCATTACCATTCTTGTCAATCCCATTACCATTCTTGTCAGCGGGATTTTGAAGTTCAAATGGTATTTTTCTGTCTTTTTTCCTAATGTTTTTGTCATTCTTTTATTCTTTCTTGGTGCAACTGGATGTTATACTTCTTTGTATCTATATCAAGGCGGATGCAGTGCAGGATGTTGAAAGAACAGTGATATATTTCAATTTTAACATAATATTTAATATCTTATTTAAGGATTTTATAATTAATTTTGGACAAAATGATATTTATTATGACTATTGTGTAAAGATAAAACTTAAAAGGATATATTTCTTATGATATTGTGATTACTTTTCAAAATTTGAATTTTGAATAAAAATATCATAAGATTTTGGTTTGAATTGTAAGTTCACTTTGGGCAAATTATAGCTGAGGGATCAAAAAGTTAAGATGCACAACAAGGATTAAAGAAGAAAATACAATTCTGCATGTGGTTGAAGGGAATGTTGACAGAAATGAGGGTATTTTTATGTAATATTAGCCATTACTTTCAGTGAATAACATAACATGCATCAAAATTTACAGAAATGTACCACGAATATCCAAATTTTCATTTTGGTCCAAAAATCCGATAATCTCAAAATCACTGTCATAAACCTCTGCAACTGATTTCCTCCGGCCTCTTATGCATAATTTGGAGAAATATGATATTAATATAATCTTGACGCAATTACAGAAAATTGCTTTGAATTTTTAAATTACCAATTTGGTCCAAAAACCCGAAAACAAATTTATACATTGAGTTTTTATCCTATTAAAATAATTAATAGATTAGAATAAAGGCAATAATAAAGGATGTTTTGCTTTATAAAAAAAAAAGCTATTGGATAAAACAAAATGATGAAAGAAGATTTAAACTTTGGACACTTTCAATATATAAAATTATTTATCCAATCCATTCTACATACCACCATTGTATTGCTAAATATTGTATATTTCACTTTCTACCCAAACTGAAAAGCATATTGCACATTTTCATATAATAAATCTTTAGCTGATGCCCAGACTGACTATGCTTCAAGTTTGTAAATTTCCTCACGAAATCCAACCGCTAAGGCATAATCTTCACTCTTCATTATCACTATTGGCATAAAGTATTCAACAGAGAATCACGGTTGAAGTTCTATTTGTTTTGTCCATTAAAATAGTCTCCGTTTACATACTAAATTTATATCAGATCAATAGTTACTTTGAAGTTATTTTAAACATTCAGAGTGGATTTCTGATTTCCTGAGTCCATTTGAAGGATGTATGTTGTGTATTGCTTTTGTTAACGTCTCATGCTAATACCACAGCATCAATCCTTGACATCCCGACTCCAAGTCTCCAACCTCAACTTCAATGACTTCTTGTGAAAATATGCTATTTCATGCAGCTACTTTCTTCCCCACATAAAATTCAAGTTTTCCCCGTCTATAAATAGTCATGCATGTTCATGTTGTTTATTCATCTTGTATGGTCAACCTGATCTAGCTTACAAGACCACACATTTGTACTTCAGTAGTTTCATCTTTTCATAAATAATCCATTTCATTCTCTTTTAACTTCTTTTTAACCTCTATCACTTCCTTCTTTACTAACTTTTTCTTCTTTTATGTAGATAGTAAGACTACTAATAGTGTAATATATAGGAGTTATATGTATATTATTAGTATATATGTCATGAACATTTCAGATAGTAAGATAATGAAACGTGTTGGGCAAATTGATAATGTTTCTAATTTATAATAAGTAGAAGCATATAAGCTCCCCATGCAATACACGGGTAGCACAAAGAAAGGACAATCAATAAGTCATATTGATTTTATATCTATAAAAGCCTACTTTTAAAAAATTATAATCAATTGCTTATGTTTGAAAAAATTATACCCAAATAATTAGAACTAATTTACATATATTGTAGATATATTTATTTCTCAAATAGAACTGGACATATATCCATCTAATGTTTTCTTTATTATCATATAAAGTGTTTATATTTCAACAAACTGAAGAAGCTATTATATCTGTTCTTATTTAAATTTGAGTCACGTTGTTCTATATTAAGAACCAAATAAGCATCATTTGCTTTTAAAGTTGTATTAGATTATGTGGTGGATTAACATGGATTGAAGACAAGTATAACATTGCTTTAATAAAATGCTCCCCACGCAACGCGTGGGGGAGTAAATGCTAGTTCAGACATATATGGAATGTCAACAGGAATATAATTGTATCCTCATTATTCTTTATATTGACACTTATTTCCCTATACGTGATCTAAATGTTAGCTCAATCTAAGAATATCGATATATACTGTTCCCTAAATCTAAAAATATTCAAATTAAATGAGCAAAATTTGCTTGAAACTTGTTTTTTATGTTGATTCAAGTGGTTTCTTTCGTAACTTTATGAGCAGTAGAAACTTTTTACAGTAAACCTACATGAAAGCTTAGTGGTATTTATGTATGAAAAAAAAGCTACTAATTAAAGATCATACTTGAAAACTCTTCGAATTGGATATTTTCCCCCCTTAACTGATAGATCATACCAATCTGACAGCTAGATTACATATGTAGAGAACAAATATTGAGAGAACAGGCAAAGATTAACCATTTACAATGTTATTGGCGATAAATTTGACCATAAATTGCAATCATGCTTGGTTTGAACACATCATATGAAAAAAAGAAGGCTTAGATATATACTTAACATATTGCATTCTTCTATGCTCAAGTAGACACAATGCTAAAACAAAATACATAAACAATGACAGAACAACATACAACAAAAGGTAAAACTTCAAAATCTACCAAACCAGTTTATACTTGACCATTATTGACAGTCACTCTACTTTTTGGATTATTTCTAAACCTTGCATCAGACTTCTTGTAGGCACGCTGGCCCTTTTTCCTCTTGACGCAGAATTAAAAGGATTCAGAGGTATTGGCAATTTGTCTCCTTCTCCTTTTAGCATTTGAACAACTACTTGCAGTGATGGATGATCCACAGCTTGCCACTGTGATTCAACCATATTTTTATATGATATTTCATAACTGAATTGAGAT
Organism: Inga laurina; assembly: GCA_963855925.1. Taxonomy (NCBI): domain Eukaryota; kingdom Viridiplantae; phylum Streptophyta; class Magnoliopsida; order Fabales; family Fabaceae; genus Inga; species Inga laurina. The sequence goes on from OY979710.1 coordinate 5,298,798, forward strand.
CTTAATGCATTTTCTGGGGCATTACTGTATTATTAAGTATTAACAAGCTTGTGCTTCCCCGTGCGATACACGGGTGATGCTACTTAATGCAATCCATGGGTGATGTTACCTAATGCAATCATCGAAGATAAGTACACTTTGAAAATGTAAGCTTATGCAATTAATGAAACTAACATTTAAATTTGAGTGCAAATGGAAGAGTAGAAAATATTAAAAATGAAACCCAATTCATGTTACACAACAATGTTGTCGAATTGATGAATACTACATATTAGAAATTAAACATGAACAATGTCTGACAACAACACCCTAACATGGATAAGTACTACATATTACAGAAGAAACCTCAATAATGTTACATATTAATGTCCTCTCGTCGATTAACATTCCTAAATATTTCTTTGTACACAACATTCCTTGTTGTGTTCTTACTGCTACTACCATTATCATCCACGACAATCTTTAAACCATCCATCATTTTCACCCTGGATAATCAACATATAACTGATCATGTGTGAAGACTGGTTTACAAAGATATAAACCAACATGGCGAAGAGATTGTCCTTGACTTTTGTTGATAGTCATGGCAAATGAAAGAGTTATAGGGAACTGTCTTCGCTGCATGCGAAAAGGCCACCTACTTTCAAAAGGATTCATATTCATCCTATGAATGAGGACATTTTCATTTGGATGTGAACCATTTAAAGTAATGGCCTCAATGACGGTCTTCCGTAACTGAGTTATACGAAACCGTGTTCCATTGCATAATCCATGAGATTGATCAATATTCCTCAACAACATTATAGGTGCTCCTACTTTCAATGTTAGCTTATATTGAGGCATACAGGAGCATGTAATTTTGTTAAGAAATTCAGGGGTGTAAAGGTTGTCAAAACTATCACTGTCTTCACTTGACTTACAAACCGAGTCACAACTGAGGAATTCATATGACTCTCCAGGCAATATGGAACACATGTGCTCATTTATGTGATTCACCATTTCAATTGTTGGAGCCAGGATAGCTCTATCATTAAAGTATTCGTTGGAGTAGAGATTGTCCAAGAGGTTGATGTATGTTGATTCAACGATTGCATGAATTGGATCTTGATACCTTGAAATTAACAATTCACTAGGTATTTCAATTTTAGCAACACCATCATGTGAGTCTCCTAATTTGCCATCACCAATGTCCAATAACCATTTTGAGAACTGTAACACCCTGCCTTTAATCACGTAATTATAATTCGATAATGCAAATTTAATTCGGATTAGAGACCATCGGATAACTTAAACTCATTTCAATCTCCTACTTTGTAGTAGGGTTTTCACAAAACATTCAAAATCTCTTCCTGTTCCTGGTCTCCATTTCAAAATTCGAATATAATTACCTGTGCAGTTTATCTACATTCATGTATAACAGAGTGTATAACCAAATCCCCGGCAACTCCCGGGTTCTATACATATATAATCTAGAGGTTACAAGTATCCACTAGGGGATTACATCCAAAATTGAATATACTATTCATATTTCAGATTATACAGTAATCCCGAATTCAAAAGATATAACCAACATTCCAAAATCAACTATACCCCTAAGGGTCCTAAGTGCTTCGGGTCGGCCTCTTCTCCTTTGAGCCACATGCCCTGTCTGAAAGGTTAGTCATAGGAAGGAATGAGATTCGAGAGAATCTCAGTAGTAACAAACCACTCATACAATGTATAAATACCAAGCATGTATATAAATCACAACCAGCAACAACAGCAACATCAATCTCAAAGATACATGGTTTTCACCACAAACGACAGCACTCACGGCTGTATACACAATACGACAGCTTACGCTGTAATCACCATCACGACAGCTTACGCTGTAATCACAATAAAGACAGATTGCGCTGTAAACGACAGCTTGCGCTGTAAACGACAGCTTGCGCTGTAAACGACAGCTATCACCAGCTGTAACCGCAGCAGCATCAAAGATTCATCACAGAACAGTGATAACACACACATACAGAGCATTACACATAGTATAAGAGAGAGAGAGAGTCACTACCTGATCCTTTCCTGACGTCCTTCAGCGCAGTTGGCTCACGAGGGCGGCAAATATCGAATCCTACAATTCCAAATGCACTATTTAGACACTTCCATAGTGTTACTTAGGGTTATATGAGTCTATAATGAAAATTTACAAAAATACCCCCGGGGACCCGGCCTGGGCCCGCCATACCCGGACCGGTTGCACTTTTCTTGAAATTCTAATCTGGGCTATCCTAACATATTTCCGCCCAAGGAATCCATTTCCGTACTCAGAATTATCAAATTCAATGTCAAATTACGAAATTGCCCTTGGCAGCCCTACTTTTAGGGTTTTAGGGGTGTTTCCGTAATTATGCTTTCTCGGCCTTTTTTGAAAAAGTGCCCAACTGTAACCCCACCTATTTTCGCCCACTGAATTTAATGGAATCATCAAATTATTGAAAATCCAAATCTAAGACCCATTTATAGCCTTGGCCGAAATATACATGTTCTCCGGGAAAAATTGGGGTTTTACGATTTCGGCTCCGTAAACGCGTTCCTTTCTACTCCTAACCACTTTATTAACCATTACATTAGGTTACAACTAACATTAAGACCCAATTTGGGCAGCATAACCCCTAGGCCACATCATTTCCGAACTTTAAAACCAAAGGCAATCCGACGAAATTTCACCGATTAAATTGCCCACAGCAGCCAGAATAAGCAATATACGAAAGTTTGGAAGTTACCTCAAGCTCCTTCTAGCTTTTCTCAAGAGTGGCTGAAAACCCTAGCCCCTTGAACACCAAATTGTCTTCTCAAACACCTTAAATAACATAGAAGAGAAGCTTAGGAACAAGGTTATACGCGTTAGGAGCTAGATCGTCGGAGAAATCGGCTTACCTTGCGAGATTTCTCCTCTTTCTCTCTCTAAGAGCTCTCAACTTTCTCTCACTATCTTCAGCTGGAAATGGCGTGAAATGGCTGAAGAAGATGAGCAATTTGATTAATAATCCATGCTGACATCATCTTTTAATGAGATGATGTCATAATTCCTATTTTCGGATTTTCTGGCAGATTTTCTGCCCAAATTTTGAAAAATCATAACTGATTCTAGAAAAATTGAAATGAGGTGATTCCAAAGCCAAATGAAATATATTTAAGTCCTCTTCATAGGAAAAATATTGTCCATTACTGAAAATCACCACAAAATTCCCAGAATTTCAATCTTTGCATACTGTTCCAGAAAATAATTAATTTCGCTGGGCAAACTTCAAAAATCCAAAACTCTTAGGTCACAAATCAAAATGATACAAATTATATGTTCATTTTGAAGCTTGACATGTGGAATTTAATACTGGAAAATTTCAGAATTTTTAGACACCATTTGTCTATTTAAAACGTCCATACAAATTGGCTGCCCTGTACAGAGTTTCAATGGACAGAGTTTTCAACTTTAGCACGATTGTTCCCAATGGTTCCAATTTCACAATAAACACTCTCCCCACATGAATTTTCACAAGGAAGCCATTGGAATCATTAAAATATCCAAATTCCCATCACACATTCTCCAAAAGTATTTATTCAACAATAATTATATCCACTTTTAAAGTCATTAGCCCTTAATCACTTTTTGGGATATTACAAGAACCATTCCAACCTTTAATGATTAGTCCCTGAAGCTGAAGAGGTCAACCGCATATTCTTGGTCAACAGGAAAATGATGCAGTGATCCCATAAATATGAAGAGTTGATGCATGCATTGACAATAGTGCCTCTTGTTCCTTTTAGTATAACTGGTAATATCTGACGAAAATCACCTCCCATAATTATGCACTTTCCGCCAAACGGTCTATCACAATGCATGATATCCCTAAGGCTCCTATCAAATGCTTCAACACAAAAATGTTGAACCATAGGTGCTTCATCCCATATAATTAGTTTTGTGCATGTGATGAGATTTGCTAAAGGGGAGTTTTGCTTGATTGAACACATTGAGGACTCATTAATTTGAATTGGAATCGTAAACCTGTAATGCGCTGTTCTACCAGATGGTAATAATGTTGTTGCAATTCCACTTGATGCAAATTTGTAGTGACAAGCTACTCGCCAAGGGGTGCGATAGATTGGCAACATTTTTTGTAGTGGTTAAGTATAAAAAACCACTACAAATATGGCGCACATTTCCCACCAAAACTTGTAGTGGTAAAATTGTAGCGGTTACGAAATGATAACCGCTACAAAGTTGCCGCCACTTGGTACGACCAAAACGCGCCAACAGTGTAGCTATTATTTGTAGTGGTTTAACCAATTAAACCACTACGAAATTCGAAAGGTCACCTATTTGTAGCGGTTATAAAGTTATAACCGCTATATAATTTCAGACGTCACAAAATTTGTAGCAGTTTTGTACTATAACCGCTACAGAACTTCAAACGTTTTTGTAATTTGTAGCAGTTATTATAGAACCGCTACAAATTTTAGCCGCCCTAGATTATTGGTAGCGGTTGGTGTAGCGGTTATTTCAAGAACTGCTACAAAACCGCCATTATATAAAGCCACTGCCCCCCTTCACTTTTCCGTTTTGCCATTTTGTTTCCTGAAATTTCTCTGAGTATTTTCTTTTAGATTTCAGCGTTCAGACATCTGTGGAAGAGTTTTTCCTGCAGGACGTGGAGGCATGTTTCGAAGGGGCCGAAGGTGGTGTAGGTAATTAATAGTATTTAATTAATATTTTTTGTAATAAATTCTATTTAATTAATATTTTTTAATAGGATTTTTGTAATTATTGATATTTAAATAATTTTTTTGCAGCTGCGGTTTGCCGTTCGGGCCAACCGGAAGAGGTACGTCATGATGAAGATGGGTGATGGCTGGAGGAACAGGAGGAACTGTCTCTTCCACAGTATGGATAAGGATGGGACGATGCCTCTGGAGCAGTTGATCGAGAGCGTCTCGGACGGCATCCCACCGAACGACTGGGTGAGTTTTGTCCAGATCAAGAGGAGCGCTGAGGGGTAGGTAATGTATTTATTAGATTATATATATTTAAATTTTTTATAATTTTTTAATTCATTTAATATTTTTTTCAGTCGCTTTCTCAAAGGAACACTAGGTGCTGTGGGCAGCATACGATCCACCACACAGCAGGATCAAAGACCTTTGCTGTCACTTACAGCGAGCTGGTAACTTTTCATAATATCACTGACTTTTAGCTAGTTATTTCATAATACTAATTGAATTTTGTAATTGTTTTAGGAGAGGAAGGAACAGAAGGAGAACCATCAGACTAACTATTGGGAGTTGTACGCTATCACACACAAACATCGTGATGGGACATTGACATCTCAGCAAGCAGAGGTGGCCATTGTAAGTACTTTCATTATTATAATTTTTACAAAACCAACTTAATAATTAAAAATTCTAATAATTAATTGTTTTATAAAATGGCAGGAACAGATGCAGCAGTCGTAGGCTGAGTTGTGAGAGACCCAGGCCGAGGAGTCACAGGGGTTAGTGGACCTGACGACTCCTTTGAAGGTAGGTCTGGGTCAAGCGAGCACCTTGGACACGTGCGGGGGATGGGGGATAGGCACCAGACCTAGCATGGTCTACGGCAAGAGCGCTGCCTCTGAGGCTGGCAGCTCTAGAAGGGTCAGACGTCTGAGGGACTAGTTTGTTGAGCAGCTGCGGTCAGATTTGGAGCGAACACAGGCTGCAGTGGCTCAATAGCAGCAGCAGATGCAGCAACAGGTTGATTTGATCTACGCTCAGCAGACGCAGTGGCGTGATAGCACGAACAACATGCTCGAGCGGTCGTGGAGTCGCTTGTTCCAGGACGAGCAGTATCTACAGGTTCCACCTATCTTGGTTTGTCGTCCAGACTACTACTCCTCCTCCTCCTGTTGATGATGATGGTGCGGTTAACTCTGCTCAGCGCCCTGATCCAGTAGCACCTGAGGGAGCACCAGATGATCAGCCTCTAGCTACTTAGTTTAGGCCATATTTATTTTTTCTTGTTGAAACATTTGTAAATAAATATATATAATTTTTTTCAGAACTTAGATTCTTATTGCATTTACCATAGTTATATTTATATTCTTAGACTGCGTTGTTGAATTTGTGAATTAATGGCAACAATATTATTTATATTTCTAAAACTAAAAAACTAAATATATATATATATATATATATATTTGTAGCGGCTATACTATAAAACTACTACAAATATAATAAAATTATATTTGAATATAATAAAATTATATTTGTAGCGGTTAACATGAATAACCGCTACAAATATATATTAGTAGCGGTTAATACAAGAACTGCTACAAATGTAATTTTATTATATTTGTAGCGGTTTTATAATATAACCGCTACAAATATATATATATATATATATATATTTAGTTTTTGAAATATAGTTCCATATTTGTAGCGGTTAATACAAAAACTGCTACAAATGTAAAGACATGTGCACTACAAAATTCAAAATTGAATTGTTGATTTTTTGTAGCGGTTATATAAATAACGGCTACAAATACTTAACTTTTTAATTTTGAATTCCCCCTACTTTGTGCAAATTTGTAGCGGTTACTTATGTATAGCCGTTACAAATGTATATTAGTAGTGGTTTTTCTTATAACCGCTACAAGTTTAAAACTAATTCTTCAATTTGATTTCCAACGGCTTGAAAATTAGTAGCGGTTTTATACATATAACCACTACAAATGTTTAGCATCGTAGTGGTTACTGTATCGGTTGTAAACCGTTACAAAATATTAAATGTTGGAAATTCAGAATATAAGGTTCCAAGCACTCATCATTCTCTATTCACTCATCTTCTTCACTATACTTTCTTCTCTCTCACTAGTAGCTATAGATAAGTCATGGATCAAGTTGCTATGCAATTCTCCAGAATATTTGTACAGATTAAACAATTTCTTGGATTTCACATTCACTCACGCCAGCTATAACGGCAAGATCGTTTATCCGTGTCGGAGATGCAAGTTCAAGAAGTGGCATGCACGAAATGTTGTTAAGGAACATTTGCTTCTGAAGCCTTTCTCGAAGGACTATACGTTCTAGGCAGTTTATGGTGAGAAAGCTAGCATTAGATATGATGATGCTCTTCCTCAAAGTTCTCAAGTAAGCGTTCAACTAGATGAAGATGATCCTGTGAATGATGCTGTGTGTGATGCATTTGGATTTCAAGGCAACAACTTCAACGAAGAAGTGCACAGTTCTGAGTCGGTGTTCATGAAGAATGAAGTAGCTCAGGATTTTTTTAGCTTGATGGATGAAGTAGATCGTCCTTTATATCAAGGTTGTCAAAAATATTCTAAATTATCTTTCTTGATCAAATTGTATCATATCAAGTGCTTGTGTGAAATCATAGATGAGAGAATGTCGATGTTGCTCGAATTATTATAAGATGCATTCCCTGATTCTGAGATTCCCACAACATTCTACGAGGCCAAGAAGATTATCAACAGGTTGGGGTTGAACTATCAAAAGATCGATGAATGCCCCAACGATTGTATGCTATATTGGGAAGACGATTCCATCAGGGAGACTTGTAAGAGATGCCACACATCAAGGTACAAGACAATTCGGAGGGGGAAAAAGCAGAAGAAACCTGCAAAGATTCTCATGTACTTCCCTTTGAAATCTTGCCTACAAAGATTATTTATGTCGTCTAAAACTGCAGAGCACATGAGGTGGCATGCCGTTGATAAGAATGAAGACGGTAAATTAAGACATCCCCGGGATGCAGATACTTGGAAAACATTTGACAATGACTTTCCAGATTTCGCGACTAACCCCAGAAATGTTCGGCTTGCATTGGTGACCGACGGTTTCAATCCTTTCAGGAATCTTAGCACAAGTTACAGTATTTGGCCGGTCGTTTTAGTTCCCTACAACTTACCCCCTGGATATGTATGAAACAAAGCTCCTTCATTATGTCTTTGATCATTCCAGGCAAAAAGGCACCGGGCAATGACATTGATGTGTATCTCCAACAGCTTATTGTGGAATTGCTTGATCTGTGGAATGTTGGTATGGAGACGTACGACGCTCACAGGAAGACTTTGTTCAACTTGCGTGCAGCCTTGATATTGACGATTAGTGACTTTCATGGCCTTGGTACATTATCTGGTTGGAATGTGCATACTGGGTTGCCGTGTCCAGCTTGTAATTTTGACACTGACACAATGCGCCTTCCCCATAGTAGAAAGTGATGCTTTATGGGGCATCGGAGGTTTCTCGATGGAAGGCATAAGTTCATATTGCAATGGAATCACTTCAATAGGAAACCATAAAAAAGAGGACTACCTCAAACTTTGTCCGATACAGATATCTTATAGTAGCTTGAGCATGTTGACTTCGAGTTTTGAAAAAGCGATGATTTAGCACAAACTCGCCAAAAGATGCACAGGACTTCGACGCCTCAGCAGTGGAAGAAGATAAGTATTTTATTCACTCTTCCATATTGGAGATCTCATTTACTTCGCCACAGTCTTGATATCATGCATATTGAAAATAAGGTTTGCGATAATGTGCTATATATGTTGCCTAACGAACCCGACAAGACAAAAGATCACCTTCAAGCGAGGAAAGATTTACGCGCCATGGGAGTTCGTGAAGATGCTTGACCAGATGAGTATGAAAAATTTTAGTCGGTAAAGTTTACCCTAACAAAACCGAACAAGGAAGTCTTCCTCACGACGATAAAGAAATTAAAAGTTCCTGATGGGTATTCAAGCAACATTTCTTGATGTGTTGACTTGCAGGCTCGAAAGGTTGCTGGCCTGAAGAGTCATGACTCACATGTTTTTATGCAACAGTTACTTCTTCTGGCTATAAAGAATGCACTTCCTCTCGATGTTTCCATCATTTTGATGGAACTTCGTTCTTTCTTTCAGAAGTTGTGTTTTAAGGTTTTGATCGTTGAGGAGCTCGATCAGCTACAGTCCAAAATCATTCTTACGCTTTGCCACTTGGAGATGATCTTTCCTCTGTCCTTTTTTACTGTAATGGTTCATCTTACAATCCACCTCGTTCATGAAACAAAGCTCGCTGGCCCAGTACAATATCGATGGATGTATCCGATTGAGAGGTAATCATTTTAAATATGTGCTTCATTATTAGTTCTTATGTTTGCTAGTCATCCTTTTTAGCATTTAGTATCAATTTTCTCTTTTTTACTTCATAGGTTCCTTAGGAAATTAAAATCTCACGTAAGGAATAAGACGTGCCCAGAAGGTTCTATAGCTGGAGGCTATATAGGGGATGATGTGCTGTATTTTTGTTTAAGGTACTTTGATGACCTTAAGACAACTTTCAACCGCCCATCTCATGTTGAAGATTGTCTTGAACATGCACTAATATCAGGATAATTTATCCCTCGTGTTGGTAAACCAGTTGAAGGAACTGAGAACTTCAAACAAATGGCAACTGAGAAGTTGCAAGCACAAAGACATGTCTTGATTAATTGCACTCAAGTTGAACCTTTCATACAGTAAGAATTGTACACTCATATGTTATTCTATATCTTTCGTAACATTTTTCACTTTCATTTCACTATCGCCTTTCCATTATTAATTGCAGGGAATTCAAAAGTCATGTTAAGCGTCAACTCAGGATCCGTACACAAACATCCTCGGAAGTTGACAAAAAGGTCCACAGAGAATTCTTGACCTGGTTTGCACGCAGAATACTAAATGACCACAACCCACACTCACCAGATTTCAGAGCTCTAGCAATCGGCCCTCTTGATCATGCAAAAAGGTTTACAACATACAATGTCAATAGTTTTAAGTTTTGCACGGTTTCATGAGATTAAGGATTGCAAACTCAAAATTCGGGTGTTTATGGCACATTTGGGACAAGGAGTTATGCGAGTAGCAGTGACGCCAACATGCAGTTCGAAGGCATCCTTTACTATGGAAAGCTTCTTGATGTGGTCGAACTTAATTATTAAGGCCGTTTCACCGCGACGCTGTTCAAGTATTTGTGGGAAAATACCACTACTTCTCGGGGACTAACAACTGACAACTTAGGGATCACATGAGTCAATTTCTCATGGCCAATTCATACTGGTCTTTCTCAAGATGATGAGTCGTATATTCTTGCTTCAGAGGCACATTAGGTTTATTATGTCGAGGACAAGAGGCACAGGGATTGGCACATGGTCGTTCATTTAAAACCACGAGACCTTTACGACATGGGTGAAGGCGATAACATCGCCTACGAGAGTGAGCCATTTCAGCCAGCCGATTTTGAAAACTACTTCCCTGAAGGCGATGACAATTTACCTTTACTGCGGTGCATTTTTTTAAGTCCACATCATTTAAATTAAATTTTTTAAATTTAATAATACATCACTAACAATAATGTTTCTACAAAATTTTTGTAGGGATGGTGAGGATGAGTGATCAAATTTAAATTATGTTTTTGTCTTTAAAAAAAATTGAAAAAAAAATATATATAAAAAATAAAATAATATTTGTAGCGGATTTTGAACCGCTACAAAAATAAAAATAACCGCTACTAATTAAAAATCACTACAAAATGGATACATTAACCGCTACAAATGCTACGAGGATCCCTATAAATACCCCTACCATATCTCATTTCAAACACTCCACCATTTCTTTTCACCTTACCCTTCTTTCATTTTCTCTCATTTACAAATTTTTTTGTATGAGTTGAGGAGCTTAACAATACGATCAAATATGGTAACAAGTTTTTTAATTTTTTATTTCAATACTTCTTTCATTCGCATAAAATTTATTCTCACCATTTTTTTTCCAGATATTTTAGAGCTTTATCTCATTTTCATCTATTTTTCATACACAATTACATTGTAGTAGACAACATAATAGTTCCTTATTACCCACGTATTCTTAATAATATTATCAATACAATTTTTATACTTATCCAACTAAATTAAATTATTCCTTATAATTTATAAATGAGCTAAACTATTGAATAATAAGCTAATTAAATTAGTTAAACTACTAAAAAAATAAACTATTTAATTTAATATAAAAAAACAGAAATAAATGATTGTATTTTTTTAAAAAAAATTTCTTAATTTTTGTAACGGTTATTAAACCGTTACTAATTAACGCGCCTTTTTCAAACTGAAATTACCTTTTTTGCACAAATTTTGAATTTTGATGAAATTAGCAGCGGTTCTATAACCGCTACTAATTATAAGAAATTCATATTAGTAGCAGTTGATAAACCACTACAAAAGAGGAAAACAATTTTCATTTTTCTTTTCCCACTTTGAAAATTTTCTTTTTGATATTTGTAACGGTGGGATTGAACCGTTACAAATAAAGTAACGGTTATTTTGCTTGAGTAACGGTTTTATATAATCGCTACAAATTCGTTTGTAACTTACGATTTAGTAGCGGTTTGTTTCTTATAGTGGTTAAAACCGCTACTAATAATCATTTTTAACCGCTACTAAATCACGTTTTTTTTATAGTTGAAGGACCTGGATCCACAGCTTTGATAAGAACGATTGATGTATTAGGTTTATCTCCGGCGAGGAAAACTGTTGTGAGGAAAAATGAAGCGAAAAAATGTATTAGGTTAAACCATCTTCCCATTCACAGCGAGGAAAAATGCCAAAACGCGACTGACGCATCTTCGACGAAGATAAACCTAATCCATTTAAAACACCTTTCAGGAAAAATGTGTCGGCAAGCTATTAAAGCCAAATATTCCTCTGGTGTGTCTACCTTTTCCCATTCTTTATTAAAGCATTTTCCCATTCATCAATCTAATTGAAAATTAAGAGAGAAGCCCAATAGCGTATAAATGAAGCGAGATGCCCTATATAACTCAACTGATGGTCTTATAATAATGTCAAAAAAAAGTCCCCTTTTAGCTTTTAAGTGATGGTCTTCAAAGTTTCCTTGACTGAGCCGGTTAGATGTCCAATAACACCCTCTCCACCCATTAAAGCCACATGGTTGAATATTTAATTATTTTAGAGGTTGTCCCAACTTAGCTACAGTATTTTGTGAGTGTAGTCAAAGATAAGCCGTATAAGCTGTGACTCAAGAGATGGGATATTTTATTGATATTGATGATTTGAGTAAAATAAATTTGTATTGAATTTAGTGTAAATAAGGATAAAATGATCATAATTTGTTAATTATTCATGCAAATGATTTCTTGGGCTTTTGATGTTATATTGTGCTTAATTTTGTATTTTAGCTGTTTTGAGAATAAATTGGCAATTTTGATGGTCATAATCAATATTTTGAAGACTGGAGAAATTACAGAAAAGGTCCCTATAATTGGTGAAAATTACAAGTGAATGGGAATATGGACGGAAAAAATCACAGAAGAAGACCCAAACGTTTCAAATATTACATTTTTTCCCACGAAAGTTTCAGATATTTGCACTATCATCCCTCACCAGAAGTTTTAAGAATTTCAGAATGGTCCCTGGACCCATCAGATTTTCATGCAGACACAGTTTTTCCATCACGTGAACTTTGATTTAAAGAACATATCAAAATCATCATCACCTTCACTTCCTTTCTTCTACCTACAGACACAGTCCCGACACAATTTGGTGGAGAGAGCGGTGGAGTTTGAGAGGGAGCCAAGCATCATCATTATCCCACCATCTTCTTCCGTCATCATCATCATCTCAACAACCATCTTCCCCCGTTTTCCTCCTTTAAAAACTGATCACAGTATCATATCACATACACGACCTTCTTCTTTTTCCTCTTTCTTCCTCCTTTTTTTGGGGTCGCTGGCGGCCTTCTCCATCACCACCATCGCTGCCGACGACCTCTCTTCATCCTCTTCTTCATTCCCAATTTCCCGGCGAGAGTTCATATTTTCCGGCGACCACCCGTGAGAGCTTGAGAGGAGAATAGGGAGGAAGAAGCTACCACCACCGGTGTCCTTTCTATCCACCGTCGGTCTTCCTCATAGCCACCACCTACGTCATTGGAAGAAAATATAGCCACCGGTCATCAACTTCTCCGGCCCCAACTCCGGCAACCTCCATCTTGAACCTCCCTTCACCTTCCTCCGTCTCCACCGTCTTCATCAACCTTCTTCACCCCTTAGTCCATTGCTTTTTCCATCGTAAGTCACTGTCAGTACCACCACTGACTTCCAGGCCACCTCGATCTGTTCTAAAACCAATTACCGGCGAGACTCATCATCACTGTCATAAGCTTTATGCACTGTTAGCCTCACCATCGTTGAGCACCACCTCCGCCGTTGTCCTTCTCTCTGTGAAATCTGTCAAGGCCATGAGTTTTCAGCAAGTTCATAAGCTTTCCGGCGACTTGTTTCAATTTCTGGTGAGTCTTTGAATTTCCCGGCCCCTATTTCCGATGAGCTTATGAATTTTCCTGCGACCACAAGAAATTTCAAAGTTTAATCAGGGGATTTTATTTTGTTCAATTTAACTTCTATTTGAACCTTTAAGATTGTATTATTTTTGTGGATTGAATTTGTGTGATTGGATTTTTAGTTGTTGAATTTATATATATGTATATATTTTTTTATGATTTGAATTAATTTGAGTGTCATGTTTATGCCATGGTAATGAAACCCGGACCGGCCGGTCTGGACCGGAAACCGGCGAACCGGCCGGTAAACCGGTCCGGTCCGGGTTACCTATTTAAAAAAATTTTTTTTTTTAAATTTTTCCTTTAGAATTTCATACTATAAGTCTAAAATTTTCAATTTCTCACCGGTTTGGTCCCGGTTTAGCTCCGGTTTGGCCCCGGTCTGACCCACTGACCCTTAACCCAGTACCCCGACCGGTTCAATACCCGGTCCGGGTTTTAATACCTTGGTTTATGCATTTTAAAAGTAGAGGAAATAATTGCATGAATTTAATAAAATACCAAAAATAATAGTTTAGCTTTTAATTAAATTGTATTTTCTTTTATTTATTTATTTCAACAAAAAAAATCAATTTCCCCTTGTTTTATTGCATTTGCATGACATTTAGATTATCTATGATTCAATAAAAGGCTTCTCGAGAAGAGAGACGACCTGAGTATTACATTATACTATAATTATTGGATTTATTATTTTGTATTTAACCTTGAGACGCAAAGACATGGTCAAATCAATTGCACCATTGCCGGTGAGCTAAGTAATTGGCTCCCTAGGTAATCTAATTGTCAAATTCATTTTTTGACAAGGGGTAATCTAATTGTCACAATCATTCTTGCATGCACTTTGGTTATTTTCCTGCAATCTCTAAAAAAAATTTAAAAGTCAAAAAAAAAATTCAAAAAAAAAAAATTGTGATTGTCTTCTTTACTTTAAAAAAAATCAGGAAAAAAAAGTTGCATTATTGTTTGTGCATTTAGGTAGCTTGCATATTATTCTTGATGTCTTGACTTGGTAGCTTCTGTGTGGTATTATTGTATTAAATTTGATATGATTTTGAGCTCACTTGTTTGAATTCACCATGTTTCCAAGTTAATTCTTACATTTCTTTTGCATAAGCTTGATTTATGGCTGAAACCACGTGATATACATTTGGAAATTATTTGGAGTTTTGTTGAAATTTGGTCACACCTTCTTTTTGAAGCTTGCATAGCATTTGGAAATTATGATCTTTGGTTTCCTATTGGGTGTAATGAATTTTAGCCAAATTCCATCGTTTTGGCCACTTTTAGAATTTTTCTTTATTTTCTTGAATTTTTCCAGATTTTTCATTATATTAGTTTTTGAGTTTTCTTTTTGGATTTTTCTTTATTTCTAGTTTGTTTTCTTCTATTTGATACTTGTGATTCATTGGGATTGTATTATATTGAATTTTTATGGCTTAGTTTAACAATAATCAAGATTTACCCTTTCAATCTCATGCTTCTGTAGGAGACTTGATCGGAAAGAAAGAGTCTATATCTAAAAGCATCCATTACATGCAACAAACAATACGACTTCTTCAAGTTAAATTGGGATTCAAGATAGAAATCCAATTGGTCAAGAATGCCATGGTCTATTCCACCCTCCATACCATGCACCCTACCATCAATCTTCATTCCAACTTAATCACCCACCACACCCACCTTATAGATCATACCTTGAGCCTTCTCCGGCACCATATAACCCATATCGTAAACCTCCTCCTTCATTTCATCTCACTTCCAACTTAGGTCATCCAGCTCATGGACCATTTAAGCCTCCTATTCCACAATGCCAAGAACATCAATCCCAACACTCTAATTAATCCTCAACCTTCCGGACTTGATGCCTTCCTCACTTTGCCATATATGGTTGCCCAAACCTTTACCCTAAAAAGAAAGTATGACCAACTAAAGGTTCGGCATCAACACTTATTCAGGCTCAAAGATGCTCTTAGACTCTCTAAGGAAATAGAGCAGGAGCAAGACTGAAGGAGAAGAAGGAGCTCCATGGTCTAATAACTCCAATGATGATGGGGAAGCTGAAGCTCAAGAGCAGCCACATGCCACTTCACAAGTGGAAATTTCTAATCCTTCGGTGGCTATTCCCAAATAGGCACAAGAAGTGAAGCAAGTACAAAATAGCGTTGAAGAGTCTTCTTTACCATTTGGAAATGATCCTATCCTAATAGAGGTAGACTTTTCTACTACTTTAACTAATGAAGCAATTAATGAATTGAGTGACGATGAGGTGGATGAAGAAATAATTGTTGAATCCCTTCAAATATTTGAAAATGTGATTGATCAAACCATTGGTTCTAGTAGTAGTAATTCAAATGTACTTATTGATCCACGTGCTCCTACTTTTTTGTCTGATGCTTTAACTGTTGAAAATGCTTCTCTTCATAGTGACAAGGATGATTGTGATAAATTGAATGCAACATTTTCATGTTCTTATGCGACATATCATATATGTGTAGATTGTTATCATGACAAATGCCACTTACTTGTTGAGTTCTGAAAGAAATCATTTAGTGAAGTGGTTGATTCTACTATTAATCTTGATGCATGATAAATAAAATATTTACATATTCATTTTCTCTTATATGATGATTTTATGGATGATATTTGAGCTTAATATAATATATTTGGGTGTAAAATAAATAGTATTTAAAAATAAATAAATAAATAAATAAATAAACGAAAAAAGGTAAGTACTGTAGCGTGGGTCACTATTCATGATAGAAATCACTATTCAAGACGGAAGTGACTATTGTAGCGGACGGAAGTTACAGCAGCAACGGAAGTATTGTAGCAAATGCGCTTTTTACTATTCATGACGGAATCACTGTAGCAGACGGAAGTGACTGTAACGGATGGAAGAATTGTAGTAGGCGACAAAACACTATAGCAGTCGTGGAAAAACGCGTAAGTCTACTGAGAAGTCATTGTTCATGTGTGAAAAGAAGCACTGTAAAATTAAATAGTGCCAAAACACACATAACAAGTTTTTGGCACTATTTAATTGTATAGTGCTTCTTTTCACACATGAACAATGACTTCTCAGCATACTTACGCGTTTTTCCACGACTGCTACAGTGTTTTATCGCCTGTTACAGCTCTTCCATCCGCTACAGTGACTTCTGTCTACTACAGTGATTCCCGTCATGAATAGTAAAAAGTGTGTTTGCTACAGTGCTTCCCGTTGCTGCAGTAACTTCTGTCCGCTACAATAGTCACTTCCGTCCTAAATAGTGATTTCTGTTGTGAATAGTGACCCACGCTACAGTACTAACTTTTTTTCATATTTTTTTATTTTTTTATTTTTTTAAATAATATTTATTTTACACCCAAATATATTATATTAAACTCAAATATCATCCATAAAATTATCATATAAGGGAAAATAAATATGTAAATATTTTACTTATCAAATTCCCCTATACTTAGCTCTTGGACGTCCTCGGACAAGGAATGACTAATAAGCGCTTACAACAAAATCAAAAGTGTCAAGTTATAAGCAATAACATAATTGAAAAATAAAGAGATCATAGTATTCATGAATTAATGAAAATATAAACTGGTAACTTTAATTGAAAATGAATAAAACGAGTTCGTAAGTGTAACTCATTCTCTCAATCTCTCAAGTGTTTAAGGGTAAGTGTTTCGCTCAAATTCAACAAAAAAATTGCACTACCATAGGCTTGCTAAAAATCTCAATCTCCACTACCTAATTCACATGTATAATTCAAATCAAAAGGACTTATTAAGGGTTGTAATGGGGTTAAGGTAAAAGAAATGTAAAACATGGTATGAAAGGCTACATTTAAGAGATTTAATAGAAAAATTGAAAAATGGGCTACTTATAAATTTATCTCATCACAACAACCCACAATTCAAATACTTAATATATATATTCTCTTTTTTTCTATCTTTTTTTTTAATTTTTTTCTTTTTGCATAAAACTCTGCAACTCTAAAGTTGATGTTATATACACCCCCACACTTGTCAAAAGCCCAATTCACAAGAATTTCAAATGTAGTGCTAATCTTTCGAAGTAGGTAAAAGCACTTGATATATCATTAAAGCAAATATTAATGGGTTTAGAAAAAAATAGTCAATTAGGCTCAAAAGGGCTTAACAATGATATAATTGTAAGGTTAGCTATTTGACTCTGGTTAAAGAAAATGAATGCCTTTATCATTTTTGAATGTGCATGTGAAATATAATTTCAACCAGATTTAAAGTAAGTTCTGGAGTGACAACTTAATAGGTGAATATCACACACGAAAGAAATAATCATTATAGGTTCTAAAGCTCACGGTTAAAGGCTTTCAAACTCAACTCATTCAATCTCAAAATTTATCACTAATTTCAACAATCAGTTGTTCATTCATGCTATGAAATCTCAAAATTTAATTGATCGATTCTTAAAACTTATATACTTCTTAAATCAATTATAAAGCACTTGAACAAGATGATTTTTTTGACTTTTTTTTTAAAGAAGGGACAAAAAAATACAACTAATAAAATGCGTCTCAGGAGTTAAGAATAACTCCTCACTTTTCCATTTTTTTCCACACCTCATGCATCTAATGGTTTTACTAACTAACTAAATATGAAAAAAAAAAATTCTCTCCCCCAACTTAAATCAGACATTGTCCCCAATGTCTTCTAGAGCTTAAAGAAAGTTTTTTTAAACATAAACACACAATAAAGTAAAACCAAGAGATTAAGGAAAGTTACAAACGAAGAGTGATATCTGGGTTCTGCTTCTAACTGCTATCTGAAGATTGCTCACCTATTTGCTTGATGAGTAGATCTGGTTTAGGCTCATAGGTTTATAGTTGATCGAGCAGCTAATCAGCAGTTGGTGTAGCAATTATAGAGTGACGAGTCACTTGGGGTATGAATCCTGTTTTCACAGCATGATCAAAAAATCATAACAAATTATCATAAAAACCATTAACATTTAACAATCCTAATGGCTTTTTGTGATAGTTCAACTTAGCCCAATATGCAATGCTAGAGATCCCATCTACCGTCTACAAACCACCGGGTAGAACAATAAAAGCTTGAGCATGGTAGAACATTTATCCCATACATTCAGGCAAGCTTGAAACCTGCAACTCTTGTCCGAAGAAACAGATGTGGTCTTCCAACTCCTTTACCCTTACACTCAAACCCTTACTTCTATTCATGGATGTAGAAATGGCCATACTTCCTCTTAGGCCCTGGATGCCTCCCCCATATACAAAATTGATCTTTCTAGCTGTTAATGCACTTCCAAGTTCGTTTGCTGCTATTATAAACTCTCTATCCTTACCCGTATCAGTTTCACCAAAAATGCAGATAGAAGTAAATCTACATCTTTGTATGATACCCTTTTTCTTTTCTTTTCTCTCAGACCATTTGTGCTTACAAGTGGAAGACTGCATATTTACAAGTGGAAGTGTGCATATTTACAAATGAAAGAGTACATATATATAACACTAAAGCAACGACAACAAAATCATACAAATCATGCATTTTTCAAAAAATTTTGAAAAACTTCTAACCCGAATGACCGACATAATTTGCATGAAGAAAAAGGGGAAAGAAAGTCAAAATTTACTGAGAAGATAAGACATAATAGACAAAAGCTATTGAAAAGATAAGATAGATTAGGCAAAAGCTATAGAAAAGATAAGACAATTAGACAAAAGCATGATTATGTATAGTAGTTGTGATTTTGGCTCACATCTTCCTCTGGTTTTACGTCCAGTAACGGCTTAAACGATTTGTATGAATTGAAGATTGGCCTCCCATCGAGTTTTCTTATAAACTAGCAAACAGGGTCTTTTAACGTCAGATTCCCAAGACAATAACGCTCTTTTTCTCTGTTGAATATGTCTGCTAAATCAAGAAGAATACGATGAACATCACCACTCGGATGCGTCTCAAGTGTTTGAATGATATTATCTAGTGACTCCTTACTCAGTCCATCCTTTATAAATTTAATTTTATCTTCTCGATTTATAGAAACCATACCTTTACTCCTACAGCGCTGATCACAATTCCACCTTGCACATTTATGGCAGACATTCATCCTTTTAGCTCTTTTCTTTTTGGAATAAGAACTTCTTCCCATTCCTGGTAAAAGTTTAACAAATGATTTATAAATCTCACATGCTAAACATACCTTAGCTTCAATGATCCAGCGTATGTCCACAGGAAGGCCTAAATGCTTGAATATCTTCATCCTTTCAAGTCAACTGCTATAGATATTCCTGAGCACATCTTTGGGAAGAGTGGGGAACCTGTTCTTAAGCTTTACAAGAGATTCCTCCAAGGTAACTTAAAATGAAAATGATGAAAAAAAAAATCTCAACGCAGTGCAGTGTGTTTTGCTGAGTAAGAAAAATGAGAGAGTAGGAAAGAATTTTTGAGAAAGTAGGAAAGAAATGAATGAGTAGAAAAGAAATGAGTGAGTAAAAAAGAAGTTTTGGGTTGCCTCCTAAATAGCCGCCCTTCTTTAATGTCTTTAGCTAGACAAAGACTAAATTAATTTTTTTATTTTTTAATTTAATTTTTTTAATATTTTTTTTTTATTTTTTTGATTGTAACTACTAAAGTGAAATACATCATCAGGGGCTACCAGAAGTCTTGCAAAATCACAACAAAACATCTAACCAAACCTTGGGCTGCCTCCTAAGCAGCACTAAATTTATAGTCTTCAGCCAGACTTCCTAAACAAACTACTAATCAAAAGTATCAAAAACCATGAGATTACCTTATCTTCATTTCTTTTCAAGCAACAATGTTTCAGACACAAGAAATGATCATTTAAAGTAATTAATTGTACTTCTTCAATCATAGACAATTTTAGATTACAATTATTTACTGAATTCAAATAAAGCACAACATGCATGTATTTGCAAACAGATTTAGGAGTTTTCAAAATTTTAGAGCATCCTACAAAATCCACTTGACTCTCATCAATAAGAGTCAACACTTCAATAGGAGAGACATGAACAACAACTTTTGGAACATCCACATTAGTTTCAACATCAGAGTTACAAAGATTAGGCTCTATAGCCGGAACCTCAATTGGACATTCGCTGTTCTCTCCAAAAGTGATTTCAAGTTCTTTATCACATACCACAAGAGCTAAAGTTTCATTCAATTTCACCTCCTCAACTTCCTCACAATAATCATCATAAACACAAGAAGTGGTCATCATGATCAAAGAATTATTTTGCCTCATAGTCTCAAGTGACGAAACAGTTTGACTCACATATATTCCAATATTTTGAACACTTGACTCAACACTAGTGACAATTTCCTTTTGCTCTCTAATAAATCTCTCTGTTGATTCCACAAAATCCTCATCTAATTTTTCTAAATCAGATTTTTCCTTATACTCAAAAGTGTGTTCTTTAATATATGGATATGAGTAGAAAGGAGGATTAAGACAATACCTGACATATGGATCCAAAAACTCTTGTTGCTCTAAATTTCCACTAGGATAAAAGGAATGATCAAAATCAAAACAATTTTGGTTCATATTGAAATCATCTCTCATATAATGACAAGTATTGCTATATGGACAATGCTTATAAGAATGACACTCTCCACAATAAGCACAAGAAAAACAATTATAAGGAGAAGAATTTTCAATCCAACCAGCATTTATATTTTCTTGTCTCATTCCATCCACATACATTCCAGAAAAAGAACCAAGATATGATAAGTTATCACTGATTAAACCAAATGAATGCTGTGAATAATCCATTTTTTTAAAAAAAATTGATTTTTTTTTTGAAATTTTTACATGAAAACTAAATTAGTATTAAAATTACTTGGTATTGATATTAATGACAATAATCCCTAGCAACGGCACCAAAAACTTGTTACAAGTTTAGATGATCTATAAAATGGTGCAAGTGTATACTTGCACCATTTCATAGATCATCTAAACTCATAACAATGCACCTCCTTGTACTATTGATGATTGGAAGCATGATATTTGTGAAAATGTTGAAGCTTGTATGAATGATATGAGTGTAAAAGACCATAGCCACGATAATGATTTTTCTCTTAAATCCAATGAATTTCATGATAGTTTTATACGGGTGTAACACCCCAAATTTTGACTAAGGGCTAATGAGAATTATTGAGAATGTAATTGTGGATTAAGTCAAAATTCTTATGTGTTTTATGGAAATATTAATTAATATGCCAAAAATAAAAGAGAAATTAAAAGAATGGAATTATTGGCTTTAAGTTGGTGATTAATGGAGAAATTAATTACTATCTAAGAGGAAATGAGATGTGTGATTAAATGGCTAATGGATGGATTAGAGAAGCTAATTGGTGACTTAGTGTGTGAGAGCCAATAGGAAGAAGACACTTGGCAAGCTCACATGTAAAGAGATTTGTGGAAAAGTCAAATGCAATTTTAAAGTATATTTTCTCTTTGTTCTTCCCTCTCATTTTTTCGACTGACATGAGAGGCATGGGGAAGGATGATCATCATTTCATCTTCTTTAACTCTCATCTCTCTCATCTTCTCTCTCTCTCGTTAGCCATTATTGTCCATAGGGGAAGAAGAAGAGCTTGAAAAGGTAAGAAGAATTATCCCTAATACTCAACTTCCATTCATTAAAGTTGTTCCTTGAGTTAAGAGCTTCGTTTTGGTGGTTATAGTTCCTCCTTTGGTGTTGGTTTGAGCTCTCAAGGAATTTTGGAGGTTTGAGAATCAAGAAGTCCTTTTAGAAAAGTTAAAGAGGTAAGTGAAACCTATCTATCTATTTAAGTTTTGTGCCATTTGGATTAGTTTTGAATTTCTGGGAATTTATTGCCTATTTTTGAAATAAGAGCCATTGGGCATTTGGCATGTTATTGGTGTGGAAATGGTATATTTGGAATGTATATGGATAGATAGGATTGATTGAGGATTGAATGATTGAGTTTAGTGATTTTGGAAATTTAGTGTTTAATGTTGCCCAAAGACCAAAGCATGATAATGGAGTAGGAATTTGGTTGTTTTAATGGTTTTATTGGATTCCTTGAGTGATTTTGTGCTGGGATAGCTTTGGTTGAGGTTTTGGGTCCATCGGAAGCTCTTAGGAAAATTTTGGGAAAGACTGTCAATGTTTCTACGTTTTCTGGTTTCTGATGTATATCACTCGAGTAAGGCGGTGAAATTCTTCGTTTTACCTTTAGTTTCTACAGTGCACTTCTGTGAAATGGGCAAGGGTGTTGCCTCACTTGTGAGTGTGGTGGGTTCTCACTCGAGGGAGCTTCCTCTCACTCTAGTGCTGGTGTATTTGACACCCATAACTTGCCTCTTGGGTTAACACTTGTGGTTAATGAGCAAGAGTGCGTTCTGGCACTTGTGGGGATTTAGTCTCCACCCGAGTGAGAAGTCTCATGCTCAAGTGCTTCTTCCCTCTAAAAACTCCCATTGCTCTCGGGTTCTCACTTCCTAGGCTTCACTCTCTAGTGCTTGAGTGAAGCATTTGGCTATCACTCGAGTAAGGTCTTGTGTGCTCGAGTGTCTCTGTCTCTGATAAAGTTCTTGTGCTCTTGTGTGCTCACTTACTATCCTTCACTCTCTAATACCCGAGTGAAGACGTACCATCACTCGAGTGAGGCCGTCTTCACTCGAGTGAAATAGTGAAAAATGTCAGTGTTTGTGCTTCCAAAAGGGGATCCCCGGGGTAGTTCATCCAATCCTTTAGTGCTTTTATTAGAGGCATATATGAGTACTTAAGAGACAATAATGATAACCAATTTAAGCATTGTGAAGATATTGAGTATTGGACTAAGTGGTAACGCATCGTCCTTAATTATGACTTTAGGATTTGATATCTGCCTGGAGCGTAGAAGGCCTGTGCCTGCTTAAGAACGGAAAGACCAAGATAGTAACACTTTATCCTATATCATGTATATTACATTGCTTGCTTGCATTAGTCATTGAATACAGATACAGTGAGGGGACGTGGCGAAAGCTCGGCCTTGAATACAGATATAGTAAGGGGACGTGGCGAAAGCCCGGACTTGAATACAGGTACAGTAAGGGAACGTGGTGTAAGCCCGGTCTCGAATACAGCTTTAGTTGAGAGGACGTGGCATAAGCCCGACCTTGTATACAGTGAAGGGGACGTGGTAATGTACCCGGCCTCGAATATTGATTGCCGTATTGTGATGTATGCTTACTTGCTTTGTTTATATGCATCATATACGTAAACTGTTGCTACTGGGATTCTTTTAAATCTCATTCATTCCAAATAACATTTTTAGACAGGGCAAGTGGATCGAGAAGCAAACAAGTGGATAAGGGCGATTAGGACTACCAGTGGTAGTCTTAGCTATGATTTTTTTTTTGGTTTTTTATTGGTTATCATTTTGGACAATGTATATATTGATTTGACCATATAATTGTAGTTTTTGTGTAATCCCCGATATGGGAAACTAAGATGGGTAATGATGCCCTATGCAAACTCTTGGATTAATGTTATTATCCCGGGTGAACGTCTGGAATTTTGCTGATACTCTGATATTGTATATGTGACAAACCAAACAGGCCAATTATTTTTATAAATGAATGAATGGAGATCTATTTATACATGTGTTGTAAAAGTTTTTAATTACCTCTGATCTCTCATTTCATTATTAAATGCATTTAAACACTAATCACGGCCGTTATTATGACGGGGGTTACAACGGGAATATTCAAATACTTTGATTGATAATTTTACAAATGAAAATGAATCTTTTCATATGATTCTTTCTTATGATTTGCCACCTGATATAGAAAAGGAAAATGATTCTTTTGAAAATTCAAAATTTTTTGGTGGCAATGACTTGAAAAATTCTCTTTTTTCTTCCACTCTTTTGTCTGCCATCTCTTGTGATTGCAATGATGATGTGGTATATCCCAACACTAAGTTGGATTTTTCACCTTACACTTTGCAAAAGCAAGAGGATTTTCAAAGGTTGATTGATTGTTTCACTCCTACTGATAGGTGTGTCATTGATTTCCTTGGATGTGATAGTTATTTGGAGAGTTTGAAACTTCATGTGCCTTTATTTCACTTGAAATCTCTCTTTGTTTCTAGTTTTGGATAGGATAGTGCTTCTAGCTTGTCTATTTTGCAGGCACATTCTTGGAAAGATCATCAGAGGTACCAACATACACCGTACACTCTTGGACCTCCAAGCCACCTCCACCACGGAAATTACACACAGGAGAAGTTGTTTTCAACGGCAAATGCATGATTCTCATTGAGGATGAGAACTTCTCCTTTAAGCAACTCTAGCTATTTTAACATAGGTTGCCTCTTTCCTTACTTGTTTCTTCCGAAATCTTATGATTCTTTGAGCTTAATTGTTGTATGAAGAAGATAAGTGTGGGGGAAGGACACAATTTAGTAGAAAAGTAAAAGTCATGTTGTTTGCAAGTACAATAAGAACTTCCTTTGTTTGCTTTGAATCTTTTTTGCCACTACCCAAGGTTATCTGACCCGGACCAGACCGGCCGAACCGGCCAAGAAACCGACGACCTAGGCACTAAACCGGTCTGGGTCAAATTTTTTAAAATATTTTTTAAAGAAAAAATTTCCTTTAGAATTTCATACTATAAGCCTAAAATATTCCATTTCTCATCGGTTTGGTCCAGGTTTAGCTCCGGTTTGACTTCGGTCTGACCTACTGACCCTTGACCCAGTACCCCGACCGATTCACTAACCAATCCAGGTTTAATTACCTTGCCACTACCACACTTAATTACCATTGTGTCTTAAATTTCAACTTGCTTTACATATTGAGGACAATGTGTTGATTAAGTGTAGGGGAAGGAAATACATTTGGAATCCCAAATGTTATTTTTAAATGAGAAAATGCCTTAAACTAGAGATTTTTCAAAAAATTTCAAAATTTTTTTTGAATGACTTACTTTGATGCATGAACTAAGTGGTAAAGGGTCGCATTTGCTACTTTAGAATTGTAAATTGTGGGAAATTCTTTGAAATTTCATGAGATATAGTGTTTTAGCAATTTTTTAAAACCATATTTTTCTTTTCAAGCGAATGGGAAAAGAAATGAACCTACAACTGGATTCTTACTTACTCCTTGTTTTAAAAAAAAAATTTAAAAAAAAATTATATAGTTTGAAAAAAAGAAGTTTTTGTATCATTAGTGCATTGAAGAGTTCAGTATTATTATAATTGAGTACAATGTTTTGATTAATTATATTGGTAACGTTAGCACTTGGAATATTTAAGTAGATGTTTTGTGGTTAGCTTCTTAAGCAATTGATTATATTAGAAGGAGTATTGGGGAAAAACCATGTTGGAAGATTATTTGGGCTTTGAATTATTTCTATGTGTGAATGTTCAATTTATTTTTCACCTTCTAGAACTTGTTTCCACTCTTTTTTGAAACAACATTTGCATTAGTGTGATGGAAATGAAAAAGGCATTCAATTTTAAACCCTTTCACCCAGACACAAACCCCCATTCATCACCATTAGCTTATCCCTTTGAATCATTCCTATGTTGTGTGCATGTCATTTATTCATAGTGTTCATGGTATTCTAAAATAAAAGTGAATTGCCAATAAAAGGTTAAATAGAAGAAGAAGAAGAAGAAGAAGAAGAAGAAGGTGGATAAAAAAATATAAAGTTTGAAATAATAAAAAAGAGTATGTTAAAAAAAATTTATAGTTTGAAAAAAAAAAGTAAAAAAAAAAATTCATGAATAAAATAAAAATATGTAAAAAAAATTTGGCAAAAGTTTGTCAAGTATTTAGTTTCTATGAACCTATTCAATAATTTTGACTTGCATATCAACCATTTTTTTCTCAATACATCTACTTATGATAGTTACCATAAGTTAGTTATTTAAAAATAAATATAGCCTTTAATCTTATGATAATTACCCAAATGAAAAAATATTTACAAAAACAAATAAAATGAAAATTAAATAAAAATGGAACATTTATTTACAAAAATAAGGAAAAATATATTTATTTTTAAAATTGGACTTGACCTAGGAAGAAAACCTAGGGCCTACGTACCCTTTGGAGGGATCAAAGCCCACGTAGTTTGTTAGGGGTAGAAATGCGTGCAACTTTGTTGGTGTTTTTTAGAAAAAAATATTTATTTAATTTATTTGAGAAAAATATTTTTTGTTTGGCTTGTGTTTTTTATTTTTTTTAAAAAAAGAATTTTTTTTTTAATTATCTCATATGAAACCAAATTCATTTATTTTAAAAAAGGAACTTTTTTTTTATTATTTTGAAACTTTTTGTTTGCAAAAGAGAGAGAGAGAGAGAGAAAAGAAAAGAAAAAAAAAGAAAAGAAAGAAGAGTTCATCAAGCCAACAAGGAATCGCATTCTCATCATATCATTCATTGTAGAAAGTCCAAAAAGACAAGAAAATAAATAAAGACATGGTGAGAGTGTATATCTTTTATGCTTTGAACCCTACTATAATAAGAGATAAGATGATAGAACCACATAATAAACAAGAGGCAAGTATAATCACATTACCCATATTTATTAAGCATGACACCTAGCACATTTAGAAGACAAGGCAGCATGTACCTCTTGATCTCAAACACAAACACGTCCAGTGATGTTAATGTCATCCGTACAAGTGGCTCAATGAATGGAGTAGCTAGGTGATTCACATCCAGCAATGTAATATCATATGTTAAAGTAGGTGGGGTGATTCATGCAGTTGTTTTTAACATAAAGGTGATTCATGCAGAGATAAGCATAAAGAGAAGAATAGTCATAAAAGAGCATACAGGAGGGAGAATTAGTCAAACACACAATTTATAAAAGTGGCTGGACATTATCACAAGTAAAAGAAGAGCATGCGAATAAAGAGCATTGAGCGAAATAAAATGGCCTCTTATGTCAGCTACCCTTTAGTATGAGAATTATGTATGAGTAATGAAATGAGAAAATAAAATTAGCTCTCTACCTTGCCTCCTTGCTCTCCCAAAATTCTTGTGTTTTTTGCTTCAACCCTTACACTCCTATTTACAGTTTCAAGGTAGGGTTTTCTTCATAAATGCTCATTCTATTTTTGAATTTTCATTTTTGATATTTTTTTTGTATTTTATGTTAAGAACTACCTAACTTGACCCAATCACCATTAATGGAGATTTTTTTTAATTTTTTTTATTTTTTTTTGTATTTTCTATTAATAAAACTTCCTAACTTGACCTAATCACCATCAGTGGAGATCTTTTTTCGTTTTTAATTTGTTTTATTATTATCCCCACAAGTAGTTTCCTAATTTGAACCTATCAACATAAATGATTTTTTTTTTTTATTTTTCATTTTTTTTAATTTATTATTTTCCCTTAATAAATGACAATGCCAATTTGGACAGTAATTATCATCAATGAGGGGGTTTATTTTATTTTATTTTATTTTTATTTTTTTACCTTTTAATGATGATTACCAATTTGGACACTGATAATCATCAATATGAGGACTTTCTTATTTTTTTTTATTTTTTCTTTCAATTATGTTTGCCAATTTGGTCACCAATCATCATCATTTTTTTTTAATTTTTTAGTGGGGCCCGAACAAAATAGGGTGTACATAGTTGCCCCTCTTTACTTGTTTCATAGCTAAGAAAAGTGAGATTCTCGTCTATGAAGTAAGTAAAGATAAGAACACATATTTTGTCTGGCCAAAAAATAAGGTGCCCCCTTAGAATCAAAGAGGGTTTGGACAAAATACAGTGGCCATGCCCCTCTTTACTTGGTTCATAGGGGAGAAGAACACAGGTGGAGATAGATGATTACCTGGAGTGGAAGTGAAGCGCCTAGTTACATAGGACTTTGGTGGGGCGTAAAAGAATTGTGCCAGCCAGTACAGAGTGCCTGGTGATACAGGGCTTTGAAAGAATAGCGTCTGCTGTTACAGGGCTTCAAAAGAATTATGTCAGCCGTTACTGGGCTTAAAGGGTGCCTGTCGATACATGACTTTGAAAGAATAGTACATGTCGTTACAGGGATTTAAAAGAATTATGCCAGTCGTTACTAGGCTTAAAGGGTGTCTGCTGATATAGGGCATTGAGAAGGTGCCAGTGTTACTGGTGTAACCCCTACCGTCATTAAGGCCGTAATTAGTTTTTAAATACGTTTTATAGTTGAATAAGAGATCCGAAATAATTAAAAGTTTTTTGAAACACTTGTACAACATGATCTCCATTCATTTTTAAATAAAAATAATTGGCCTGTTCGGTTTGTCATATATACAATATCAGAGTATTAACAAAATTCCCGACATTCACTCGGGATAATATCATTAATCCAAGAGTTTTATAGGGCATCATCGCCCATCTCAATTTCCCATACCGGGGATTACACAATAACTACAAACCTATGGTCAATCCAATATATACATACATTTGTCCAAATGATAACCAAAAACCAAAAAGAAACTAAGACTACCAACGACAATCCTAGTTGTCCTTGTTCACTTGCTTATCTCGAGATCCACTTGCCCTAGCTAAAAATGTTATTTGGAAAGAGTGAGATTAAAAAGAATCCCAATAGCAACAGTTTACGAATATGATGTATAATAAAACAAAGCAAGTAAGCATATATCACAATGTAGCATAACAATATTCAAGGCTGGGCTAACCGCCATATCCCCTAAACAATATCCAAGGCCGGGCTCACACCACATCCCCTCAATAATATTCAAGGCCAGGCTTCCGCCACGTCCCCTCGCTCATTTAATGATTAATACAAACAAGCGATGCATTATACATGATATAGGATAAAGTGTCACTACCTTGTTCTTTCCTTCCTTGATCAGGCGTAGGCCTTCTACGATCCGGGCAAATATCGAATCCTATAGTCATAATTAAGGACGACGTGTTATCACTTATTCCAATACTCAAATGACTTCAAAACACTTAGTTTTGGTTATCATTAAAGTCCCTTAAGTAGCTATGAAAGTCTCTAACAATCGCCTAAAAGGATTGGGAAGTACTATCTCAAAGACCACCCTTTTTAGTGTGCCTCGTAAAACGTGCCGCTTCCGGCGTTCGACTCGGTTTTAAAGTATTAAATCTATAAGAAATATGTCATAACCTATCCAAGTATCATTTTAGACTCTTCCATAGTGTTTCTTGTAGTTGTATTAGCCTATGGTGAAAATTTACCAAAATGCCCTCGAGACCCCGTCGCGGCCCCGTCGTACCGGTCCGATGGCACGTTTTCCTAAAATTTTGACAAAGGCTATTCTGATGTATTTTTGCCCAAGGAATCCATTTCCGGGATTGAAATCACCAAAATCATTGTCAAATTATGAAAATACCCTTGACAACCCCTATTTAGGGATTTCCGTGGCGTTTTTGTAATTATGCTTTTTCGGCCTCTACCGAAAAAGTGCCCAACTGTAACCCCACATATTTTTGCCCACTGAATCAAATGGAACCATATATTTCATGTAAAACCAGATCCTACCCCTCAGAACAGTGCTGGCTGAAAGTTTAGGCAAAAATTGGAAAAATTAGACTTTTGTGTCTTAGCTTCCAAAAATTATAACTAATTCTAGAAAAATTGAAATGAGGTGATTCCAAAGCCTATTGAAATCTATTTAAGTCCCCTTTACTATAAAAATATGGACCATTACCAGAAATTACCACAAAAATCCATAATTTAAGAAATGTCCACACTACTCCAGAATTATTCCCAGATTTAACATCAAACTTTGGACAGTCATAACTCCTAGCTCAAAAGTCGAAATTATATAAATTATATGTCCATTTTGAACCTTGGAATGTGAAATTTAAGACGGGAAATTTTCATAATTTTCCAACACCATTTACTATTTTAAAACGTCCATACAAGACCACTTCCAGCACAGAGTTTTTCACTGACCAAACTTGCAACTTTTCAATCCAAGTTTCCAATCAACTTCTATCTATCCAAGATACATCTCAAAACACCATATCTATGACGACAACAACTCAAACACCACAAGACCCCGATTTTCGAAAATAGGGTTAAATTCCCAAAAATTCCAACTTAACCAAAGGACCACAAAACTTATATCAAAATGTTCAACTTACTCACCTCTTTAACTTTCCCAAAGGAATTCCTTGGTTCACCAAACTCTATATTTCCTTGAGAGCTCAAATCACCACCAATGGCAAATCTAAAACCATAGAATTGAAGCTCTCAACACAAGGAACAAGATTGAAGAAGAGATTTTTTGCATTAGAGGTCACTTGGAGGGTCAAAATGGTAAGAACTTACCTTTGCTCTTCCTCTTTTTTCTGTAGCAAGAAACATCAAAAATGGAGGAAGGGAGAAATGAGAGAGAATGAGAAGGATGAAGAGTGAAGGAGAAGGAGAAATGATGGGTCTTCCTAGCCCATACTCACGCAGCTGAAGTGTAGGAAAAGAGAAGGAAGGAAAATCATTTAACATGTGGTATTTGACTTTTCTTCAACAACTATCACCATATTATCTTATCACATGTCCAACTTTCCTCATTTCTCACCAAATAAGCAACCATATAGTTACACTAACTAGTCCATTAATCATTTAGTTACACTTCTCATTTCTCCTTAGTTAGTAATTAATTTCTCCATTAATCACTAATTAATCAACCAATAATTTCCATTCTTTCCATTTTCCCACTAATTATGGCATATTAACTTAAATTGCCACATAACCCATAATAATTCAAACTTTAATTCACAAAATATTCTCAATAATTATCATTAGTCCTTAATCAAAATTTGGGGCGTTACAACTGAGCTTTGAAAGAATTGTGCCAGCAGTTACTGGGCTTTTGGGGTGCTTGCAAATACAGGGCTTTAAAAGAATTGTGCCAAGTGTTATTGAGCTTTTAAAGAATTGTGCCAGCTGTTACTGGGCTTTGAGAGTACCTGTCGATATAGGGCTTTGAAAAAATAGTGCTTGCCATTACAGGGCTTTAAAAGAATTGTGCCAAGCGTTATTAGGCTTTAAAAGAATTGTGCCAGTCGTTACTGGGCTTTGAAGGTGCCTGCCGGTACAAGGCTTTGGAAGGGTGCCAGCCGTTACTAGGCTTTGAGGGTGCCTGCCGGAACAGGGCTTTAAAAAGGGTGCTAGTCGTTACTGAGCTTTAAGGGTGCCTGCCGGTGGTGCCAGCCGGTACTGGGCTTTAAGGGTGCCTGCCGGTATAAGGCTTTAAAAAGGGTACTAGCCATTACTGAGCTTTGAGGGTGCCTATCGGTGGTGCTAGCTAGTATTGGGCTTTGAGGGTGCCTGCTGGTACTGGGTTTTGAAAAGGGTGCCAGCCATTACTGGGCTTTGAATGTTACTGCCGGTACAGGGCTTTAAAAGGGTGCCATAAACATGTGATTCCCCTTGGAGTAGTGCTTACGAAGAAGATGACATTGATAATAATGATGACAATGATGATGAAATCCTAATGATGATTATGAATACAATAATGATGCTAATGATGATGATGATGATGATAGTAGTGATGATGATGATGATGTTAATGGTTATGTTGATAATATAGGTGATGACATGTTAATGAGAATGAGTGTAATACTAGTAGTGTTAAAGAATAGCCTGGTAGGTGATATTACTCCTTCTTCTTCCGGTACCTAACCAGAACCCCCTTACTCACACAATCTTGTCGGATGTATGAAGATGTGTATAATGAGATTCACATAGATGCCACAGCCTAAAAACCTCAGTTTAGATTGTGTCCCTTTGTCAACTATTTGACCCCTCAACAAAAATTCCAGCTAAGACCTTCGCTAATGATCTTGAAATTACACAAGTTAAATGGGAGTAGAGGAAACCATGTATAACATCATGAGTGTTTATCCAGAAAAAAGTTGTGCTTTCATTAAAAAGAGTTACCCTTATACAAATCATGACACAAAGTTTGACATGCGATTTAATGGAAGGGAAAGATATACTCAGGATGAAGATTTATTTAAAGGAAATGATCTTCCAATATTCAAGTGGATGCATAATTATGAGCACATATTGGTGTAGATGTGATGCTATTAGGAGGTCCTTTGCTTTCAATTCCATGTAGTCCCCTTGATAGTGCCTTGCTTAATTGCCAGAGATATGCACTTTTCGATGAATGACTACGGAGTCTTCCAAATAAACAAAGTAAAGAGAGTCATGGGGCTAGGACTGATAACCTTTTTTGATATTTGTTTAACCTACCCTTTTGGGTTTTTGACTCAACGAGCTCCGAATTTTATGCTTTATTTTTCTTAAGCCGCCCTTTCGGGTTTTCAACTTAGCGAGCTTTTTTTTTGCTCTAGCTTCTACCTAAGCTGCCCTTTCGGGTTTTTAACTTAGCGAGCCCTTTTTTTTTTGCTCTAACTTCTGCCTAAGCTGCCCTTTAAGGTTTTCAACTTAACGAGCCCCTTTTTTTTTCTCTAACTTTTTCCTAAGCTACCCTTTTGGGTTTTCAACTTAGCGAGCTTTTTTTTATGCATTGTATTTCTTTACAGCATCTGAATTGATTGGTCTTGGTAAATCTTGGTTATGTATGTTTGTCAATATCAATGCCCATCCAGAAAAAGACTGCTTAACAACATATGGGCCTTCATAATTCAGAGCCCATTTACCTCTGTCATCTTCTTGATTTGGCAAGATCTTCTTGAGAACTAGGTCTCCTACTTTAAACCCCCTAGGTCACAGTTTCTTATTAAAAGTCCTTGCCACTTGTGATTGATATAACTGCCCATGACATATTACTATGAGCCTCTTTTCTTCAATTATATTTAATTGTTCAAACTAAGAGTGTATCCATTCACTTTCATCTGGGTCTAATTCAGCAAAAATTCTCAAGGATGGTATTTCCACTTCAATTGAAGTGATAGCCTCCATGCCATAAACTAAAGAGTAAGTGGTTACCCTAGTTGAAGTACGCATTGTGGTACAGTATTCATGTAATGCATATGCAAACATTTCATGCCAGTCCTTATAGGTCATTGTAATTTTGCTAATAATCTTCTTAATGTTTTTATTAGCTGCCTTGACCACGCCATTCATTTATAGCCTATATGGTGTAGAATTATGATGTTTGATCTTAAATTGATTGCATAATTTTTTAACTACTGCCCCGTTGAGGTTTGGTGCATTGTCAGTTATGATCCTCTATGGCAACCCATATCTACAGATGATATTGGCCTTTAAGAATTTGATAAAGGCTTTCTGAGTAATACTAGCAAAGGAATTGGCTTCCACCCACTTAGTAAAATAGTCAATAGCAACGAGGATGAAGTGTATCCATTCACTTTCATCTGGGTCTAATTCAGCAAAAATTCTCAGGGATGGTATTTCCACTTCAATTGAAGTGATAGCCTTCATGCCATAAACTAAAGAGTAAGTGGTTACCCTAGTTGAAGTACGCATTGTGGTACGGTATCCGTGTAATGCATATGCAAACATTTCATGCCAGTCCTTATAGGTCATTGTAATTTTGCTGATGATCTTCTTAATGTTTTTATTAGCTGTCTTGACCGCGCCATTCATTTATGGCCTATATGGTGTAGAATTATGATGTTTGATCTTAAATTGATCGCATAATTTTTTAACTGGTACCCCGTTGAGGTTTGGTGCATTGTCAGTTATGATCCTCTCTGGCAACCCATATCTACAGATGATATTGGCCTTTAAGAATTTGATAAAGGCTTTCTGAGTAATACTAGCAAAGGAATTGGCTTCCACCCACTTAGTAAAATAGTCAATAGCAACGAGGATAAAACGATGACTATTCGAAGCTTTTAGGTTAATCGGCCCGATGACATCAATTCCCGACATGGAAAAAGGCCATGGAGATACAAGACAATGTATTATAGTCGGAGGTGTATTAGCTTTGTTGGCATATATCTGGCATTTATGACACTTTCTAACATAATTGATACAATCTTTCTCCATAGTTATCCAGTAGTAACCAGACCTTTAAGCTTGTTTAGTTAATAAGTGGTCATTTACATGTGTACTGCATATGACTTCATAGATCTCTACCATAATCTTGTGCGCCTCCCTCATGTCTACACAGCAAAGCAATGCCCCATCAAAGCTCCACTTATATAGGACGTTATTACTAATAAAAAACCCTATGGCCATTCACCGGATGGTCTTCTTTTCATTGTGTGTTGCATCTGGAGGGTAAGTACCATGTTCCATATACATCTTGATATTATGGTACCAAGGTTGCTCGTCGTGCTCTCTTCCAATATTGAAGCAAAATACTAACAAACTTCTAGTCTCAATCTGTATTAGCTGAACTTGGACCCCATAATAGAGTTAGATCATAGCTGCTAAAGTAGCTAAAGCGTCAACAAAGTGATTCTTTTCTCTGGCCATGTGATGGAAATTGATTATTTCAAAATTTTTTATCAACTTTATAAAATACTCTTGATAAGGGATCAACTTTAGGTCTTTGGTACGCCATTCACCAGTCACTTGATAAATTATAAGTGCTAAGTCACCATAGACTTTTAAGTTTTTTATTCCAAGATCTATGGTAGCTGGGAGACCATTAATACAAGCTGCATATTTTACCATGTTATTGGTGCAGTCGAACCTTAGCTTTATAGCAATTGGAAATTGCTTTCCATCTAGGGATATGATTACTGCCCTTACACCATTGCCATGCATATTTGCTGCCCCAATTGGATCCTCTATAACACATATGTCTTCATTTGGGAATTTGAAATCTAGTGGCTGGCATTCATCTATGGGGTTTTCCACTAAGTGATCGGCTATCGTACCACCCTTGACGGAATTTTGAGTGACATATCTTATATCATATTCAGACAATATTACCTGCCACTTAGAGACTCTTCCAGCTATATACTGGCTTTTAAAGATGTACTTGAGTGGGTCTACTCTAGAAATTAACCAAGTGGTGTAATAAAGCATGTATTGCCTCAACTTCCTTATAGCCCAAACTAAACCACAACAAGTTCGCTCGATCATCTGGTAACGTGACTCACAATCATTAAACTTCTTGCTTAAGTAATAGATCCCTTGTTCTCTTCACTTATATGCATCGTGTTGTCCCATCATGGCTCCCATAGAGTTTAGTCATATTGTCAAATACAAAATTAAAGGTCGTCCTAGTACAGAAGGAACCAAAATTGGGGGATTTAGCAAATAATCCTTGATTCTATCAAATGCCTGCTAGCAATCTTCATCCTACTTCCTTATGCAGTTCTTCTTTAAAAGCTTGAATATCGGCTCACAAGTTGCAGTCTGGTTGGCAATAAATTGTGCAATGTAATTCAATCACCCCAAAAAGCTTCAAACTTCTTTTTCTGTTTGAGGAGGGGGCATTTCCCGTATTGCTTTTACTTTGTCAAGATCTACTGTAATCCCTTATTGACTTACAATGAACCCCAACAATTTACCAGATAAAGCCCCAAAGACACACTTGTTAGGATTTAGTCGCAGCTTGTACTTGCGTAGCCTTTCAAACATCTTCCTTAGCACCACAACATGGCTTTCTCCCTCAGAAGATTTAGCTACCATATCATCCACGTATACTTCAAGTTCTTCATGCATCATATCATGGAAGAATGCCACCATGGCACACTGATAAGTTGCCCCTGCATTCTTTAGCCTGAATGGCATGATGCGACAACAATAAGTGCCCCATTGCGAATAAATGTGGTCTTTTCTTTGTCCTCTTCATCCATAGGGATTTGGTTATACCCTGAGTACCCATCCCTGAATGAGTACCTATAGCTACGGGCCGTATTATCAACTAGGACATCAATATGAGGTAATAGAAAATCATCTTTTGGGCTAGCTTTATTTAGATCTCCATAATCAACACATATTCAAATTCTACCATCCTTCTTTAGGAAAAGAACAACATTTGTCATCCATTGTGGGTATTTAGCTACTTCCAGGAAACCCGCTTCTAATTGCTTCATCACCTCATCTCGAACCACTAAGGAGATATCGGAAGTAAGCCTCCTCAATTTCTGCTTTTTAGCCTTGGTGTCTGGGAATAAGGGAATCTTGTGAGAGGCAATTCCTAGATCAAGGTATGTCATGTCTTGATAGGACCAGGCGAACACATCCATGAATTCTTTGAAGAGTTTAACCATTTGCTCTCTTTTGGGGTTATCTATTATCTTTAGTTCTCTATTTTCTTCCTCTATGCCCATATTTATTACTTCAATTACATCTTCATGTGGGCACATTCTATTGTCGTCAGATTTGAGGATTTTTTTTATACTTGAATGATCTCATCATCATCACACTCATAACCAGGCATATTAATGGCAACAAGCAAATAATCATTCAGGGACTTAGAAACCTCTGCGTTGGACAAAAGTTCTGAGGAAATCGATTTCCTAGGGGGCAAAAAATGAACAATGAATGAATAGAAGGAAGGAAAAAAGGAAGAATAGATATAAATAAGTGAATTTTATTCGCATATCATTCTTTATTCATGATTCATATAAGAGTGCGCCTAAAGGCGCATACAAAACAAAAAAGGATAAATTTTAGCTAGGCATGTTACTCTAAAATAATAGAATTGAAGGTGTCTTCAAACTCCTAATTTTCTAGAGCTTTTCCAGAATCATCAGCAGAAATCCACGTGCAGGTCTTTTTGCCTTTTGTTGAAACTATTGCAACAGTCAGCTTGTTTTGCATTTCAGAAGATATCGAGATTGTCTTCTTTATGTGGGGGATTTCAAAGTGCTCATCCTCCCTCCTTATCTTCAAGCTTGTTTGCTCTTTTAACTATCTTTCTAATGGTGGCTCGTATCCTAACCCTTGGTGTTTGTGATTCTCTTGCAGATTTATAAGGGATTTGATGCCTTAGAGGTGAGTGCCCAATCCTCTGCCATGCTTCAACTCATTCTTCTCCATTATCTTGGTTACTATAGAGTTGATATTTTTATATCCCTTGGGTCCTTCAACTTCAAAGCCTTGGAAAACCATTCCTTCATCGTGCTCGGCAGCCTTAATGTATGGAAGAGAACTCAGCTTGCTTACCATGATTTCTTCTTCGCCCTTGATTATCACTATCTTCCCGCTATCAACAAACTTTACCTTTTGGTTCAAGGTAGAAGGTACTGCCCTAATTGAGTACATATATGGCCTCCCAACAGTATAGAGTAGGATGGGTCAATATTCATAAGCTGAAAGCCTACTACGAATGAAGTTGGTCCAATCTGCAAAGGCAAACGGACCGTTTCTAACACGCCTCTCTGAGTTACACCAAACCCTCTAACCACCATGTTACTCTTTTTAACATATGACGCCTCTACTGATAATTGCTCACATGGAGATAGTGGTAAACATTTAACACTGATCCTGCATCTATCAATACTTTGGCTACAATAAACCCTTTGCACTTTAGGGAAATATAGAGGGCTTCATACTGATTAACGACTGATTGAACAACTTCTTCTCTTGAAAATGAGATGGTAGAGAATGCCCTCGCCACATTCATAATGCTTGCCACCTTCTCTGGGGTCACACTGGACTGCACATATGCTTCATCTAGGGCCTTCTGTAGCGCATGACAATGCGGTTCAAAACTCAAGATCAAAGAGAGAATTGAGATCTTGGCAGGAGTTTTATTCAATTGGTCTACTATGCTATATTCACTTTGTTTTATGATTTGAAGGAATTCTGCATCTTTATTTTCCATGTCTTTTAGACTAGAACTTGATGGAATATCAACATTAGCTTGTTTTCCCTTCTTTTACGATCTGATATTTTACGGCAGATAAGCTTTCCCTCTTCGTTTTACTCTCGTTGGGCGAACTATTGTTTTATTGCTGGCCTCAGCTTCCATTACTTGCCCTGAAGGATTCTCAACAATACCTTTATAACTCCATAGTATGGTGCGATTACTCAGATATGGAAAATGGGCTGGTACCTTAATGGTCACTGAAGGCTGTTGCAATGGTGTCAAGATGGTGAAAGAAACAACATTAGAATTTCTTTTTTCATATGGTTCCTTCACGACAAGCTTGACATGCCTTTTTTCCACCATGCCTACTTCTTTCTCCTCTTGAGGCTTATAACTTGCTGCCTTTAAACAAGCATAAATATCTTCTCTTTCTAGCAGAGGATGATTAGAGAACTCAATTTCATCAATAACATTTACTTGGTTTTTATAGCTTGGAAGAGGATTGACGTTGATAGTAGATTTGTCATTCCTCTTCAATTGAATGTGTTTAGAATCAATTAAATCTAATACATTCCTCTTGAATGTTGCACAATCCTCTATTGAGTGTCCCGGGGCGCCCATATGGTATTCATATTAGGCATTAGATTCATACTAAGCGGGGAACAGTGGTTAAAGCTGTTTGTAAGTACCTGGCCCTAACAACTGAGATTCTAAAAGTTGGCGATATAGATCAGTATTTGTCATGCCAAAATCTGGCCACTGGCAATTATCTCATTGCTGCCAATTCCTTCGTCCTCCAGTATGACCTTGCCTATTTTGTGTCGAATTATTTTTTTTTCTGTTGATACCCATCATTAATACTGCCTTGATGTATTGCTTGGGGTTGTCTAGTAGTTTGGATGAAGATAACATCGCCTTCCTTCTTCTTCCCGTTGTTCCCTTTCTTGATGCTGCTCTCGCTTTGAAGAATCTTACCATCACGTATGTCAGCATCAATTTGCTCACCAATCTCAATCAAACTAGAAAAATTAGTGACATGCGTCCCAACCATGTATCTGTAGTAAGGTTCTTGTAAAGCACGGATGAAATAAGAACTAAGCTCAGATGATATAAGGGGAGGTTGAACTTGTGCTGCGACCGTCCTCCATCTTTGGGTATAATCTTTGAAAGCTTCAGTGGCTTTCTTTCTCATTGACTTCAATTGTTCCCTAGTAGGGGTAGTGTCAAGACTGAACCTATATTGTTTCATGAATACATTAGTCAAATCTCTCTATTTCTTGATCTTTGTCTGATCAAGTTGCATGTACCATTCTAGTGATGGCCCTTTCAAGCTCTCATGGAAGAAGAGTAGTAAGAAGTTTTCGACGTGTGACCATACAAGCATCTTGGTGCAATAGTCCTTAAGATGGTATATCGGATTCCCTGTGCCGTTGTACTTATCAAAGTCTGGCATCTTGAATTTCTTGGGAATCGAGACATGTGGTACCAAGCATACATATTTTAAATCAAGTGAACCCCAAGTGTTTGGTCCTTTGAGGGCTTTTAGTTTATCTTTTACTTCATCGAACTCTTCCTTCCATCCCTTCTTTTCAGCCAATGGGGAGGGAAGGTTGAAAGTGTATGTTGAATCTTTACCTGGGTTTTCCTCCTTAGGGCTCGGAATTTGAGGATTCTGTTTACTCTAAGGCTTATCTGTTGTTTTAACTTTCTTGCCATTTTCTGGTATACTTATCTTAGCATTTTTCAATGGATCAGATGTTCCTGACTCTTTCTCATTATTCTAGGCTTGAATAGCTATAGTCAAGGTGGAAATAATTTCTTTCAAATTTTCCATTTGTGCCTCCATATGAGACATCTGATGATTCAGATTAGATTCGGCTTCACCAGGATTGGCTACCATCTGACGACTACATAAGGGCGTGTTGTATGAGTGCGTAGGGGGTAGCTGGTTAGGACATTTAGACCGAGCAATATTGTACCACCTGCTTAAGAAGGAATAAAATATCATTAGTTTATTTAAACTTACAATTTTAAGTGGGCATAGCGAGTTATCACGATGTATTGGCATAAAGGTCTTCTAGCACAAGTATCCTTTAGGTTCCTCAGGGAATCTATTATTCCACAGAGAGAACTAGAGTTGATTATTAGATAGGAGGGACCTTGAGTCCCATCCTAGCCAAGATCTTTTCATTTAGTGAGTGTTTAGTCGGCACATAGTCTTCTGGAATGAGTGTCCTCTAGCCTCCTTAGAGAATGCATTATTCTATAAGGAGAACTAAAGTTGATCATTAGACAGAGGGAACCTTGAATCCCACCCTAGCCCAAGATCTTGTTATTGATCATAGTGATAAGTATGCAAAAACAATGATAGTAAAAGGAGCGAGATATGCTTTTATTCATTAATACCAAAATTTAGTTACAAGTTTGAGTTCCTCTACTATTTGATTACATAAGTTGAAAAATTCAACAATCTCTGCTGGTGGATTCAAAGGAATAATCATGCCTGCAGTGCGCTTGAATGTGCTAGCAAATTTTGGGATCTTGGTGTTAGAAAAGTTGATTAAGTTACCACACCTCTTTACCCATTCTTCTATCATAACAACTTGTCTGTGGTAGAGGAGTTCCCAGTTGGCTAAAACTTTCGTTTCATGATTTAGCTTGTCCACAAGGCTCTGGAAGGTTTCAGCGCTACTGTCCCATTCTTCTATCATCTTCAATAATCAAACTCTATTGTTCTTCATTTTCCTGTCGTTCTCTTGCATAGCCCTTTTTAAGCTTTTGTTTTCTTCTTCCAGCTTCATGATCCTTAAGCATTCCTCTTCTCCTTCTCTTTTCTGTCAATGTTTCTTGAAGGGATGCACATTTATCTTCTAGCTGACTCATATTTCTCTTATTTTGTGATTCCATCATAGACAGCTCCTCCAGCTCCTTTTCTCTTATTTCCAGGCACCTTACCAACTCTTTGTTTACTTATTGGGCATTATTTCCTAACAAAGGATCTTGGGGAGAATAAGATGGATTGGCTCCTTTAATTCTATCCTTGAGCCAATCCTTATAGGCCAGAGTTGCACCTATTTCTCTTTTCCCTAGCTTAGCTTTTCCCTTGGATGCTATCTTGCTCCAAGCTTCTTTGATTTCTCGACATAAGTCCTTCCCACTATCTTCTTCGTACGAGAAGTGTATGGCGTGCACTTCTTCCTGAAAGGGAACTTTTTGCCAAAATGCTAATTGTCTTAATGCTAAAGAAGGGTTGTAGTTAATACATCCTCTTGGTCCCATGAGAAGCATATTAGAAAAGTCCCCGCAGTGATGGATAATCTCTTCATCCTCCCACCATTCTATTTTCCATAAGAGATAATCTTCTGTTAACCATGAGAACTCCTTCCTCCAATCATTTTTATTTAATTGAAGATGATTGAAAGCTATAAGTGGATTAGTAAACTTGTCATGCCTTTCCCAGAAGTACTTCTTTTTTCCATACACATGACTTAGCATGCAAACCTCAAGCAATGCAAGAAAACATTTTATCGACCTTCCTTCTTTAGGTGGCACTAAGATAATGACATGTAGGTTTCTGCTAAAATAATGGGCACCAAGTCAATTTGGTAATGTTCGACCAATTGAAAGACACTAATAGCTCCCAAGTCGATTATTCCTGCTGATGAAGGAAAGAGGATAATGCCATAATAGTGAAGGCAAAGATCCTACAAAAATTCTCCTAATCTTTACTTTCTGCTAATCTTACTAAGCAAGCTTCCACTATAGTCCTTTTAATCCCCTTGACTTGTCTGGTGCCTACAATCTGTACTTCTTCTATATGAACCCCTAACAGCTTCGCTATTCCTCCTTGAGAAGGTAGCCAGCCTAAATAATGGTAGATCTTATCACTCCTCTTAATTGGCATCCTAAGGATTTCCTCGTATTCTTTAAGGGTTGGGGCTAGTTGAAAATCAGAGAAAGTGAAGCATCTTAAAGAGGCATCCCAATTCTTGCCCAGTTCTGTGATAGCCTCATTATACACAGGCACGTGTAATAAATCAATGATATTTTCATACTTCTTCATGAAGCCCAATTTGACTGAACCTTGAATGTAGCGACTTAATTGAATTAGGCCCTCAAGTGGTTCTACTCCTGCAATCAGTCTGATGCCCTTCCCTCTATATACCTTTCCTATAGGAACTTGATTTAAACTTGGTTTCTGTGTCATTTAACCTTTATGCCAAATTTTCAGTTGTTGGATAACTCGCTTGCCCTTTATTAAAGAAAAGAGAAGGAGGAGTCAGAAAGTATTTCCAAATGCATGCTATGCAGATGATTACATGTGCTTTCTAGCCTTGATATGGGTGATGGACATTGACAAAAAGAACTTCACCTCCTCAAGAGATCCAATACCCCATAGGGAGGATGAAGTGCCCATTAACTTGCGAACGGCCCAAGCTATTACATGGCTAAGGGTTTTGTTAAATGTTTATTTTGTCCAAG
The DNA here is from genome assembly GCA_963855925.1 of Inga laurina. NCBI lineage: Eukaryota > Viridiplantae > Streptophyta > Magnoliopsida > Fabales > Fabaceae > Inga > Inga laurina. The sequence continues at coordinate 5,341,374 of OY979710.1, forward strand.
GCTCATATCAAATGAAGCTAAATGTCAAGGGATGGTGCAAGGATACCACATGAGACATGAAAGAGTGATGACTTATACTTCAAGTTTTGGTATGGGTGATAGACATTAAGAAAAAAACCTTCACCTCCTTAAGAGATCTATTACCTCATAGGGAGAATGAAGTGCCCATTAACTAGCGAATGGCCCAAGCCATCACGCGGTTAAGGATTTTAAAAATGATGTTTATGTCCAAGGCCCATACAAATGAATGATATAATGATACCTTATGAGTCCTAAAGGATTATCTCTCATTGAGATGTTTTCTAACATGATTGATGGTCTTTTAGGGTCATAGACCCTTAGACTAAGGTTGGCTATCTAATGCATACACCATCCTTATGATGTATCTTTATGTGAAGTGATGCTAGATACATACTTAGGTGAAGCGACAATTAGTCACTTGATCCTAAGGGTTTCATTGATTATGCATAGATGACAATAATGATTATCAATAATAAATAAATATATGCCTTCCAGTGTCCTATTTTAGGAATGGCCCTAGATTGGTGGTATCTATCCTAAGAAAGGTAGGTACTAATTAATTGGGTAGGTCGATAATTTTCACTAATAGGTGCAATGGTTTCAAGGTGGTTCTAATTCTCAATGATAAAGGTCTCCTAATTGCCCCCATCATAAAGATGAAGACCCCATTTAACGAAATTGAGCTTCAAGGGGTTCTAAAAACCCTACAGGGATCAACCTCACCAAATGAGTAACAGCTAGGATGAAATCTTCACAATAACCTCAGAGGGTTCTTAAAACCCCATAGAGAGACTGCTAGAAACTTCCACTCACCTAAGGAACTCACAGACTCGGGTATAGGGCCCAAAATGTGTGTAAGAAGAACAGTGTGGTTGATTAGTGTGTGTGGAGAGAATACCAACATTTGGGCCTAGGTTCTAACTAACCCTCATCTGCTAAGCCGATCACAAGATAGATAGAAAAGAGAAAAAAACAAATAAATGAATAAGGAATTTAATAAATAAAAACAAATATTCACAAAACAAAACAAAAAAAAGAAAAAGAAAAAAGAGTAATTAAAATAAAATTAAGGCCATATTATTTTTAAACACTTAACTTAAATGGGCTTGACTCTCAAACCTTCCCCAGCGGAGTCGCCAAGCTGTAGCCTAAAATTTAGAAAACAAGGAGCAACCACCAAAATTTTAAAAAAATGATAATTTTGGAAACCTCTTTTGAAAATGAAACTGGTCTACAAAAACCATTTAAGATTCGGGAGTCATTTGTATATGGGGAAGGTGTTAGGCACCCCATAACATCCATTCATAAGAATAGTTACCCTAAGTTAGTTATTTAAAAATAAATATGGCCTTTAATCTTATGATAATTACCCAAATGAAAAAATATTTACAAAAACAAATAAAATGAAAATTAAGGAAAAAGGGAACATTTATTTTTTTTAAAAAGGAAAAATATATTTATTTTCAAAATTGGACTTGACTTAGGAAAAAAACCTGGGGCCTACGTACCCTTTAGAGGGATCAAAACCCATGTAATTCATTAGGGGTAGAAATGCGTGTCACTTTGTTGGTATTTTTTTAGAAAAAATGTTTATTTGAGAAAAATATTTTTTGTTTGGTTTTTGTTTTTTATTTTTTTTAAAAAGCATTTTTTTAATTATCTCATATGAAACCAAATTCATTTATTTTAAAAAAAGGAACTTTTTTTTATTATTTTGATACTTTTTATTTGCAAGAGAGAGAGAGAGAAAAGAAAAAAAGAAAAGAAAGAAGAGTTTATCAAGCCAACAAGGAATCGCATTCTCATCATATCATTCATTGAAGAAAGTCCAAAAGGACAAGAAAATAAATAAAGACATGGTGAGAGTGTGTATCTTTTATGCTTTGAACCCCGCTACAACAAAAGATAGGATGATAGAACCATATAATAAACAAGAGGCAAGTACAATCACATTACCTATATTTATTAAGCATGACACCTAGCACATTTAGAAGACAAGGTAGCACGTACCTCTTGATCTCAAACACAAACACGTCCAGCGATGTTAATGCCATTCGTACAAGTGGCTCAATGAAAGGAGTAGCTAGCCGATTCACGTCCAGCAATGTAATATCACATGTTAAAGTATGTGGGGTGATTCATGCAGTTTTTTTAACAGAAAGTCATGCAGATAAACACAAAGAGAAGAATAGTCATAAAAGAGCATACAGGAGGAAGAATTAGTCAAACACACAATTTGTACCAGTGGCTGAACATTATCACAAGTAAAAGAAGAGCATGAGAATAAAGAGCATTGAGCGAAATAAAATTGCCTCTTATGTCAACTACCCTTCAATATGAGAATTATGTATGAGTAATGAAATGAATTAGCTCTCTACCTTGCCTCCTTACTCTCCCAAAATTCTTGTGTTTTTTGCTTCAACCCTTGCACTCCTATTTATAGTTTCAAGGTAAGGTTTTCTTCATAAATGCTCCTTCTTTTTTTGAATTTTCATGTTTGATTTTTTTTTTTTTTGTATTTTATGTTAAGAACTACCTAACTGGACCTAATCACCATCAATGGAGATTTTTTTTTAATTTTCGTTTTATTTATTTATTTATTTTTATTTTTTATTAATAAAACTTCCTAGCTTGACCTAATCACCATTAGTGGAGACCTTTTTTCGTTTTTAATTTTTTTATTATTCTCCCCACAAGTAGTTTCCTAATTTAAACCTATCAACATAAATGATATTTTTTTTTATTTTTTATTTTTTATTTTCCCTTAATGAATGATAATGCCAATTTGGACACTAATCATCATCAATGAGGGGGTTTATTTAATTTTTGTTTTTTTATTTTTTCCCTTTTAATGATGATTGCCAATTTGGACACCGATCATCGTCAATAGGAGGATTTTCTTTCTTTTTTTTTTCTTATTTTCATTTTTTATTTTTTTCAACGATGATTGCAAATTTGGACACCAATCATCATCAATTATTGTTTTGATTTTTGAGTGGGACCCAGACAAAATAGGGTGTTCACAATTATTACAAGCCTTTTAAGTTCTCTTGATTCATTGCATTAATTGCTATTAACAGTAGAGAAATTAGAGTTATTACAAGCCTATGGTAAGGTGTTGATTAAGTGAACTAGAGTAAAATTGTCTCAATAAGGTGATATGAGTGAAACATAAATAATTTGAGAGTTTCTTGTGCTTCATTCTAATATTTTGGATTATGTAGTTAACTAATTTCTTTGCATTACTTGACTATTGCTAATGTTGACTTAAGAAATTTGATAAATTGATCTGTTGCCTTCTAATTATGAAATTGCTCATCTCTCAAATGCATTAGTGATTTCAATTTAAGATAATTGTACTTAATTGTCTTTGTTCAGGAGTACAAAGATCTAAGTGTGGGAGAATTGATTGAACCATATTTTTATATGATATTTCATAACTAAATTTGGATCTTAATGCATTTTCTAGGGTATTATTGTATTATTAAGCACTAATTTGAGTAAAAGATATTTGCATTGAATTTAGTGTAAATAAGGGCAAAATGATCATAATTTGTTAATTATTCATGCAAATAATTTCTTGGGCTTTTAATGGTATATTGTACTTAATTTTGCATTTCAGGTGTTTTGAGAAGAAATTGGCAATTTTGATGGTCATAATCAATATTTTGAAGACTGGGGAAATTACAGAAAAGGTCCCTATAATTGGTGAAATTACAAGTGAATGGGGAATATGGACTGGGAAAAATCACAGAAAAGGACCTTTCAAATAGTACATTTTTATCCCACAAAAGTTTCTGATATTTGCACTATCGTCCCTCACCAGAAGTTTTAAGAATTTCATACTGGTCCCTGGACCCATCAAATTTTCATGCAAACACAGTTTTTCCATCACGTGAACTTTGATTTAAAGAACATATCAAAATCATCATCACATTGACCTCCTTTTACCTATAGACACAGTCCCGACACAATTTGGTGGAAAGAGTGGTGGAGTTTGAGAGGGAGCCAAGCATCATCATCATCCCACCATCTTCTTCTGTCATCATCATCATCTCAACAACCATCTTCTCCCTTTGTCCTCCTTTAAAGCTGCTCACAGTATCATATCACATACACAACCTTCTTCTTTTTCCTCTTTCTTCCTCCTTTTCTTGGGGGTCGCTGGCGGCCTTCTTCATCACCACCATCGCAACCGGAGACCTCTCTTCATCCTCTTCTTCATTCCCAATTTTCCGGTGACCAGCCGTGAGAGCTTGAGAGGATAATAGGGAGGAAGAAGCTACCACCACCGGTGTCCTTTCTATCCATCATCGGTCTTCCTCATAACCACCACCGACGTCATTGGAAGAAAATATAGCCACCTGTCATCAACTTCTTCGGCCCCAACTTTGGCAAACTCCATCTTCAACCTCCCTTCACCTTCCTCCATTTCCACCGTCTTCATCAACCTTCTTCACCCCTTATTCCATTTCTTTCTCCATCGTAAGTCATTATCAGTACCACCACTGACTTCCAGGCCACCTCTGTTCAAACACCAATTACCGGAAAGACTCATCATCATTGTCATAAGCTTTATCCACCGTTAGCCTCACCATCATTGAGCACCACCTCTGTAACCCCCTTCCGTAATTCAAAAATGAGTAATTTAAACGAGCTAGAGACCGGTGGATCATTAAATTTCCTTTCTAATCCCTTCCTTTCGGTAGGGTTTTTGATAAATTCTTTCAAAACTTCATTCCTTCCCTGGTCTTAGTTTCATATTTTGAATGCAATTACATCACAAGGAATATCACATTCATATAAATATCAAAGTGCACACAATATCATCTCAGCAACTCCCGGGTTCATACCTTTACATAGAATTCATAGGGCACATTCACCCTTTACAATTTCTCAAACGGGGATTACACAAATTCTCATTCCAAATACATATCCGAATATGAATCCAAACATATACAACTCTAAATACATCTAAATCAAATACAATTATCCCAACTAGCAATGATAACCAACTATCAAACTCAAATATCCCAAAAGGAAGTCCTCGCCGCCCCTGAATGCTTGCTCCAATCTCGATCCACCTACCCTGTCTAAAATGTTAGTAGGGGAGGGTGAGATTCGAGCGAATCCCAGTAGGAAACATATATCAATATGCATGCAAGATAAGTGTTTAATGCATGACATGCTTGCATCACAATAACACATGCTCACATAATGACATATCCGCGTGCTCAATGTTTCAACAACATACTCATGGCCATAGCATAAATAGAAATAGAGCTTCAATCATTCATATATGTTTCACATAATCAAGCAAAGCAATATCATGCATCATTATAGAACACAAATATCATATACATGCGGAAGAGGTAAGTTCCCATACTTGTTCTTTCCATGTATGCTCCAGCACCGCTTACTCAATATCAGGCGAATATCGAACCAGGTTTAGGGGATATTGAACCCTATAAACCAAATCAAGGACATAGGGTCATTCTTTATTCCACATCCTCAACTTTATAACACTTAAAGTTGGTTACCATTCATGACCTTTAGGTCGCTAATCAAAGCCTAAACATATGCCTAAAGGCTTGGGAAAACACTTGACCAAAGACCATATTTGGAAGTCCAAAATTTCATTTTTGGGGGTTGGCCGTGGCCCACAAATTAACTGGCCGCGGCCAAAACAAGTCAGAAACATTTGGGCCACAGCCAAAAAAATCCTGTTTATTGGCTGAACTTCCAAAAATCATGACTAATTCCAAAAAAATAGAAATGAGGTGATTCTAAAGCCAAATGAAAGATATTTAAGTCCTCTTTACTACAAAAATATTGGCCATTACTAGAAATCACCACACAATTCCAGAATTACACAAATTTCATCACTGCCCCAAAACAGAGTCCATTTTTGACCTTAAACTTTGGACAGTCATATCTCCCAACTCCCAAAACGAAATGGCACAAATTATATGTCTATTTTGAAGCTTGGGATGTGAAGTTTAATACTGGAAAGTTTTATAATTTTCATACATCATTTGCCCAGTCAAAACGTTCACACAAGCAGACTGTCCAGAACAGAGTTTAAAAAGACAGAATTCAAGATTTTGCATCTTTGCTTCTAATGGTCCCATTTTCATACCAAACATCATTCCCACATAAATTTTCACAAGGAATCAATTGGAAACACAAAATCAACCAAATTCACATTATATTGACATGTTTTCTCAATGGCACAACATGTCACCCAATGTCATAATCCAATGCACCACATTGCAATCCTCTCCAACCAAAGTTCCAAACAAATACCAATAGTCATAAAACACAACAAAAGACCATTTGCAACACACTACACAATGCAATTCCTCCATTTCAAAATTACATAAAATCCGAGAAAAATTTAAAATTCACAAAGCTCATCCATAAATCACAAAACTTGGATCAAAAGGCTTAAAATACTCACCTTTTCCTCTTTCCCAAAACAATTCCTCGATTCTCCATCTTTCCACTTTTCCTCAACCTATCAAACACCTCCTTTAAAAAATTTAAAACCATAGAGATGAAGCTCTCATCAACATGATCAAGATTAATGAAGAGGATTTAAGCATTAGAAGACATTACACAAGCCAAAACTCACCTTGTTTCATTCTCTTTCCTCCTTGCCATGGACGAACATGGAGTTTGAAGAGAGAGAGATGAGTTGAAGATGATGAAGATGGCTGCATTTTTGGGATGCCAAAACTGACCAAATAGAGAGGAGAGGAGAGAGGGAATGTTTGAAATCTTAACCCAAGATCCGAGGGTCCAAATTGTGCCAAGTGTCACCTTCTTGCTCCATCAACCATAAGTTCACATAGGCATACTCACACATGATTCCACCCTTTTTGATCTATCACAAATCAATCTCAACCATTGATCTTGAAGTTACCAATGAGTTTCTTCTTCGGTAACTGACCAATTGGTCGATAACTTTACCATTTTGCCCCTGATTGTGGCAATTCCTCTTGAATCAACACCAAATTCATTTTCTCATTCATTTACACCATACATATGCCCTCCTCCTTATTTTCATTCAATTTAGATGTTAATCCATAGTTGAACTTAAATACAGGGTTTGGGTACGAATCACAACATATATAAATCACATTCGAATCTCAAAACACATCAGATTCTCCAAAAGGGTTATTTATCACTAACCACATCCACTTTTGGAGTCATTATCTCTTAATCACAATTTAGGATCTTGCTAACTTCACTTATTTCAGGCTTATTTCCTAGCCTCAAGTCTCAGAATTCAGGGTATTACAACCTTCGTCGTTGCCCTTCTCTTTGTGAAATCTGTCAAGACCATGATTTTTCAGCAAGCTCATAAGCTTTCCGGTGATTTTTTTCAATTTCCGGCAAGTCTTTGAATTTTTTGGTCCCCATTTCCGGCGAGCTTATGAATTTTTCGACGACCATAAGAAATTTCAGAGTTTAATAAGGGGAGTTTATATTATTCAATTTAATTTCTATTTGAACCTTTGAGTTATTTTTAGTTGTTGAATTTATATGTATGTATATATTTTCTTATGATCTGAATTAATTTGATTGACATGTTTGTGCATTTTAAGAGTAGAGGAAATAATTGCATGAATTTAATAAAATACCAAAAATAATAGTTTAGCTTTTAATTGAATTGTATTTTCTTTTATTTATTTATTTTCAACAAAAAAAATAAAAATCAATTTCCCCTTATTTTATTGCATTTGCATGACATTTAGATTATCTATGATTCAATAAAAGGCTCCTCGAGAAGAGAGACGACTCGAGTATTGCACTGTACTACAATTCTTGGATTTAATATTCTATATTTGACCACAAGACGCAAAGACATGGTCAAATCACACTGGATGCATCACATCCTATTATTCCCAATTTTCTTGCAATTTTAGCAGTCCCTTCTTCCTCTATATGAATCCTTACATCATCCTTTTCTTCTAATAAATTATAGATCCACTCAGGATAATAAATGTGGGGAGCATTTTCTTTTGTGTCATATGTGATCTTTCTTCCCCCTATTACTTCAAATAGCAACATTCCAAAACTATAAACATCTGCTTTGTGAGACACATTTCCAAAATTTCGAGAGAAGACTTCTAGATCAATGTATCCTAAAATTCCTCTAGCATTAGTCATTGATACTATGCTTTGATCTTTGGAACACAATTTAACCAAACCAAAATCACATATTTTTGGAGTAAAGTCATTATCCAATAAGACATTATGAGGTTTGATGTCAAAATGAAGTATGTGTTGTTCGCACCCTTGATTAAGGTACTCAATTCCTTTAGCTGCCTCTAAGCAATTTCATGAAGCTTTTTCCAACCAATAAAGTTTTCCCTATTATCTGGTGAATTTATGAAATTTTGTAAGGAGCCATTTGGAAAGTATTCATAAACCAGCGCTCTTCTAAAGCCATCAACCCAAAAGCCCACTAAGCGAATAATGTTGACATGGTGGATTTTACCCATTGTTCCAACTTCAGTAATGAACTCTTCACCATTACGTTCAGAATTAGTGAGGATCTTTACTGCAACTTTGAAGTCAGATGAAGCTTTTCCTTTGAACACAGTAGCAAAAGATCCTTCCCCTAACTTGACTTTAAATTGATTGGTAATTCTCTTGATTTCAACATAAGAATATTTGGTGGGCTTGAGAGCTCTATAATCTTTCAGAAACTTCTCAACTATGGCTTGGCTTTCTTTCCATGATTTATAATAGTTATGGATATAAAGAATTGCAACAAGAGTACTCAACACCAGAAGTGAGCGGATGATTGATCCTACACATATAAGAACTCGAATAATTAGTTTCAAAAGGTATTATTTGTCTTCAGCAGAATATACTAAGTTGATTTTGGAAATTAACCTGTAATTACAAATTTGTTTAATGAACCTGCAAAAGAAATTAACATGATTGGTCAGCTAGTATTTCTAAGTAGAGTCATGCCTAATCATTTGAAAAACACTAATGCTATGCACGAGAAAAGAAATGTAAATAGAAGTTCATGGACTACATTCTTGGACATATTCTACACTGTTGGTTTATGTAAATGATATAAATTTCCATACAGATATATTGAAAAAGTATAGCTAGTTTTAATGCAAGAGTTAAATATTACCTTTGTGACGAACCTCAAAACATGTAGTATCATGATAGGTAGAACTATTCTTGAATCCACATGTTGTTTCATTCGATTCACAAAGTTCACATATTGGATGAGACCAATTCAAATGAAGAATGTCTCGAAGCTGAATAATCTCATATGGGATGGATATAATGTTAAACATTTTGAGGCAAAATAACAAGGGGAGTTCTCCAGTATTTTTATAAGATGGAACAACATATACTTGATGGGTAGAGCTGCTGAAGCACGTTGAAAAAAATCCTCTCTGTTTTGGTGATGAGTAATTGAAAAGGGTGTGGTTATCGACATACATTATAAATTGGAAAGGGGGAGGAAGAGTGAGGTTAGGGACATGCCTTAAAAGGCAGCCAGAAGGATCATATAATTGAATGGTTTGGGATTTGTAATCAATACATTGGACTTTGAGCTTTACTAATCCAGGTAGCTCAAGAACAGCATGATTTGCAGAAGAACATTGTAAATCAAAACCAGGGTGGCCACACTGTGATGGTTAGCGCCCTATTACTAGGAAAGGAAACCGAACAGGCAGGTTCCCACAAGTAGTTTCAGGTTCTGGATAGCTATTCCAGCTTCTTACAGGCTCTAAAAACACAATAATCAGCAACAAGCATACAGAGAATGAGGTGTTTATAGGTGAAGTTTCCATGTTTTGGCTTCCCCCAAGTAGAAAGATGAGATCAATAACAAGCTCCTTGTAGAATCACCGAATGTTGACCATCGAAATTGAAAGAGAAGTCAGATCCACAATCATAAGCGAGATTAGATAATCAATCTTAATTTCCTTAATTATACAGTATTGTGTTGGGACTCATATGTGTGTGTGTATATATATGTAATCTGATTGAATGAATAAATGAAATTAAGTCTCCCTATTCTCTTTATGGTATCAGAGTAATAGGAGAGAATATTTGAGATTATTAGGAACTATAATTCATACCCATTTCCGTCAAGCGCTCTCTGAGTTCTCTACTGTCAGAACCAGTAATCAACACCCGTTAAGCTTGTCATCCAGTACCCTCTGTGTTCTCCATCTCTATCAGAACTAACATCAATTGCCTTTTACTCTGGCACCAGTATTAGCAAGCCAAGTCTCCTGCTCCAACTATTGCTTCACCACCATCCACAGTATGGCTCTGCCCCACCATACCGTGAGTCACAGTCATGATCTCCAACCCATTCAACTCCCTTACCACCAACGAATTCTACACTTGTAGGATCATCATTCACCTACTAGCCATCGTCATTGAACTTCACCAACATAGCCTTATCATTGGTCTTTGAAGAAAAGTAGAAATGATCGGAGAGCGAGGAGACCAGAATGAATAGACACCAGAACCGGTGACACACGACCTTCCTCCATAGTCACCCACAACCGTGAACTCAAGAGGCGAAGTGGGAGCTGAAAATCATAAGGAGAGTGAATCTTCACCATTACATCCAATGTTGAGAGGGCACCGCTGAAGCTGCACTTCCTCCCATCACCTTTGGCTCACTTTCCTCTCCTATGTGCCGTAAGAGGCTTCACCTTCGACTGTGAAGCAATAGTCTCTGAGGGGAGAGAAGAAGGAAGAGGAAAGTGAGAAAGGGAACCTGAGGAAAGTGAGCAGGAAGAAGAAAAAGAAATTGAAAAAAAGAAAAAAGAAAAGAAAGGGACACGTGTCCTTGTGTTCTTATTTGCATAAAAAAAAGGAAAGTATGTCTACCATTTCAAACGCCTCTTCGTCTATGCCTCGATCCAGTTCTCATGATATCTATATTGTCCTTATTATTTCTGAGAAACGTATCAGCGACAATTATTGGGAATGGTCTCAATCTATGATTCTTGTTCTCGATGGCCAGGGCAAACTTAAATATATAACGGAGAAGCACAAAAGCCCGTAACATCTGAAATAAAGGAGATTCAAAAATGGAAGTCTTAGAATGCATTGGTATCTTCTTGGTTGATTAATGTGATGTCATCTTCCATTAAAAAAATTTATGTACCTTTCTTCAGCGCGGTAAATTTAGGAAGCTCTGCTTGAGACATATAGTCCTATGTGAAATAGATCCTGCATATTTGATGTTAAGAAAAAATTGTGGCAACTAAAATAAGACTACATGCCACTTGATGATTATTATCTCAAAAAATCAGTACTTTGGCAAGAGTTTGATGCCCTACAAAATAAAACTCATCATTGCAAAGCTGATGCTAAAGAAGATCGCAAAGCAAAAGAAGAAGAGAGAGTATATGAGTTGCTAGCTGGTCTTAACATGGTTTATGATGATGTTCTGGCTCAAATTCTTTGTCAAGAGCCCTTGCCTTCTGTACGTGAAGTTTACGCCATATTGCGTAGTGAAGAGGACAGGCGCAAATCAATGCTTCAAAAACTGACTAATGCCGCCGCTACTCCTGAGGCTTTAGCACTTACTGTTCAATCCATAGAACAAAAAGGTTCTAAAGGCCACCTATTCTGTGATCATTATAAGAAACAGGGGCACACTAAGGACACTTGCTGGAACCTCCATGGTAAACCTACTGATTGGAAGCCGAAAAAAGGGAAAGGAAGAGGTTATGTGGCTGAAACTTCCAAGGAATCATTCTAAAGTGACCAGCTACACAAAATCACAGAAATGTTGGCCACATTACATACTACAAAGCCTACTGCCATAGTAGTCAAAAGAGGTAATTTCTTTCAAGCCTTGCTGTGATAAAAGAATTATGTACAGAGAATTGTTCATATGACTGACAATAAGGCTCTCTTCTCATCTTATACTCTTATCACCAAGGGAGTGATTGTGTGAATTGTTGATGACTACAAGTCTGTTGTAACTAGAATTGGTTCCATCAAAATATCAGCTACACTTACTCTTCACTCTGTATTACATGTTCTAAAGTTGAAATATAGTTTACTATCTGTGAGCAAGTTAGCTAATAATGAAAGTTGCCATGTTAACTTCTTTGCTACTCACTATATTTTTCAGGATCTGTTGATGAGGACGACAATTGGGAGCGCAAAAGAAATTGATGGTCTCTATTACCTTAATAAAAGTGGTCGTCATAAAATTAACTCTTACAATAAGGTGTCTCTCCCTAGCACTAGTGACTTGGAGTTATGGCACAAGTGTTTAGGTTATCTAAAGTTAAATTACATGTCTTAAATGTTTCCATCCCTTATTTCTAATAAAATCACCTCTGATTTTCATTGTGATTCGTGTGAAAAGGCTAAGCATCATCATACTTCATTTCAAGAAATTCCATACCAAGGATCAAAACCTTTTTCCATAATTCACAGTGACTTATGGGGACCATCTCGCACACCAAACCTATCAAAAACAAAATGGTTCATCACATTCATCGATAACCATACACGTGTCAGTTGTGTCTACTTGTTAAAGGATAAAACAGAGGTATATCTAATATTTCTTAACTTCTATAATATGATCCAAACCCAAATCCAGATCCTCTACACTGACAATGGAACTGAATACTTCAATCAAACCTTGTCTACCTTCCTGACCAAAAATGGCATTGTTCACAAAAGTATTTGTCCCAATACACCTCAGCACAATGGTATCGCCGAACGAAAGAATCGCCATATTCTTGAGACTGCCGAGCCATCATGTTTAATAGTAATAATCCTAAATATCATTGGGATGATGCTGTTCTTACTGCCACATTCCTCATTAATAGAATGCCAAGCCGACTACTATCTTACAAAACACCACTTCAACTCCTTCACAAATACTAGAACCTCTCATACCTCGAAAACACTCTGCCACTTCGGGTGTTTGGTTGCACGTCATACATTCACCTCCATCACACCAACAAACTTGATTCTAAAGCCCTTTAGTGTATCTTCCTTAGCTACTCTCATTCCTAAAAAGGATACAAGTATTATGATCCGGTTTCCAAACATTTATTTGTCACCTTCCTTGAAAATACACCCTATTATGCCTTGTCTGTAATTCAAGGGGAGAGAGATGGTGAATTTCAGACAAAAGAAACACCAAAAAATGACCAAACAGTCACAATTTATATACCTACCCACACAGAACTACTCCTGATAACAACCTTGATATCCCTGATAATGTGCCAATTCCAAGGAGAGACACAAATATATGGGATAATACCCACATGCGACGACACAAAAGAGGTAATGAGCCACAAGCTATTAAAACTCACCAGGAATCGATACCAGAGGCAAGTCTGGGAGAAACAAAAAGGTTCTGATCTTGATCTTCCCATTGCAGTGCGAAAACAACCTAGATCAAACACTAGATATCCCATTGAGAACTTTGTCTCTTATAATGTTGTTTCATTTAAGTACAATGTATTTATCTCTCATCTTGATAGAATTAGGATACCGGAAATGATTAATGAGGACATGGCTATATCTGAGTGGAGACAAGCTGTCTTAGAATATATGGAAGCTCTCAAGCGAAATAAGACATGGGATGTAGTAAATCTACCTCAAAGAAAAAAGTCTGTTCGATGCAAATGGGTATTCACTCATAAGTACAGAGCAGATGGAACACTTGAGAAATACAAAGCTAGATTGGTTGCACAAGGTTTCACATAGAAATATGGGGAAGATTACACAGAAATGTTTGCTCCGGTAGCCAAGTTGAATTCCATTAGAATTCTATTATCTATTGCAGTAAATCTAGATTGGAATTTGCATCAACTCGATAGAAAAAATGCTTTTCTCAATGGAGAACTCAAGGAAGAAGTGTATATGAAGTTACCCCTAGGGTTCCCGGGAAAAAAAGCTAACAAAGTCTGCAAGTTAAAGATATCGTTATATGGGTTAAAGCAATCTCCGCGTGCTTGGTTTGACAGATTCACTTGGGTTCTGAAGAAACATAGGTATACTAAAGGGTAGAGAGACCATACTTTGTGTATCAAATATCATAAGGGTAAGATGGTTGTTCTGGTTGTATATGTTGATGATATAATACTTACAGGAGATGACAGGATAGAGATCAATCAAATCAAAACAACCCTGGCACAAGAATTCCATATCAATGATCTTGGAGAAATGAAGTTCTTTCTTGGGATAGAAGTTGCCCGATCCAAGAAAGGAATTTATATATCTCAAAGGAATTATATACTCAACCTTCTAAAGGAAACGAGTATGACAGGTTGTAGACCGAGTGACACACCTATACAAATTGATAAAATAGATGAAGATACAAATCTCGGTAAGGCAGTGGACTTAGGGAACTATCAATGGATGGTAGGCAAACTAATATACCTGTCTTATACCAGACCTGACATTGCATTTGCAGTAAGTGTGGTCAGCCAACATTCTCATGATCCTAAACAAAAACGTTTGAATGAAGTCTACAGGATCCTTCGTTATTTGGAAGGATCACCGGGACGTGGCTTGCTATTTAAGAAAACTGACAAACAGATTGTAGAGTTTGTTAGAGCAAGCGTTTCACCCAAGAGGAGGGGTGAATTGGGTGATATTAAAAATTTCGTTGTAAATATAAAATTTGAAGATGAAATTAAAACAGGAAAGAGTAAGGAGAAATATCACCGAAGTGTACACCAGGAGTTATACTGGTTCAGCCACAACCACTTTGACCTACGTCTAGTCCTAAAAGCTTCTATGAGAGTTTTACTATAACTTCCAAGATTCAGTGGGTTCTTGGCACCTCAATACAAGCAAGTTCCTTCGCCTGGACACTTGCTCCCCCTTATAAGTTGTAATCCAATCCCAACTTAAGGTTCCACAACCTTAAGTTATCTCAATAACAAATATTGAGTTTGAATGGAATATCTCTCTCACAGAGTGAATAAGAATCACTGAAGCATAGAATTACAAGTATAATGTAAAATAGAGTAATGAACTTGATAATACGTTCGTGAGTGTGTTCTTGTTGTTCTTCTCTATTTGGATGTTCCCATATATATAGATACGTTGGTAATAATTGTTGGAACATATTTCTTCATGCCCGTTGGAGCGTGCGCAGCCACTATTGACTTTTCCAGTATTTAAAAGATTTACGTTTGCGGTAGGTGGCGGACAGTGACATTTGAACGTTGCTTTTGACTTTCCTTATTTGGTAAGATCTCTTCATTGTTTATTTGTGGATATGCTAAGAATACTAATATAATGAAAGGTTAATCATGTAGGAAACAAATCAATGAATGTTAGAATGATTTCTAAAT
The DNA here is from genome assembly GCA_963855925.1 of Inga laurina. Lineage (NCBI taxonomy): Eukaryota > Viridiplantae > Streptophyta > Magnoliopsida > Fabales > Fabaceae > Inga > Inga laurina. Next base: position 5,356,739 of record OY979710.1, read on the forward strand.
TTCTGGACTTGCATACTCGAGTAGCTGCTCGAGTATTCATTAAAGTTTACTCGAGTACATACTCGAGTATCATCGGGAAAACTTTGATAAACTGCAAGTCAACAAACAACTATAAGATTACTCGGGTAGTGCATGGAATAAACAAAATATCAAACCTTTGGAAATGCATGTTTACTCGGGTACTTACTCAAGTAATGAACTCTTTTCTTCATAGGTTACTAGGGTACCAACTCGAGTAAACCTTCAAATAAACTTATGTTACTCGATGCTTTACTCCAGTAATGTTGGCAGGATTTCAAGACCGAGAGCACATCAAGTTTGATTACCTTGTTACTCGAGTACATACTCGAGTAAACTTAATTTTTGTGCATAGCTTACTCGGGTAAAGACTTGAGGTTTTTCTTCAAAAATAACTCTAGATACTCGAGTACATACTCGAGTAATCCACTTAAAATGAATCATTAAATACCTGCATACTTGAGGAGCACATCGAGTAAAGTATGATAAAAACCAGATTAAGTTATTCGGGTACTACCTTCAGGTTTGCTCACCACAGTGAGTTACTCGAGTAGCTACTCGAGTAACGTTGGCAGGGTACAAAATACCGAGAGCAACACATTTTCTGAAACAGAGTAACTCGAGTACAAACTTGAGTATCATTGGCAGGCCGAGAGGAACTTGAAAACTTTTACCTGGTTACTCGAGTAGCTACTCGAGTAACGTTGGCAGGCCGAGAGCAACTCCAAGGTATTTACCTCGTTACTCGAGTGACTACTCAAGTAACATTGGCAGGTCGAGAGCAACTTGAAAACTTTTACACTATTACTCGAGTAACATTGGCAGGTTACTTGAAGGTATATTTGGTTACTTCAAGTTTTGTCTTCATTACTCGAGTACATACTCGAGTAACACCTTAGAAAACTTACTTCTCATCAAGTATCTCAGCTTTTTCTCTTGGCCTTTCTTCATTACTCCAATGCTTACTTCAAGTGATGCTTTTCCCTGTTATTACTTTGTTCAAACTTATTTATTAATCAAATATTATTCATAATATTCTGTGTTATCATCAAAACATGAGATCTAACAGAGTTATTTACAGATGCTGATTGGGCAGGTGATTAAGAAGATAGGAAATCCACATCTGAATATTGTACATATGTGTGGGGGGTAATTTGGTCACATGGAGAAGTAAAAAAGCAAAGTGTAGTTGCGAGAAGCAATGCTAAAGCTAAATACAAAGCTGTAGCACTGGGAATCTGTGAGGGCATATGGATAAAGCGTGTTCTTGAAGACTTGAGGGGGTCTAATCAAGGTTTATTGTGATAATATGACTACAATCAATATTGCTCATAATCTAGTTCAACATGATAGAACTAAACATGTCGAGATAGACAGACATTTTATAAGGGAAAAAGTTGATGAGGATATTGTTGATCTAAGGTATATACCCTCTAAAGAACAGACCGTAGACACCCTCACTAAGGGACTGCCCAAGAACAAGTTTGAGTATCTAATTAGCAAGTTGAACTTAATTGATATCTATAGTCCAACTTGAGGGGGACTGTAGAATCACCAAATGTTGACCACCAAAATTGAAAGAGAAGTAAGATCCATAATCATAGGCGAGATAAGATAATCAGTCTTAATTTTTAACAGTGTGCTGCTAATCCATCAGTGCCAACAGAAAAATTTATGGAAAACTTCAGTTACACAAAAATACATGGTTGAAAGGGCTTTTATTTGTCTTTCCGGAGTTGAGATTACTAATTACTCTTCATTTAGTTTATCGCGATAAGGGACATGTGTTGCTCCTCAGGAAAATTACTGGTGGCCCTGTGTCTGATACTATAATTCTGTAGAAATTGCAAGGCACTTGATGGACACCAGAACTATTCTAGTTTGTGCGGAGTTCACAATATTACCAGCCCTTTTCGGCTAAAACACTCTCCAGAGAAATGTGGTGACTATAGGCATAACCTATATTGCGAGTAGAACCAATTGGTAATGTGCTGGGAATATAGGAGGTGCAGTGTTTTGTCCATTAATTATGATAGCTACGCAATTAGAGTGAGGGATGCTAATATTGTGGAGTCAGATACATCTTCCCTTCCTGAGTATTCTTTAACACACTACAACTTTAGCCAAAGAGGCTCATATACCTCCTGGTATGGACTGAACACAAATACTATGATATATGTAAGGTGTGAACCCCCTGTGAATTCCCCTCAGTTTGTGGACCTAGCCCTTGCTTCAGCACTTCAAATGTCTCTGTAGCTTCTTCTTCTTCATTGTCATCTTCGTATTCGTATGCCTATATTGGCAACAGATATTTAAACGATGTGGGGTTAGAGGGCGGATGTCGTATAGAAATGATGTATATGACATCGTGGCCTGCTCTGAACAACAACCAGAACCAGTCGGCTTGGTCATGCACAGACATCCACAATATGCTTCTTTATGGGTTTGAGCTTTCGTGGATCAACTCAGGTGAGTCCGTTAATCGATTTAATTCCCTGTCAATTTAAAAAAAAAACCTTCTCTCTCATGTTTCCACCATAACCACACTTTTTTTTATTTTTTCTTTTTTTTTTAAATAAATAATATTTGCTGTTTTTTTAGTTTATCTTGTAAACTATATTTTTTTATTTAAAGATGTCATTTTAATTTTTACACTTTCAACTATTTCATTTATCTATATCTTTTACAAACCATATCACTTTAATTTAGCATTAATATGTTCCCCAAATTGCTTGACCCATTATAGTGTTCCTTGTGTATGTGAAAAAGTTATCCTCCATCACAAAGATATTATGATAAGCACGCTGACACTTGAATGTAGAAAAACTCATCTTATGTATTCTCCTTCTCTTATTTATTTCACTTTTATCAATTTATAATTTTTTTCTTAATTTCTGAAGAAAAATCATATGAGGGGTTTTTTTTTTGCCAACAAATCAACTAAATACTCATCATCAATAGTTCACAACCAATATACACTTAACATTTTCTTAGTTATAAGGAATATATGTGTCATATTTTTTATTGGATATCATTTTTTGTTATAGAATTTTTTATTTTCAAATATTCTATCACATATATCGTCCTACTAATACATTTGTTTATCTGCAGTAATTGCAGAATACAGTGGCATTCTTGTGAGTACCCTGAGTAAGGCATCTCATGACAACTTCTTATTCTTTTGTTGAAGCCTACATATATAGCACATGCTTGCAAGTTGCACTGCATAAAAAATAATCTCATAAAAAAGAGTGTCATAAATTTCTATTTCTTCTATGTATAAATGTTATGAATATACACACTGTCAAGAATTTGTCTACATCAACCTTTTTACCCCTCACAAATGATTTTTATGGGCTATTCATTAATTACTATAATCTTTATTGAATGATAGTGTATTTTATTTTACAGGTTGTGAAGGAATAGCCAGTACCAAAAACTGACCTTCATACGAACATAAAAACTTGACAACCTATTCCATGTGGCACTTACCATTTTCACATTAATCATAGTATATACTTTCTCGCAAGAGAAACTGATACCAATTTTTATTTCCTCTGTTTTGCAGACATTACGGTATACACCTCCATTCTGTTAGGTATCCCTTGACTTTAACAAACTTATCTTATTTTTAACAGCACAAGAGTTGACAGTGCAATCACTGGCTAAACAATATAATAGAAATTTAATACTTGTTTCAGTTAAAGGGCATGTTCTAATTATCTATGTTCACTTTCAATTTTTCATCAACAGCTATGTATGCTGGAGCTAAATTTATGTTGGGGACTCCATTTGTCATTGCCCTTTTGATCTATAAATGGCGAAGAAGACATTTATCAATGTATGAGAGCATTGAGGATTTCCTGCAAAGCGACAACAACATCATCATGCCTATAGGGTAATCCTATAAAGACATCAATAAGATGACCAAAGGGTTTAAAGTAAGACTTGGGAAAGGAGGCTATGGCTCCGTTTTTAGAGGACACCTTCGAAGCGGCCGTGACTTGGCTGTCAAGATGTTAGATAAGGCTAACGCCAATGGTCAGGATTTCATCAACAAAGTTGCTACACTTGGTAGAATCCACCATGTTAAAGTTGTGCATCTCATCGGTTATTGTGTGGAAGGATCGAAGCGTGCTCTTATTTATAAATTCATGCAAAATGGATCTCTTGACAAATACATTCTCTCTAAACACGTTGATGATGAGCAATCCTTGAATCTTCACCAATTGTATACCATTTCTCTTGGAGTAGCTTGTGGTATTGAATATCTTCACAAAGGATGTGAGATGCAAAATTCTGCATTTTGATATAAAGCCGCACAACATCCTTCTTGATGACAACTTCATTCCTAAGGCTTCTGATTTTGGCTTTGCTAAACTCTATCCTACGAATGATAGCATTGTGTCTCTTATAGCAGCAAAGGGAACTATAGGATACATGGCTCTTGAGCTCTTCTACAAGAATGTAGGTGGAGTCTCCTATAAGGCTGATGTCTATAGCTTTGGGATGTTATTAATGGAGATGGCCGGTAGAAGGAAGAATTTGAATGTGTTGGCCGAGAAATCAAGTCAATTTTATTTTCCATTTTGGGCTTATGATCAATTAAATGAAAGAAATGAAATTAGCATTGCGGATGCAACAGAGGAAGAGATGAAAGTGGCAAGGAAACTGATGATTGTTGCATTGTGGTGCATTCAAACCAAGCCTAGCGTCCTTCAATGAAAAAAGTTGTGGAGATGCTTGAGGGCAATGAGCAAGATTTAGAATTGCCTCATCAAAAGCCTTCTTTTTATGTTCAAGATTTACCTGAAGTTGGCGATAATAATCATTCAAGTTCAATGATCATGTCATCTGAGCCTGGAGAATGTTCTTCAATTGACCAAATTATGGAGATGCTTGAAACAGAGAAGCAAGAGTTAGTATGGGCTCAGAAGCCTTTTCTTCGCACACAAGGTTCACCAACAATTGGTGTTAGTGATCATTTATGTTCAAAGCCTCCATCCTCCGATCCTTCACTGAATAATCCTAAAGTAACAACCTCAGTTTTAACTAAACAAGATGAGAGATCAATATAACATTGTAAAATATGTTTTGAGTATTCATTTTATTACGAGACACTCTTAAATATGAATAAGAAGTGGTTTGTATCAACATGAGAAACGGGTGTTAGGCTTCCATTGTTTATGTCATGGGATATATTAAGGAAGAAGCATTATTTGTCTTTCTGGATAATAATTTTTTTGTGGAAGAGACATCCATGTCCTCGGAAGGGATTAAGATCTCAGGGACACATATATTTAATGATCCAAAGCACTTAAGTAAAAGGATTTGAACCACAAGCTTCTATTGAAAGAAATCGTATAGTTGATCATGTCATGATTTTGGATGCACTTAAGTAATAGTTTTGCTGGTTTTATTTTTATTTGGCAATTTTAGCAACTTCTTCATCAATCAGAATTCTAATTTCTTGTCTATCACTCTCCTCTCATGATCTTTGCCTCTGCAACCCTCCCCAAAAAAACAAATATGGCTAGCAAGTATATCAGCATCGTGTGCCAAGACTAACTTCTTATTAGTGAGATACAAGCTTTAATGAATCAACTTTGTACACCAAGCACTTACATGCTGATTTATTAATTGTTTCTTTAGATGTTGATGATCTTTTGGTGATAGGAAGCAACATTGAGCAAGTTGATTTATTTAAGAATGAAATGCAGAAAGTCTTTGCAATGACATATCTTAGGGCTATTTCCTCTTTTCTAGGTATGGAGATAAAGCAAGATCAGCAGGGAATTTTTATTAATCAGAAAAAGCATACAAAAGACATGCTAAATAGATTTGGCATGGAGGGGTGTAAACCTATTGCTACTCCAATGAATCAAAAGGAGAAGCTGAGTAAGAATGATGCTGTAGAGAAGACTGAAGAAGGTACTTATAGAAGTCTTATTGGTCGTCTTATGTATTTGACTGCAAGACCTAATATCAACTATGTTGTAAGTGCTCCTTCAAGATTTTTGCATTATGCTACAGTAAATCATTACAAGGCCCCTCAGAGTGTCCTAAGATATATTAAAGGAACTCTTGATTATGGTATTCAGTATAAACGTAATCAAGTGGTCAAATTGGAAGGATGTTCTGTTGGCCAAAAAAAAAGGAAGTATGTTCTGATTCAGATTGGGGAGGATCTTTGGAATATGAAGAGCACCTCATGATATTGTTTTACTTTGAGTTCTAGGGTATTTTCTTAGGGTTCAAAGAAGCCAAAAATGGTAGCTCAATCAATTTCAGAAGCAGATTTTATAGCTGTGAATGCAGTTGTTAAGCAAGCTCTTTGGCTAAGTTATATTAAGCATTTTCAATATTAAGTTATATTTAATATATGAATGTGTGTAACTAAAAAAGGGGAAAGTGAGAGTGACTTGGAATACGTGCCACTTTCTGTTTTGACTTTGATGGACGAATCTGGTGCTAGAAAAATTCCGCCAGACAGGGTGTCAATTTTGAGTATAGCTTCTGGACGAGGGAGGAAATCTAAGAAGGGAATCAGTGAGGTTTCCTCAAAGCCTGATAATATGCTAGTTGCAGAAGATCTTAAAGAGGTAGTTGTGGGTGCGAAAAAGGATATCCCATCTGGTATGCCAAAAATTGGCATTTTTTATAAGAAATTTCTGCTAGGATTTAAGGGATATGAGTACCATGGAGTCGCTTATGGAAGCTTGCGCATGGAGGGGGATTCGAAGAATTCTGACTTGGTTTATCAATCCTTGAATATTCCAGAGCCATCAGAGGCATTAATGCAACTCATGGAGATCTATCCATCGTTCCACATGCCTCAGGAGGAGTATAACAGATAGGCGAAACCTTGGAACAATGCTATGATCATCACTACTTTGGGTACAAGAACTAACTTTTACAGACTAAAGGAGCATTTAAGCAGGATCTAGCGTATAAATTGCTTTGAGTTAATAGATCTTCGTAATAATTATTATGTGGTGAAATTCAAAGATTCAGATAGTTGGGAAGAACATTACAGAAAAGTCTTATTTGATGGCCCCTGGACGGTAGCTCAACATACCATTCTTGTGTAAAGGCGGTCTCACTTTTTTGATCCCTTTAGTAATCCTCTAGGCAGGTTGGCTACTTGGGTTAGAATTCCTCATGTACCATTATTGTTTTACAACAAAGAGTGTATGTGGAGATTAGGGGACATGATAGGGAAGACTCTTAAGGTTGATATGAACTCTATTGCAAACCTGGATATGATGAAGCTAAAATCAGCAGAGGATGTTATGCTAGGATCTGTGTCGAGTTGGATCTATAAAAGAAACTTATTCCACAGATTATTGTAGCAGATGCCCTCTTCAACATTGAATATGAGGGGCTTGATCTCATATGTTTTTCATGCGGTAGATATGGGCATAGAAAAGAGATGTGCCAGTAGAGATTTTTGCAAGATAGAGCAAGCACGGTGGGAGATTCAAATCAGGATCAGGGGGAGCATCCTAAGATGTCATCGGAAAAATCTTTTCCGGTGAAGGAGGACCAGTTTGGGCCATGGATATTCACAGGTCAGGTAGAGCTCGTTTTCCTAGGAAGGAGGTAAGTAGGAGCAGGGTTGGTGATAGAGGTCAGACCAAGTTTGCAGAGGGAGGGGCTATTAGCATATCTCTTCAGTCTCGGTTTGCCACCCTGGTGGATACGGATCTTGATGTGGGTGATGATTTTGAGAGGATTTTGAATTCAGAGAGAAGACGGGGTGAGGCTTCTATGAATCAGGTTCTGTGTTTGGCAGAGGAAGGGAAGCTTCTTACTCAAGAGGTGATTTCGTCTGATAAAAAATAGCAGGCCAGAAAGAATAAGAGAACGCTGGTTGTGGGGAAAAAATGGGCTGAAGTTAAAGTTAAAGGAAGTGCTAAGCCCTTTTCGATTGGTCAAAGGAAGGAAGCCCATGCATTGAATGTGGGCTTGAGAAAAGACAAAAATCTGGGGAGTGATAAGTTGAAAAAGGATAGCTTTAGTGGGTCCCTTAGAGAGCATCAGATTGTTAAAGGGAATATTGATTTTAATGGGCCTTTAGAAGTCAATAAGCTTATAGAGTTAGACAAAAAAGTAGATTCACGTGGTGAGGGAGCTAAGTTGTCAACACGAGGCCCTTCCTGTGAAGTTGATAGTCCTAATTCTGAATTTGCTCAAAATCAGAGTGAAATGGCGCTAATCCACCACAAGCTCGATATGGGCAATAAAGAACAGCAAGTAGTGAACTCGAAGACTCTCTCAACATCTTAGCTAGTAGTGGAGGTTATGCTGGATACCAAGCCACCAGACGGGTGAGTCTTCATGCATTTTTATTCCAAGATTAAATTTTAAATTATTTTTATGATAGTGTCATCTTGGAATTGTCGTGGAGCTTGTGGTAAAGCTTTTCCGCATATTTTTAAAGATATGGTTAAGAAGTATGGTGTTGATGTCATGGGGTTATTAGAACCGAGAGTTAGTGGTAATAGGGCTAATAAGGTTGTCAGAGGTCTGGGTTTTACTGATTGGTTGAGGGTTGAAGCCACCGGGTATGCCGAAGGTATTTGGGTGTTATGGAATAGTGGGGATATTCAGGTTCAGTATATTACTTCTAACACCCAATTCCTTCACTGTAAGATTTCCTATAAGAATAGCCATTAATCATTATTGGTGACTTTTGTTTATGGGGATACTAGTGTCCTAAAGAGGAGGGAGTTGTGGTCATCTCTGCATGCTATCAGTAGGAATGCCCTTGCTCCTTGGCTTGTCCTTGGTGATTTTAATGCTTTTCTTGATTCCAGAGATAAAGAAGGAGGAGCCACTCTTGTACCTAGGTCAATGTATGACTTTCAAAGTTGTATAGATGCTTGTAACCTAAGTCTTGTTCCTGTAGTGGGGGATCGTTTTACTTGGGAGAAAACTGGGGTTAAGGAGAGGCTGGACTGGGTCTTCTGTAATTTTGATTGGGAATTAAAAAATCCCCAAGCCTATGCTTACCACAACCTAAGGTTCAAGTCTGACCATCGAGTCATTATAGTGGAGGATAGGCCTCGGAGTACAGACAGGAACAGCTGGAAAAGGTTTCAGTATCAAGCGGTGTGGTGTATGGAACAGGGCTTCAATGAAATTGTTCAATCTTCTTGGGAGGGAAGGGATTGGCTTCAAGGAAGATAGGGATTTGTGAATGAGGTAACAAATTGGAATGACAAAGTGGTAGGGAACGTGGCAAGAAAGAAAAGAGAGATCATCCGAAGACTAGAAGGAATTGACCGCGCTAGGCATACTAACGGTAATCAAAATGGTTTATTTAGGCTGGAAAATCAGCTTTGGGGCTTGTATCACAAAGTTTCTCTGCAAGAAGAATTGATTTGGTTCCAGAAGTCAAGATGCAAATGGTTAAGTGGGGGTGATAGAAACTCGAGATTTTTTCATGCCTGTGCATCAGCTAGAAGGAAAAGGAAGAAAATTGAATCTCTGCAGAATGAGGACGGCATCTGGATTACAGAGGAAAGGCAGTTGAGGAGTATGGCTATTGATTACTTCAAGAAGTTATACACAATAGAGAACTTATCAACACCCTTTTCTCCTTGGCCAGCTAGATTTCCATCCTTGGATTCAAATCAGCTAGACTTTCTTCAAAGATAGGTATCCTCTATTAAGATAAAAAATGATGCTTTTGCGATGGGTGTATTCAAGGCACCGGGGCCAGATGGTCTTAACCCTCACTTTTTCCAAACTCAATGGAACTTGATTGGCTAGAAGGTATGTGATTTGGTGTCTAGGATCTTTGAATATCTAAAAGAGGTTCATACCATCAATCAGACCAATATAGTCCTAATCCCTAAGGTTGACTTTCCTACATCCTTGAGGGATTTTAGGCCTATATCCTTGTGTAATGTGAGCTTCAAAATTGTTAGTAAGGTGATTGCTAATAGGCTGAAAAATGTTATGAATTACCTTGTGGCTGAGAATCAGTGCAGTTTCATCTCAAGAAAATAGGGTATGGACAACGTTATCATGGCTCAGGAAGCGATTCATACCATGAGAAATAAGAGAGGAAAGAAGGGGTTCGTAGCAGTAAAGGTAGATATGGAGAAGGCCTTTGATAGGCTTGACTGGTAATTCCTAGAATTTACTCTCCATAGCTTAGGATTGAGGGAGGACTTTGTGAACCTAATCATGCAGTGTGTCTCTACCACTACTATGAGCATTATTTGGAACGGTATGGCTTCAGAGAGTTTCAAGCCCTCAAGGGGGTGAGCAGGGAGACCCATTGAGTCCGTATTTGTTTGTGCTTTGTATAGAGCTTCTGGGACAACTAATCCATCAGGAAGTGCAGTTGGGGAATTGGAAACCGTTGAGTCTGAGTACCGCTGGCCCTCCTATATCTCATTTATTCTTCGCAGACGATCTGATTCTGTTTGGTGAAGCTTCATCTCAACAAATGGAGGAGATGAAGAATGTTATGGAACTATTTTGTAGGGTATCTGGGCACAAGATCAACTTGCAAAAATAAAAAATGTTTGTATCCAGAAATGTCCATTTTAATAGAGCATATGAGATGAGCCAGAATGTGGGGATCGGATTGACAGCTGACCTTGGAAAGTACCTGGGGGTCCCGCTCCTTCACAAGAGAATGGTTAGAGTGACCTTTGCTCCTCTGATCCATAAGGTTAGATCAAAACTGGCAAGCTGGAAAGGGAGATATCTGAGTATGGCAGGGAGAACGGTTCTAATTAAGTCGGTGTTATCAGTAATACCGCAGTACCAGATGCAATCAATATTGATTCCAAAAGGGGTTTTATCAACTATTGAGAAATTAAGTAGGGATTTTTTTTGGAACCAACAGGACAAATCTAAGAAGCTTCATCTGATAGCTTGGGACGTTTTGAAGAAAGCGAAGACTGAGGGAGGTTTGGGGATCAAGGATCTTCAGTGCCAAAATCAAGCCTTCTTCATGAAGCTTTGCTGGGGAATAATCATGAAGCTTGAGGCTATGTGAGTAAGGTGCCTTCGTACGAAATACTCATGTGGGATGTCCAAGGTCCCTCTAGTGCGAAGAAGACGTGATCAATCTGCCGTGTGGAATGCAATAGTTGCAGTTTGGGAAGGGTTTAAACAGGGGCTAGGTAGCCTCTTAAGGAGTAGGAGATCGACTCAGGTATGGCAGGACTACTGGGCGCCAGTGGATAGACCACTGAAGGATTATATTAATAAAAATGAAGATTTAGTGGACATGGATGCCCGTGTCAATTCCTTTGTAACTCAGGAAGGCGATTGGGATAGAGTAAGATGGGAGAGTTTCCTTCCTAACTGGGTCGTAGAGAAGATTATGTTGGTCCCTCCTCCTACTGGAACAGAGGAGGATGTTCTCTATTGGAAATCGGCTTCAGATGGCAACTTTAGTGTCAAGTCAACATATGACAAAATTTTCCACTAGCTGGAGCAAAGCCGACATTCTTACTGGCGAACTCTATGGCAATGGGGAAGTCCTGAAAGAGTTAAAATGTTCATGTGGCAAGTATTCCATGAGAGATTACCAACGAATCAGTTGAGAGCAAGGCATAATCCAAATGTCCTAAACACTTGTCCTTTTGAGTGTGAGAGTGAGGATAGTATCCTCCACATATTGAGAGATTTTGAGCAAGCCAAGAGAGTGTGGTCTTTTATAACTAACCATATATATTATACTATGTTCTTTTCTGGCAATTTGCAAGAATGGCTCAAATGGAACTTGCAAAATTCCCCAGGGAATAGGAGGATGGTTAGATGGCCATGGCAAAGAGTGTTCAATATCATATGCTGGCTCCTGTGGAAGAACCGATGTAGTTGGGCACTTGAAGGGAGATCTGATAACCCAAAACAGATAGTTCACAAGTGCTTGTATCATCTCTTCGAAGGAGTGGAAAATAGCAAATTCCGTCATCAGATTTTCCAAGCACCAGAAAGGGGGACAGACCGCTGGCACCCTCCAGACTCGGGATATGTACGTGTGGATGTAGATGGTTCCAGAGATAGCAGAGGGCATATGGCTTGTGGAGGGGTTATAAGGGACCACCAGGGTAACTGGAGGTGTGGATTCCAACAGAGATTAGGGCATAACAACTCGGTTGCAGCGGAAATCCATGCTATTCATAGCGGGCTTCAGTTATGTAAGCAGCTGGGTTTTACCATGATTAAGCTATTTACAGATTCTTTACAGGCTATTCACCTGTTATCCATTGATGGTGGAACGGCTCATCCACTGTTTAATGTCATCTTAGATACTAGATCCCTCATTTACAGGGACTGGGACTTAGTGATCGCCCATACTCATAGAGAGAACATCCGGTGCGTTGACTATCTAGCGAGGAAAGCTCAGTTGAGCAATAAGGAGTTCTTGGTGATAGAAACATCCCTAATGGAATGCAATGAGCTTTTTGCTATGGAATGTGGTGGTATACCACAAGACCACTATGTGATGCAGATTTCCTAGCATTTTTGTAATTTTCAAGCTTTGCTTGCCTTTGTACTCAAAATAAAAATATTAAGTTACATTTCACCAGAGAGATTCAACAAAGTGGTGAAGTCAAACTGATTTATTGCAGAACACTTGATTAAGCAGCTGATTTTTTTTTTACTAACTAAAGCTTTATTGAGAGACAAAAGTGTGAAGCATTGAGGATGAGGATGAAGCTAGGCATGTGCATCTACTGATGTAAGGAGAAGTGTTGAGATATGTCTCTTTAGTAGTTGTTGATTTGTAGGAATATGTTACAATTTGAAATTTGAAAAATAAATTAGTAGAGTTTGTTGCTCCAATTAATCGGTCATGTATTTGTGATTTAGTGGGATTTTAATGGTTAGCTTTCAGCTGCTGATTTTATGCGATATCAGCAGTTGCTTAATTTATTATTAACATCATTTAATATATTTAAATATCCTATGACAGATGAAATAACACGTGCCCTCATAAAATTATTATTCTGTGCGCCATCTTCTTATTTTTCTTTGAGAGTTTAATTTCTAAAACCTTCAAGTTTAGTCTGTAATATAAATTTAATTATCATCAATCCCTAATATTAAGGACTGAATGGGTGTTATGAGTCAATGTCTAAGTTAAATAGGCAAAGACTTTTGAGGGAATTACAATAAAGTCTCAAGGAATGAACATAATTGTTAAGAAGTTCTAATGATAATTGAGGAGTATAAATGTATTATTATTAACTAGCATTGTTCATTACATGTTCCTCAAGAATGTGTTTGGTTTGAGGGGAGGGGAGAAGGTGGTAAATGACCTTTTTAAGCGGGAGAAACCCAAAATTTATCCTCTCTCCCCCTTTAATGAGAGAATAAATTTTGGATTGTTCTCACCCAAGAAAGTAATTTACCTCCTTCCCTCCCTTCCTCTCAAACCAAACACATCATAATTGTTATCCACTTTTGGATAATTATATCTTTTGACAACTCATTGTAATTCCCCCTAGACCTTTTGTGCATGATGCGATAATAATGTGATTAAAACAGAAGGAGACACATTGAGTGCTTATTGGATGATGACTTTTCCATCTCTTGGGCACCTTCGGTGAAGCTTCCTGCGTCAATTTCATTTGGAGCGACGTCTAAAATAGAGATTGTTTTCCAGCGAGTTCATGTTTTCCGACGGCTATATAAAAATAACACACAAACACACACACACACACACACACACACACACACACACATACATAGTATTCAATAACATTATGCCCTTTTTAGTCATTTTTCATCTCAACCTGCTTTTTAAATAATAATCCAAACAAGTTTCAGTTTGGAAAAAAGTCACTTCTGCCACCGCCAAGCCAAACACAAATCACATTTACAATCTGACGTTTATCCTATTTTAAGTTTGCAAAAGTCAGATTGAAAAAAAAAAATCATTTCTGCTACCTTTAATTCAAACGGACACCTATATTTAGGGCTGGAGGTAGTAGTTTAACATGTTAGATTTGTTCAGTTTGGAAAAAAGTCACTTCTGTCACCGCCAAGCCAAACACAAATCACATTTACAATCTGACGTTTATCCTATTTTAAGTTTGCAAAAGTCAGATTGAAAAAAAAAAATCATTTCTGGTACCTTTAATTCAAACAGACACCTATATTTAGGGCTGGAGGTAGTAGTTTAACATGTTAGATTTGTCCCAAATTAAAATTTTTTAAACAAAATCTTACCCATAATTAAATAGAGTACTTTGTAATACTATAGATTTAATTATCATGAGTCTCTTCTCTAATTTCTCTTCGTTTAGTAAGGGATTATTTATAAAAAAAATAATTTAATCATGTAGACATCACATATATTTTAAATCATAAGAATTCTTTACTAAATGACATACTATATTAGCGCCAGAAGGAAGTAAATAATTGCAATTATGAGTTTTTGTATAAAATGAGAGTTGAAGTACGTACACTTTATTACAACCACAACTTGTAGCAACACAAAAAATAAGTCGAAGTCTTGGAGTCTAAAATGGGTGTTGTGAGTCGACGTCTAAATTAAGTTAATGGAGTTTGAGACTTCAGACATAGACTTTTTATGTATGATGTGATGTTAATGGGATTAAAACAACTGTACTGGAGGCCTATTGAGAGATCACTATTCCATCCCTTGGCCAACTTCTGTCAAGCTTCCTGGGTCAATTTCATTTGGAGCCATCCGAGTAAAATTGAGGTTGTTTTGAGTTTTGATAGCTCTTAAAGAGACCCGTGTGTCGTATATTGTATGCACAAAATCTAGACTGAAGGCCTGTAACACAAGTGGAGATTTTTTCCAGAGATTTTTTTTTTAATGGAGGGTGAATTATAAATTTTTTAAGAAAAAAGTACACACACATAAAATAATATTAAATACTCTATCCGGTCCACAATATAGGACACCTTAATTAATTCACAGGAAATAAGAAATGGTAGTTAAGTCATTTAATATATTATAAAATGTAAGTTTTTTCACTTTTACCCTTGTTGAGAAAGATGTTTGAAAAATGGTAAAAAAAATCTTCCCAATTTGTAGTCCCTCTCATCTATATGCCTTTTCAGTCTCATGAGGTTTGTTCAACTCCAAAAAGGCATTTACGGGGAGAGAGTGTGTCACTTTTTTTTATTAAATGAGAGAGAAAACCATTTTACAAAAGTATTTGTATGGGAAATGATGGTTGTGGGGAGAGAGAAAAGACACCATTTATCATTATAATTACATTGTCATTTTTATTTTAGAGAGAGGGGATGTAATTAGTGGGTAAAGTTGGAAAATGAGTATTAATCACAGGGGTAAAAGCGGAAAAAAATGCATTAATTAAACTACAAGTGCTTTATACTGTGGACCATACATTTCTTCTACAAATATCTTATATTATAGATCGGAGAGAGCATCATTTATGAAGGGGGATGATGATATCTATTGAAAGATGATAAAAAGGAGCCATACTCAGTTGGGTAGTGTTGCTAAAACGTCAAGGACTCAAGGGCGTCTAATAAATTAATTCATAATTAAATTAATTGATAGGATTAGGAACTCATCATACCACTTCCTTCCATAATTTGCACCAATATGTAACATTTTCATTAGTCCTATCAAGTACGTCGAGGGGGGGGGACTTGTAACTTCTTGTTCATGTAAATCATGATGGGAATAAGTTGATGACTGTAATTACAACATTTTGCAGTTCATAGAACCAACACCAATAGAGTTTAAAAGAAAAGGGAAAAATTTTAACCAGTCCCAATTATCAGACTAAATGACAACTAGATCCCTCGAAATCATCAAATTACAATAAAGTCTCAAGAGACCTGTGTGCTGTTAATTTCAAACATGAAAGTACAATTTTGCCCCTATGTTAGTAATGAAAAGTTTAGAGCCATCAATGAAAAGCTTAGAACATCCAATGACAATTTACACAAGAAGAAGTGACTATAGGAAATTAGTTCAAATAGCAAATATAACTTATACATGTTGTTCCTCTATTGCATCTTTCCTCAATGGTTGTGTATTGTCATCTGCATTCTCTCCTACATATATATAATCATTTTGTCCATTGAATTTAATAAAATGCTTCTTGATCATCTACAAGGTCTACAAAGGTTGTTGCATCAAAGGTTAGCGTGAATTTCATAAAAATTTTGCTACTCTCTTTTCTAACAATTGATGCTACAATTGTTCTCAACTTCTCATACGTAGTACCTTTCTTTATGGTTATTGTTCTAACACTAACCCCACATATTACAAATCATATTCTCCTCCATTTAAAAATTGTCCCCTCATATGCAAGAAACATAATATAAACTTTCTAGACACACTCATCATCTTTTCTGTCATTATGCAAAACAAAGTTGTTATTAACAACTACATGAGCAACATTAACTTTAGAGCATTATATTGATAACATGTTTTGAAATCACATAACAGGGGTTATAAACACATAAAGCTTCATCATTTCTATTTATCCATGTCTAAACACACAAAAAAGGGCACAATCTCCGCAACAAAAATTCATACCCTAGCACACACTTAAAGAAACAACAACATAGATAATAAAGGCATCATACAATTAACAATCATTGGATATTCTAAACTTGTTATTCATTGCTTTAAACTTATCATCACTAACAAGGAGCAAAATTGAACTTTCATGTTTGGAAGTAACAGCACCCAGGTCCCTTGGGACTATACTGCAATTCAATGATTTCGAAAAACCTAATTGCCATTAAGTCTGTTAATCGGGAAGAGGTTGCAATTTCCCCCCCAAAAAAATTTGTAGCTCAAGTAAAAATTTTGAATCATCATTCTCTTTTGAGATTAGCAGCTTCTTCAGTTATGACCTTTTTTTCACACAAAACTGCTCCATCCAGTCCTTTTTATAAGCAATTTTTCTTCTAATTGCGCAAAATAAACTAGGGGTTAGGATTAGTTAAAAACAATAAATGTGTCAAAAATGTCATACTTCTTCTAAATATGCTGATATTTATGAAAAGAACATAGGAGAGAGAATGAGTAAAAAATGTGAGAGAAAATAAGTAATAAATGATTAAATGATGAAAGAGAATTGGTGTTGAGTGGGGGATCATTAATATAAAGATATGTATTTGATAGGGGTAGAAAATTAGTTTAAATCTTGAAATATAAGAAAAAATTTACTTATATTAAGAATCAATCCAAAAAAAAAGAAAGTTAGGGTCCGTTTGGTTCAATCCCATTACATCCTGCAATGTAGTGCAATGCGATGCAATATTAATTACAGGGATAGCGTTTGGTTTGTTTTTTAAGCAATATCCAATAAGTTAATATTTTAGCAATTATTTAAAATTAATATATCACACAAAATCTATTTTACCCTTAATATAATCTTTGTAGAAAAAATAGTTAAGAGTCGGTGGCGGTAGGGATGGAGGAGGAGGAGGTAGTGGAGGCAGCAACGATGGGGTGGTAGTAGAGGAGGAGGTAGTGGTGGTGGCGGCGGCGGCGAGGGGCGTGTGACGGTGGTGGTGGCGGGGGAGGGGGTAGTGTGTGGTGGCGGTGGGCGGGGGGCAGAAGTGGTGTCGGGTGGCGGCGGCGGGTGGAGGTGACAGCGGTGGAGGAGGAGGTAGTGGCGGTGACAGTTGTGGCGTGATGTGGCAAGTGAAATGAGATAAGGGAAATAAAAACATGATAAACTAAATGATAAATTAGACTTTTTTAACTATACTATGGGATTATAATGGGGATTCATTGGGGGAGATATGAATGAAGATTACCAATTTTTTGGTCATCATTACCATGATAAACACTATTACCATGTTAAAAAGCAACCAAACACTCTTATCTTAATAATACAATCATGATTATTATTACAGACATACAATGAGGTTGAATCAAACGAGCTCTTACTTATAAAAAAAGATGGCATAATTCACAGTCAAATAGCTTCAATTTTGTAGTAGCGTTTCAGTGCTTAATTTTCCGTTCGAGAAAAGAAATCATCGATAACAGTAAAAAAATTGTCCGCCTACAAAATGAATGCTAGACTAGTAATTAATTATGTGAGGGGTCATTTTCTTGATGATTTTTCCATCCACACACTTTTTCCTCATCGCTAGCAGACCAAAAATGATTGATCGTTTGGATTTCAATGTGCATTAATGTATTTTTAATGGAAGATAAGATTGTCCCTTTCGTTGAGCAGGTCTAACCCATAGCAGCCACGGCATCAAAATTCGCATCTAATCTAATTTGTCTTGGAAATTGTCGCTGAAGTTTCAATTTTTCATTGAGTTTCATTTGGCTCTTTATTTTGATGGGACCATTAAATAAAAATTGCCCTTGTTTTAAAAAAATTGGAAACTAAAAAAAAAAATTGATCCAATTAATAATGATATAATTGATATACGTATAATATTTTACAAGAACTTGAATTTAATTAAATCCGTTGCTACTAGTAGGCCAACAAAATCCGTTGCTAAGATAAAAATCTCGTTGATTGACAATTTATAAGTATGTCTGTAAAGACATTTTGAACTTTGATTGCCTCGCACTTATATGTGCCCAAATCTAACTCACCTATGGGGATTTTCTCTTCTAAATGATGAGGTGGTGTATGGATTAATGAGTGTCGGGTAAGTGTCACTACAAAAAAAAGCACTTTCAGCGGCGACATTTGGCGGCGACTTTTAATGTCGCCGCTGAAAGTGAGACTTTCGGCGGCGACTTTTAATAGTCGCCGCTGAAAGTCTCACTTTCAGCGGCGACACTTTTGTCGCCGCTGAAAGTGAGACTTTCAGCGGCGACTATTAAAAGTCGCCGCCGAAAGTGAGTTTCAGCGGCGACTTTTGTGTCGCCGCTGAAAGTGTTGTTTGAAATTTAAAAAAAAAAAAATTTTTTTAAAACACTTTCAGCGGCGACTATTAAAAGTCGCCGCTGAAAGTGAGTTTCAGCGGCGACTTTAGTGTCGCCGCTGAAAGTGGTTCGAAATTAAAAAAAAAAAAATTTTTTTAAAACACTTTCAGCGGCGACTTTAGTGTCGCCGCTGAAAGTGTTGTTTGAAATTTTTTTTAAAAAAAAAATTTTTAAAACACTTTCAGCGGCGACTATTAAAAGTCGCCGCTGAAAGTGAGTTTCAGCGGCGACTTTAGTGTCGCCGCTGAAAGTGGTTCGAAATTTAAAAAAAAAAAATTTTTTTAAAACACTTTCAGCGGCGACTATTAAAAGTCGCCGCTGAAAGTGAGTTTCATAATTTTTTTATTAATATTTTTTAAAAATAATATTTATAAAATTTAATTATTAATTATTAAATAATTATATTTAACCTTAATTATTAAAATTATATTATTATTTTATATTAAAAATAATATTTATGATATTAAATTATTATTTATTAAGTAATTTTAATTAAAAATTTTTTTAATTTAAATATATAAATATTTTTTTTGTTTTTATTTTATTTTTCATTATTTTTAATAATATTATATTTAATTAATAATTAATTATATGTATGTATGTTTATATATATGATAATAGTATATATATAATAATATGTAATAATATGCCATAGGTTCATTTCGGCGCAACTGGCAAAGACTCGCGCGCGAAGGCGTCAGCTCCCTGAGGTCGCGGGTTCGAACTGGAGGAGAGTCACTTGGAGGAATTATGAGGAGGCGACACGTGGCAGCACGGCGAGGCGACACGTGGCAGCATGGCGAGGCAACACATGGCAGCATGGGGAGGTGACGCGTGGTAGCACGTGGAGGAGACACGTGGCAATTGTAAATTAAATTTTTCAAAAAAAAAATTCGAATTTTTTAAAAAAAAATTTAATTTTTTTAATAAAAAATTTAATTTTTCGAATTTTTTTTTTTAAAAAATTAATACTTTTAGCGGCGACAAAAGTCGCCGCTGAAAGCCACCTTCAGCGGCGACAAAAAAAGTCGCCGTTGAAAGTCACCTTCAGCGGCGACAAAAGTCGCCGCTGAAAGTATACTTTCAGCGGCGACAAAAATTGTCGCCGCTAAAACTTTCAGCGACAGTCGCATAGGCGGCGACTTTTTGTCGCCGCTGAAAGACTTTCAGCGGCGACTTTTAGACTTTCAGCGGCGACAAAAGTCGCCGCCGAAAGTCTTTTTTTTTGTAGTGTGTATAATGTTTATATATTATTTCAGTTAAACTAAACAATTAACATTCAAAATTAATTTTATTAATGGTCAAAGTAACATTGCAATATTTTTAAATTTCTGGAGCCATATTGAGATCAAAAAACTTCAAAGACAACATTGAAATTTTTTAAATACTTTTATAGCAGATGTAAACCTTAACCCCGTAGAATAATGTTAAATATCATTTCTGGAGGGGAAGATGATATCTATTGAAAGATAATTTTATTACAAAAAAGAGCGTTATGCATTAGCCTTCTTCAATCCCTAATCGTGTGACATTCCGTTTGGTAGTGTTGTTAAAATGTTAGGGGACACCTAAATTAATCTATAATAAAATCAATTGATAGGATTAGGAACTCATAGCCCTCGCTTCCTTAATTTGCACCTCTATGTAACCCTTTCATTAGCCCTTTTGAGTACGTCCATGCCAAAAAAAGAAAACTTGTACTCCCCCATGTCTTATTTATATGAACTCGATAACTGAATTATGAGGTTTAAGAAAATAATTAAAATTAGTTAAAAATAATTAATATGTCTAAAATAAACTTATTTTTCTAAGTATAATTTTTACTTATAATGAGAAAAGTAAGAAAAAGAAATAGGGTAAATATAAGTATGACCAACATTTTAATTATTACAATACATATAATTAATGACGAGGAAAAATATAAAACAATCATCATTAAATGTTCAAACAATTTTTGTCAAATCCTTATAAAAGAGATTAAGACAATTCAAATTTTAGATTCATATAAAAATCATAAAAGGGAGAAACTTGTTATTCATGTCAAACATGTCGGGAATAAGTTGACGAAGGTAATTACAACATTTTGCGGTTCAGAGAATTAACAACAATATAAATAAATTATCATCCAAAAAACAAAAGAACTAACAACAATAGAGCACTAAAAAAATTGTAGCTCAAGTATAAAATTAAATTTTGAATCATCATTCTATTTTGAGATTGCCAGCTTCAGTTATGACCTTTTTCCACACAAAACTAATATACAGCCAAGTTGATGGTACTCCCTCCAATTCATAATATAGGATGTTTCTAAAAGAATAATTCACTCCGAAATATAAGTCATTTATAAAATAATTAATATGTGCTCATTTTTTCAATTTTATCCTTGTAATTAATGTTCATTCTCAATTTACTCAGATATTAAATTTTTAAACACATTTTTCAATAAATATAAAAGTTAAAAAAAGTTTCAATTTATGACATATTTAATAAGTTAATTATCACTTTTTATTTTTTCATAAATTAGTTAAAGTACCTTGTATTATGAAATAAATGGAAGAATTTCAATAATTTTGTAGTAGCGTTTCATCAGTGCCAAATTTTCCCTTCGTGAGAAGAAACTTTCCATCGACAAAATAAAAGCTATACTAGTAATTAAATATGTTACGGGCCCTATTTTCCATCTACATTCTACACACACTTTTGGGTCATCGCTAGCATGCAGACCAAAAGCGATTGATCGTTTTGATTCCAATGTGCATTAATGTATAATGGAAACTAAGATTGTTCCTTCGTTGAACAGGTCTAAGCCATAGCAACCACAGATTCGAAATTCCTATCTAATCTAAATTGTCTTGGAAACTTTCGCTGAAACTTCAACTCTTCACGAGTTTTCATTTGGCTCCTTATTTTGAAGGGACCAGTAAATTAAAATTGCTCTTGTTTTTAAAATTTTGGAAACTCAAAAAATTGATCCAACTAATAATGATATAATTGAAATATATTATTTTATAAGAACTTGAATCTAATTTAATCCGTTGCTAATATAAAAATCTCATTGATAGACAATTTATATGTACTTTTGTAAATACATTTTGAACTTTCATTGCCTCGCATTTATATGTGCCGAAATCTAACTCACCTACGTTTTTTTTTTATCTCCTAAATTAAAAAATAGCCATCTAAACCATTAATTTTAATGGAGGCCTTGTTCATTTTGAGCTGACTCGTCATCTTCATGTTTTACGTGTTTTAATTGCTGGGAACAAATTAATCTCCAATAAGAAGGGGAGATATTTATGAATTCGAGGATAAATTTATTAAACTAAGGAGAGATGTTTGGGATTTCTGATAAAGCAGAGGGAAACAAATACTCTTTCAGTCGGAAACATAAGAGCTAGAAAGCTAGATAACTAATTTGTACAGTTTAAAAAATTAGTTAAATTAATTATTTGTAAGAAATGCGTGTTGTTTAAAGGGTTAATATTATTGTTGGTTCTTATAGTTTAATCAAATTTTGATTTTAATACTTGTAGTTTTAAATCTTTGGTTTTGATCCCTATAATTTTAGAAGATCGAGGTTAGTAATTTACAAAGTTTAAAAAAATTAGTTAAGTTAATTATTTACAAAAAATGTGTACTGTTTTTTGAAATACACTTTTAATAGAGGTAATTTAGAGAAAATATTGTAAATTTTGGAGATAAAGTAAATTAAGGTCTTTCATTTAAAACTAAAACAAATCCTTTCACTGACTCTTATATTTAGGAAGGAAACTATAGCTAGTGTAACTCTGAGATTACGAGTTCAAGATAAAGATTTAAGCAAATTATGTATTGTGTATCAATTGAATTTCTTAAGCTCTGCTGTATATGCAGGTAGTATATTTTGAATCTAAGTCTGAAACTCAACTTTTCTTGTTTGTGTTGTAACTTCTTACTAAACATATACTTCGAGTACTAAAAACAAGCAGGTATATATATTCATACATATATGGAATGTCAACAGGAATTGTATCCTCATTATTGATACTTCTTTCCCTATATGTGATCTAAAATTAATGTTAGTTCAATCTGAGAAGATCGTTTGTTGCCTAAATTTAAAAACATTCAAATTAGAAAGGAGCAGAATTTGCTTGAAACCTGATTTTTATGTTGATTCAAGTGATTTCTTTGTATACTTCACGAGCAGTAGAAACTTTTTACAGTAAACCTAGCCACATGAAAGCTTTAATTGGCCCTTGTATATATAAAAAAAATGCTAATAAAGGATACTTGAACATTCTTCGTATGATATTTTCCCCCCTTAATTGTTATATCATTACAATCTGACAGCAAGATTACATATGAAGAGAACAACTATTGAGAAAACAGGCAAAGATGAACCGTTTCTAATGTTATAATGCTTGGTTTGAACACATCATATGAAAAACAGAAGGCTTGGATATATACTTTACATTTTGCATTCTCCTATGCCCAAGACACGAGGCTCAAACAACATACACAAACGATGATAGAACAAAACACAACAAAAGGCTAACTTCTAAATATACAAAAACCAAGTTAATATTTGACCATTATTGACTGTCACTCTACTTCTTGGATTATTTCCAAACCTTGCATCAGGCTTCTTGTAGGCGCGCTGGCCCTTTTTCTTGTTGACGTGCCTTCAGAATTAAAAGGATTAGGAGGTATTGGTAATTTGTCTCCTTCTCCTTCTAACATTTGAACCACTGCTTGCATTGATGGTCGATCCACAGGATGCCACTGAATGCACCATATAGTCCCACTATTCCCAACTTTTTTGCAGTTTTAGCATCACCTTCTTCCTCAATATGAATCCTAACATCCTCCCTTTCTTCCAAAATATTATAGATCCATTCAGGATAGTAAATGTGGGGAGCATTTTCTTTTGTGTCATGCGTAATTCTTCTTCCCCCTATTAATTCAAGTAGCAACATCCCGAAGCTATAAACATCTGCTTTGTGAGACACATTTCCAAAATTTCGAGAGAAGACCTCTGGAGCTATGTAACCCAAAGTTCCTCTAGCGTTAGTCATTGGCACTATGCTTTGATCTTTGGAACACAATTTAGCTAAACCAAAATCACATATTTTTGGAGTAAAGTCATCATCCAATAAAACATTGTGAGGTTTGATGTCAAAATGAAGTATGCGTTGCTCACATCCTTGATGAAGATACTCAATTCCATTGGCTATGCCTAAAGCAATTTCATGGAGCTTTTTCCAACCAATGAAGTTTTGCCTATTATCTGGTGAATGTATGAAATTTTGCAATGAACCATTTGGAAAGTATTCATAAACCAGTGCTCTTCTAAAGCCATCAGCACAGAAGCCCATTAAGCGAATAATGTTGACATGATGGATTTTGGCCATTGTTCCAACTTTAGTGACGAACTCTTCGCCATTTCCTTCAGAATTAGTGAGGATCTTCATAGCAACTTTGAACTCAGATGAAATGTCTCCTTTGAACACAATACCGAACGATCCTTCTCCTAACTTGACCTCAAATTGATTGGTAATCCTCTTGATTTCAGCATAAGAATATCTGGTGGGCTTGAAAGCTCTATAATCTTTCAGGAACTTTTCAATTATTGCTTGGCTTTCTTTTCTTGATTTGTAAGTGTTGCGAACATAATGAATTACAACCAGCGTCACCACGAGAAGTAGTACTATTGATCCTGCATACGTGAGAGCTCAAATTTAGTTTCAAAATCTGCAATTGGCCTTTAGGAGAAAATACCAATTTCAGCTAGAAGGCTAACCTGTAATTACAAATTTTTTTGATGAGCCTGCAAAAGAAATTAACATGATTGATCAACTTAGCATGTTCATATGAGAATTTAAGCCAACTATGACTTACCATGTGAAGAATTCTGATGCTTTTCACGAGACAAGAAAAGTATACGCATGTGATTTCGTGTGCTCATTAGAGGTGATTATCATATTCATGGATGCATGTAATATTAAGGATCGGTTTATCTAAATGATATACATCTTGAAAAAGTAAGCAGGTTTTGATGCAAGAGATCAATATTACGTACCTTTGTGGCAAACCTTGAAACATGCAGTATCATTACTGGTATTACTATTCTTGAATCCACATCTTGCTCCTTTAGATTCACAATGTTAACTCATTGGATGAGACCACATCAAATCAAGAGTGTCATCATGATGTTGAATAATCTCATATGGGATGGATGAAATGTTGAATATTTTGCTGCAAAATAACAAGGGAAAATCTCCGATATCATCTCTAGAAGAAACAGCATATACTTGATAGGTAGAGCTGCTCAGACACGTTGAATATAATCTCCAACTCTTGGTGATGAGCAATTGAAAAAGGTGTAGCCAGAGAGATACCAGGCGTTTATGAATTGGAAAGGGGAAGGAAGTAGAGTGAGGTTACGGACATGCCTTAAAAGGCAGCCAGAAGGATCATATAAGTGAATGGTTTAGGATTTATAATCAATAAGTTTGACATTGAGCTTGAGTGATCCATGAAGCTCAAGAACAGAATGATTGGAAGAAGAACAGTGTAAATCAAACCCAGGATAACCACATTGTTCTGGTTGGCGTCCTATTATTCGGAAAGGAAACCGGACAGTCAGGTTTCCACAGGTTGTTTCGGGTTCTGGACAGCTATTCCAGCTTCCTACAGACTCTGAAAACCAAAGAATTAGAAAGAAGCATACAGAGAAGGAGTTTACAGTTGAAGTTTCCATGTCCTGGCTTCCCCCAAGTTACAAGATGAGATAACAATGAAAGTTCCTAATCTCATCTCAAATGCGAAACCAAGAGATTTTTCCAAACAAGCGTAGCTTCCCCACGTTTTCCTTACATGATATGGACCTGTTAGAATATATTGATCGACATTTGGGTGATTAAGGCCCAAGCTAAATTTAATAGAAGCTATCATGGAGTGAAACGGGATCATAAAAAAAAAAAATATTTTTTTATGGTTTAATAGTAATGTCTATTCTTATGTAACCGTAAGTTTAAGAGTTACATCTATTCCTATGTGATTATATGTACACTATATATATGATGTGAGATTGTGGGAGTTGGGAATCTGAATAACACATAAAATAATGTTCTCTTCCACTAAAAGGACCTCTTTTAAGAGTGTTCTCTACTCTTTTTCTCTTTAGTGTATTTACTATGTAACGTAATCGAAGTTTTCATTAGTGCTTTGGTTTTGTGTGGGTATTTGTGTGGGTACTTTAGTGAGGCATTTGGATTCTAGGTATGCTCAAAATTCTTACAGGCCTGCTTACGTCAATAAACTCTGACTTATGGAAACCTTTCGATGATAAGAAACTTATGGTGGGAACACACGCACCTTTGTTAATTTTTTACAGTGCGGCCAAGCTGTCAGTGTCAAAAGAAAAGTCTCTAGGCAACTTCTTGATAATACGAAATACGTGTTTGTAAGGACTTTTTTATATGTATTTCAGGAGTTGAGATTAGTAATTCTCTTCATTTTGAGATCATCATGACGAGAGACATGTGTTGCTCTTCAGGAAAATTAGTGGTGGCTCTGTTCCTGATGATGCTATTGTGCAGAACAAGCAAGGCATCAGATGTACACCAGATCTGTTCTAGTTTATGCGGATATCATAATGTTAGCAGCCCTTTCAGCCTAAAAGACTCTCCAGAGGAGTGTAGGGACCACAGGCACAACCTATCTTGCGAGCACAACCAACTGGTAATGTACTGGGAATCTGGGAGATACAGAGTTTTGTCCATTAATTATGAGAACCACACAATTCGAGTGAGGGATGCTAATATTGTGCAGTCAGATACATTTTCCCTTCCTGAGTATTCTTTAACAAACTACAACTTTAGCCAAAGAGGCTCATATACCTTCTGGTATGGACTGAGCACAAATACTATGATATATGTAAGGTGTGAACACCCTGTGAATTCCCCTCAGTTTGTGGACACAGCCCCTTGCTTCAACACTTCAAATGTCTCTGCAGCTTCCTCTTCCTCATCGTCGTCTTCGTATTCGTATGCCTATGTTGGCAGCGGATATGTATTCCGTGTGGGGTTAGAGGACGGTTGTCGAATAGAAATGATGTATATGACATCGTGGCCTGCTCTGAACAACGACCAGAACCAGTCTGCTTGGTCATGCACAGACATCCACAATATGCTTCTTTATGGCTTTGAGCTTTCTTGGGGCTGGCACAAGAGTAAGTCCATCAATAAATTTAAATATTTAATTCCATCTGTCAATACATATACCCTCTACATAACTGAAGCTTATTTTGTCATTTTTATGTTTAATTCGTGCAAATTCTCTCTATCTATCCTTACTCGTCCCTTGTATTTGGAATTCCTTGAAATAGGTCCATCATATTGTTAAAACATTATACATTTAACTCCATTATTATTTTTGGAATAAAAATATGTAATTATTTTCAACTACCAGTACCATATTATAATTGTTAACATACGAACTAACTTGTGTCGTTTATTTTTTATGAACTACGAATGTTAAAGTATTTGTTTTAAAATTGAGGGGAGTTATGTCATTCCACAAAAACATTATAAATATAAAAAGTCCCACCACCAAGTAAACAAATAAGTTCCTAGACACTTGGGTGTAAATAAGTTTTACACTCACAATTACCAAATTATTCCAGTGAATTAAAAAAAAAAACGTTCGCTCCTATATCCCACCAAAACCACACTTTTTCTTTAAAAAAAAAAATATTTACTATTTTTTTATCTCCTAAACTATTTTTCTTTATATAAATAAATTACTTTATTGATATAGCTATTGAATTGGGTCATATTCGAGTATTGGGGTAATTCCTTCAAAGACATTTTCCAAACTTAAGACTCATTGTTTAAGTAATCAAAACCTTTTTCATTAGAATCAACGTTGTTAGTTTTAATTTTGGGAAAACCATTTTTGAGGTACCTGTAATTTCTTTTAATTTTTTAATTTGGTACCTACATGTTTTTTATTCTTATTTATTATTTTAATTATACCCTTTAAGCAACATTAGCTCATGTAACTTTGCCATGTTAGCATTGTTAGCTCCAATAAAAAAAAACCTAATTGTGCTAACAGAATAAAATTAAAGGATTTAATAAGGATAGAACAACACACAAGTTTCGAATTAAAAATGAAAGGACACTACATCTACCTCAAGAATGATTTTCTCTTTAATTTTTTATACTTTCAACTGTTTAATTTATCTATATTCTTAATAAACTATATCACTTTAATTTAATTTAGCATTCATCTGTTTCGTATATGCTTACTCTTTTAAGTTTACATTAAATTTTAGTTTTTCCCTTTAAGGCTTTATGTTTATAATATGTATTTTTATTCTTTTAATCTTAACATCATTTGTTTCCTTTAATGAAAAAAATTAACTCAGAAAATTTAAAAAATCCTAGTGTGCTTATAATTATTTTTAGTATTTCAAAAGTAACAAAACTTGCACCAAGTTTATCATAATTTTAATCCTTTAATTATAATTAATTTTATATTTTAAAATTAAAATAAACTTGCAAATCAGTATGTTTGCTTTAATTTTAATAATTTAATATAATATTTTTATATTTAAAAAATTAAAATAAACCGATTTATCAGCATGTTTATTTTAATTTTATATTATAAAAATGATTGTCTCAATGGCCTTGTAATTTAGTACAAGTATGATTCATTAGTATTTAATTGCAAAGCACACGTCCTTAGCACGGGCACTTGTCTATCCACAAAAACTCATGTTATCCTCTAGTATTCTCCTTTTTTCATTTATTTAATTTCTATCTATTTATATTTTTCTTAATTTCTAAACAAAGAGCTATGGTACTAGATCAAGCAAATATATTAATCATCAATAATTCACAACCATCATACATTTAATATTTTCTTAGTTATAATGAATATATGTTATATTTTTTTTAGGTGTCATTGGACTATACTTATTTCAAGCTCATTATATCCGTTATAATAAATTCTCCAATAATATATGACTATGTATCCTACTTTTTCATATGGGTTTAAATGGTATTATTTTAAAAATAGGATAGACCACATGTGATTGAAGAACTTGACACAATGGATATAAGGAACTTCACTTAAGTATTCTCGTGTCATTATATAAATACCTTCACTTAAGTTTTTTTTATTTTACAATATTCTAACACATATATCCCTACTAATACATTTTATTATGAGGTGTAATTGCAGCAAGCCAGAGCATTTTTGAAATGATCCTTTTGTGTATCGAGGGTAAGGCATTTTATGTGATAACTTATAACTTTTTGATTCCCAACAGCATAATAAATGCTTGCAAGTTGCACTTTATCAAAAACATCTCACCAAAAAAAAAAAAAGATAGTCATAAATTTCTACTGCTTATATATAGAATTTTTATATAACAACTTGACAACCTATTCCATGTGCCACTTACTATTTTGTATGTTCACATTAATCATACCTTCTTGCAAGAGAAACTGATATCAATTTTTGTTTCCTCTGTTTTGCAGACTATTGGATATACATCTTTGTTCTGCAATTATTAGGTATCCCTCCGCTTTAACAAACTTATCTAATTTTTAAGAGTACAAGAGTAGCTGTGCGCAATGACTGGCCAAACAATAGAAACTCAATAATAGCAAGTTTAAGTTAAAAGGCACGTTCTAATTATCTATGTTCCGTTTTAAATTTTCCTTTGCAGCTCTTTATACTGGAGCTAGATTTGTGTTGGGGGCTCCCTTTGCCATTGCCCTTTTGATCTATAAATGGCGAAGAAGACATTTATCAATGTATGAGAGCATTGAAGATTTTCTGCAAAGCGACAGCAACAGCATCATGCCTATAAGGTACTCCTACAAAGACATCAAGAAGATGACCAAAGGGTTTAAAGTAAGACTTGGGAAAGGAGGCTATGGTTCTGTTTTCAAAGGACAACTTCGAAGTGGTCGTGACGTGGCCGTCAAGATGTTGGATAAGGCTGAAGCCAATGGTCAGGATTTCATCAACGAAGTTGCTACACTTGGTAGAATCCACCATGTCAATGTGGTCCAACTCATCGGTTACTGTGTGGAAGGATCAAAGCGTGCTGTTATATACGAATTCATGCAAAATGGATCTCTTGACAAATACATTCTCTCTAAACACGTTGAAACTGAGCAATCCCTGAATCTTCATCAATTGTATGTCATCTCTCTTAGAGTAGCTCGTGGTATTGAATATCTTCACAAAGGGTGTGATATGCAAATTCTGCATTTTGATATAAAGCCGCACAACATCCTTCTCGATGACAACTTCATTCCAAAAATTTCTGATTTTGGTCTTGCTAAACTCTATCCTACAAATGGTAGCATTGTGTCTCTGACTGCAGCAAGAGGAACTATAGGATACATGGCTCCTGAGCTCTTTTACAAGAATGTAGGTGGAGTCTCCTATAAAGCTGATGTCTATAGCTTTGGGATGTTACTAATGGAGATGGCCGGCAGAAGAAAGAATTTAAATGTGTTGACCGAGCAATCAAGTCAATTTTATTTTCCATTTTGGGCTTATGATCAATTAAGTGAAGGAAATGAAATCAGCGTAGCAGACGCAACAGAGGAAGAGATGAAAGTGGCAAGGAAAATGATGATCGTTGCATTGTGGTGCATTCAGACCAAGCCTAGCGATCGTCCTTCGATGAACAAAGTTGGGGAGATGCTTGAGGGAGATGAGCAAGACTTAGAATTGCCTCAAAAGCCTTATCTATATCCACAAGATTTACCTGAAGCTGATGATAATAATCATTCAAGTTCAACACAAGGATCTAGTTCAAGCAAAAATCCTTCAATGAGCAAAGCTGTAGAGACGCTTGAAGGAGAGGAGCAAGGGTTTGTAGTGCCTCAGAAGCCTTTTCTATGCGCACAAGATTCACCAACAACTGGTGTTATTGATCATTTACGTTCAACGCCTCCATCATCCTATGATCCTTTGGTGAATAATTCTAAAGAAACAACCTCATTTCTAACTAAAGATGACGAGAGATCAATATAACATTATAAAATATAAGTTGAGTATTGATTTTATTATGAGAGTCTCTTAAATGTGAATAAGAAGTGGACGTTGTATCAACATGAGAAATGGATGTTAGGCTTCCATTTTTTACGTCATGGGACATATTAAGGAAGAAGCATTTGTCTTCCTAGATAATTATATATGTTTTTGAGGAGGAGACATGCATGTCCTTGGAAGGGATTAAGATCTCGGGGACACATATTTAATGATCCAAAGTATGTGAAAGCTTTCAATGTAATGGATTATATATGTTTCTCTCTCAGTTAGTAATTATAATGCCAAGATTGATCTTTGATTGCAGATAAGACGTACTTTTTATAAGAAGCAAAATGATTTGAACCACAAGCTTCTATTGATAGTTGACCTATAGCATGACTTTGATGCACTTAAGTAATAGTTTTACTGGGTTTTATTTTTATTTGGCAATTTGAGCATCTTCTTCTTCATTAATTTGAACTCTAACTTCTTGAAACAGAGAATGAAACAGAAACAGAAAACAGAGCATGAGAGCATGACGCAAGCAGTGACGGCTGAACAGTGGCTGACGGCTTGGGTAGGTGATTGAAGAAGTTGGTGAGGCACACCAACGTTGAACCGAGAGTTATTTTTCTTTAGTTTAATGAGTAATGTATTAGTATAAATAGGTATCATTTTTCATTGTAAAAGACATCTGAGTTTTGATTAAACATATTTGAGTTTGGTTTCTATACCATTTTGGTACCAGAGCTAAGTTCTAGAGAGCCAGAAAGCGAAAGAGTGAGGAGTGGGTGAGAAAAAAAAAACGTGAGAAAAAGGGGATGTCAGATTTTCACTCTCGGAGCGTTTTTTCAAGAAATCGACCTCACCATCGTGTTCAGAAGGCCGAAAAACCTAGGAATAGCCTCGGTCACAGCCGTGAAACACCTCCACGCGCCTCCATAGACGTCGCTGGAAAAGTTGCCGGAATTTCATACGGCCGCCGGAGTCCAGAGGTTGAAGACGACCCAGTCAGCTGACACGTCATCACTGTCTGACTCATCAGCGCCACGTCGTTCAATCATCTTACGCCACGTGTCAATAGCGCCACACTAGCATCACCGTCAGCATTGCCACGTCACCCCATCCAATCAGCATCCACATCATCAGTCAACGTAACGTGGACCAATCACTGACTGCCACGTGTCATAACCGCCAGGTCATCAATCCCAGTCAACCCAACTTTCAGAAATTGCAATTTGACCCCCTAAAATTGGTAAAATTTACAATTTCATCCCAAAACTTTCTGAAATTACATCTTGGCCCCAAATTTTTGCCAAAATCACATTTTGACCCCAAAACTTCCTAAAATTACATTTTGGCCCCAAATTTCTGCCAAAATTACATTTCGGACCCCAAAACTTTCTGAAATTACATTTTTGACCCCAGATTTTTGCCAAAATTACTTTCCATCCCTGAAAGTTAAGAATTACCTTTCTACCTCATTTGTCCATAAAATTTCTAGTTTTACCCTTTACTTGCCATAAAAACCGATCCTATCCTTGTACTTTTCTATCCTATACCTAACCTCATAAGAACAATTCCAGAATGCCTCCAAGACGCAGAAACACACGCGAGATTGAAATGGACGAGATGAGACGCCAGATACAGGAACTGGAAACCACTGTACAAACGCAGCAAGCCATGCTAGAATCTCGTAGTGAACATCCAGAGGATGATTCAAATAACAATAGTTCATCGTCCACTGACTACCGCCATTGTCCTCAACAACAGTCATTCCGCCTTAATGACATTAAGTTAAACATTCCTGAATTCGAGGGAAGACTCCAACCGGACGAATTCATTGACTGGCTACAAACAGTTGAACAAGTCTTTGAGTACAAAGAGATTCCAGATGAGCAGAAAGTTAAAATTGTTGCCATCAAATTGAAGAAACATGCCTCCATATGGTAGGAGAATCTCAAAAGAAGGCATGAAAGAGAAGGAAAAAGCAAGATACGAATGTGGGACAAGATGCGACGCGAGCTCTCACGTAAGTTTCTTCCAGAAAATTATTATCAAGATAATTTCCTTCAGTTACATCATCTTCGCCAAAAGGCTATGTCTGTAGAGGAATATACGAGGGAATTTGAAAAACTCATGATGAAGTGTGATATCCAAGAGAGGGAGGAGCAAACAATAGCCCGTTATATCGGAGGATTAAATATCAACATTGCTCATCCGGTACAGCTCCAACAATACTGGACTCTGGACGACGTCATTCGTCTAGCCATCCGTATTGAGAAACAGTTGCCCAAAAGGTTTCCGTTTCAACCGTCTTCCTCCAACGAAATTACTTTTGATGGACATGAAGCACACATGCATCAACCTACACAAATACATCAGCATAACTCTTCAAATAAGCATACACAAGAATATCAGTCTAACTCTTCAAGCAAGCCTCCAACAAAGGCTACCAAGGAATTTAGCTCCAAAGCACCTAAGTGCTTCAAATGCCAAGGGTTCGATCATATCGCTTCAGAATGTCCTACCCGCAGAGTTGTTACTATTATTAAAGGGGAAACTTCTGCAGTTTTTGAAGAAGAAAAGGAGCTCATACCCGACAAAGAACCTGTCTTTGATGAAGAGCCAATTTTTGATGAAGAAGTCATTCCTCCTGATCAAGGTTAAACACTTGTGATTAGACGAAGCTTGCATACAGCCACAGTGAAAGAAGAGCCTTGATTATGTCACAACATTTTTCATACTCGTTGCACCGCTCAAGGTAAAGTTTGTGACGTCATTATTGACAACGGAAGCTGTGAAAATGTAGTCTCTAACTACATAGTAGAAAAGTTACAACTACCAACTCACAACCATCCGTACCCATACAAGCTCCAATGGTTCAATAAAGGAAGCGCAGTCAAAGTGTCAAAACGATGCCTTGTTACTTTTTCTATTGGAAAAAGGTATCACGATAAAGTTTGGTGTGATGTTGTTCCGATGGATGCTTGTCATCTTCTTCTGGGAAGACCTTGGCAATATGATCGACGAGCTCTATACGACAGTTATGCAAACACATATTCCTTTCAGAAGGATGATGTGAAGATTCAGCTCGAACCATTGCCACCAGATAAACACATCAAAATCAAAAATAAGTCCAAGTCATTTTTACTTAAGCATAAGGTTTCGGATTAAAAAAAAAAAAAAAAAAGATTCAGCTCGAACCATTGTCGCCGCTGAAAGTGTTGTTTGAAATTTAAAAAAAAAAAAATTTTTTTAAAACACTTTCAGCGGCGACTATTAAAAGTCGCCGCTGAAAGTGAGTTTCAGCGGCGACTTTAGTGTCGCCGCTGAAAGTGGTTCGAAATTAAAAAAAAAAAAATTTTTTTAAAACACTTTCAGCGGCGACTTTAGTGTCGCCGCTGAAAGTGTTGTTTGAAATTTTTTTTAAAAAAAAAATTTTTAAAACACTTTCAGCGGCGACTATTAAAAGTCGCCGCTGAAAGTGAGTTTCAGCGGCGACTTTAGTGTCGCCGCTGAAAGTGGTTCGAAATTTAAAAAAAAAAAATTTTTTTAAAACACTTTCAGCGGCGACTATTAAAAGTCGCCGCTGAAAGTGAGTTTCAGCGGCGACTTTAGTGTCGCCGCTGAAAGTGTTGTTTGAAATTTTTTTTAAAAAAAAAAATTTTAAAACACTTTCAGCGGCGACTATTAAAAGTCGCCGCTAAAAGTGAGTTTCAGCGGCGACTTTAGTGTCGCCGCTGAAAGTGGTTCGAAATTTTTAAAAAAAAAAAATTTTAAAACACTTTCAGCGGCGACTTTTAATAGTCGCCGCTGAAAGTGAATTTCATAATTTTTTTATTAATATTTTTTAAAAATAATATTTATAAAATTTAATTATTAATTATTAAATAATTATATTTAACCTTAATTATTAAAATTATATTATTATTTTATATTAAAAATAATATTTATGATATTAAATTATTATTTATTAAGTAATTTTAATTAAAAATTTTTTTAATTTAAATATATAAATATTTTTTTTGTTTTTATTTTATTTTTCATTATTTTTAATAATATTATATTTAATTAATAATTAATTATATGTATGTATGTTTATATATATGATAATAGTATATATATAATAATATGTAATAATATGCCATAGGTTCATTTCGGCGCAACTGGCAAAGACTCGCGCGCGAAGGCGTCAGCTCCCTGAGGTCGCGGGTTCGAACTGGAGGAGAGTCACTTGGAGGAATTATGAGGAGGCGACACGTGGCAGCACGGCGAGGCGACACGTGGCAGCATGGCGAGGCAACACATGGCAGCATGGGGAGGTGACGCGTGGTAGCACGTGGAGGAGACACGTGGCAATTGTAAATTAAATTTTTCAAAAAAAAAATTCGAATTTTTTAAAAAAAAATTTAATTTTTTTAATAAAAAATTTAATTTTTCGAATTTTTTTTTTTAAAAAATTAATACTTTTAGCGGCGACAAAAGTCGCCGCTGAAAGCCACCTTCAGCGGCGACAAAAAAAGTCGCCGTTGAAAGTCACCTTCAGCGGCGACAAAAGTCGCCGCTGAAAGTATACTTTCAGCGGCGACAAAAATTGTCGCCGCTAAAACTTTCAGCGACAGTCGCATAGGCGGCGACTTTTTGTCGCCGCTGAAAGACTTTCAGCGGCGACTTTTAGACTTTCAGCGGCGACAAAAGTCGCCGCCGAAAGTCTTTTTTTTTGTAGTGTGTATAATGTTTATATATTATTTCAGTTAAACTAAACAATTAACATTCAAAATTAATTTTATTAATGGTCAAAGTAACATTGCAATATTTTTAAATTTCTGGAGCCATATTGAGATCAAAAAACTTCAAAGACAACATTGAAATTTTTTAAATACTTTTATAGCAGATGTAAACCTTAACCCCGTAGAATAATGTTAAATATCATTTCTGGAGGGGAAGATGATATCTATTGAAAGATAATTTTATTACAAAAAAGAGCGTTATGCATTAGCCTTCTTCAATCCCTAATCGTGTGACATTCCGTTTGGTAGTGTTGTTAAAATGTTAGGGGACACCTAAATTAATCTATAATAAAATCAATTGATAGGATTAGGAACTCATAGCCCTCGCTTCCTTAATTTGCACCTCTATGTAACCCTTTCATTAGCCCTTTTGAGTACGTCCATGCCAAAAAAAGAAAACTTGTACTCCCCCATGTCTTATTTATATGAACTCGATAACTGAATTATGAGGTTTAAGAAAATAATTAAAATTAGTTAAAAATAATTAATATGTCTAAAATAAACTTATTTTTCTAAGTATAATTTTTACTTATAATGAGAAAAGTAAGAAAAAGAAATAGGGTAAATATAAGTATGACCAACATTTTAATTATTACAATACATATAATTAATGACGAGGAAAAATATAAAACAATCATCATTAAATGTTCAAACAATTTTTGTCAAATCCTTATAAAAGAGATTAAGACAATTCAAATTTTAGATTCATATAAAAATCATAAAAGGGAGAAACTTGTTATTCATGTCAAACATGTCGGGAATAAGTTGACGAAGGTAATTACAACATTTTGCGGTTCAGAGAATTAACAACAATATAAATAAATTATCATCCAAAAAACAAAAGAACTAACAACAATAGAGCACTAAAAAAATTGTAGCTCAAGTATAAAATTAAATTTTGAATCATCATTCTATTTTGAGATTGCCAGCTTCAGTTATGACCTTTTTCCACACAAAACTAATATACAGCCAAGTTGATGGTACTCCCTCCAATTCATAATATAGGATGTTTCTAAAAGAATAATTCACTCCGAAATATAAGTCATTTATAAAATAATTAATATGTGCTCATTTTTTCAATTTTATCCTTGTAATTAATGTTCATTCTCAATTTACTCAGATATTAAATTTTTAAACACATTTTTCAATAAATATAAAAGTTAAAAAAAGTTTCAATTTATGACATATTTAATAAGTTAATTATCACTTTTTATTTTTTCATAAATTAGTTAAAGTACCTTGTATTATGAAATAAATGGAAGAATTTCAATAATTTTGTAGTAGCGTTTCATCAGTGCCAAATTTTCCCTTCGTGAGAAGAAACTTTCCATCGACAAAATAAAAGCTATACTAGTAATTAAATATGTTACGGGCCCTATTTTCCATCTACATTCTACACACACTTTTGGGTCATCGCTAGCATGCAGACCAAAAGCGATTGATCGTTTTGATTCCAATGTGCATTAATGTATAATGGAAACTAAGATTGTTCCTTCGTTGAACAGGTCTAAGCCATAGCAACCACAGATTCGAAATTCCTATCTAATCTAAATTGTCTTGGAAACTTTCGCTGAAACTTCAACTCTTCACGAGTTTTCATTTGGCTCCTTATTTTGAAGGGACCAGTAAATTAAAATTGCTCTTGTTTTTAAAATTTTGGAAACTCAAAAAATTGATCCAACTAATAATGATATAATTGAAATATATTATTTTATAAGAACTTGAATCTAATTTAATCCGTTGCTAATATAAAAATCTCATTGATAGACAATTTATATGTACTTTTGTAAATACATTTTGAACTTTCATTGCCTCGCATTTATATGTGCCGAAATCTAACTCACCTACGTTTTTTTTTTATCTCCTAAATTAAAAAATAGCCATCTAAACCATTAATTTTAATGGAGGCCTTGTTCATTTTGAGCTGACTCGTCATCTTCATGTTTTACGTGTTTTAATTGCTGGGAACAAATTAATCTCCAATAAGAAGGGGAGATATTTATGAATTCGAGGATAAATTTATTAAACTAAGGAGAGATGTTTGGGATTTCTGATAAAGCAGAGGGAAACAAATACTCTTTCAGTCGGAAACATAAGAGCTAGAAAGCTAGATAACTAATTTGTACAGTTTAAAAAATTAGTTAAATTAATTATTTGTAAGAAATGCGTGTTGTTTAAAGGGTTAATATTATTGTTGGTTCTTATAGTTTAATCAAATTTTGATTTTAATACTTGTAGTTTTAAATCTTTGGTTTTGATCCCTATAATTTTAGAAGATCGAGGTTAGTAATTTACAAAGTTTAAAAAAATTAGTTAAGTTAATTATTTACAAAAAATGTGTACTGTTTTTTGAAATACACTTTTAATAGAGGTAATTTAGAGAAAATATTGTAAATTTTGGAGATAAAGTAAATTAAGGTCTTTCATTTAAAACTAAAACAAATCCTTTCACTGACTCTTATATTTAGGAAGGAAACTATAGCTAGTGTAACTCTGAGATTACGAGTTCAAGATAAAGATTTAAGCAAATTATGTATTGTGTATCAATTGAATTTCTTAAGCTCTGCTGTATATGCAGGTAGTATATTTTGAATCTAAGTCTGAAACTCAACTTTTCTTGTTTGTGTTGTAACTTCTTACTAAACATATACTTCGAGTACTAAAAACAAGCAGGTATATATATTCATACATATATGGAATGTCAACAGGAATTGTATCCTCATTATTGATACTTCTTTCCCTATATGTGATCTAAAATTAATGTTAGTTCAATCTGAGAAGATCGTTTGTTGCCTAAATTTAAAAACATTCAAATTAGAAAGGAGCAGAATTTGCTTGAAACCTGATTTTTATGTTGATTCAAGTGATTTCTTTGTATACTTCACGAGCAGTAGAAACTTTTTACAGTAAACCTAGCCACATGAAAGCTTTAATTGGCCCTTGTATATATAAAAAAAATGCTAATAAAGGATACTTGAACATTCTTCGTATGATATTTTCCCCCCTTAATTGTTATATCATTACAATCTGACAGCAAGATTACATATGAAGAGAACAACTATTGAGAAAACAGGCAAAGATGAACCGTTTCTAATGTTATAATGCTTGGTTTGAACACATCATATGAAAAACAGAAGGCTTGGATATATACTTTACATTTTGCATTCTCCTATGCCCAAGACACGAGGCTCAAACAACATACACAAACGATGATAGAACAAAACACAACAAAAGGCTAACTTCTAAATATACAAAAACCAAGTTAATATTTGACCATTATTGACTGTCACTCTACTTCTTGGATTATTTCCAAACCTTGCATCAGGCTTCTTGTAGGCGCGCTGGCCCTTTTTCTTGTTGACGTGCCTTCAGAATTAAAAGGATTAGGAGGTATTGGTAATTTGTCTCCTTCTCCTTCTAACATTTGAACCACTGCTTGCATTGATGGTCGATCCACAGGATGCCACTGAATGCACCATATAGTCCCACTATTCCCAACTTTTTTGCAGTTTTAGCATCACCTTCTTCCTCAATATGAATCCTAACATCCTCCCTTTCTTCCAAAATATTATAGATCCATTCAGGATAGTAAATGTGGGGAGCATTTTCTTTTGTGTCATGCGTAATTCTTCTTCCCCCTATTAATTCAAGTAGCAACATCCCGAAGCTATAAACATCTGCTTTGTGAGACACATTTCCAAAATTTCGAGAGAAGACCTCTGGAGCTATGTAACCCAAAGTTCCTCTAGCGTTAGTCATTGGCACTATGCTTTGATCTTTGGAACACAATTTAGCTAAACCAAAATCACATATTTTTGGAGTAAAGTCATCATCCAATAAAACATTGTGAGGTTTGATGTCAAAATGAAGTATGCGTTGCTCACATCCTTGATGAAGATACTCAATTCCATTGGCTATGCCTAAAGCAATTTCATGGAGCTTTTTCCAACCAATGAAGTTTTGCCTATTATCTGGTGAATGTATGAAATTTTGCAATGAACCATTTGGAAAGTATTCATAAACCAGTGCTCTTCTAAAGCCATCAGCACAGAAGCCCATTAAGCGAATAATGTTGACATGATGGATTTTGGCCATTGTTCCAACTTTAGTGACGAACTCTTCGCCATTTCCTTCAGAATTAGTGAGGATCTTCATAGCAACTTTGAACTCAGATGAAATGTCTCCTTTGAACACAATACCGAACGATCCTTCTCCTAACTTGACCTCAAATTGATTGGTAATCCTCTTGATTTCAGCATAAGAATATCTGGTGGGCTTGAAAGCTCTATAATCTTTCAGGAACTTTTCAATTATTGCTTGGCTTTCTTTTCTTGATTTGTAAGTGTTGCGAACATAATGAATTACAACCAGCGTCACCACGAGAAGTAGTACTATTGATCCTGCATACGTGAGAGCTCAAATTTAGTTTCAAAATCTGCAATTGGCCTTTAGGAGAAAATACCAATTTCAGCTAGAAGGCTAACCTGTAATTACAAATTTTTTTGATGAGCCTGCAAAAGAAATTAACATGATTGATCAACTTAGCATGTTCATATGAGAATTTAAGCCAACTATGACTTACCATGTGAAGAATTCTGATGCTTTTCACGAGACAAGAAAAGTATACGCATGTGATTTCGTGTGCTCATTAGAGGTGATTATCATATTCATGGATGCATGTAATATTAAGGATCGGTTTATCTAAATGATATACATCTTGAAAAAGTAAGCAGGTTTTGATGCAAGAGATCAATATTACGTACCTTTGTGGCAAACCTTGAAACATGCAGTATCATTACTGGTATTACTATTCTTGAATCCACATCTTGCTCCTTTAGATTCACAATGTTAACTCATTGGATGAGACCACATCAAATCAAGAGTGTCATCATGATGTTGAATAATCTCATATGGGATGGATGAAATGTTGAATATTTTGCTGCAAAATAACAAGGGAAAATCTCCGATATCATCTCTAGAAGAAACAGCATATACTTGATAGGTAGAGCTGCTCAGACACGTTGAATATAATCTCCAACTCTTGGTGATGAGCAATTGAAAAAGGTGTAGCCAGAGAGATACCAGGCGTTTATGAATTGGAAAGGGGAAGGAAGTAGAGTGAGGTTACGGACATGCCTTAAAAGGCAGCCAGAAGGATCATATAAGTGAATGGTTTAGGATTTATAATCAATAAGTTTGACATTGAGCTTGAGTGATCCATGAAGCTCAAGAACAGAATGATTGGAAGAAGAACAGTGTAAATCAAACCCAGGATAACCACATTGTTCTGGTTGGCGTCCTATTATTCGGAAAGGAAACCGGACAGTCAGGTTTCCACAGGTTGTTTCGGGTTCTGGACAGCTATTCCAGCTTCCTACAGACTCTGAAAACCAAAGAATTAGAAAGAAGCATACAGAGAAGGAGTTTACAGTTGAAGTTTCCATGTCCTGGCTTCCCCCAAGTTACAAGATGAGATAACAATGAAAGTTCCTAATCTCATCTCAAATGCGAAACCAAGAGATTTTTCCAAACAAGCGTAGCTTCCCCACGTTTTCCTTACATGATATGGACCTGTTAGAATATATTGATCGACATTTGGGTGATTAAGGCCCAAGCTAAATTTAATAGAAGCTATCATGGAGTGAAACGGGATCATAAAAAAAAAAAATATTTTTTTATGGTTTAATAGTAATGTCTATTCTTATGTAACCGTAAGTTTAAGAGTTACATCTATTCCTATGTGATTATATGTACACTATATATATGATGTGAGATTGTGGGAGTTGGGAATCTGAATAACACATAAAATAATGTTCTCTTCCACTAAAAGGACCTCTTTTAAGAGTGTTCTCTACTCTTTTTCTCTTTAGTGTATTTACTATGTAACGTAATCGAAGTTTTCATTAGTGCTTTGGTTTTGTGTGGGTATTTGTGTGGGTACTTTAGTGAGGCATTTGGATTCTAGGTATGCTCAAAATTCTTACAGGCCTGCTTACGTCAATAAACTCTGACTTATGGAAACCTTTCGATGATAAGAAACTTATGGTGGGAACACACGCACCTTTGTTAATTTTTTACAGTGCGGCCAAGCTGTCAGTGTCAAAAGAAAAGTCTCTAGG
Organism: Inga laurina; assembly: GCA_963855925.1. Taxonomy (NCBI): domain Eukaryota; kingdom Viridiplantae; phylum Streptophyta; class Magnoliopsida; order Fabales; family Fabaceae; genus Inga; species Inga laurina. The sequence goes on from OY979710.1 coordinate 5,398,612, forward strand.
CAACTTCTTGATAATACGAAATACGTGTTTGTAAGGACTTTTTTATATGTATTTCAGGAGTTGAGATTAGTAATTCTCTTCATTTTGAGATCATCATGACGAGAGACATGTGTTGCTCTTCAGGAAAATTAGTGGTGGCTCTGTTCCTGATGATGCTATTGTGCAGAACAAGCAAGGCATCAGATGTACACCAGATCTGTTCTAGTTTATGCGGATATCATAATGTTAGCAGCCCTTTCAGCCTAAAAGACTCTCCAGAGGAGTGTAGGGACCACAGGCACAACCTATCTTGCGAGCACAACCAACTGGTAATGTACTGGGAATCTGGGAGATACAGAGTTTTGTCCATTAATTATGAGAACCACACAATTCGAGTGAGGGATGCTAATATTGTGCAGTCAGATACATTTTCCCTTCCTGAGTATTCTTTAACAAACTACAACTTTAGCCAAAGAGGCTCATATACCTTCTGGTATGGACTGAGCACAAATACTATGATATATGTAAGGTGTGAACACCCTGTGAATTCCCCTCAGTTTGTGGACACAGCCCCTTGCTTCAACACTTCAAATGTCTCTGCAGCTTCCTCTTCCTCATCGTCGTCTTCGTATTCGTATGCCTATGTTGGCAGCGGATATGTATTCCGTGTGGGGTTAGAGGACGGTTGTCGAATAGAAATGATGTATATGACATCGTGGCCTGCTCTGAACAACGACCAGAACCAGTCTGCTTGGTCATGCACAGACATCCACAATATGCTTCTTTATGGCTTTGAGCTTTCTTGGGGCTGGCACAAGAGTAAGTCCATCAATAAATTTAAATATTTAATTCCATCTGTCAATACATATACCCTCTACATAACTGAAGCTTATTTTGTCATTTTTATGTTTAATTCGTGCAAATTCTCTCTATCTATCCTTACTCGTCCCTTGTATTTGGAATTCCTTGAAATAGGTCCATCATATTGTTAAAACATTATACATTTAACTCCATTATTATTTTTGGAATAAAAATATGTAATTATTTTCAACTACCAGTACCATATTATAATTGTTAACATACGAACTAACTTGTGTCGTTTATTTTTTATGAACTACGAATGTTAAAGTATTTGTTTTAAAATTGAGGGGAGTTATGTCATTCCACAAAAACATTATAAATATAAAAAGTCCCACCACCAAGTAAACAAATAAGTTCCTAGACACTTGGGTGTAAATAAGTTTTACACTCACAATTACCAAATTATTCCAGTGAATTAAAAAAAAAAACGTTCGCTCCTATATCCCACCAAAACCACACTTTTTCTTTAAAAAAAAAAATATTTACTATTTTTTTATCTCCTAAACTATTTTTCTTTATATAAATAAATTACTTTATTGATATAGCTATTGAATTGGGTCATATTCGAGTATTGGGGTAATTCCTTCAAAGACATTTTCCAAACTTAAGACTCATTGTTTAAGTAATCAAAACCTTTTTCATTAGAATCAACGTTGTTAGTTTTAATTTTGGGAAAACCATTTTTGAGGTACCTGTAATTTCTTTTAATTTTTTAATTTGGTACCTACATGTTTTTTATTCTTATTTATTATTTTAATTATACCCTTTAAGCAACATTAGCTCATGTAACTTTGCCATGTTAGCATTGTTAGCTCCAATAAAAAAAAACCTAATTGTGCTAACAGAATAAAATTAAAGGATTTAATAAGGATAGAACAACACACAAGTTTCGAATTAAAAATGAAAGGACACTACATCTACCTCAAGAATGATTTTCTCTTTAATTTTTTATACTTTCAACTGTTTAATTTATCTATATTCTTAATAAACTATATCACTTTAATTTAATTTAGCATTCATCTGTTTCGTATATGCTTACTCTTTTAAGTTTACATTAAATTTTAGTTTTTCCCTTTAAGGCTTTATGTTTATAATATGTATTTTTATTCTTTTAATCTTAACATCATTTGTTTCCTTTAATGAAAAAAATTAACTCAGAAAATTTAAAAAATCCTAGTGTGCTTATAATTATTTTTAGTATTTCAAAAGTAACAAAACTTGCACCAAGTTTATCATAATTTTAATCCTTTAATTATAATTAATTTTATATTTTAAAATTAAAATAAACTTGCAAATCAGTATGTTTGCTTTAATTTTAATAATTTAATATAATATTTTTATATTTAAAAAATTAAAATAAACCGATTTATCAGCATGTTTATTTTAATTTTATATTATAAAAATGATTGTCTCAATGGCCTTGTAATTTAGTACAAGTATGATTCATTAGTATTTAATTGCAAAGCACACGTCCTTAGCACGGGCACTTGTCTATCCACAAAAACTCATGTTATCCTCTAGTATTCTCCTTTTTTCATTTATTTAATTTCTATCTATTTATATTTTTCTTAATTTCTAAACAAAGAGCTATGGTACTAGATCAAGCAAATATATTAATCATCAATAATTCACAACCATCATACATTTAATATTTTCTTAGTTATAATGAATATATGTTATATTTTTTTTAGGTGTCATTGGACTATACTTATTTCAAGCTCATTATATCCGTTATAATAAATTCTCCAATAATATATGACTATGTATCCTACTTTTTCATATGGGTTTAAATGGTATTATTTTAAAATAGGATAGACCACATGTGATTGAAGAACTTGACACAATGGATATAAGGAACTTCACTTAAGTATTCTCGTGTCATTATATAAATACCTTCACTTAAGTTTTTTTTATTTT